>JANRMT010062823.1:5168986-5181661 GCA_026402145.1 Polypterus bichir lapradei
ATAATAATAATAATAATAATAATAATAATAATAATAATAATAATAATAATAATAATAATGCATTTTATTTATAGGGCACTTTACATTAGCAGTAAATCTCAAAGTGCTACATAAAAAGTTTAAACCAAGGCAAGATAAAAACAGAGATAAAACAAAAAATAATTATAGCATTCTTGTTAATAAGCTTTACTAAATGTTTTTTAAAACAGCCCAAAATCTACTGTGTTCTTAGGCTCTCTGGTAGGGCATTCCAGAGCTGTGGAGCAGCAGCTGCAAAGGCTCGGTCACCCATTGTATGAAGTTTGGTCATCGGGGTGTGAAGGTGGTAGGTATTTGCAAAACGGAGGTTTCTTGCAGTGGATTGTAGTATAAGGAATTCCTTCAGATATTGTGGAGCATTTCCATGGATACACTGGTGAATAAACAAAGAGTTTGTATTCGATACAGAGGTGGATAGGGAGCCAATGAAGTGACCGAAGGATTGGTGAAATGTGTTCATATTTCCGCACTCTCATCAGGATTCTTGCAGCACTATTTTGAATTTGTTGGAGCTTTTGAAGGCTCTTGCTGGGGATCCCGATGAGGAGTGCATTACAATAGTCCAGCCTGGAGGAGACAAAGGCATGAACCAGCTTTTCAGCATCACAGAGGGAGAGGTAGGGACGGAGTTTGGCTATGTTTCTGAGATGAAGGAATGCAATTTTACAAAGGTGATGGGCATGTGTATCAAATGACAGATGGGTCTAACATAACATAAGTGAATCTACTCCTTATTTCATAGTAGATATAGTATTTTTTTTTGAAAGCTTCATTTTCTCATTGATGTACAAAGAGCTGATGTGACTTGCCAAAAAGCTTCAGATTTAACTGATCTGTCCAAAAGACATTCTTGAAGAAGCATTGTGGCCTATCCAAATGTTTTTAGGAAATGACAGCATGACAATTTAAAGTTTTTCTGTCAAAAAATGGGTTCCTCCTGGCATTGAGCCCACTGTCACTCGAAAAGGAATGGATGGTGCAATCCCTGGACCCTGACCTTGGAGTTCAGCTTGTATCTCTTTGGAAGTTGTCCTTGGCTTTGTGTCCACCATTCTCACTATCCTTCTACCCATTCTGGGGTCAGTTTTCCTCGTATGACCGTATCCAGGGAGGTTGGCTACAGTCCCATAGACCTTAAACGTTTTAATAACATTTGCAACTGTTATCACAGGAACATCACGCTGCTTGGAGATGGTCTTCTAGTCTTTGCCTTTAATGTGCTTGTCTTTGATTTTCTTTCTGGTCTCCTCTGAATTCTCTCCTTTACTTTCTCTGGTCCACGTTCATTGTGAGACACATGATGACACCAAACAGCAGAGTGATGACTTTTCTCCTTTTAAATTGGCTGAATGACCAATTATATGATTGGAGACACATGTGACACTAACTAAAGAAAACAGCCGGTTTGAAAAATCATTTGAGTCCAGTTATTTAGGATATTTTTCTAGGGTTACCAACAGATGTGTCCAGGCCATTTTAGAATATCTTTGTAGAATAAGCAGTACTTGATCTGTTTTCACACTTTCTTTGCTGTACTCGATGAAGTATCAAAGTCATGCAGGTATAAAGGGGACAATTGCTTTTTCATTTCATCACTTTTCAAGAGGCATAGTGCACTTTTTCAACGAGCTGTAAGGGTACCAACAAATATATCCATGTCTGTATTTCTACTCTATAAGCCTTTTTTAAGACTAAATAAAGCCTTGCTACATAGAGTGACTAATAGACTAAACAATCACCCCAAATTCAGCATCCTGGACAGTAACGGAGGTTTATGCAACACAGACTACATCTCCTATCAACTACCCCTCTCCTTCAGCCGCCTGCAATGTTGACTTTGAATGGAGTAGCAGTTTCATTTTTGTTTACCAGGAGTCTGACCTTGGAATATATAAATTGCTTCCTGCACTACGCAAAAGACTTTTTTTTTTACTCAGATACAGCTTCATTTGACATACGTTAGAATAATTGTGCTTCGCTGGACTGTACTGACTTTAGACGTTAGATAGCTCTGTGATTTACAGTTTAAGCTTATGCTGCAAAAGGAGATATGGGAAATTACTAGGAAATTTCACATGAAAGGCTTTAATCAAGTGGCAGCTACCACTGGGAGAATTTGGACATAACTTTTTTTGCTCACTTTAGCAAATAATGTCATAAACTCTTGACTTCTTACTTTATTTTGGTACAATAAAAGCAGTTAATACTATAATGTAAAAAAGTGCAGTCCTGTTACATTTGTAATGATGTAATTCTCTTCCAATGTACAGTACAGGCCAAAAGTTTGGACACACCTCCTCATTCAATATGTTTTCTTTATTTTCATGACCATTTACAGCACTCCATCACTCTCCTTCTTGGTCAAATAGCCCTTACACAGCCTGGAGGTGTGTTTGGGGTCATTGTCCTGTTGAAAAATAAATGATCGTCCAACTAACCTGACTTCTGCACAACACAACTGCTGGTCCCAACCCCATTGATAAAGCAAGAAATTCCACTAAATAACCCTGATAAGGCACACCTGTGAAGTGAAAACCATTTCAGGTGACTACCTGTTGAAGCTCATCGAGAGAATGCCAAGAGTGTGCAAAGCAGTAATCAGAGCAAAGGGTGGCTATTTTGAAGAAACTAGAATATAAAACATGTTTTCAGTTATTTCACCTTTTTTTGTTAAGTACATAACTCCACATGTGTTCATTCATAGTTTTGATGCCTTCAGTCATGAAAATAAAGAAAACACTTTGAATGAGGAGGTGTGTCCAAACTTTTGGCCTGTACTGTATTTGCTTTACTTTTTACATAAAGTAACATTCTTAAACTAGCATGATTCACTCCAAGGTGCTGGGGTCTGTCCTAGCAGTACACGGCACAAGGCAGGAAATGGCTTTTTACAGGGCACTAGTCCATCTCAGAACACATTCACACATACAGGGCAGATTTAGAGTTGCCAGGAAACCTAAACAGCCTTTTTGTAAGGAATTGAGAGAAATTATATGAAAAACAATCCATGGGAGACCATGCAACCTGTACATAAACAGTGCCCAGGCCAGGTTACAGGTTCAGGAGTCTAGCGCTGTGAAGCAATGGCTTCAATCACCTGCCATCTTAGGACAAGGACTGGCACTACTGACTTATATGTCTGATGACCTGTGAGCAACTCCTAGCCAAGTCGCTGTCTTCACAGAGTCTGCACATTCTGCCCCTGTCCACACACTACTGTGTTGTCAGGTCACCTATGACATGCACCTAACATGAAAAGTAACAACTAACCCCTTATATTCTTAGCTCAATGGAGGATAGGAAGAAATGTCAAAAACCAGCTATGTACCTGTTCCATTTAGCTTCTTACTTGCCCCACTGTGCACTCTGTACCCTGCATATTCAATTGCAGGGACATCTATGGCTGCTTGCTTCTTTGACAGGGGCTGTCTTTGCAACAATAGATAGATAGATAGATAGATAGATAGATAGATAGATAGATAGATAGATAGATAGAAACAGCAATATTTATTTATATAGCACATTTTCATACAAATGTTGTAGCTCAAAGTGCTTTACAAGATAAAGAAAGACAAAAAAGACAAAATATAAAAATAAAATTAGGCAATAGTAATTATTATAGAATAAAAATAAGGTCCGATGACCAGGGAGGACAGAAAAAAAAAAAAAACTCCAGGATGCTGGAGAAAAAAGACAAAATCTGCAGGGGATCCTAGGCCACGAGACCACCCAGCCCCCTGTAGGCATTCTACCTAACATAAATGACCTCAATCAGTCCTCTTGGCTTTCAGGCTTCTCATGGAGGAATTTGATAATGATGGTCATGTGAACTTCTGGCCTTCAATCCATCAATGTAGGGACAGCACGGTGCTTTGATGGGGTGGTGGTGGTGGCTCAGATCGCCACCACAGAAAACCGGAAAAAGAACAGCAGAGACAGTAGGGGTTAGTACGGATTATGGAGCCACCATGAAAGATAATGATAATTAAATGCACAGAATATCAGGATTTAACTAAAATGAAGCTATGAGGAAAGCCATGTTCAAATAATGAGTTTTTAGCAGTCCTCTACTGTATTAGCCTGGCAAATTTCTATCGGTCAGCTATTCCAGATTTTAGGTGCATAACAACAGAAGGCCACCTCACCACGTCTTTTAAGTTTAGCGCTTGGAATGCTAATCAGACCTTCATTTGAAGATCTAAGGTTACGATTTGGAATGTAAGGTGAGAGGCATTCTGAAATATAAGATGCAGCAGATTATTTAAGGCTTTGTAAACTATAAGCAGTATTTTAAAGTCAATTCTAAATGACACAGGTAAACAGTGTACTGACATCAAAACTGGAGAGATGTGCTCGGATTTTCTTTTCCTAATTAAGATTCTAGCAGCTGCATTCTACACGAGTTGCAATCGATTCATGTCTTTTTTGGGAAGTCCTGAGAGGAGTACTTTTTACTTTCTCTCTTTTAATTCAACCCAGTTTACCACCAATAGAAGGCTTCACAAGAGCTGCTGACAGACAACATATCAACAATCTAAACCTCTCCGCAACATTAGTAACAGTCAGTCAGAGGCACTGGCTTTCAGCTTTCACTTAAAAATGTAATTTGTTTGCATCAAAACCAATAGAAGCAAATATAAAACAATACAAAAAAATCATGTAGGATAAGTCTTACAGTATGCGGTTCTGTTTGGAATAGCAAGATGCTGATAACACATTCCCAAATAGTCATGTAATTTAGTTACAAATTATACATCCATAACTGAAAAAAATGAAGAAAAAAAAAACAAAACAAAGAGTTATTGCCGGAGGGAGGGAGAGCTCTCTTCAAAGGTGTCCATTTTTTCACCAAGCAATATCTGGGAGAGAGAAAGGCTCCTTTAAAGTGCCCATCAACTTAGAGAGAACTAAAAGTGTCTTCTCTTACAAAAGTGTCTTCTTTCCCTTCTTGCCCCAAATGAGCACACACATATAACATATGACTCACTTGTATTAATCTTTGTTAGATATTTTACAGTTTTCTCAAAACAAACAAAATGTTACAGAATCATTATCACAAGTTTAAGTTCTTTTATCCCTTGGGAATCAAATGCTGCACAAACTCTGCAAAATACTATGAATCCTGCTTTGCCATCCAGCATGCACCACACTGCTGTTCATCTTGACCCAACCCACTGATTTTCTGCTTAATTTAATACAGACAGCATAAAATAATTAACTTTATTGTCACTGCTTACCAAGCTGCAATAGCCAATACTGCCTTATACGCAAAATGTCAGTACATGTATAACCCAGACATATAATTAACAGAGTTTATTCTTGTATTATTTATTTATTATTGTATTATTTTATTATTTGTCTTCTTATTTGTCTTATTATTATTATTAAAGTGCTCTTGAGTGTAGTAGACTACAAGAATGGGTAAATAATGAAGGCTGGCAATTTGAGCACTTTCGAGATACTTCAGTGCACTGTTAAAGGTAATAAAGCTATTGAGTTAATAAAGCTCCATACGAACAATAGTAAACCTGTGTTTGCCCACTCCGTATATACAGCTGTGTAAGCCCATGCTGTAAAAAGCCCGGGCCCCTAGAAACCATGGATTCTGGCACTTTAATCAATCAATCGCATTGGTTGTGCATTTGTGGTTAAGCGAGGTTCTCTTTTCAGCGGTTTCGTTTTGCCGATGTACTCGCCACTGTTCTCTGTCAGCAGCTAAGTGAGTTTCTCTCTCCTCGGAGGTTTAATTTTGCCGATGTGCTAGCCTCGCTTGTGTATTAGCAGCTAAGCAAGTTTCTCTCTTTTCCCGCCGGTTTCACTTTGACCATAATGTCACTTTCTTTGAATGACATGCTGTAGCCTTGCACTTCTAGGCCTTTCTTTGAGCTTCATGCTGTAGCCTAGCCGGGTCAGAGAGACAGACAGACACACTTCCATGCATAGATGTTTATGTAAAAGATTATATATATATATATATATATATATATATATATAGTGGAAGCTGCTTCAATCGACGCGACTGCCTTCCTCTGCAGTACTTGCATTTCTGCCCGGAGGGCACATAGCACCTGCAATAACCGCTGCTCCGCAGGCTGAAGGCACGCTTCCAGCTCATGCAGAGCAGCCGGCAAAGACAGGAAGTTAGCCGACGGTGAGCTCACCTGTCTGTCAGCAACACACGCCGGCGACTTCCTGTGGGCCTCTTCCTCCGGCCCAATTGGGTCTCTCCCGGGCACGAGACGGACATTCCTTGGTCCCGCCTCTATACAGTCATTGGCGGGCACACAAGACACACCGGCCAATCCCGTGCCTGTCAGCGGGTGGGACTTCCGGACCGCAGCCATCTTTGCTCTTCTCTTCCTGGTGCTGTGGCCTTTTTGGGCTTTCGCGAGCAACAGCGGCTCCCTTTCCGCAGCTCCCGTAGCTGCTGCCGCACCGCTGGAGCCCTGCAAACCAACATGCCCCCGCCACTGACGCGAAAACGTCCCCGACGTGGCTTCACTGGGCGACGCGCCGGCACGCTCGTCGGAGCCCACTGCACTCTTGCCCTGGCCGTTGTCTTTCTCCCGCACCAGGTGAGCACCAGTCCTCCACGATCCGACACCGGTCTGCTGGCCGACTCCTTGTCCCGGGGTTGTGGGCACACCGCACCCGCGGCATGTGCGTGGGCGCACCTGCTGCGCCGGGCCGTCCACAAAATTATTTCGTGACGGGGCCCTCCGCCTTGAACCAGGCAGAAAGTCCCATCTGGGATGCCATTGTGGAAGCTGGCCCGGACACAGACAGGCAGACACGTTCATGTCACCCACAACACGTTTATTTACAATAGTATATACAAAGTGCACCACAAAACCCCCAAAAGTCCCCAAAGTCCTGGCCACAACAATGCTTTCTTCAGACCGCCTCCTTCTCTCTTCTTCTGCTCAGCCCACTCCACTCCCAACTCTCGCTCTGAATGAAGGGAGGCGGCCCCTTTTATTATCACCCGGATGTGCTCCAGGTGGGTTCCTGCAATCACCCGCCGACACACCCCTGTATGGCGGAAGTGCCGGCTGCATCCCCCGAAGCACTCCGGGTGTCCCTGCTCTTCTTCCCCCCAGCACTTCCTGGTGTGGCGGAAGTGCTGAGGTCCAGGGCTCCCAAGGCACGGGAACGCCCCCTGGCGGCGACCACGGGCCCCTACAGGGTGGAGCTTCAAAGCTCTGTGCCCGTGGTCCCCAAAGCAACCAGGATGGCGGCCCCCACGTGATCCAGGGCGCGCGTAGACCCTCCTCCGGTCCCTCAAGGCGTCCCGGCCGGGTCGTTGCCCCTGGCATCCCTGACTATATATATATATATATATATATATATATATATATATATATATATATAAACACTGTATATAGGTGATGACCCGCTGACTACAGAGTAGGCAAGCATCAAGGATTTGAACTTAATATGTGCTGCTACAAGACGTCAATGTAATGATGTGCAAAGATGAGTGTGCCCACCTCTAACTTGTATAGAATGAATATACCCTTCAAAGTAATCCCCTTACAGTTCCTAATTGTTGTCCTTTCAAAAAGTCACCTTGGTATTGCTCACATACGTAAAACCATTAATAGTGTAAAAGTTATTTTGCCCCATTTTTGCCTAAAGACGAAAAGGAATTTTTAAAAATGCAATTATCTCATTCAACATTTTAAACACAAAAAGATCACGCTCTGACAATCAGGACAGGTATTTCTTAGTCCATGAATGCATTTTGGAACCTGTGCATCAGGTTAGTTAGGGTCATGGGGAAGGGATGCATAATGTGGCAGCCTAGAACACAAGGTATGAATTAGCTGACTATGAATGCCATCCTCTGCAAGCTCATTTACGCAGACACCCACACTCACTCATACAAGGCCAATTAAGCCAACACACATATATCTTTCAGATATGGAGAATAATCCTCATAAAGATGGAGACAACACAAAGAATATGAAATCTGATGGGAAGAACATTGAGTGTGCACTTTTCACACATGCCATGCATGGACCAGAATTTATACCCACCGTGCTGGCCCCTTATGCCACTGTCCTGGCCTCTGCTTTTCAGTTCCATCATATAACTCACTCATGGATCTCCTGAATACTGTAGGATCATTTAATCGGCTACATGTTGGTTTCATCATGCCTGGATCTCTCTATTCACAGCATTGGAAGGAGGTATCTTCCGTGTCCACTACAGGGACTTCTGAAACTCTGGCTGCCTTGCTCACTTGCTGCAGTTCCAACCACCGATAGATAGCATTGATCCCTCTTGATAGCAAAGAAGTGTTTCTTCAGCATGAGCTCTAGGGAAGCCCCATATTGCAATTTCTTTTAAAGATGTGTGCATGTATCTTAGGAGAGATCACACAGCAAGACAAACATATATATATATATTTTGTAAAGAAAGCGAAGAACAAGGATAAAGATTTGGGGGTCCACTCTATATATTATAGAGATGTTGCAAGGGAAAAGATGTGTAATAATCCACCAAGTAATCATGAAAGACTGAGTCACAAAACAGGACTGAATTGCAGAGCAGAACTGGTGGGTTTTTGTAGCTGAGGGGGAGGCCGGTGGTCTGGAGGGAAAAGGCGGAAGTGAAGTCATTAGAGGTTGTGGTCTGGAGCCAAAAGAGGAAGTGGACTAGTAGGGAGAAGAGGCATTAGTACTCATGATTAGCCCCGCACGCCAGAGTTTTAACATTAACTAGACCCCCCACTGCCTTCCATGTGCGCATGTGTGACAATATATTTTTATTTCTAGAAGAAATAAGCTGTCAAAAGTCACAGATGCATTGTTCGTTCACAACCCATAAAAAATCCTAAATGCCATCTGTTTGAAAAGTTATGCTCTGGCATCTGACAGTATATGAGGGTCAATCAATTTGAAATAAGTTTGGGGTGAAATATTTGATATCCACCTTAAACAGGGTGTCAGAATCAGGTTAGAAATGACCTTTAAGGCCCAGCATTGGGTCAGCATATGAAGATATTGTAAAGGTTACTTGGGTTAAAGAATATTATGTTATAAATTCTACAGGTAGTGTGATATATTTTGATCAAAAATAAAGTGTGAAGACTACGAAAGAAAACAAATTCTTAATCTAATATTCTTGCATTCCAATTTATTCTTACAAGTTGATATTTTTAGAGTCACAAATTTCTCTAAAACCTGTTCCTGTTATATGTTTTCCTGCATTTTTCAAAACTGAAGAAAACCATTATTGTGGTTTTAACACTTAACAGAGCACCTAGAAAAGCCAGTGACAGCATCCACCTGCCTGAATTTCATAAGCTTCTTAAAATCAGACCTAATGAATGGCTGGGGCTTGCTTACATGCCTCCAGGAAAAGCACTTCAACCATTACTAAAATCTGTAAAGGCGCAAAATTAATTAAAATAAAAGGCTCTTGGCATCTCTCTGCCAGGGCCACCTGCTTGTCAAGGAATGCTTTCTTTTGTGTTACTGTAAATATCTTTTTCTTCTTCTCTTCCCACAGTTCCTCCTGTCATCCAGGTTTACCCGGAAAGCCAAGCCAGAGAACCAGGTGTAACAGCAAGCCTCAGGTGCCATGCAGAAGGCATCCCCAATCCTCAGATGACTTGGCTCAAAAATGGCATTGATATAACACCGAAACTGTCAAAGCAGCTTACTTTGCAAGGTGATATGTTTCAACTATTTATTTTCAATTTTGTAAAATATTGCTGACAATTGACAAAAGTATCTTTTAAAACTTGTAGTGTAACAAGTAGAGAAACCACCTTTTTTCTTTTAATTTGTGCTTGAAAACCCTCAATTGTTAAATTCAATAATGTAGATAGTCATGGTAACATCAGAAAATGTAGGAGACTTATACAAATAAAAAATTGAATATGTGCCATTCTGTTGTTTCTTAATGATGGGATTAACAACAAATGAAGGTGATGACACCCTCACTAGCAAATTTCAGTAGCCATCCTTCTGTGGCATTCATTATCCCCTTCACAAGAATAACTCAGACATAGATTTTGACATTTGATTGTTGGTTGAGTTGACAGGCAGAAAATGGTGACGCAGGGCAGCATGGCCCCAAAAGTGAGATTGGCTCATGTGCTAACTCTGACAATACATCTACAAATGCATGGCCTACATATGCAATCCCTATGAAAAGCATTCACTGCCTTGGAAGTTTTCACATTTTATTATAAAACATTGAATCACAGTGGATGCCATTTGACTTTTTGACACTGGTCAATAGAGAAGGGCCCTAATGTCAAAGTAAAAACAGATCTCTACAAAGTCATCTAAGCTAATTATAAAAAAATAACTGATTATATAAGTCTTTACCACTGTTAATATGACAGACGGTTCATTTTAGAAGTCTCATAATTATTTAAATGCCCATCACCTGTCTGTAGTCAAGCAGTTTCCATTGGTTGTAGTACAACTGCTAAATTAAAGGGTCTTTGAAAACCCAAGACTAGAACAAAAATTCTGGTATATAAAGCTGTAGTCGGATCAATTGTCACTCAAGATTGAAAACTGAATTGCAGACTTAACTGACAGAGTGCAGTGTGAATGGAAGAATTGGAAGAAAACATTGTGAGTATTATGACATTGATTTAAAGGTTAAAGGTCAGGTTTATAAGACTTTGGTAATACCAGCAATGATGTACGGAGCTGAGACATAGGCAGTAAATGGAGCGCAGGAGGAGAAGTTACAATAGATGTGGCAAAAATAAGAATGTTGAGATGGATGTGTGGAGGACAGCGTAAGCAATGAGACAATCAGCGGTTCAACAAAAGTTATTGGAGATATCTATGAAAATACAGGATAATAGGTGGCATGGACATGTGACAATGAATATGTGGGAAAAAGAGTGATGGGAATGAAAGTACTGGGGAAGAGAAAGAGATGGAGGCCAAAGTGGAGATAGATGGGTAAAGTGAAAGAAGATCTGAAGGAAAAGGGTCTGACTGAGGAGGAGGTGCAGGACCAAGCTGTGTGGCACATCGACCCTACACAGAAGTGGGAAATATATGATGAGGAAAAAGAAGAAGAAAAAGAAGATAAAACTGTAGTGCTTACCAACCTACTTTACAGCTCAGAATCCTCAACAAATTACAAGCAGGCTACTGAGGGCTCTTGAAGCATATCAACAAAGATACCACAGATAAAACGTTAGCTGGGAGGACAAACATACAAACCCCAGTGTACTGGAAGAGGCCAACATCCCTACCACCACTGCCCATCAGTTCACGACCAACTCAGATGGACGGACAGGATTGTCATTACGCAAGCTAGATTCGCGCATGACCAAACACGACCTTTACTAAGATCTGGTTACAGGACAACATACACAAGGAGGCCAGAAAAAGAGATACAAGAACAACATTAAGACAAATATGATAAAGTTCGACATAAATCTTAACAGTTTGGAGGTGTCAGCAACCGAGAGGGTGATCTGGAAAAAACATTACAATGAAAATCTCTATAGTACTGCAGAAATCAAGGAAAGACTCCAACGAAAGAACTGCTGCCAAAAAGAAATAATCAATAATCACTATTTCCCTTGTCCACACCGCACAGAAATATGTAGGTCTAGGATAGTCTTCTTTACCAACCTGAAGACCCATAAGAACCAGGACCCAGAAGGAGGACAGCGCTACTCGATTTTAAGTGAACGCGGATGAGAATGACACAACGACCCAAGGCGTATGCCAAACCAACACAGGAATAACATAAAAACAACAGTGTTAATGTTCTGGATGGATGGGTTCGAGCCCAGAGAATTTGACTGGACTTGAAAAAGGCTGTTCATTTACAAATGTCATGCAAACGCAATCTGATAGAGCTTCAGGATTTATTCAAAGAAGAATAAGAGGAAGAATGGCAGCATTCAGAGGTACAAAGCTCATAAAGAGAGAGAAAAAATGACCTGTGCACACAGACTCAAGGCTGTCATGGCTGATGGAGGTGCATCTACTAAATGCTGACTTGATGGGGTTAATAGTTATGTGATCGATTATTTTCTTATTTTTACTTTTGTAATTAATTTAAACCAATTTGCAGAGATCTGATTTGATTTTGACATTTAAGGGTCTTTTCCTATTGATCAGGGTTAGAAAAGCCAAATTAAATCAATTGTGATTCAATGTTGTATAATAATAAAATGTGAAAACTTCCAAGGGGCAATTACTTTTTACACTGTACTAGCTAGGTGTCCTAGAAGATCTAAACAGTATCTCTAGCATGGGTAAACTTAGAGGTACAGCCCTGATGGAAGCCCGTAATTTTACCACAAGACACTACAGTTGACCTAGAATGAGATAGTTAAAAAAAAAAGAACTGCAAAGAGAAGCGAAGATTATACAAAACTACCTAGGGTAGCACACAGTCACATCGACCAGGGTTCCCTTTTAAAAAGTCACGCACAGGGAGAATTTACTTTGACATGCCGATTTTTTTAAAGAAATGGAAAGTTTAGGAATGCAGGTTACATAAAGAGCTGCTAGATGGAGCTCTAGCTTGGTTTAGTCTTACAAAAAACATGAGCTGTGAACAGGTCCTTAGGCCTGGCAAGAGGAGACCATGTGAGGGGGGGGGTTTAAAATCAACTCTTGGCCAGAAGTCTGAAGT
>JANRMT010062823.1:5182061-5276865 GCA_026402145.1 Polypterus bichir lapradei
GTGAGTGTTTCTTATGTGTGACACCCATAAATAGTCAAAAGTATCAAGACTAAGGTGATCCAGACCAACCTCACAAGTGATTAATGCTTTAAAGATGATACACATTAGTAAGGGCATTGAGGTGGGTGCCATCCTGCCTGCTACTAAAATATGTATAAATAGGCCCAGAGTGTTTACAGGTTAATTATTTTACCAGCGGTTTGTTATTGTGTGTTTATCCCTTCCTTGTATTTAGTTATTTAATAAAAGAAACCATTTTCATATATTTGGACTTTTCTGGTATCATTCTAATTGGATGAGTTGCTATGAGAATGACCTCTTATAATAAATTATCATTTAAATAAATATACAGTATACACTGCATCAGCATAAAGTCAATGACCTTTAAGGGATATTTCTCACATTCATCGTATCCTGTTTTGAAACAGACTTGACTTTTTTATTCTTAGCAAATGGAAGTGAAGTGCACATAAGCAACGTACGATATGAAGATACAGGAGCCTACACATGCATAGCAAGGAATGACGCCGGAGTGGATGAAGACATATCTTCGCTGTTTGTGGAAGATTCTGCAAGAAAAACACGTAAGTCCTGAAGCACATGCTGTTAGACTAAGTTTTGTATTTTTCATCAATTCATCCACTTACATTTTGTTTTGTACCATATTCTTCACTCAGTGTGTGTGTGTGTGTGTTAATGTCTGTGTTCAGATCATTTTGTCTGTTATACTCACAGCCAAGTTCAAACCTAGCACTTAGTTTTAAAGTAACCGATGTAAGAAATTCACAAGGCGTGTAAAGTGTTGGGGCAGTGTTTAGTGGGAGGAACTACAGTGTCGAGGAGGAGGGGATTATGACCTGTTAACATCTGATTGGTCATAACATAAAGTGAATGGAAATCTGTTGTCATTGCGCACACTGCCTAACGCACAGGACTGAACTGCTGGCTTGAAATCCCAGCCCAGTATTTGCCTGTGCAAAGATTATGCTAAAATAAATAAACATATTTATTGTGTTTTTTTTTTGTCTTTATTCTTGTACTAGCTGTCCCCCGAGGCTCTGCCCGCATAGTAGTGAAACAGGACAAACTTTAAAAGTCAACAAACAAACAGGTATCACTAGCTAAGTGAAGGCAACATACGCTCTAATACGTGGCCAGAGGTAGACCGATTTGAATGGAGGCTGGCATGTGAGTGAAAGAATCAAATATCAAAAAATATCATATTCATGATCAGCAATAGTATAAAATGGCACTCCACATGCTTATATTACCGATCTCCATTTATTGAAAGTAATGACCCCTTGTATCCCATTATGGAGTGAACCTCAGGGGTCAGTTGATGCTCATTTTTAAAAACTTCTGATCAATTTCCGTTAAGACACCTATTGGTTAACTCTTTATCATTAGTTTGTAATTTCCTGCACCAAATATAGTACAAAAATGGCCTAAACATTATGGTTTTTCAGGTCTGAAGGGCCAAAAATAAAGGATAAACCCAATAAGCTTGACATCTTCTACAGTATAACTAGATGAGTTGAATGGTATATCATATATGGGGGTTTTTCTCATACCAGTGAGTCAGGAGGTAGCGGACAAAAAAAATCTGAAGTGATTTTCAAAGAGTTCATTAGTAATTCATATGAACACAAAAAACGATAAGGCCAGTGCACAGGTCTTCCAACAATCTCTTATTCAGACTCAAGTCTAAAACTGACTACTGAATTCCAGTAGGGACAGCTCATATATCTCTTTGGGTCTGGAAGAGTTGGGACTTTCAGAGGAAGCAAAAGTAATGGCACAGTCCACTCCAGCCCTCTGTCTTCAGATCTGGGGATAAAAGAGGTAAAGGTGTAAATGACAGTGCCATCCAGTGACTTGGAGTGGAATTGCAAGCAAAATAGAAGCCTTGAAGCCCCTACTCACATATGTGTGACACCCATAAATAGTCAAATGCATCTAGACCAGTGCCGGCTCTTTAATTCTTTCTTTATACTTGTACAATATATAGTCCTTAAGCTTAATGTCAGTAGCCATCCCCCAGTTTATGAAAAAGATACAAAAAACTTTGTATGGAACTGTGCGCTTCACAGTTCCAGCGGCGTGGTGTTTGGTTGTTGTGCGCATGCGCACATAGGAAGCTGAACGCGAGGCTGCGAGAGAGAGAGAGAGCACTGTCGCTCCCGCAGTGCCGACCCTGGCGTGATGGTGGAAGGTAGTGTTTTTTTTTTTACTCCGCGTGTGTTGTGCTTAAAAATTGTGTACCATATTCTTGAATGTGATAAAGTGTAGAATTAGATTATTATCCTGCTTCCAGCTACAGTGATCCCTCGCTATATCGCGCTTCGATTTTCGCGGCTTCACTCTATCGCGGATTTTAAATGTAAGCATATCTAAATATATATCACGGATTTTTTGCTGGTTCGCGGATTTCTGCAGACAATGGGTCTTTTAATTTATGGTACATGCTTCCTCAGTAGCTTTGCCCAGTTGATTTCATACAAGGGACGCTATTGCAAGATGGCTGAGAAGCTACCCAATCAGAGCACGTATTACATATTAAATAAAACTCCTCAATGGTATATGATATGCTTCCCGTGCGGCGCTTCGCATACTTGAAAGCCCAAACAGCACATATTGATTTTTGATTGTTTGCTTGTCTCTGCCTCTCTCTCTCTCTGACATTCTCTGCTCCTGACGGAGGGGGTGTGAGCAGAGGGGCTGTTTGCACAGTGGCTGTTTGCCTAGAGGATACGGACGCTACTCTAAAAAATGCTGAAAGAATACCTTCACATTGCTGCCTTCCTTGTAGCTGCTTTGTCCGGCGGTGCCTCGCGCTTTAAAAGCCCAAAAAGCCCTATTGATTTTTGATTGTTTACTTTTCTCTCTCTCTCTGACATTCTCTGCTCCTGACGCGCACTTTGAAGAGGAAGATATGTTGGCATTCTTTTAATTGTGAGATGGAACTGTCATCTCTGTCTTGTCATGGAGCACAGTTTAAACAATTGACTAAAGGGTGTTATTTCATGTCTAGAAGGCCCTAATAATATTAGAAAATGTATTTAGATGGTCGTAAATAGGTTTTCTATGCTCTAACTGCGAAAATATTTGATTTATAAATAAAGAATCCTACTTCGCGGAAATTCATTTATCGCGGCATAGTTTGGATTGGATTAACCGCGATAAACGAGGGTTGACTGTATTCTATTTGATTCATTTTTTTTCTGAGGCAGTACGCTGCTTTTCAACATTGAAAAAAGTAAAAACTTTTCTAAGAAGCACTATGAATTCAGAAAGACTAAATGTACTTGCAGTGCAGAAAAATTTCCTCAGTTGTCATCCAGAGATCAAGGAGAAAATTATTGATCTTTTCGCGCAAATTAAAACAAGAAGAATGGATTTCATTTTTAAATGAATAGATCAAGCTTGAACTGTAACAATTTGGGTTATAGTAAGTAAAAAATGTTTGATTTTGTTCTTTTAGGATTTTATCAAGTTTCTGAATAAATTTTCTTTTTATACATGTTTGTTTCCTTTTACACAATTTTAAAACAAAGGCTAAAAATTTTCTGGAGCAGCACCCCCACTAATTTTAGCTACGAGCTGCCACTGATCTAGACTAAGGTGATCCAGACCAGCCTTACAAGTGATTAACGCTATAAACATGATACACACTAGTAAGGGCAAGTTAAAGGATGCTGTGACCAATCAGATCATCTCTCCATGAAACAAGTGGATCGCTGCAGAACATTTTTTGTGGGCCACATGGGTTAGTATCCACTAACCAGAAAAATCAATGAGCATTGAGACAAGCAAAGTTAAACACTTCAGTAAATGTTCACAACAGGACAAACTAGAGGCCAGACTCAAGAATGCCAAATTACCAAAATAAAATTCAGATCAAACCATGTATTTGAATTCTTTTTGTGAAAGACACTTTAGATTTTTTAAGTAGAGCCAGAGTGTTACAGACCCTTGATGCTTAATTGCATCGTCAGTTTGATAACTGAGATAAGTTGCAACAAGAATATGTCCTTGGCTGCAAAACAGAAAATGTTAGAACAGCGGCAAAAAAAGAATAGAATCAATTCTCAGAATTAATCCAATATATGGAATGTGGAAAAATTCACCATTTTGCTTTCTGAAGATACATATCATGCATGTGGTTTTAAAACTTTAGATACTGGGTAAGCAACTTTAACTAGACAGACAGATACAAAGCAAGCAGTCTCAATAAGACATTTTATGCCAAGATTTTCTGATGGTTAATGGGGGAAGTGGACATCTACACTTGGATTAAAACAGGTATTTAATATCTAAGAACTCAAATAATAGAGTCAACGCATTAGAATCTAAATGACTTCCTTAGAATTGTGATGAGCAAAGGCCATTCAGCTTAAAAAGCTCAGTTGTCCTGTATTGTCTAAAAGAGCATTGTTGTGTATGACGCTGGTTTTTAATTTTGACTGCGTTTCCTCCTCTGCTGTATGCCTTCCGTACCTCCACAAGTGCCTGCTTAGTTAGCTGCAGGGTCCACCATTCCTTGATGTTTCCCACTTTATTCCAGAACTTCTGGTGGCAGAGTAGGGAAGTGGGACATCTCCCTGGCACCCCCTGCAAACTAACCATTCCTCAGGAGTTATTCGCTCACCACGCCTTGTTCTTCCTCTTCAGTCATAACCAGCAGCTTGCCTTCTCTGCTTCTTCTGACAATTCCCTTGTTGTCGCTAGCCAATGATCTGCAAATATACCATACATATTGGGTTATCTTACCCTGGGAATAAAATTCTGATTTTTGTTTTCTATTTGGAGGCTTTATTCAAATGTTAATAATTTTACATGTAGCTTTTGGCAGCATTTTTATTTTGGTTTTAGGCACTTCTGTTTTCTGAAGTTCAGTTTTCCATTGCATTAGATATTCCTCTGTGGTTTGTGTAATAGTGATGTCATCAGTGTAACTGTATAAGATTCACCTTGTGTAGCTCCCAATCTTTCGAGATTGAACTTAATCGATAATTTTGTACATTTCTTTTATAACTCCTGACATCACTCTGATTCTATTTTAGCAGTTCGAGTTTTGCCATTTCTCATTCTGACTCCCAATATTGACCTACGCTTTGTTTTTTGACCACATTTTTTCTCCTGGACATCTTTCTTAAATCCTATACTGACATTCCCTTTCAGCCAGTACAAAATCTTTTAATCAAATGTAAGAAATCCCCAGAAAAGATATAGAGCTGATTTTTAGTGGAGAAAGAAAACCCAGGAAACATTAAACACCAACGTCAACCACAACCAACATGAAGTCAATTTTTGAAGGCCCCTAAAGTCCTACTCTCACCACGCTACTTGGTAATTTCTTCCATGTGTCTATGGTTATGGTTTTACTTGAAGAAAAATGTTCTAATATTTGAATGAAATCTGCCTTTAAAAAATTTCCAACTGTGTCCCTGTCTTTTTTCGTGGAATTTATTTTAAAGTAACAGCCATGATCCACTATGCTAATTCCGTTCATAAATTTAACTCTTCGTTTATGTCACCTTTTATTCTCCATATGCTTAACTTGAAAAGGTTCAACTCTTTCAACTCACAGTTCATACTTCTTAGTCTTGAAATCAGCCAACTCGCTCTTCTCTGGACCTTCTCTAGTGCTGCTGTGTCTTTTTTGTAATATGGAGATCAAAACTATACACAGTCTTCCCTTAATTTTTACTCTTTTGACTTGTACTTCATATATCTTTTTATATAATATGTAACCATGGCTGTTCATTTGTCTGCCTAGGATTTTAAATCACCTGTAGCTCACAAACTGTTTAACTTATTGACCTGAAATTGGGTACACATATACTACGTGACATCTACTATCTGCTTTCAGGGCAATGATTGACCTCCAAGGTTATTCCTTTTTTTATTTTTATTTAATTTCATTGTAGAATCAACTCTCGGCAGTGGGCGGCTGTGCAGCACATTCATACTGGCGCCATTCTCATCCCTACCACCTTCGCCTTCACTTCCCCTAACTCTTCATATCTAAAATCATTATTGAGGTAGATTGAAGACTTAAGTGCCAACTTAAGTGAAAAATTAAAGAAAACATACTAAGTAATTGCAACACAAACACTGACTTAATCAGTTTTAACGCAAAAAGATGCAGACGAATAAAGAGAAGAAGCGGACTGCTAGGGTGGAGAAAAGAAGAGCTGCTCAGGAAGCAGCAAGTGCATCAACCTCTGAGCAAATGAATGGTAAACGTACAGAGAAAGAGGATGAAAAATAGGAATGCTCATGTTAAGTGTATTCACGGCATGTTATTGTGCAGTGGGCCATTACTGGTTGTGATATAAAACCTAAGATCCTGTTGGTTTTCTTGATTGCTTCTGTACACTAGCTGGATGAAGATAGTGATGAGTCAGCCATGACTCCCAAGTCCTTATCATAAGGGGTACTTTCAAGTTTCTGACTTCATTTTAGAGAAAAGCCAAGCAAAATGACACCTTTTATTGGCTAACTAAAAAGATTACAATATGCAAGCTTTCGAGGCAACTCAGGCCTCTTTTTCAGGCAAGATGTAATACAGAAACTAAAGTTCCATGTGTTTATATACACACACTAAGACAAGAAACTACATTGGTAAATCTTGAAATGAAAAATCTTAAATGTAAAAAATTAATAGATTCATTCAGGCTAAGATTAATTTAACAAGAGAGAGAAGAACAATGTATGGTCAAGATCTCTTGCATATTGTAATCTTTTTAGTTAGCCAATAAAAGGTGTCATTTTGCTTGGCTTTTCTCTACATTCATAATGGCTAACACGGTACAACACCCTAGTACTACTGACTTAATTTTGTTAATTCATTAGAACTTTAATGCATGAGGAACTCAGAACACATAACTGACATTGTTTCATTACTATACATGTGAATAAACATAAAAAAGCACAATGAAGTGCAAATGATAATAAAGCTATTTTTAAACCCTTAAATGAAAAATATTTCCATGCTCATCTCTATATATTTTACAGCAGTTACTTTTTACAGTTTTGTCAATTTCACATGATGCAACTGTTAAAAAATTGTGCTTATGATAAGATAATATGAAGACAAGCAGACATCTTTTGACAAAAATACATGGGTTTTATTTCCTTTATTCAACATTAATTTACCGTATCTTCCTTTCTGATAGCAAGTGCCAATGACACACTTTGTATTGTTTTATTTGCATCTCATCAACTGCGACTTACATGTGTTTCCATCAATCCAACTATCTATCTTCATTACTTTCCTTCCATACACAGCCACACTTTATAACCTTAAGTCTGTACTTAGAGGTTTTGTTATAAATTATAATTCAACTTTAGGGCACAGTTTTAAAAATAGCAAAGAAACTCCCCATAATGTGCAGAATAAACTGAGTACTTTATAGATGACTTATGGTGACAATTTTTCTTGCTTTATTTGGAGATTTTTTTTGTAGTTTTATTAAATAAGAAAACAGAAAAATTCACTTAGTAGCAGACATATTTAAAATTTGTATAATTAACTTTATGCATTAGTGTAGCAAATATACAATGCCTTCAGAAAGTATTGACATCCCTTCACTTTTTTAACATTTTGCTATTTTGCATCCTTGTAATAAAATCAATTAAATTTGTTTTTTACTTCACATCAAGCCACACTCAATACCCCAGAATGACATAGCCAGGATTTTAAACAGTTTTGCAAATGTATTAAAAATTAAAAACTGAAATATCACATTGACACAAGTTTTCAGACCTTTCGCTATGATACTTGAAATTTGGCTCAGGTGCATCCAATGCTATTGATTGTTGAGGAGATGTTTCTACACCTTGTTTGTAGTCCACCTGTGGTCAATTTAATTTATTGGACATGATAAGGAAAGACACACACCTGCCTATAGAAGGTGAGTAAAAAACATTGAGGTCAAATGAATTGCCTGTAGAGCTTAGAGACAGGATTTGTTGAGTAACAGATCTAAGAAAGGCTACAAAAAATTCTTGTAGCATTGAAAGTTCCTAAGAACACAGTGGCCTTCATAATTGTGTACTGGAATAAGTTTGAAACGATCACAACTCTTTTTAGAGCTGACCAAACTGAGCCATCAGGGGAGAAGGGTTTTGATAAGACAGGTATGCAAGAACCTGACTGTAATTCTGACTGAGCTCCTGAGAACCTGTGTGGAGCTGAGAAGGACCATCACCACAGTAACACTTCATTAACCTGGGCTTTCGAACATCACATGAAAGATCACATAGAAGATCCCACTGTCGTTCAGTGAATAAGAAAAAAAAAAAAAAAAAAAACAAGTGATGAGGCTGAAGGAAAGGCCTACAGAGCTTAGAGACAGGATTGTGTCTTGGGATGGCTACAAAGAAGTTCTACAGCATTGGAGGCTCCAAAGAGCACAGTGCCCTCCAGTGTTTTTAAATGGACCAAAATTCTTCCTAGAGAGCTGATAAAACTAATCAATCTGTGAAGAAGGGCCTTGGTAAGAGAGGTGACCAAGAACACGATAGTAACTCTGCCTGAGTTCCAGAGAACTTGTGTGCAAATGGGAAAAACGTCTGGAAGGATAATGACCAATAGAGGGAGGCAGGTTGATGACCGAGGTCTCCAGCACTCTGAACAAATCCAAATCGTATTATGTGATATCATCTATTGTTGAATTCTGCTCTGTACTTGTAATATTTCTGTTGCACTATTATATTGTATTGCGGATCGCTTGTGATCTGCTCTGTGTATTGTAGTTATTTATATATTTCTTTTGTCAGGGTGCGTCACTGAAATCTGCAGTCATTACACCTCTAAAACATTAAAAGTGATGGCCAATTTATTTATTTTTTTAACTTAAGCCTATGACCTATCTAAGGCATAAAGAGACCCACATTTGGGTTGCCATCCATGTGTTGAGAAGCACCAATTTAGGGAAATAATAAAGACTGGTTGAGATGTGCCTTTAAATTTGAATTATTCCTTGTTGAAATAATGACTAATATGACCATGATTTTTCATTAATATAATATATACGCTGATATAATGCTGACCCATTCTGCTTGTTAGCTGAGGAAGAGCCACATGAGTATAGGGCTCAAAGACAAAATCTACAGTGACTCACATGTGCATCTTTCAAGGCCATTAAATGTTTTTTTTTTTTTTAATTGAAATTTGAATTCCATTAACTTCAGAAATAGGCATAACAGCAATTTCTTGATTCCCACAGTAGCTCAACACCAACCTGTAATTTCCCAAAAAATGTAGTCAATGTTCATACTCTGTGTTTTAAAGCTATCAGCTGCCTGTATGAGTTGCTAGAGTTCATAAGTCTACAGAGTCTTTCACAAATGAATTAATCCATAACATTTCATTCATTTCTTTTATTATTTCTGGTGTCTCCAGAACTGTTTGTGGAGATAAAATACAATTTCCTTATTTACAATGTGTAAAACAGCTACATAAATATAATGGCTACTGAAAACATGTCCTCTCTGTCTCCCAGAAAAAAATTAACCCCCAAGCTACTTTTATGACCAGCAGGCTTGTAAAAATAAAAATAAAAATTGTAATACGCACAAAATGCACCTTTCAGTCACCAAGGATTTTAAGCGCAGCATGGAGACAAGTAATTAAATTATCACCTAGAGGTAAATGATTATAGCAGGCCATATTACTAGCCTGAAAAAGGAACTAAATTAAGAATGCTTAATATAGATGGATTCGAGTTTCTGCCTAACATTAACAATCTCCTAAAGAGCAGAGAAAAACCACCACTAGAACTCAAAAATGAGCAACAGCACAAAGTAGAAGAGAGGTTAGGAGCATGCGCTGATACAGTGAATTACTGCACTCACCACATGACAAACCAACTCAGGATTCCAGATTAGGAGCTGAGTGCAACCATGCAATGGGTGACACCTCAGCACCTCACTAGTTCAGATGGAATGGAACCAATCTGAGGTTTTTTATGGAGTCTGGAGTGCCAATTGTGCCACCAACCCCCAGGTTTTCCCTGCTGGTTGGAGGGCCTACCTGCAGATTAACGTCATACCCAGGATGAAGCAGTTGCAGGTTAAGTGCCCAAAGAAGCAGAGTCTGATTTTTTGGCGTTTATGGGATTCAAACCAGCTACTTTCCGATTGCCAGTGCAAATTCCTAGCCTCAGAGCCACCACTCTGCGCACAAAGTAGTGCATACTTAAAAACTAGAAGACATAGGCAGAAAAGGGTGTTTGTGAAAATTCGAATAATTTTGGGTCAAAAAAAAGCAAAACTAAAAAGTGGTCTGAGAACGTGTGAATCTTACTACTGCTCAAGGCTTACTTTTGTAAAGGAGAAAATGGCTACATTGATGTACTGAAATTAATTTATGATGTCACACTCCTTTGACATTTCTAATGCTTTTAGATAGATAGATAGATAGATAGATAGATAGATACTTTATTAATCCCAAGGGGAAATTCACTTTTGCCATCTTGGATCCTTGTGAGACCTGAAGACTACCAGCCAAATAATGCAAATGAAAACCACTGAAAACAAATAATGATGAGCATAAAATTTGGAAACATAGCTATAAAAACCTGACAGAATCTAGAAGTGTTATGGAGAAGAGAGTATGCATTTATTATGCTGGATTTAACTCCAGGCAGATGCATCAATTTCTTCTCAGTTAAAGATGATGAAGCAAGGAATCGAAGTTAGTTGGCAAACTGGTCAAATTTTGCAGGTTATAACATTTAATGAAAGCAGATAATGAGTCGCAGAGTCAAATGTATAAAGATTTGATATAAATTGGCTAGTTTATTTTCTGCTCCCTGTTATTATTATATATATATATATATATATATATATGTTTGTAGATCAGATGACTTATAAGGAAGTAATAAATATTAATATAATAATAGGTAAGTAATATATGAGTGCAGCTTGTTCTTGATCCCCTATCTTTAAAATCTAGCTGCAAAGGTTCCTTGCCAGATGAAATTAAAAATATGTGCAGGAACCCGTATCGTACAAAGCAGCTTGTTCTTAGCAGACCACTAACTTTAGATGGCAAGACATTTTATGTCATCTGCTGGTTTTAGATGGAAAATCTGTGGATTATTGAAGACTATCAGAAGTGATGCCGTCTGACAAAATCCTTTTCAGATGCCAACAACGAGATGGCTTTCAAAAGTGACAGGCATATTTACATTTGGAAAAAGCTTTAAAGTGTGTGGTTCCAACTGATAAGAATGACACTGACAATCTGATTTGTTTTGGATCACGTCCACACATGCAGACTGAGCCCACTGATTACAGTGAGGAACAAAACAACTAATTAAATTACTTTTTTTTAATTTTTTTTTGACTGAGCAGGTTCAAAAATGTTATCTTGTGCTGTGTTATGATATACTCTTTATTTTTTAATTTAAATTGAACGTTGTATTTTCTTACATTTCTTCTACATACTAGATTATCTGATATCTGCTAGTAAACTTAGTTTTTGTAATTATATATACATATATATACAGAGTGTGTACTTATATATATATATATATATATATATATATATATATATATATATATTTATTTATTTATTTATTTTTTTATTTTTTTTAAGAATTTCTATGTGCTTAGCACTATTGCCTGTGTTTCTAAATTGACCTTGTTTTCCTTGGGCACAATAGTTTCCTGCCACACTCCAAAGATGTTAAATTTAAGTCTTTTAATTTTATTATCCCATTATCCGAGGTAATGTGGACTTGATGGTACTTCAGATAACTAAAAATTGAATAAAATGGGTGGCCATGTTTCTCCTCAGTCCAACCATTTGATAGCTTCCAGTTTCACTTATAAGGATAACACAACAAACTTCCTTTTCCACCTCTTCTTGATATTTAAGATAAGGACTTGAAATGTAAAAGAACTACAGAAATACTGTATATAAACACAAAAATCCTAAGTGAACAAAACAGTAAGGCATGTGTACACGGTCAACGCTGGCTACTCACTGACAGTAGCTGAGAAGTGCAGTCTGAGTCAGGCCCACAGTCACCAGATCCTCAACTGCTCACTCACTATAGTTGAGATTAAAAGTAAAGAATTTACGTGCAAGATACCATATTCATGGCAAAGCTTTTATGAATTATAAGGAAAGTAGTGTTATAGACTTTTTGGTTCGCTTTGGATAATGCAGAACTTTACTTAATCATGGTGTAGATTATTGGGGTTCTACTGTATCTGTTGTCACAAAAGCCACGATGAGACAAAGCAAGGTTTGGGGCAGCCACCTGTATAATTTGTTTTCCTGGCTGCAAAGCGTTCTTTCAAATAATAGCACTGCTGTGCACAAAACCGAGTCTAATACAGAACTGAGGGCATAGGGAAAAGGAGAAGGTTTTTAAAGGGGAAGACAGGAAGTGAGATCATAGGGGTCGGGCTCATTGAGGTCTTCAGCCATTGGTTCGAGCCCGGACGTGACATCACAGGGGCCGGAGCCGGCAAGGTCTCCTTCGATAGGCTCGTTCCCGGAAGTGACGTCAGGAGAGCCAGGCGGAATCTCCCGGGAATGGCCTGCAGGCAAGGAAGAAAAAGAGTCAGTGCACTCTGCCACATCCTGGTATGTCTCAGAACTGTCCTTACCCGAGCCCTTTAGCTGCCTCCCAGGCGCACGTGTGTGACACTGTATTTATGTACACAGAGTAACTAGACATATTTGAGGACTAAGACTTATGAGCTATGAAAAGAGATTAAAGGACTTGAACCTTTTCAGTTTAAGAAAATAGAGATTAAGACTTGGCATACCTGAAGTGTTTAAAATTATGAAAGGAATCAGCATAGTGGGGCCTAGTTGTTACTTTAAAAATAAATTCTGAAACAAGAACACAACAGCACAGTTGGCAATTTATTAACACTAGAATTACCAAAGCCTACGAAAAAACTTGGAAATCCGGCCCACCAAACAATGTAGCTCAAAGTAAAACAGCTTCCGTGGCGCAGCGGTAAAATTTGCTGACTTGTAATCAAGAGACCCCCAGTTCGATCTTGACTGCCTTGTATATTTAACGTTTTGAGTAGTGAGCTGCTCTTATTGTTAATATTATACAGTAAACACATACATTTGGTTTGCATCTGTAACAACCAGTGTAAATTTATAGTACTAGTAAACATTAGCGTTTTTTTTTTTCACTTTTATTCTCTCAGTCACAATCACGATACATACTAAAGCCCGCCCCCAAAAAGGGATCTGACACTGTTAGTTTTTATTTGAAACTGGGAATAAATGTAGATGTGAGTGGCATTTTGAGACAATGGAACTGGAAATTCTTTGATCTGGAGGGATAAAAGCTGACACACAAACACTTGTGAATGTGCCTTATTCGTATCTCATTGTCACTTGATTTTTTTTTATTCAGTTTTATTGAGTATTCCTGAATTAGTATGCGCCTTATGGTCCATGATGTCAAAGCCACACTGACATAGGTATATATGTGATATTTGGAATTATTCATTTTATGGCCTGTATCATTTCGGAAAACATTGTGGCACGGATGCAACATTATTCATATTCATTCGCATACCATCTTGCCGTTGTAATCAGCGACCGTGTGTTTTTTTTCCATCTTGCCCTGTCTCCACATTTTGGTGCATGGCAGTTTTTCTTTTGTACTCCAGGACACGCAGAGGAAAGAATAGTACAGAGAGGTCAGTTCCACGCTATATGCAATCATCAAATTCAAATGTTAACAGTTTCCTTTCTACATTTACGATGTGTACCTGTTGCAATGTACACACATCTCTCTATGCTATGGGTTCCTATTACATTGAAGGGGCGTCTGACACTGACTCAGTTGGCTTTCCTGGGGGAAGCGGCTTTCTTGGAACAGAAGCTTGTTGATGTTGCATCCTCCTTTTCTTTTTCCATCGCCTTTTCTTGTAAGAAGCGACGACAAAGTTCCTCTGCAAGGTGAGCCATGAGCACTCTTCTTTTCTCAGTGGATCCCATACATGCCTTGCACATTACATGTGCGTTGATCGCTGCCAAGTAAAGCGTGTTATAACACAAGCAACTGGCCCACCCGTGTGCTCCTGCTCGCACTGAATAAGCTCACGCCTTCTGGTGCACAATGTCAACGCAGCACTGGGAAGCGTATTGACTTTCCGTTCATGAGAGTGGTTTCAGAAAGTGGTTTATTTAAAAATATTTCAGTAAAAATACATGTGTTTTGGACATTGTAAACATATGACTGGATGAATTCAGAGGTGGATTATGCAACATGTGTAACATGAGACTTTTTCATGGACTTCTTGCTGTTTCCAGCGTTTTTCACTATAACCTTCCATTATATCAGAAACTTTATTTCCATTCTGCGTAAAATCATGAGATAAAAAAATTTTCTCCGCTATCACTACCAAGTACATAGGGTAAAAAACATGTTAAAAATATCAAATAAAAAATATCATTTTTGGGTGGCATATTAGATAGATAGATACTTTATTAATCCCAAGGGGAAATTCACATACTCCAGCAGCAGCATACTGATAAAGAACAATATTAAATTAAAGAGTGATAACAATGAAAGTATAACAGACAGAAAATAATTTTGTATAATATTAACGTTTACCCCCAAGGGTGGAATTGAAGAGTCGCATAGTGTGGGGGAGAAACTCCTCATTCTGTCAGTGGAGCAAGACGGTGACAGCAGTCTGTCACTGAAGTTGCTCCTCTGTCTGGAGATGATCCTGTTCAGTGGATGCAGTGGATTTTCCATTATTGACAGGAGCCTGCTCAGTGCCCGTCGCTCTGCCACGGATGTCAAGCTGTCCAGCTCCGTGCCTACAATAGAGCCTGCCTTCCTCACCAGTTTGTCCAGGTGTAAGGCATCCCTCTTCTTTATGCTGAAACCACCTTTATGCAGGACTCCAAGTTGTATTTGAAGTCCGATGTATATAGGCTGAACAGGACCGGAGAAAGTACAGTCCCCTGCGGCGCTCCTGTGTTGCTGACCACCATGTCAGACCTGCAGTTCCCAAAACGCCATACTGAGGTCTGTCTGTAAGATAGTCCATGATCCATGCTACCAGGTATGAATCTACTCACATCTCGGTCAGCTTGTCCCTAAGGAGCAGAGGTTGGATGGTGTTGAAGGCGCTAGAGAAGTCTAGAAACATAATTCTTACAGTACCACTGCCTCTGTCCAAGTGGGAGAGGGACCGGTGTAGCATATACTGTAGATGATGGCATCCTCCGCTCCCACCTTCTCCTGGGGCCTCATGTATAAACGGTACATACGCACAGAAATTTTGCATAAGAACTTTTCCACGTTCAAATCGCTATGTATTAAACCTACACTTGGCGTAAAGCCACGCACTTTTCCACGGTACCTCATACCTTGTCGTACGCAAGTTCTCCACTCGGTTTTGCAGACTGGCGGCACCCAGCGTCAAAGCAGTGCTACTGTTCTTGTGTGGTTACACCTTATTTTCCTGACACAGCTTTATAAATACACTGAAACTAATCGCATATTGTTTATTAGTGTAATGCATCTGATTGTAATTAACTTGTAACAATATAATGGTCCAGGGAATAGCCATAGTATTACAAATACCATAACTGCTTTAGCGTTGTTTCTCTCACTGCACCTTCTTCTTCTTTCAGCTGCTCCCATTAGGAGTTGCCACAGTGGATCATCTTTTTCCATATTACTCTAACTGCACCACTCGGAGTATTTATATCACTGTATCTAAGTGTAAATCACAGCAGCAGCTGATCGGAAAGAGAATTATCGGTATACAGCTTCAAGCACACGCTGTCTCAGCCACGGCAAAACGTTTCAAAGCCTTTCCTGTACGGACCTGGCGGTTCAGAAACAGTTTCATCCCAAGAACTTTAAACGCACTTAATCAATTGCTCCTTGTAGAACTGTTTGTACTTATAAGTACAATTACCCCACTGTAAACTTGCACTACAGTTATAATATCGCACAACCTGAGCCACTTTATAAAGCGCGCATTTTCATATGATGACGATATCATTTCTAAGATGAAATGCAGCAAAATATGTTTATTATATTATACAGATAAAACTTTAACTTCATTTAAATAATCTATATTCTTCACTGGGACTGGCGTGAAGGATAGAATAATGAAACATGTACTATGAAGATATTTTAATGTTCCTTAAACGTTTTGAAGAATCGGCGCTCTAAGCTTACAGATGGCTTAAGGTCTATTACAGAGCTGATTGTGTGATGATCGGATACTTGGAGAAAGAAAAGCAACGACTGCAGGGGCAGCCATGCCAATATATATTGAATATACAACAGAAAGAGAAAATAACGACACAGCTAAAAACCCAGCGGCAAATTTCGACAAAAGCTAAACGCTTGTGTCATGAGCACGAGGCGGCTATGCAGTGTCCGTAATGGACTTGGCCATCCACCATGCATAAAATACCATATTGACATTGGCGGGCGAAGGAGCCACCAATTCTTTCTCTGCCCAGGGCCGCCACAAGCCTAGAGCCACCCAAAAGTACTGCTGCAATAAATTATTTCATCGAAGGTCACACACAATCACTGCTCCGTGAAACCCATGTTTAATAACGTGCTTTAACTCCTATCATCATGAAAATGATATCATGTATACATCTCAGTATTTTAGTTATTCAGAGAGCTGTAATATCACGAATGTAATGGATTCTGTGTCCAGTCGGAGGAAGAGAGCCGGTTTAAGAAGCACTAGTGATTCACACACATAGAAGAACACATACAAAATAAAGCATTTAACATGCTACTTTAGTTACGATGTGATTTGAGAAATTGGTTAATTAAACTATTTTAAGATGAAGTTTATGATGTTCTACTTTAATGACAAAATAAACTGCATGATTAAATTGAATTTTGAGAAATTTCGAGATTGAAGTTGACATTTCGTGCTTTTTCCCACCGTGTGTCTTTTTTTTTCTTTGTACCCTAATAAGCTTTCATATGACACTCAGACAGTGGGCTACAACTCACCTTTTCACGGCGACTTTGATATGTGACTTCTTTTTTATTTCCGGCACTGTGCGATTTTGTGAACGTGAGCTTTCAAGTTTCTCCAACACACTATGTCACTCAATCAACTTCCTTTTGTTGATTATACCACGGTTTATTTAAATAAATCGCATGTTTTCCCTTTGCCTCCACTTGGTAGTCGCTGAAATTCTTATATTTTTCCCCGTGCTTTTCCCATTTTCTTTTCACAGAAGGCTGAGCTTAAGGGCGATTTATATTGATTTGCATATCCAAAGAGGCATAATTCTGGGAGGAGTTAGGGCGTTACATAAAGCGCGTGCATGAGCGTTACTTTTCACGCTGATTGGGATTTATGTAGCGGAAGAACATGGAAGTTGGAGTACGCACAGATTCCTGCATCTGGATTTTTCTGTGTGTTAGCACATTTCGGCTTTTGTGCTTACGCCATGATATAGTGCGAGTTCTACGCACGGCGTTATACATGAGGCCCCTGGTATGCGAACTTTAAGTATAGTGCATGTTTAGTTATTAGGCACAGAAGTAAAGAAAAAGACCCAAATCAGAAAAGCATTTTTCAGAAATGTGGGACAATCTGATACTGTACGTTTATTATATCATTAAGTCCCAGCTGTTATTTTTGATTTTCTACAATTTTATCTATGGAAGTAGATGATATGGACTTGGTCAAATTAAGATTTTCAACCCTCATATTGATTTTGCTTTAAAATAATATTTTATGTTTAGCGACTTAGTTTATTCCTTATCCGCAGATATCTTTGCTTGGTCTCTGTCTCTTAGGTGTTCTCACACAGAGCTTTAGGAGTGGAGCTCCTGCACTCCTGTGATAAGAGCCTGATATGTTTACAAACGTTTAGGTGATGCTGAAACATTAGCACAGTTGTGACTTCCTGATGACTCATTCTTCATACAGGGCAGATATGTTTTTCACATTGTACTGATGATCTCTATATATAATCTTCATTTGGATCTTGATCTTTGTTTGTCCGCGAATGAATTAGAAGAAGAAGCACTAGATGGCAGTAGAGAGACAGCTAAAACATAGGCATTGCATTAAGAATCTCCTCCAGGCTTATACTACTGAAGACTGTAGTACGCCAGTCACACCTCAAAACACAGACATTCAGACTAAACAAATTGTTGTGCTTTAAATTAACTAAAAAGATCTTCATTTAGATCTTGATCTTTGTTTGTCCGCGAATTCCACGCATGCATAGCCACCTTCCAGTTTAGTACGTTGTTGTTACTCACGGATGTCAACAATGTGCCGGAATAACGAAAGGGGTGGTGGACAGTGTTACGCTGGTTAGCTCCTGAGGCCTGGTTAGAGAATGAGATTGCCGAAGATAAAAGGTATGTGCCTACGTATCATATGAATGAAAGAAAGACAGTGGGTAAAATGAATGACAACGTAACAGCACGTTCCGGAAATTATTATTGTTACGTTGTAGCCAGCGAGTGCTGCGCGTCTCACAGTTGTACTGTGCCTTGCTCACATGTCAGTGAAGTGATCCCTATTTATGCTTTAAAGAGCCTGGATACCTGTGTGTCCCCCTTTTATAACCATTGCTCTGTATATATTGCCTTACTCTTTGGATTGCCACAAAGCAACCTGCGAGATTGGAAAAAGGTTGAGAAGAGATTGTGAGAGGAAACGACGGCGTCGTGAAAGCGAGATGGACTGTGAATGGACAGAAGCAGAAATGCTCCTACACCACCACATAATTACGATTCGGACAGTAATTCCGAGTAGGCTGTTCCTAATCAAATCTATATCCAAGGGTTTTCTTTTGTAATTTTGTTTCCCTTATAAAAAATCATAATGCTGTGTGACGAAGGGCCCAGTTCACAACTGGCAGCCGCGTTTAGACAGGGTGCCCTTCACAGACAACTTTAACACACGCAACATAGTTGGGCGCACATGGCTAGTAAAATATATTAAAGTATTTAATCTGTCTGCAGTTTCACTTTTCTCTTTGTAACTCTTTTTCTGATTGAGCATCTGTACTTTTATTGTAAAAAGTCAATGAAGAGAAAATGCTTGTAAAATTGCATACATTCTTTATTTATAATGTAAATCACTTTTTACTTTATTTTCATAGCACATGTATCATAAAGCCTACAGTCAGAACTTCTAACAACATTAACTTTATGGATTAGACGAGGTTGTACATCATTATTTAAACGAGATGAGACAGTAATTAAATCAGACAAGTTTGGCTGTAATCACATTAGCTGCAATAATTTGTGTTCAGTGCATACTTTAGGGACAATGAGAGCTAAGTATGTGATGTTCTATAAATGGAAGTTGTTCATAATATTGTTGGCAGACATTTTAGATGCACAATATACCATTATTTTATAAACTTTAATTTTTATTTAGAGTCTAATCAATAAAGTAAATGCTTTTATTCTGCATATGAGAGCTTGCTGTTAGTATTAGCTGAACAAGATTTAAAAGTATTTTTATCAGACTTTAACAACATCAAAAGAAAGCTTGATAAAGAACAATATATATCTTGCATACAGTGCCTTTCATATCTATCTATCTAAACAGTGCCTTTCTTAACTATCTATCTACTGTCATAAACATGACAAAAGAGCCACAAAAAAGTTTGGGGGCGGCCATTCATATATTATTCCTGTCTGCAAAAATTGTATATTAACAAGGCACAGATGCGTACAGACTGAAGGAGAGCGGAGGAAGTGATGTCATCCTTAGGGCCAGAACCAGACGTTGCGTCATTTGGGCCAAGCCGGAAGTGGCACCGTCAGTGTGGGGTGGAACCGGATGTGAAGTCTTTGAGGCCAGGCGGAATTTCCCGTAACTGGTCTGCAGAGAAGTAAGAAGAGTTAGAGCACTCTGCCACCACCTGGTCTGGCATGGAATTACTCTAATTTAGGTCCTTTAGCTGCCTCCCATGTGCACATGTGTGACACAACCTATCAACAATATTTATTTCTATAACACATTTTCAAACAAAGAATGTAGTTTAGAGTGTTTTACAAGATGTCAAACAGAAAGTTACAAGAAAAGAAAAACAAAATTAGGTAAGATTAGAATAATTATTAATGAATAAGTAACAAACAAAGAAACAAATAAATAAATCCATATGAGCTGATAGATAGATAGATAGAAGGAAGAAATAATTTAAGCACATTTATGTTATGGTATAATGCACAGTGGAGGTTGGTGGCCTTTTGGCATTGGAACCCCTGCAGATTTTGCTTCATTTTTTTGTACTCCAAGCAATTTGACTTCATCATCGTACGTATCTGTAGAGATCTATAAAATGATATTGTACATAAGGACACTTCTACAATCTATCTATCTTATCTATCCACAGTTCCTAGCTGACAAAAGGATACCAGGAGGAAGGGAACCACTGGCATACCCCACTAAAGGGCTATGAACTACGGGTACCAATATAGGAGCACAGGAGCTCTCAGTGAGCAGTATGCCCCATATGTGTGTCATGTGCACCAGAGACAGACACTAGGTTGGAGCGCTAGTCCTCAAAATAAAATTGGTAACATGCAAAACATTTTTTCTCGATAGTCATTCCCTAGAACTCTATGACCTTTTGTGCTAAAATCTCAACAAAAAAGCTGTTGTTGGAAGACGCTGTGGTGGAGTGATATGTTGCATACAATTTGATAAATATTTTGTATGTCTTTATTTTTAGAATTAGCATTTTACTTGTTCTAATGTCTAAAGAGCAAGGAAAATGGACAAACCAGTTTTCTTTTTTCTTCTACCTCCAAAACTTTAGGAATGCTGTTTTTCATGACGGACTTGCTGGCTTTCTGTGTCATTGAGGGACAATTTTATTACTTAATGACTTGCATGATGAGCTGACCAGGAAGAATTGAGTACAAGTAAAAGATATTGTGCCACTTAAAATTACACCTAAAATCTACCATTATCAGGTTGTATGGTCTGGGTTTAAAAGCCACATCCTTATTGCATGTATGGTTATAGTTATAATAAAATATATTACCTATAATATATAGTTAAAAGTGTCTGTTCTTTCACTCTAATTGCCTGAGTCTATAGATAAAGAAGGGAAAAGGGACGAAGTGCTTAAGCAGTGCATCTCACCTCAGAGTGGTAAGCCTATGGGATTTGAGGCTTTTTGGTTAAATCTACACAATAAAGAATAAAAAAGGGGAAAATAGGGTCACCAAAGGACCATACGCAACAAAACAGACACCAAGACTGCCGTGGTCTCAATTTCACCTCCGACACTCTGTGCTTCACGGCTGGCTGATGTCATTGGATGTATGCTGCCATTCAGCATATTGATAAACATATTACTCTGGTAGGCAGCTTTTTACTGCCCATCCATTATAACAGCCTATTGTCTGGGCAAGATACCATCTACCACCCTATACTTATACTCTCCTTTAAACCATGTATAACATGTTTGGCTCCAGTTTTGCCAAGGAATATTAAGTAATAAGTATTTTTGTTAAACCTGTTTTTATGCATGCATAACTTCTTGGCCACACAGCTTTGCAGTTTAGTGGAGTCAAGGACGGCCAGTTCATAAATAATGTATGTGTTCTTAAGAAATTAATATTTAAAGTGCGAAAAAAATGTTTATTGTGAAAAAAATAACCATATTATATCAGAAAACGTTTGTTGCGGAAAGAAAATTATGAACAGTAAGTCTTAAAAGCACTCAATATTTGTTGAGTGAAATGTGCGATCATAATTAAAATGAATTGATTTGACATTTATGATCAGAGGAATATACAGTTATGCTGATCAATCAGTGTTAATAACATAAAATATTTATTCATTGTTATTTCCTTTAAAGCAATAGCAGTTTCCCTCAGAGGCTGGCCCAGGAGTGACATGCAATTTCACTTAAACTTACCTCATAGAGGACACTTACCTCCATGCAAATACTGAAATGTAGTAGCAGTACTGCATCCTTGTTAATTGTGAAAATTCTATTAAATTAATCTGTGACATTGCTTATACCCCCCATGCTTCCCTTTGTCCATTTTCCAAACTTACACTGTCAGACTTTTATGAAGAAGAGCCTATCATGGTAGAATTGGGTGCAAAACAGGAACCATCTTTGAATAGGACAGACCCGCTTATACCAGCTGTTTTGTTGTGTTGCCAGATCACCTATGAAGTGCACACGAAACATGCAAAGTGCCAAGTAAGTTCTTTTCTAAATAGATAGATGAAAATAGATGACAACCAGCTATGTAATTGTTATCTGTAACCTCTTACCTGTCTCATAGTCTGCTGTGTACCCCACGTTTTTAACATTTAGGACCTCTAATAGCAAGCAGCTTCACTGACAAGGGCTGTCATTACTTTCAAACTTTTGCTTCCACTCCGTTTACCACCAATAGAGGAGTTTACAAAGGTGCCCCCCTGGGCTGTTTTACCACCAGTAGAGGAGTTCACAAAGGTGTGCCCCCCCCCCCCCGTGCTCTTAAGGGAGCCGAGCTTATTTCCCAGCCTAATAGCAGCAACAGCCAGACTGAGTATCATGATCAGGCATTTTGTTTTGATTATTTTTCAAATCTCTTTGTCTTCTGAAGTTTATTTTGTCCATGCTTGAGCAAGTTTTAGAGACCAAGGAATCTTGTAGTCACATTTTATTTTGGTGCTTGATACTTATGGAAAAAATGTAAGCCACAATAAAAATTATCAACAGGAGGTCTTTATTACATCTGTATGACCCTAACTCTTATTGGGGTTTAAATGAATCTGGCTGGGATTGGCTCCAGCAGATCCCCGTGATCCTGTGTTTAGATATAGCGGGTAGGAAGATGACTGACTGACTGATTTAATTTATTTTAAAGACATCAAGATCCACCTCTCCCTGTCTCACGTACATAATACAGTACCTTTTGCTCAAGCAACGTATCCTGTTTAAATTAGTTGAGACAACTGGTAAAGTAAAAACACAGGATGGGCTACAGCTAGTTACCTTTAGAACTACTTACTTAATGAAAAAATGCTAGCTGTTTTTAAACAAATTAGATTATGCAAGTGGCATAACGTTTAGGTGCGTTTGAAGACTGCAGGCACTGTAGACTTCAATGGACTGATTTCAGTAGGTGGGTTTGAAAACCTTCTCAGTCCAATTCAAGGTTTTGGGGGCCAAAGACTATCTCACCAGGATTGAGCTAAAGGCTGAAAACAGGCCGGGGCAGGCTAATCAATCACTGGTACCATTCTCACTCTCACTCTCACATGCACACACACCCCCAACAATTTGAAAGTGCCAGTTAACATAACCTAAATAATATAAAAAGAAACCTTTGTAATTAATTAAGCATGTCTGGCTGTTGTGATTTTTATGAAATGGGACTTTCAAACCTATTCAGTTATGACAAATATTAGGGAATAACAGTAATAAAAGGCAAGCTTTATTACAGCAATTCATCATTATGGATATCAGGTGAATGTGGCACTCTGATGGTAAATTATAGGGTAGTGATCACATTTACAAAGTCTCAAATCAGGACACTTGTGTAGCAAGTATGCCCATGCATAAAGCCCATCCTCATTTGTTTAACACCCACTTTATCTTACCATCATCAGACTGCGATTAGGGCAAAGAAAAAATAAAACAGTTTCACCATTAAGCTCACAGGATTCCACACAGTGGTTAATGTGGAAACAAATGAATGACAGTATCATCAGTTTTTGTTTGTTTCTTGGTCCTCATCAAGATGTTGTTCAGATTTAACACAAGTTCCTCCTTGGGAGTTTTTAACTGCGCTATTATAGGTAGATAACTTTGAAGAGAGGGTGCTAGGGACGGGGCATGGTAATGGGATATTGGCTTACCCCGCGGAAATTTGTATGTGCTTTTCTAAATATATTGTGAAGATGTTTGTGTTGGCGGAGCAGTGTTTTAAAAGATGGTCAGTCTGTTAAAACTGGGACATTTTGATATTCTTCGGTTATTTATTACAACAATACCCTGAAATTGGGACTGTCCATATCACCGTCACATCTGGTCACCCTAGTAAGTTATATTGGGAGTAAAATGGTGAATCCTTGTAATCTGCAGGTAATGGTGCTGTGACGTTGGTTTAATGTAAGGTTAACACTGAGAAAATGTCTTCTTACTCTTGCGCATAGTGTCTCAGGGTAAATCATAGCTAGATAACCTTTTGTTTTTCTTGATTGCATTTTATAATTTAATAGTTAGGAACATCATTTAACTTAACTGTTATGACTTGAAGTATCAGTAGGACTAAGGTGCTAAGGCATTTATCCTCTTTTGCTTGTATTCAAGCCGCTGGGAAGACTTCATAAAGCAGAAACAACTTGCCAATGCAGAGGTTTCCACGTACACTTTGCTGGACTTGATGATGGAGGACTACAGTCCGATGTGTGCATGAGCAGCCAGTGACAGTAACTTCTGACGCAGTCTGCTGCTCTTTCATTAACTTGTACTGGACATCTGTTTACCATCATTAGTGGCTATCGGAAGTGAAAAAGAGGAAAAAACACAAAATAAGCAGATTAGTGTAACCTTTGTCAAGAGCCGTGCACTGCTACTCCTCTCGATGATGATGCTTTTAATTAAACTCTTGGGCACAGCCATCAGTATTGTGTCTGAGTGTCGACCTTGTCGAGGGTTTACTTACCTTGGCAGTGACATTCATGTCTCTGGTGACTCTTCCTATGAAGAGTCAGTAGACGGATTGGGAGAGCATGGGGCGTCATGAGATCACTGGAAAGGTGTGTGTTGCGCTCCCGATATCTATGCAAAAGGACGAAGGTCCAAGTCTTTAGAGTCTTGGTGCTTCCTGTCTTGCTATATGGTTGTGAGACATGAAGGCTGAAATCCTTTGGTACTGTGTCTCTTCAGAGAATCCTTGGGTACCATTGGTTTGACTTTGTGTCAAATGAGCGGTTGCTCATGGAGTCCCGAATGACGCACATTACCTGCATTGTGAGGGAGTGTCAGTTACAGCACTATGGCCATGTGGCGCATTTCCCCAAGGGTGATCCAGCTTGTAGGATCCTAATTGTTGGAGACTCGAGTGGCAGAACCAGGCCAAGAGGTCGCACACGTAACACCTGGCTGCGGCAGATACAGGGTCATTTCCGGAGAGTGGGACTGGACCGCGCGTCTGCCTGGGGGGTTGCCAACCGGGATCCTGAGCTGTTTTGTTGCGTGTTGGGTGCGGCAACACGCTCTACCAGTGCATGCTCCCCAACTTGACTTGACTTGACACTTGTGTTCCGGAATTGGGTAGAACAAAAATGTGCAGCTACTATGGTTCTCCAAGAGTGAGACTGAGAATCTCTGGTTTAGAGATTTTTACTATTATAAATCCTGATTATACACAAATTTCATTTTTAAGTGGTTAAAGGTTCAACATGAGAGGCCATAACTCCAAGACTCTGGGGCTGCTTTCACTTCAGAGATTTGGGACTGTGGTAAAACAAGGGGCTTTTCTTTCAGTAAAGTCTGTATCATTAAAATTTATCATTAAAAGTTCACCTAAGGGCTGAGAGCACAAGAATTGTTTATTTTTATACAGCAGCTGCAAATATTGATTAATTTATTTTGAACTTTACAGCCAGAGATGACAATTATAGATACTCACTACCTCATTGTGGTCTGTGCTTAATTATCGTGCATATATATACACTCATTTAGCTCGCTAAAGAAATAAACATATTCATTAAAGCCACATATTATACAAGATAAAGACATGACTGGAGGTAAACAAAAAGGGAAAAAACAAAGAGAATACTATCATTTCCAGGAAAGCAGGATTTTTTAAATTTCAGCTTTACCAGCAAGGGCAAGGCTGGTTTTCTGCTTAAAAGCACCAAGAAAATAAAAATAAAAATAACAAATGGCTAGTTAAGTTAGCATTTTTACCACAGTTTTTCACTTTTGAAAATAAAGAAATATATTGCCTTAAAATAGCTGTAAAAACCAGCATTATTTAATACTTGGCTGGAGGAAAACAAGCTTGCTACGGATGTAAGTTGCCTGTTACTGTGCTTGAAGACAATGTCCTCTGATTCTCTAAACAGTAACGACATCTGCCAGAGATGAGCTCTAATGCTGCGCTGTTCCGTGGGCTTCCTTCAGTCTGTGGTATTTGTGAGTGTCAGTCTGCATGAAAATAATAACTCTGGTTCACTCTCTCTTCCTCTAGCACTATTGTTATCCTACAGAGACTATCAAAATATATTTTGACAGCAACTAGGAGAAAACACATGGTCAAACAAGAACAAAAAAATGAGTCGAGACCATAATTTCTACCAAAGCGTTATCAAAGCCAAAAATCAAAACTGTGCACAAGTGTTATGATTTGGGTTTGTTGTTTGATTTTTACTAATTTTTGATAGTTAAATGGTATGATCCTTTACTTTGAGTTTTTTTTAAGGTCAAGGATTCCTTCTTCGTCTTTATTTGTTCCATTTTAGTAATAGTTTTGAATTGTGTAATTTTACTATTACATCTTACATGCTATTTTAGGTCCCATGGTTGTTGCCATTTCAGATACTCGTCACTAGGTCCACATAGAGTGTTTTAAGAAATTGTGACCTTTTGGTATTCGGCACAACGGTATAAAAGTTTGGCTGGGGATTATCTATCTTGTTTGATCTGATGATACCAAAAGATGTTCAAAGACCTTTGCTAATTTTTTTCTCATGAGTATCAATCGGTTTTGACCGTGTTGCTTGTACCTTTTGATTTCAGTTTTTGTCTCATACTCTGGTTTGGGTTGCTATATTTCATCTCCTGGTTTTGACCTTTTTTTTCTGTCTTTACATGCATCTTCCTGTTTTTCTTGGCAGTGTGCTGTCAGCTCAACAAGTTGATACCTTTCATTTAATTTAGATACAAATATTAATTTTGATGTTTTATTTTCTGTGGATCTGGCACTTTGTAGTTTTGTTACCACAATACTTCAGCTTCAGCTTGCTGCTGGGGAGTACAGTCTTGGAAGACATGGATTGATTGAGTCAACAACATGAAGGTTTTAAACACAGCACCATTTGTTTAGTGGCATCCAAGATTGTGGTTAGTTTCATAAACATGGCTGCATTTGACTGAGTTATTAGATCATTCAACTTAGGAATCTCAAGCTAAATAAAGAACAATTAGAAATGTTTACTGACCATGTGATTAATTAGGAACCTCTTGCATAGTTTAGTCTTCCAGATTTTAACACTTTTTGTTTGATTTCTAACAAACATTTTCCTTTCCTGGGGCCTCATGTGCACAAAAATGTTGCGTACGCCTGTTTCCACACTCATGTTAAGCTGGATAAAACTTAAACTTGGTGTTATGCCCCACACATTTTCACAGCAGCCTAGGATCATGCATACACAACTGGGCTGCCCCCATGGTCAAAGCAGTGCTACTGTTTCTGTGTGGCTTCCCTTTCTTTTTTATATTCGTATCCATGATCTGGGGTTTATCAAATACACCAAAATTAACAGCATATTGTTTACAGATTTAAAGCACTTAATTGTAGTCAATCTGTAACAATATAATGATGCATGGAATGGCCAAACTATTCCACCTACCAGCTACTAGTGAGCATCTATAGCATTGTTAGAAGATGTCGCAAATGGAAGAATTAGAATAGAGTGCATATTCAGAGATCATACTGATGATTGGCTTCTAAGTCGATTTTGTTTTACAAGAGCTTTCCTCTTGGAGCGGTGTGCTGAACTGGGGCCAGCTTTACAAAGGCAGACTTGGAGGAATTGTGCTCTACCTGCACCTTTGCAAGTGCTGTCCACCCTTGGATTTTTAGCCACAGGAGTTTTTCAGCATGAACTGGCTGACCAATCAGGTATTTCTCAGTCATCACTGAGTCGTGCCATGACAGCTGCATGAGATGGTATTATCTGCTTGTCATCCATATATATAAGATTTCCTTACACTATTTGAATGGGCAGACGTCAAATCCCAGCAATATCCGGTTTTCGAAATGTAATTGGAGCAGTCGGCTGCACTCATATTACAATGAAGGTGCCTTCAAAGAATAAATCTGCTTATGTAAATAGAAAGCATTTCCACTCTATCCATCCATCCATTATCCAACCCGCTGAATCTGAACACAGGGTCACGGGGGTCTGCTGGAGCCAATCCCAGCCAACACAGGGCACAAGGCAGGAACCAATCCCGGGCAGGGTGCCAACCCACCGCAGGACACACACAAACACACCAAGCACACACAAGGGCCAATTTAGAATCGCCAATCCACCTAACCTGCATGTCTTTGAACTGTGGGAGGAAGCCGGAGCGCCCGGAGGAAACCCACGCAGACACGGGGAGAACATGCAAACTCCACGCAGGGAGGACCCGGGAAGCGAACCCAGGTCTCCTAACTGCGAGGCAGCAGCGCTACCACTGCACCACCGTGCCGCCCATTTCCACTCTATTAATGTGAAAATTATCTGTGATATGAAAATGCATCTCAATGTTGTGCCAAGATATATATGTCTTGCCAAAAACTCCAGCCACTCGCTGCTTAACCATTGTGAGCCCCAGAATTCCTCTACCTCCACCAGTGGTGTTGACACTCAGGCAGGTAGGCTATGGCTATGACTCGCCTTGAACTTTTGAGTGCCTCTGCTACACTGTGCCACTCCATCAACTTCCTTTTGTTGCTAATACCACTGCTTAAGCCACCAAATACTACATTTTTCCTTGCTTTCACTTAACCGAGCAGGACCTCCATATCACATTTGCTTAAATTCTTTTTTTTTCACATGTGCTTTTCCATTGTCTTTTAACAAAACACTGAATGGAAGGAGTTATTTATATTGATTTGCATATTCAAATAAGCATACTTCTGGGAGGAGTCGGAGTGAGGCTGTAGGTACATGCATGTGCGTTAAAATTCACGTGATTGAGATTTAAAAAGGGAAAGTATGTAGAACTTTGCTTATGCAAAGCTTTATGCATCTGAATTTTTTTTGTACATTTCTAGCTTTGTCCTTACACCATGTTTTAGTATGAATTTTATGCAAGGCGTTATACATGAGACCCATGGTCCTTGCAGCTCAAAAAGTCATCCCTTAAAACTAAGACTGGTGATTCTGCTGGCATTTTTGACTCAATTTTCAGCATTATTTTTCATATAGCAAAGGCTTTGTTCACATGTGGTAGACGATAACAATTCTTTGGTTAATGTAAAATGTTATTATGGTTTAGAAAAATCATATTTTATAATCTCTGTATCATATGCTCACTATCACTGACTAATGTAAGAACAGACATCCTCACCTCTGCTTTTTAAGCAAATAAACTGCTGACATGTTCAGATAAAGCTACAAGAAATCCCCATTGTTAAGACGGGTACTAATTTGTCAGTTTTTGTTGTTTGTTTGTTAGTGTAGGGTCTGGAGACGCAGACCCTTATGAGTTATTTAATAGAAGGCTTGTTTAAACCTTTTTTTTGTTGCGATGGTCATTACAACAGGGTGTGGGTACCCCTTGGAGACTCAATGAAGATCATCATAGTGTGTCAGGTCCAACCCACCAGAACCCATTCCCATTAAATACAACAGTGGCTTGTGACCCAGGAAATCCTACCTTATAGGATAAGCTTCAGAATTCCTTGTTTTAGGTTTAACAAAAAAGCAGTTCAGATAAATTAATATAGTTCTTTGTTGATGAAATGATTAGATCTACTTCATCCATCCTACTTGGTAAGAATTGAACATTCAACAGAAGGAAGCCTGATATCAGTAATCTAAAGCATCTTTATCTGTGCCTTATGATCATACCAGCTGTTCCAGGTGGTTTCTCTGCTGTATTTCAGCAATGAGAAGTCAAGCAAAATGACAGCTTTTTTGGCTAACAGAACACATTACAATATGCAAGCTTTCAAGGCAACTCGGGCCCCTTCTTCAGGTAGAATGTGTAATGGTGTAATGTGACTATTTCTGAAACTTTCACATGCTCAGAACAAAATGATTACATTATGAAAAAGCAGTTTTTGATGTACTTTAAGAAATTACACATCATGCAGATGTAATGGATACTGCCTGTCCAAGACTAAGGCATGCAAGTAGAAAACTCAAAAAGCCATAATAAAGAGATGAGGGTAGTCCAAACACTTACTTTCTTCCGTGGCATCATTCTGGAATAATTCTGGGCAGATATATTAAATAAAGAAAACAAGAACTGGCCAATCCTTTGAAAATGTTTAATGTAATACATATTTTGAACTTTTTTTTAATACAGACTAGGACTGATATGCATGTTTATGTATACGTTAATAAAGTGAGATATACACCTTACTTATTTTAGTGAGGGAAGTGCAGAGTGCTGTGAACAATTCTAAGGTAAAATACAAGTATAGATTGTACTAATTACTAAAATACAGTGGTACTCATAAAATATAAATTTGTTAAAACAGAGAACAAGGTAAAAGCTGATTAAACATAAATGGAAACCAACAATATATGTCTACTATTTAATTGGTGAACTATAGTCAGTTGACAACAGTGGGGATTAAAATGGTAAAAGTCACCAAGTCAGACACAGTTGCAGTTCTTGAGACCTCAGGCAACTGGCTGTCTTTCCGCTCCTGGGTTTTCTATAATGGAGTATGTGCTGTTCATTCAATCTGATGAGAAAATGTTTCTGTCTGATAATTCTAACACTCCTTTATCAAGAGATGACTTTTCCTTATGCAGGAGAGCAGCCTGGCAGTATAGAGTGGTCCAGATCTAATTATGCAATTTTCATTACGCTACAACTTATTAAGTTTATTACATAGAAAACCACCTGAAAAGTCCCGGACCATCGAGAAGTGTGCAAACTGACAACATGAAGAATCATCTTCGCTCCGAACTGAAATTGTCCCCGCATAAATCAAAGTCATCCAGACGATCTGGATCTGCATAATTAGATCTGGACCACCCTGTAGAACAGTGCACCAAGTGCCACGTCCAGATACCAAGAAGAGATAAAGAATAAAGGAGGGTTAGTAATGCTGTAAAAATATTATATTACCTACATTTCTGAACAAATAACTAACAATCACAAATTCATTATGCACAATTAATCAGCAGCTCTAGTAGGTTATGCTAAACTGAAGTACTGAGTCTTCAGCATGAATTTAAAAGCTGAGACTGAATGGGGCACCTTTAATGGGAGCAGGCAGATCATTCCACAGCTTCAGAGCCCAGTAACTAAAAGCTTGACCTCACACTATTATTTTGTTAATCCTTGGAATCATACGCAGGGCAGCATCTTGAAATTTTAAGGTACACTCTGGTTTGTAGGCAACGATAAGTTCTGAAAATTAACCCGGGCCTTGGCCAATTAAGTCTTTGTATGTGAAAAGATGGATTTTGAAATAAACCCTAAGCTTAACTGGGAGCCAGTGTAAGGACTTGAGAAAAGACATTATGTGTTCATATTGTCTGGTTTACGTAATAATTATTGCAGCAGCACAGTGAATTAACTGAATGCTGCATAAAGTTTAGAAAAGCCAGTGAATAACACATTGCAGTAGTCAATCCTACTAGAATTAAATGCAGTATCTTGCATATTTAAAAGAAACTCTTACTCTTTCAGCATGTTAGCACTAATTACAAATAAATACTGTTAGTATTTTGTATTCCTTTTCAACATATTTCATACATATTTGGTCCACCGACAGGTAAAACCTGTAATTCATCTGAAAAATGTCTAACGCCAAAGGAACTGATGCTTGCTGCACTCTATACACTTTCCAGTATTATGGTGTGTCAGATATATTTTTGAGAAAAAAAATGAACATCATGTTCTAAAGTAAGTAATTTTGTTTCAGTAATTTTTGTAGCCATGAATACTTTCTTCATTAAGATTCATCTGTTCACCAAGCAGAAAAACAGGTTAATGTGCTCATTTATCAATCAGTGCAAATCTTGACAGTGCACAGCAGACATCTGCAAATTACAGTGCATTAACTTTCAACAGCACAGTATTGATAGTACAGCAGAGATTTACCATGGGGTGAAACCTACTTTTAAATATTACATAGGAATGGATATAGATTATTAAAAGTTTGTTCCATTGTTAAAAAAATGCTGCCATTGTCTAGGTTTTGAATTTTCAGCATGTGTTCAAATAGTGGTGATGACTGTTTGAATATTTATGTATTAACAAGTTTTTGAGGTAAATGTGTTGTGCAAGTTGTAACTATAACAAACAAATCTTTTATTATTTTAATTTTCACTCACATGTCTCAGTTGAGTTTATAGTCCTTACTTTTGCAGCAAATATGACAAGGATAAAAAAAAAATTGTGCCACAGACCTTAAATAATTACAACAAATTTAACATTCTATTATATGTTACTTACACTATATAGTTTGTAATGATGGTGGAAAAAAATGTTAACCTTTTGTTTTCATATAAAACAAAAGAAAAAAGTTTATGATATTATAGAACCTGATCGTGACCAGGGGCCTCATGTATAACGTGTGTGGAATTCACACTAAAACATGGCGTACGGACAAAAGCGGAAATGTGTGTACACACTAAAAAAAATCCAGATGCATAAATCTGTGCAAACGGCAACTTCTACGTTCTTCTGCTCCATAAATCCCGGTCTGCATGAAAAGTAACACACGTGTACGTGCCTGCTGTCACTCCCTAACTACTCCCAGAATTGTGTCTCTTTGAATATGCAAATCAATATAAATAGCCATTAAGCTCAGCATTCTGTGAAAAGTCAATGGCAAAAGCATGGGGGAAAAAGAAGAATGTCAGCGAATACCAAGTGGAGACAAGGATAAACGTACTATTTGTTGGTTTAAACAGTGATATAATCAACAAAAGGAAGTTGATCGAGTGACAGAGTGTCAGAGAAACTCGAAAGTTCAAGTTAAGAAAGTCGCAAAGTATCCGAAATAAATAAGAAGTGGTCAGATATCAAAGTCGCCGTGAAAAGGCGAGCTGTAGCCCATCGTCTGAGTGTCATATGGAAGCATATTAGGGCACAAAGAAAAAAAAATAAAAAATAGGGACACAATTGAAAAAATGTCCAAATGTCAACTTTAATCTCGAAATTTCCACTTTAATCATGTACTTTATTTTGTCATCAAAGTAGAACATCATAAACTTCACCATAAAATCGTTTCATTTATTAGTTTCTCAGATCCCATCGTAACTAAAGTAGCACGTTCAATGCTTCTTTCAATGTGTTCTTTTATGTGCTCTATGTGTGTGAATCACTACGTGCATCTTAAATGGGCTTTCTCTTCCTCTGACAGGACACAGAATACATTACATTCATGATATTACAATTTAAATATTAAGATTTATACTTGATGCCTCCCGCAAGATGCTTGCTGCGCTGTGCATGACCTTCAATGGAATAATTTACTACAGCAGTACTGTCTCTATCAAATGTACTAACCTCCTATTTCTGTCCTTTCTTTTCTTTCTCCAAGTAACCAATCACCACACAATCAGCTCTGTAATAGACGCCAAGCCATCTGTAAGCTTAGAATGCTTATTTTAATGAAGTTTAAAACTTATCTGTATAATGTAATAAACATTCTTTATTGCATTTCATCTTAAAAATGATATCAAGAGCTCCAAGAAGATAGCGCTTGGAAATCTAAATCGACTTAGAAGCCAGTCATCATCATATGTGCTTTATAAAGTGACTCAGGTTGTACAATATTATATCTGTAGCGCAAGTATACAGTGAGATAATTGTACTTATAAGTACAAACAGTTCTACCAGGAGCAATTGATGGACTGATTGAGTTCGTTTAGAGCACTTGGGATGAAACTGTTCCCTACAGGAAAGGCTTTGAAGTATTTGCCAAATGAGAACAGTTCAAATTGATTGTGCGCATGGCTGAGACAGCGTGTGCAAGATGCTGTATACCGATAATCCGATCAGCTGCTGTACAGCTGTGATTCCACACTCAGATACAGTGGGTTAAATACTCAGTGGCGCACTGGGAATAACAACATTAAAGCAGTGATGGTATTTAGAATAGTTTGGCCATTCGGTGCACCATTATATGGTTACAGGTTGATTACAATGAGATGCCTTAAACTAATAAATGATATGCGGTTAATTTCAGTGTATATGATAAAGCCGTGTCAGGGAGGTGAATCTAAAAACTAAAGGGAAACCACACAGGAACAGTAGTACTACTTTGACGCTGGGTGCCACCAGTTTGCAAAACCGAATGGAGAACTTGCGTACACAAGGGATTAAGCTAGTGTGAAAATGTGTGTGGCTTTACGCCAAGTTTAGTTTTTATACATCGCGATGTGAGCGTGGAAATGGGCGTATGCAACATTTTTGTACGTACGCACCATTTATACATGAGGCCCCAGGGCTGTACAACAGCAAACAATGTAAAAAATGTTCATTGAAAAGAAGAAAAAAAAAATGTTCACATCATTCATGTCACATAATCCACATGTCTGCTCACAACGTGCAAAACACCTGCATTTTGTGATAAACTATTATTAGGAGTTACTTCGAAAAAATCAGCAAAACATAAAACAGGAAAGGCATTCCCATAATACCATGTTTTAAAATCAAAGACAGGTCTCTTGTCCAATAAATGTTGGGGAGAAGCAGAATCAGTCACAATTAGCCCTTAACTACTCACACCATTTCTCATCAAGCAGTGTACTCGTGTAGTGTACTTTCTGAACCAGTGTTATAAAGGTTATTTATATGCACGCTGTGAGTTTGTAATATAAAACATCACAATAATTTTAAATTGCACATGTTTTAAATGTAATTTTAAACCATATTATTGTATAATATGACACAGTCCATCTAAATATAAACTTGATCCACATACAGTATGCAGTGCTTATTTGTTCACTGGTCACACTTTCATCCACTGCAGGATTTGCACATGGATCACATTTCACTTCAGTTGTTGAATGTTCTTCACAGACAAAGTCACTGCAAGAAGAACATCTACATACATACATATGTACCCACACAGTGTACCAAATGCATTATATGGAACCTGAGACTGTGCATCCACTCATGAAACCGGCTGGGGGCACACTGAAAGGAAACCATTGCAACACTGTACTTGTAGTGAATCAAGCTGAGGATAGATGGTGGATGCTGCCAGTAGGTTCAAGTAAAAGGATGCTGGACTAAAATAACTGAGATTGGTGTACAAAATACATCAGCATGAGTAGTTAAGGGTGAAGATCTGGTAGATCAGGTATCTACTATTCACAATCCTGATCATGTTTATATTATTTGTCTTCCTGGGATACATAGTTCTCAGGAAGTGAATTAGTCAGTAAATGGTAACCTATTGAGCACAACATCCACCAGAAGAAGCATTTCTTGGCACATCACTGAACTATTTGTACTATTGAATGCAACCCAAGAGTTTGTGAGCATCTTCAAAACCATCTGGGGCGTCTCTCTGACCTTTTGTGTACAGTCGAGCTATATCTTGTAGGTACTCTTAGCTTTCATTGAACAGCTCTAGCCCCATATATGCCTGAACATTAGCAGATTAGAACACATTTGACAAGAACAGGCAATTCAACCTAACAAAACGTGTCAATCCAATTAACCAAAGTAACCCAGTTTCTACAAAATCACATTAAGCCATGTTTTGAAGGTCTCAAAAGTCCTAATTTGGATTCTTATTCCATATATCTGTAGTTCTCTGTGTGAAGAAAGTTTTCTGATATTTGCCCTTAACAAGTTTCCATTTTTCTCCCCATGCTCTTGTTGAAGAACTAATTTTAAAATAACAGCTTGGATCCACTGTGCCAATTCGCTTCTTACTTTTGAATGCTTCAGTAATGTCATTGACATTCTTTTAATCTCCATTCACTTAAACTGAAAAGGTTCAACTCATTCAACAGGAAAAAGGTTGCCAAAAAGAAGCAACTGATGCTATAACAGCTTACACTGAGAGAACAGAATATGCCAAGTTTTGTTCCAAAGGAATTCCATGCAATTACATATAAAATTTAATTAGCCTCTTTAATCAACAGCAAGCTTTCTTGTCTGCAGGCTGGCAGTGTTCATCTCTTTCAGACTATTATATTTTCATTATGTGTGCTTGGTGCACACCTTGACACAGGGTGAGCAGGTTGCTTTTCCATTCTGTGGGTGTTAAAATGGTCGGTGATAGCAAATCCTTTGAATGCTCATTTGTGCCTTGTAGCGCAGAATTATACTTTAATATAAGGCGGACCCCTCTTCACTTAAAAGATCACTGTAAATCACAATTTTGTTTTTGTTATTTTTTCGTTGAGTTTATTCCATCTTCTGATACAAATATTGGTTTAAGATGGCGCACATTTTTTTTTTACAGAAGCGAATCTTGAACTGTATTGATTATGGTGTGCACATCCTCAGGGGAAATGTGTACTTTTAAAATTGTATCCTCTGCTGATATCAAAATCTTTCCTCCAGTTCGCACAATAAAAAAATAAAGTTGCAGTAGAAATCAAGCACTAAAGAAAGTATGAACTTAATTAATGTGAATGCTGTTTTAAGCTCCCAAAGCAAGTTCAGCTGAAGGAACCCCTTGGAACAGCAAGATGTCTACTGTACAGGGAAATTCAGACAATCACTGTTCTCTACTTGAATAAGAGCAATAAATGCAATTAATTAATGGACAGATATTGTTTGTTTCCATGTGTCTTAATCAGTTTCTATGTGTATTTGAACTAGTCTGTATCTTTATATGTATTCATTCTTTATTTAGTTATTATAATCTGTACTTGCATTTAATCTGAGAATCTGTTCACGACACGCTGCCCCAGCACTCAGTAAAGAGTGTTATACAAAACTAAGTTGTACTGTATTGTATTTTATTAGACATTTGTGTAGTTTGTTGATTTGTTTTGGAACATAAATGATTATTTTCTAAAAAATGTTACTGTTCTCTGTCTTTTTTGATTGGTGCTACTATTCTGAAACCACAGAGAGGCAACATTGGCACACCTGAATTTTGTAATTGTTATAGTTACGTGTTGTTATTCATTTTTCATTGCATCTATTTAGTGGTTTTTTTACTTCTTTTTGAGACTATTTTGGGGTCTTGGACTATGTGGATTCTGTTTACCTGGTTTATTTCTGTATTCAAATCTTAATTAAAGTTGTAGAAATAATTTTGCATCATTTCTGGATGCCATTTTGTGAATCCCCTCATCAAGACAGGAGTCTTAGTTGCCAGCAGCTTGCCAGATGAGATCAAAACTAAAGGGGTCAATCAGGTTGAGAGGTTGAAAGGTTACCTCTGTGGCCATCTCATATCCAAGTTTGCGGACAACACTCTTTAAAGCCCTTCTTTGTTATTTCTTTGATATTTTTTGAGTTGTAAATGTTTAGCTATGAAGTTAGAACATTTGATTTATCACAAAATGGAACGAACCTTAATAAATCTGATGATGTCATTTCTCAATGTGGTCTCCACCCTTCTCAATGCACTTGCGCCACCTGCCTGGAAGGGCCGGATCTCCAGCAGAATAAAAGGTTTGGTCTCATCCTCGCAGCCACTCGTGCACCCGAGTTATTGTCGAACACTATGTGGCGAGGGGTACTCCAGTCACAAGTGCAAGTTACAGTAACTTGCTGGACTCCTCAAGGAGTCCTTTTGCTGCAAGACAATGAGCCACATACTGGCAAGAACACCAAGGCTTGTCTGGAGAAACTGAAGTTAGAGGTATTGCCACATCCTCCTTATTCACCAGATTTGGTACCATGTGATTTCCACCACTAATAAAACATCACACTGGTCGTCGATTCAAGATGGATGACGACGTGAAGAAAGCTATTCCCCCTTGTATTAACTCTTTTAGGACGGATGTCAACTCTTGTCGACTGAAGAGAGCTGATGTCAAATAAAGTCAACATCTGGGGTAGAGGGTGATAAAAGCTGTAAACGACAATAAAACTCACTGTTGTGATATAGGTAGACCCTCTTTGCTTGGAGGACTGTTAGACTCGTTGAATTGACGTAGAATCCCCTTATGTGTGTGCACAGAGTAAACAACGTCTAGAACAGCAAACATTGGGTGAGAGAGCAATGCCAATGGGCAAAGCAAAATACTCAGTGCATGTTATTTATTTTTTACGTATTATTGATAAATCGGACTCTAACTTATTGAACTACAATTCTGATGCAAGTGATCAGGAGATCGAAAATGAAAGTCGGGTACCTGCATCAGCTGATCATGCAGCTGACGCGCCTACTGCAACATTCACCCTGGGAGATCAAAACTAAAGGGGTCAATCAGGTTGAGAGGTTGAAAGGTTACCTCTGTGGCCATCTCATATCCAAGTTTGCTCTTTAAAGCCCTTCTTTGTTATTTTTTGAGTTGTAAATGTTTAGCTATGAAATATTGACTTTGGTATCCCTGTTTTGCTTTGGGATTAATGAAAAAGTGATTTGATTTCCTAGTTTGGATTTTTTTTTTTTTGTGCATTTTGTTTACAACGTTTTATTTTCAGGTCCTATTTAAAACACTATCTCCCCAAATTGAAGGTGTCATGTAGAGCAATGACTTCAAACATTATAAGCAAACTTTACTTCTTGCTTGCATTTTAGCTTAAATGAAACATTGTGTGGCCTCAGCTTGTAACAGACCTCAGCTTGTTTTCTGACCATTCCTTTTCCTGTTCCTTTACTAATCACTGATGCACTTTAAAAATAAATTATTGATATGACTGGACAACTCTGTCTGTCCAATTTGAATGTAACAGTATTCACTGTTGGCAGGCTCTTTATTTTTTGGCAAACGAGGTTTCAAGTTCCACAGTGCAATGTCATCCATTTCTTTACATTTAAGACAGCCTTTTGCTTGGAAAATGTACCAATTACATAAGAAAACACTTACATTTACTTTCCTCCAGTTGCCAAGAGCAGACAGATCATTTTCTGAACAAGCATGGCCACTCTTAGTAGGTCAGCAGAAAACAGCAAAATACCAGCCATCCCCAAAAATCCTGCTGACTCCCTGTGTAGCTGGCAGACTCCAGGGTCACCTACTCTCAGGAGCTGTCAGAGGATAATCAGCTAATGGTTGGTGTAAGCCAGGCTGCTGAAATATCATATACTTTATGTGTATGTTTATTAATATGCATAGAAGTTGAGAATATAATGTAATTAGTCAAACAGAGAAAATTTAAATATTCTTTACTGATGTATCTTTGACTACAAGGAACAGCAGCTACCATCTTAATGTTAATGTATCATTAAGCAACATCATAATGTATTTAAAGTTTACCTGTATTTGTTTTTCTTTGTGCAGATTTTTCTGAAGTAATGAATGAGAAATGTAGTGTCAGGGAGAAATACGTATGTTTCAAATTTACTTCATTTAAGTCTTTGTTGAGTATGTAAGAGAATCCAACATAATGATGTAGGTGTAAAATGTGATGTATCTGAAGTGCAAATTAAGTCAATGTAACGTATGGTTGTTTTCTAGTTGTCAGTATGCCTTACATGTTTCATTCAACTTGTTACCATCAGCAGTGTCAACAAGGGAACCACCCTGTGCCATGTGGGAGATAAATATTAGCTTAACTAAAATAATATTTATTAGATAATGACTTCCAATGATGTAGCCTTCTATCATGCTATCTCACTAGCAAACCTACTTTTTCCTTTCCACCCTCCTCACTTATTAATTGCATAGCAGAAATCAAATCCTGGTTTTCTTCAAATTTTCTTAAATTAAATAGTGACAAAACTGAGGTTCTCCTCATTGGTACAAAAGCAACATTTTCCAAAACTGATCATTTTTCCTTTGTTATTGATAAATCCTCTGTCTCCCCTTCCCCACAGGTTAAGAGTCTGGGTGTCATCCTTGACAGTACGTTATCCTTTCAGTCCCACATCAATAACATCTCCCGGTCAGCATATTTCCACTTGCGTAATGTAACATTAATCGTATTCGCCCATCCCACATTCCCCGCACCACTGCTATCCTTGTTCATAGACTCATCACTTCTCGTCCCGATTATTGCAATTCCCTTTTCTTTGGTGTTTCTCGCAAATCTCTTTATAAGCTTCAACTGGTCCAGAATTCAGCTGCCCGCATCATTACTAGAACCCCCTCTATTCACCATATCACTCCCGTCTTGCAGCAGCTTCACTGGCTTCCAGTTAAGTTCCGCATTCAATTCAAAATTCTTCTGCTAACTTTTAAGGCTATCCACAACCTTGCCCCTTCATATATGTCTGACCTCCTCCATGTTGCCATTCCCTCCTGCACCCTTACATCCTCACCCTTCATCCACTTGACTGTCCCCTTCGTCCGTCTTACCACAATGGGGAGCAGAGCATTCAGTTGCTCTGCTCCCCAGCTCCAGAACTCACTACCATCTGAGCTTAGAAATATTGAATCATTTTCACTTTTCAAGTCTAAACTTAAACAAATGATTTTTAAGACTGCTTTTTCTCTTTAATTACAATTGCTCTGTCTGATTTAAATTTTTAGTTTTGTTTTTAATGTGTGTTTTATCTATTGTTCAGTATCGAGTGTTTAGAAAGGCACCTATGAATGAATAAAATGTATTATTATTATTTTGTCTGCCTTCTATCACTGCCATTTTGTGTTCAGCTTGAATGGCTGCTGCCATATTGCTTTGTAGAAAAATCACTCATGGATACTCGCATGTTTCGTGGCTTGTAAAGTCATCACGGTGCCCCTGTATAAGATGGTGGCATGCATAATCTAGTATCAAGACTTCATTTATTGACAGGAAGATTTTTTAAATTGAATTGACAAATGTAAAATGTTTAGAGAATTAAACTTGACCTGTTTTGACTCTGATTTATGGTTTTGTTTTGACTTTCAGGTTCTGATTTCTATCTTACGCTACTGACCTTGGCTTATTGACTGTTTTTATTGATTATCCCTTTAAGTTGTTTGCATCTCTGCCGCTCTGAAATTAAAATCCTAACAAGCTGGGCATTAGTGCATAGACTTTCAACTTCTGCTGCAGTTTTCTTTTTCTGTAGAAGATTTTTATTTCTATTTGGAAGACTAGACACACACTGTGTTTTGTAAGTACTTATTGGCTATTAATTATTATTTTAAATAGCACATTAAATAAGAAAAGGTATACAGTATTTTGTAATAATTATAGAGGCATTCAGAACTTCAAAATTTGTATTTTTAACATTATTTCCTTTTGATATTAATATTGGTAAAGCAGATCAGGCACTTAACTTGAGATACTCCCTTTATGAAGGAGATGAAAATATCTGTAAATTATCAATAAAATGTGCATTTTTAAAATCTGTTGAGCATTATTTTATTGACTTGCTGTAGGAGTATGAAATGACAAAATATAATGCAAGGAAAATCCTTTTAAAAGTAATAATGCCAATAGTTGTATGAAATTGAACAAAATTGCTATAATTTCCAAAAAAAGGTACACAATCACAGTTATTTGTGTTCATAAATTGCATGGAATTTTACAAATGAAGAAAATGTAAAATAATAAACACAAGTCACTTAGCACAATTACGTATCTTTATGTTCTTCATTGTACACTTCTGCAACCTGGATGTGAAACAGGGTAAAAGTATGAACTGTAACTACAAACTGTTTTATACACTGTAATTATGAAATAGCCTAATCTTTCAGTACTTTGCTTAGCAGAAATGATTCTATTTTAAAATATGAGGATTTAAAAAAGAAATTAAGTATTGTGAGAAATAAATCATTAGTATTTATTGAATAATAATTAAATGTACTACAATTAAGACTAATTACAGTGGGATAAATAAAAAAAATGGAACAAAGAATAACTGTAGTCCTCTAAAAAGAAATTAATACTAAGCAAGCCAAAAGGTTTAAATTAAAAAAAAATAGTAATAATAACTTCTAATGAACTCTATCCAAGTAAATTCCTAAAGCAGAAACCTAATGATTAAAAAATGGTCAAGGCTGGACATCAGACAAATTCACTATTGTATACTATTATCAAAGTTATCATAACAGAAAATGTTGAATAAAAGTCTAAACCAAAAAGCATAACCAATACAATAACCCTTTAAAAAATAGGATTTACTTTAAAAAATCAAAGCAAATCACAGGTCATCCCACAGCAAAATCTGTGGCCAGCCTCAGCCTCATTCTTTAAACCCCCTCAAGGGATGGCACAACCACCTGCAGCGGCACCTGTGAGACATGCAGTGGATTGACTAGAGACCCCACCCTTTACAGCATTACAGAAAATACTTTGTAATTAACAATAATCGCCTATTTATGTCATGATCTGAGGCATCACTTCACAACTGATGAAGCTTGGCACATTTTTGTAGACGCTATGGTTACTGTTCGTGAAAAAATAAAAAAATATCTCCTTAGGGACACTTTTAGTGAACTTTTTTTAACCTCTGAAGTCCATTTTGTGTTTGCTGTGTGTGACGCTGTTTTGTTATTCCCATTGGTAAGATGCTACTCCTAGTTGCTGGGGGTACGGTCATTAAGGTCATGACCTCTGTTGTCATTAATGTGGCAAAGTTTACGGTCAGCACTGGCAGCCATGTTTTATCTGAGTTTGTGGTTAACTTTGTGAAAAATCGGAGCTATCTCCTCAGACTTTGACTTACATTCTGGTTTTGATGTTTGATTTATTTTGATACTTGTTGGTTATTGACTAGTTTGACTTTGTCCTATTTAATGATTCTTTACTTCTCTCTCAGCCCGGATTTACTTCAGTGTACCAGTAGAGAGAGTCCCAGATTTACCATGTTGGCTGTCAGTCAATGTGTTTCTTTGTAATGTGTGGTCGTGGTAATGACTTTACCAACTCGAGGCTAGATGTGGTTGAAAAATGTGCAAAACTCCTAATGTTTCAGATGCTTTTTTTTCCATTTTTTTTTTGTTTACATCTTGGATGTTATTTTAGGTCCTTGATTGGTGCCATTTTCGGTAAATGTCATTAGTCTACCTGCCACATTTCTAGGGGCGCAATGGGATGAAAGGTCAGCTAGGGGTTCTCTTCTTTATCTGATCTACCAACACCAAAACACTTTTAAAAATCCTTTGCTAAAAGTCTTCTTGTGAGTCTTATTCAGTTTGCTTGTGTCTTTTGATCACAAATTTTGTCTTACATTTTGGCTTTGGTTCAGTTCTAAAGTTTACCTGCCAGCTCACTGTGAGGACAATACTTTATTCTGTTATTAACTCTTTCAGGGCTGATGTCAACTTTTGTCAAATTTCAGGGGTAGAGGACGGTAACACAGCTGTAAACTGCAACAAAACTCACCGTTACGTTACACTTTGCTAGAAGGAAAGTTACGTACCTTTGTTGATTTGACCTCTGACATCAGGCCAGAGGCCAAAGCAAATGTTTAAAGCAAAATACTCCATGGACGTTTTACGTAATTTCATTGAATAGGACTCTGACTTGTCGGACTCCAAGTTTGATGCAAGTGATCTGGAGATGGATATCGAAAATGAAAGTGAGGTACCAGCATCATCTGATTGGTCCCCAGCTGATTGTGGTGCTGAACATGTTTGTGTAGCATTCGCCTGGTAGGAACACCACATATGAAGACAAGAGGTACAAACCATATTGCGTCACACTGCGACCGCCACCCACCTGCTGTGTGAAGACAGCCAGGCAGCTGGCCCACCATGCATTTCTGCTGACCATTGAGGTGCTCCCACACAACCACAGCCGCCAGAGATGCCAAACATGCACCAAAAGCAGTCACAGCACATAACAACAGACATTTTATGTTGATTTATGTGTGAAACCATTGCTTTGTGTGCTTTCCAAAAAACTGAGTTTTTTGGAAAAAATATTCTGCCCTCAAAGAGTTAAATAAGCCTAGACAGCTTTAGTAATTTTTTGAAAGTTTGCTTTATTATTTATACTGTATTTTCCTCCTATTAGTTGTAGTTGTAGGCACTGCCATTTTTTTAAAATGTTATTATTATGCGTCATTTGGTTGCTGTTGAGTGACGAGTTTAAATTCCAGCCCAATGTCCTAATACCTATCTGAGATTTGGATACAAATGCTAAACTCTTGTTTCGTGAACTTTAATTTTTGTCTTGCTGTTGCGTATCTTTAGGTTTTTGTCCAAAAAGTGAACCTTTAGACTCCTGTTGCAACAAAATTCCTTAAACTTAGCTGTACGTTTTTCACGATGACCTTATAATTTGTATCTTTATTGTTAACTAAAAATGTAGGAATTACTTCTATGAATGATACCCATGCTTCTTGTTCCATGCTGTTTATTGGCATATCAAATTCTGCATCAGAAATTGTTTTCTTAGATCAGGTCTGGCAAAAATGCACTCTTTCAATTTAGCCTCAGACAAACCCAGAAACATTAGACAAAATCCATAAAACACGCTCCATCTTATGATAGAGCTTTGGCAAACTGCTTCATTAAACCAAACTGAATATGAAGATGTGGTGGGAGCCCCTTTATCTGGATCCTCCAAGCTAGAGTCTAATGGCACCAAGCTGTAGCTTTTTTAAATCTGGCTATTTCTTCTGAACATAATGTCAATTCCTGCCTTGGCTTTCCCACTCACAATGAAAAGCTGGGAATTTTGTGTGCCTTGACTGATGATGCAGTAAGATATGTAGACCTTTCAGGTCCCCACATATAAACCAGCAGTGCTCGTTGTAGTTAATAACTTAGGAAAAGTAACTGCTTTGCTTAAACAATCATTTTAATATTAGAAATTATTAAATTCTAACAAATTGTTGTTAAAATAAAATATTAGTATGTAACTAATTATAGTGGAAAAGCGATAAAAAACTACAGCTGACAGCTAAAATATGTTATCTGAAAAAATATTACAATGTTTTTCATTTTTAAGTTTAGAACCAGAAATATTTAAAAATCACATGAAATAATGAAAACATTTTTTCAGTGTATACCTGTGTTGTCTTAGTTGTCTCTGGTATAATCAGAAATGGTAGATGGAAATTATTAAAAAGTCATTTCTTGAATTAGTTCCTGGCCATAACTTAAAAGTGTGCCCTAGTCAGTCAGTAGTGGCCACTTGGACATTATTTGAATCCCGGGGACCACTCCAGATGGCCAGATATTTTGTCCTGATGAAAGACAAACCTTTTCCAGTGAAGAAGAATGAGAAACTGGATTTGATGTGCAAGGTAGAAATGAAGGTTTGGGAAGGTGCAATCTCAGGACTCAATTAAATACAGACACACATACTCATATGAAGGAAATTTAGATCCACTAAGTAACAATATGTGTTTAGTAAGCTGGATGAAGGCAGTCCACTCAGGGAGAGTTCACATGTACAAACTCCATGCGGACAGTGCCCAGGAACCCAGGTGTTTTGTACTGCACGATGTAAGAAGTGGGCATGGTGCCACCTTACTAGATGTATGGCCATTTTATTGGTGTCATAGCAGGTGTAATAGTGTGGTCACTTTTATGGTGTTTTTTTTTTTTGTTGCTTAAGACAACTCATAATACTGAAAATTCCTCAAAGGAAAGGTTACTGCTGCCTGTAATTTAGAAATGTTTTTGAATTGTGACACGATGGGCTAAAAAGGTCAAGCCTGACATTTTCACTTTTCTGGCTGCTTTCAAAAGAGATTTCTCTAAAACTTGTTATTGAGTTTATATAATTGTATCTTAAGTCATCCATTGTTAAGAGTGAAATAAAACTGAATAAGTAAATCGTTAGTAAATCATAAAAGATTAGTAAATGAATGTGTTTGTACTCCTATTTGATACATAAATTGGTATGTATCATTTGTTTGATTTTCATACCTGTTGTATTTTTAAATCTATCCATTCATGTTCGTAACCCCCTACTTTATATCAAAGCACCCAGGTTAATTCCTTTAATAAAAATGTATCTTAACTTGGAAGAGATCCAAGTTTGCCAAAGGGAATGACACACACAAAGGCAATTTAGAATTTAGAAAGTGAGCTGACAACATGTCTGTAGTTCACAGGGAGTTTCTTGACCTAGAGTGGAATACACAGTAGATATGCAAGTTAACTAACCAGCAGAGCTAAAGAAGATGATGTGCAGCCTGAGTGCCAAATAGCATAGCTGTCTGAGAGTATATTAATAATATCACACTGTAATATGCTCAGCAATGTTACACGCAAGCCCTTAATTTAATATGCCATCCTTTGCAGAGAGCAACCCATTTCTAACACCATTATCAAGACTGATTTCACCCATAGTGCCCACTTGTTGGCCCATGTGGCTGGCCAGCCCTGTAACTGCCTTGTCTGTGGAACATAACTTTTATTATGTTATTTAGTTTTTCCTGTTTTTAAACTTTTTTTTTTTATTATCGGGTATATTACATATACTTTATGTGATCTGTAATTTAAATGGAGTCAAACATGTCTTGGAAATACTTAAAGGCTGATTTTATAACCCTGCATTTTTTGGTGTTCAGGTTTTAAATTTCATCCAAAGACAAATCATCTTTTACAGTATTATTCATATTAGCTATTTTTATTACTGATTTCTGAATGGGGAGTGATTGCAGTAGTGCTTGTAAGCTGTATTTAATTGTACAATGTTCACATTTCTCTTCTCTGCCTCCCTCTAATACCCTATACAAAGGAAATACAAATAACATGATCTTTTCCTAACCTGATAACTTTTATAATTTGTGCAGTGCTGCACTTATGAATAATCTGGGACTATTTTCCTTTAATTACTCCTTCTCCTTCTGCCTGTGAATAATTTCTCATATCTCAGAGCGGCAATTACCTGCAGCTCGTAGTCCTGTAAATGGGAGGTAGCAGCTATCAGTTTTATCAAACCAGTTTTTGAATTCTTTCAACTATTAAATGGATTTCTCTTTCTTTTCTCTTAATGCTTCAGTTGCAAACATACTATGGCGAGAAGAAGGTATCTCACGTTTTTTAGTGTATGCTCTGTAGATAGATGAAAATGCTTCACTTTATTTAATTTCACTTCAGCCAATATTCTCTCAAGTAGTTTGCAGACACGTTTAATTGAAAAAAAAATTAAAAAATCATTGAAAAGATTGTTAAAATGTTTATGTAATAGTAAACTGGCAAAAATGGAAAACGCAACACCAGGAAGGCAAAGTCCAATCTCCCATAAAGTTGACACATATGATAATGCTGATATATGAAATAATTTAAGAGATACACAAGGCTGTTGGGCACCTTTATTAGGCAAATGTCCTGTAAGTTCAAAATGAGCCAAACTGAACATAAGAACAATGTATGATGAGAACAAACCATTCAGTCCTGGAGACAGCTTGTCAGTACCTGTTTAGCAGACTTTTTCCAAATATCATCAAGTAGAAATTTAAAGGTACCAAAGGGTTAGTTATTTTTACTATGGAAAAGGGGGCTTTTTAAGGCCCCCTCTTCCCCACTCGTTTTTTTCGCGAATGCTGGCACTCTCCACCCCAAGTGCTTATTCCCCCCGTACCTCTTTTTTCTTTATGTCCGTTTAATTCCTTGTTTTTCTTCCCGTTATTCTCGTCCATTCATGAAGGTTCTTCTATTTTGAAGAATGTATCTTTTTATAATTTTCTTGTATTCGATCAAGAAGAGCATTTTGTATCAAACGTTTTCTTCTTTGTATTTTGCCTCGATCATACTGGCTGCTGCTCTCAAATACCAAAGGTTTAGGGTTAGAGTTAGGGTTAGGGTCTCTAGTATACCATTTGGCTTGATTTTCATTTTTCTAAGAACTCCATCAAAATGTTTTGTAAATCTGTGCAGATGAACATTACTGACAGACACAGGTTATTGTTCATATGCTGGCTTGTTTTGTATCTCATTATTGTTTGACTGCTAATTAAGAAAGAGGGAAATAATTAAGGTGTCTGAGTCTTAATTTTAATTGACATGCTATTTTAGGCAAATTAGACTATTAGCAGCAAAAGGTTGAGAGCATAAGTTGCCGCAACCCACCACACGATAAACCACCTGGATTGGGACCTGAGTACAGCGGGTGACACCTCAGCACCACACTGGAAACAGTGTGAGGCTTTCTATGGAGTGCTAGTCCTGCCGCCAACCCCCAAATTTTTCTTATCAAGTTGGAGGACCTGCTTGCAGGGCTGGATGCAGATTATTGTCATATCCAGGACAGAGCAATTGCAGATTAAGGGCGTTGCTCAAGGGCCCAATCGAGTAGAGTAGGGGTGTCTAACTCCAGTCCTGGTGGGCTGCAGAGGCTGTAGGTTTTCATTCTAACCATCTTCTTAATTAGTGAGCCAGGTTTGCTGCTGGACACCCCTGGAGTACAGTCACCTCTGGCATTGATGGGAACTGGTTACTAATTAAGAAAAGGGTTAGAATGAAAACCTGTAGTCATAGTAGTGCTCCAGAACTGGAGTTGGAGACCCCTTTTCTAGATAGTTCTTTTAGAGTGTGTGTCCTTTCCAACTGGTACCATACACTTTGCACAATGGAGGCCTTTCATCCAGTTTGGACTGAAACTCCTCAAACAAACACACCTCTCAATAAACGACTACAGTTGAAACAGCTCTCAACATAAGAAATGTGACAAACGAGAGGAGACCATTCAGTCTGTTTGTTTAGCTAATAGCTAAGGTGTCCCCAGTGTCTTCTCCAGATTCTTCTTAAAGGCTGTCAAAGTTTCTGCTTCTTTGACATGTCTCAGTGGTTTGTCTTAACTCTTTGCCTAAAGAAGAGCTTCCTGGCTTCTGTCTTAAATGCACTTCCCCTTAATTTGATTGGTTTAGGTAAAACAAAATGTATAGTGTACACTACACACAAAACCTCAATTAAATATTAATCTTCATAATGGACAAAGGCCACATCTTCCATCAGAACTTATGCCAGGACTCTGCTGATATTGAGTCGAACACTTGATCATTTACATAAGTAGCTATAAATCCATGCCAAATTTGATAGAAAGTGGGTAATGCTTTTATGGTGATGCAATTTCAATTTTTGCCACTGTAATCACTATGGAAAATTCTTAAAACTCTATAAAAAGTATTGCTTCATTTGCAGAAAAAAATGTGACTTCCACTTTAAGTTTATGTCTGTAACATAGCTACACCCTACTTATGGTGCCCTTCTGTGGAGTACACTATATTAGATTACGATTTCCCATATCTGTGTAACCTTGTGTAACTTTTTGTAGCTAGTATTATTATTTTTCTGTGTTTCTTAAAAAAATACAATAAACCATTTCATTTCCATCCATTTGATTTAAGTTAAAGATATTCCAGATATTAAGTATGTAGCAACATAACCAAAATGGGTTAAAATTATACCTGTAACTGACAAAAAATTACCTTTTTGAAATGTATTGTGCCAATAGAAGTGTGAAATTTTTGTAGGTGCCGTTTGTAATTCTACAAGCGGTGCTGCTCTTCATTTGTCATCATTTTAATATTCTAGGTATTGGAATTGGAAATATGTTTTATGTATTCTATGAAGATGGAATCAAGGTCATTCAACCAATCGAATGTGAGATCCAGAGACATATAAAGCCTAGTGAAAATCTTCTAGGACTCCAGGTAAGGATATGATAACATTCTTTTCTTCTGACCAACTTTTTACAAAGAATGAATAATTGATATAAAACTTTGAGTTCATTCTAATTGAATTTGATAATATTGCAAAGATAATTCTTTATTGGTGTGTTAATTGATTAACCTTAATTCTTTAAATCAGATAAAAAAGTAAACCTATGTTTTATTTTTAGGACAAAATGAACACTAAGATGTACAATGCTATATTACAAGATAAGCAGTACATTGCATTTGCATATTGTGTTTATACAAATACTGTTTGAACGCTTTGAATACAATTAAGTGGTTGTTTTTTTTTTTTGTCCAGCAACTCACCAGTATGAGAAAATCCCCATATATGATATGCCATTCAATGTGCCTTGATGTCTAGTTTTGCAAGATGTTGAGATTTTTGGGGTTCCCATCTGCTTGTGGCCCTCTAAACCTGAAACCCCCTTATTTTTAGACTATTTTTGGACCATATTTTGTGCAGGAAATGACACCTTTCTGATGAAGAGTAAACTAATAGGAGCCTTTTGTAAAAATGAACAGAAGAACTTGAAGTTGTGCATGCAACACCAAATGACCCAGGGGAGTCACCCTTTAACTTTGGAAAGATGGGGATTGGTAATACAGACATATGGAATGTTGTTTTTGCTATTTTAAGGTTTTATATTTGTTGCTTTTCCGATGGCTATAGCCCTTTGACAGCCAGTTAAAAATTACATATTTCAAAAATAAGCATGTGGGGTATGCTTTTAGATCTTTTCATGGTCAGTAATTATGAACATAATTTTATTTAATCTCTTATTGGGGATTTAGCCCTCAATGGGCCTTTATCAGGCGGTGGAAAATTACAAATTTCTATTAAAATTGAGAATTTTTTTACTTTAAATGTTTATACTGAAGTACACTTTTTAATTTTTTTTTTTAATTCTTATTTAGTATGCACTTCTACCTCATGAAGTAAATCATTACATTTCTTATGTACACATCAAATTAGGACAGCTTATGCTAATTCTGACTTTTTTATGGTGTTGTTAGACTATAGATGTCTTAATGGACATAAAAATATATTATTTTATAACAAACAACTCGTACATTCTGATGCAAGGCCTGGTAGGGACCTCTACTGCAGTTCATTTGATTTCATGCTGAACAGGAGTTGGACTGTAAGCGGCTGTAATGCAAGGTACAATGGTAGTGGCAACACTACTAGTGACAGATGTTTTACTGCTACTTCTAGGACATAAGTACGGATGAACTATTTTTGACCACAGTATATAGGTCAGGAATTCCTCCTGCCTTAATAGATGTATGTATTTCCTACTTCCCAAAGTGGGCAGCTGGGGATGGCTTGGCACTTAAATAGAACCTGTGGTCCAGAGCAAAGGTAAGTCAGAGGACGGCTCTAGTAATTCTATGAACTTTTTTTTTTTTGCTTAATTTTATTTTCAAAAGTAGAACATTACAATACCATACTATTTAGTGAAACAATTAACAATAGCAAAACAGATACAACCATCCATCCATCATCCAACCCGCTATATCCTAACTACAGGGTCACGGGGGTCTGCTGGAGCCAATCCCAGCCAACACAGGGCGTAAGGCATGAAACAAACCCTGGGCAGGGCACCAGCCTACCACAGGGCGCACACACACAAACACACCCAGGACAATTTAGAATCGCCAATGCACCTAACCTGCATGTCTTTGGACTGTGGGAGGAAACCCACACAGACACGGGGAGAACATGCAAACTCCACGCAGGGAGGAGCCGGGAAGCGAACCCAGGTGTCCTTACTGCGAGGCAGCAGCGCTACCACTGCGCCACCGTGCCATCCCCAGATACAACCATTTACTTCAAAATCAAAAGAAACCTTGAAATACAGAGAAAGAAAGGCAAAGCAAGAATCAACCCCAAGCTAAGAGAAAGAGAAAAAGAAGAGAGATTCAAGCAAAGAAATATGTATGTATATATATGTATATATGTATAAGTGTGTGTATATATATATGTATGTATATAAAACATTTCAATTATAATAGCACAATTAAGAGAAATAACACATGAGAAAGTCAATCACAGGCCCAGCATGTTTATTCTAAAATAATATTAATGAATTCTTGACATGTTTTAAAAAGTTTTTGACATATCCTCTAAAAGAGAATTCAGTGTTTTTCAAATTTGAGATAATACAGAACATTGCTTACCTGCTGAATTATAGAAGGTGGGTTGGCACTCTTCCTGTTCAGCAGATATGTCTATGTACTAGTAGTGTAGTTTAGGCTGTTACAATTGACTTCTCCCTTTGCATTTTAATTCTGTCTGGTAGTACACCAAATATCGTCATTAGTGGATTAGTAGTGATTGTGACACCGAGGCTGTTTGAGAAGTATGTAAAGATTTTTTTGTCCAAAATGTTCTTAATTTAATACATTCCCAAAACATGTGCTCTAGTGATGCTGGAGCTTGATGGCAATGATCAAATGTTCATTGCATTTTTGACAATTTTCAACAAGATAAATGTGATTGATGAGAGACCATTACTTTAATTATGGCATGCTTGGCATATACAGAACTAGAGTATATTGTGTATGGCTGAGTTCCAATTGGGTCCCTAGGGTCTTTGAAGGGTAGATTCCTAAAAAAAATCTTCATCAAGACTAACCTCTATAGCCGCCAAGATAGATGTAGGTGTGAGATGCTGAAGGTTAGGCAGGTTTCATTTAACTAAATTACTAATTTGTATATAGGAAAAAAATGTTTAATTGTGTCTTAATCCTTAGCATTTTTCATATGTTAAACTGTGATTAGTTCTGAGAACATGGAAAAATGTGATTATCAAGTATACAACAAATATGAGATTTTCTACCTTGAAATGTGTCTAGCATTGGTCCTGATATTTAAGTAATTGGTGGATGACTGGATTGCTGGGAAATTAATGATAGCTGGTTTTGATTTAAGCACAGAACAGGGCACACAAGAAAGATTTAGAACTGGATTTTTCCCCCCAGTGTAAGCCAGGCTGATGTAAATTCATGAATTTTTGCCAAGATTTTATTGTGTGTATAGACTTGCATTGGGTGTGACGAGGATGGATTGGATTAGAAATGAGAACATTAGAGGGTCAACTCAAGTTGGATGGTTGGAAGACAAAGTCAGAGAGGCGAGATTGTGTTGGTATGGACATGTGCAGAGGAGAGATGCTGAGCATATTGGGAGAAGGATGGTAAAGTTAGAGCTGCCAGGAAAGAGGAAAAGAGAAGGTTTATGGATGTAGTGAGAGACGGCATGCAGGTGATGAAGGTAACAGTGCAAGATGCAGAGGACAGAGAGATATGGAAACAGATGATCCGCTGTGGTGACCGCTAACGGGAGCAGCCAAAAGAACTAGAAAGTAAAATTAAAAGTTATGTAGTGCCCTTCCATTTTCTGCTTTGGGCCTTTGCAGAGTCTCCTTTTGAATGTGCCCCTATGACATTTTTGACTTTGGTAGTCTGAACACCAAAAGTATCTTTTAAACTCCAGCCGGGAACTGTAGATTAAGTGCTAAGCAATTCTTGACAAGACTGCCCTGAAAGTACTCATTAGCTAGAGACTGAAAGATCATTTTGTACACCAGAGCAGCATATTTGGAGTTGGGAGGTATAGTAGTGGTGGGTGTGCAGTGGATGGCTCTGTCCTTTCTCCTCTCTTATTCTGTATTCTAAAAGCACTGCACAGTGATTTTTACAGTTATAATGCATTTGTAAGTATTTTGAGTTTTTCTGTAACTTTAAATACATAAATCTCTTTCATTGGTTTCCTGTGAGTTTGTTTTGTATCCTAATAATGACAAATAACAATGAGCAGAGCAAACATCTTCAGCATTAAATAACTAGAAGACCTGGAAAGGCAGATTGAAATCATGATGATGATAAAAGTCTTGAAAACCAAGGTAAAAAGACCCACTAAACTATTCCTATGTAAAATACACAAATACATGGTCATTCTAATTGTGTTTTATCAAATCAGTTTTGTAATGTCTACATTGCTCCCAAACCATAGAAAGTGGTAATATAACACCTAGATTAATGAGGCTAGGAGTACAATTAAAAACAGAAGTTGCGTAGAACAAATACCTACAGCCATATTGGGATTCCCAGGATGGAGTTAAGAGCTCCTCTCAAAAGAATGAACATTTATTAAGAGAGAAGACAAGAAGGGAGCCACTGAAGGAAACTACATGATACATTGCCACAGCAAGGAAACTGTGGCCGCTGGTGATTTGAACTATGATATTATTTATCTTGATTTTTAGAAGGCTTCTGATAAGGTACCATATCAAAGGTTAGTGATCAAACTGAAAGAAATAGCAAGTCAGGGCACAGTGCTTAGGTGGGTACAAAAATGGCTCAAATACAGGAAGCACAGGGTAATGGTGAAGGGAACGTTTCTTAGAATTAGGTGATGTTAAAACTGGTATCTCTCAGGGATCAGTGCAGGGCTATTGCTCTTTTTAATATTCATTAAATGATCTGGAAAAAGAATATAATCAATGAGCTGATTAAGTTTGCAGATAATGTAGAATAAGCCAATTTGTTGCAAAGGGACTTGGATAATATACTGGAAAGATTTGTGGCAGACTAAATTTTATTTAAGTAAATGTAAAGTATTACATGTATGAATTAAAATGTTAGATTTGATTATACAGTGGGACGTCTGAAACTTGAAAGTACACCTTATGAGGATGACATGGGAGTCATAGTGGACTCACTACTATCTACTTCCAGACATCAGAAGCAACATCGAGAAGAGTACAGACGCAATCAAGAAGGCTAATATATCACAATGTGTGACATGCAAGTCAAGGGAGTTTATGCTTAAGTTATGTTAGCCACTAGTGAGGCCTCACCTGGAGTTCTGTGTTCAATTTTGCTCACTACATTACAAAAAAGCTGTAGCAGCACTAGAGAAAGTCCAAAGGACTCTGAGGTATGAGTTAAGAGGGGAGATTAAAAGAGTTGAAAGTTGGAGATTCAGAGTTACAGTGATTGAAGTGATTAAAATTCTGAAAAGAATTAGTACATTAGATCCCAGCTTTTACTTTAAGATAAATTTTGCAACAAGAACACCGGGACACAGTTGGAAACTTGTCAAGGGTGGATTTTGCATAAATGTTAGGAAGTTTGTCTTCACAAAAAGAAATACAGACGCATGGAATAAATTACCAAGTACTATGATGGAAATCAGGACTTCAGGGACCTTTTAGCTTTAGAGATACACTAGTTGGGCTTTTCTTGTTAAAGTTTTTCTAATATTTTAGTGTTCTAACAGGAAGCTTTGACTTCTAATGTTAATAAATAGTCATCAGGTAAATACAGCACTAATGACTGCTGCACTTGAGGGCTGTAACTTAATTCAAAACCCTACCCCTGATTAATAATTAACATAATAGTTTCAAAATCAAGCAATACAGAAAAGTTCATGGAAACTAACAATAAACAATCAAAGAAAATAGATACAAAAAAGGTGAAAATGATTAACAAAGAAAAGAATAGAAAACAAAAAGATACCAAACCGCCCCAGCTAAATCTTAACAGTGAGTCTAGACAATGATAGTTATAAAGCTGTATGCTTTGTTTGAGTTTCATTTGTGTAATAAATGAAAAAATAAAAAGATATACAATTTAAATGTGCCTTTTACCTCGGAGAATATGCATCCTGTGGTGACAGTATTTTCATTAGTCATTTCTCTTCTATACTTGTTCTAAAAGCAATTCTATAAAGAATCATTGTCCTCCCTTTTTGATGTTTCAGGGGCATTATTCTACTAAATTGTATTCTTATAATTTGTTATTCAGATATCCACAAAGCTTGTTTGCTTCCCAGACATCTAAGAGAATTGTGTAAGTGATACTGAAAATAATTCTCGAAAAATAAATGATTTATTATGGAGGTATACATCAAACAGTTAGATCATATGGTCAAAAACAGAAAAAATACTGAATAATAAAAAGGCTGGATGTTTATTATCACTTGTGGTAAAACCATTTATTATTGACCATAATTAATAATAACTTTCAGTACTATGAGTTGAACTGAATTATGTTATATTCTTATTATCATACTTCCACTTACGAGTACATCATGCTATAGAGTAAATGGAAATGTAGTATTAAAAAAGGCAAAATATTATTTTGCAAAATAAAGAGAGAAACATCAGGAAATATACGCAAACACACACGCACAGCCAGCAGCTGATTGAGCAAAGAGGAGGTAAACAACTGTATTTGTTTCCCATTGTATCACCGTTTAAGAGGGGATTTCGGAGGAGTGACCGCGTCTCCTTGGGGGTGCGTTCATACAAGAGAACATATGCATCTAAAAGAATTTTTTTAATTGTTTCAAAAGTATTATTTGTGTCTCTGCTGTACTATTCGTAGCAGTTTACATAATACCTAAGACTACACTAAGTGAATGCTGGCATCTGGTGGTGAAGGAGGTGGGATAGCATAGAGCGACGTAAAATCACATGGAGCAAGCTCTGGAACGTAGAAATGATTAGGCTAAGTTTCATCGTTAGAGCCACCTGTGATTTGCTTCCCTCACCAACAAACCTACATCCTTGGTGTGGAGAGGACCCAGCCTGTTACCAGTGTGCAACCCAGACAACCCACAAGCACATCCTGGTGGGTTGTAAGAATAACTTAATGCAAGGAAGATATATGTGGCGTCATAACCAAGTACTGAGGTGCTTGGCCTGGCACTAGAGGACAAGAGAGTGTCAACTAACACCATCCCCTTAATTGCCCAGACTGCCTTCTCTTAGCTAACATCTTTCATACAGGAAGGGAGAAACAGTGGACCAAGCTGTCATTTTCTGACTCATGCTTGCCGAGTACAGCCAGGGATTGGGAAATGCGTGTCAACCAAAACCAGAGAACTCCTGCTGCTGTGTCTTCATCATTGAGCTGACAGTCCTTTGGGAGGATGCCATCGATGAGGCATATGAAAGAAAAAAAGCTGCACTATGCCAGTCTTGCACCTGAGGTAGAGGAGCTAGGCTGGAAGGTGAAAGTGCATCCAGTAGAGATGGGCTACAGGGGCTTTTTAGCCAGTTCCACTACAAGGCTGCTGAAGGAAGTGTTTATGAGAGAGCAGGCCTATCGAAAAGCAATTAAGGAACTCATTGCTGTCACTGAAAGAAGCAGTCACTGGTTGTAGCTGAAGCAAAAGGAGACAGTAATAAGACTTATAAACCATCCGACACACCCATGTCTGATCAGCCCATGGTGGGCCAGCCTCTCCTCAGCTGAGGGTGTCTTGTGGTAAAAGGCTGAAACACCCTATGAAGCCAGGGTACACAAATGATGATGTGTCCTAGTGGTGGAAGCAACACTAAGTGGTCATCTTCAATGTCATTCCAACAAAGAAGACATCTCCAACCCCACTCAAGGCAAGTACTGTGCTGAATCATCAGGACTGTAATATTTAGACCTTTTAAACAAACTGAAGATTAAATGCAAAGCTTGTATGCTGTGGAAGTGGTGCAGCCAGTAATATGGTGCATGCTTTTTCTTTTAATTGCATTCAATTTTTTGTAGTGTATTTAGAAAACCTGCAGTTTTTTTTCTTTGAATACCTTGACCAGATGGCTCCATAAAAGCAGGCTGATATAATGCAGATTTACTAGCTCATAGATAAAATGCAAATTGTTTTCTTTTTATAATTAAACAAATAATAATGCCTGCCACCAGAACATTAACATCTTTTAATTATTCTTTCAATGGATGTGAGAAAATGGAATCTCCCTACTGTACTGTATGGCTTTTTTGCCATCATTTGTTTTTAATTTACTTTATTGGCTATACTATTGCTCTGCAGAAAGAAAACTAAGAAAATGGTATGCAGATATCCAATACCATTAGTCATTTTATCCGTTGAGATTTTCATTTAGTTTTGGTTTGACAGTTTTTAAGAATACTTTCCTTAAACGTTTCTTCCTGAAAAGACCATATTAAAATAAAATAGTCCAACATATTGATCTATGTAAATGTAAAAGATTGATTAGCAATATTTTTGCATTCATTTCTGCTGTATCTTAATCTCCTTCTTTCTCCCTCGAGGTTATGCAGTGCAATCATCTGTTCTGAAAGTGATAGACACAGAAGTTAATTCCTATAGAAACAGGCTAAGAAATGTCCTCAAAAAATCCCTGAAGTTTATATATATATATATTTTAAAAAAATGAAGATATTTTATATAGATAAGTTTCAATATTTTTTAAATAGCCACCATTCATCAATGCACTTTTTACATAAATACTGCATGTAGGTGCGTTTATCCAAATCTACCAAAGTTCTGCAACTTTCAGTTGACGTCATAGGATGATTCAGGCAATAAATAGTGTGACGTGTGTTCAAATAATTCCATAGATCAAACATCTTCCTTTTAAAAGTTTTAGTAAATTCAAAGCAAAACAAATCCATCCATCCATCCATTATCCAGCCCGCTATATCCTAACTACAGTGTCACACTGGAGAAATAAATTGATAATAAAGAAAAGTTCTTATTTAAAGAAAGGTTTATTTACCTTGTTTTATCTCTCAAAATTTGGTCATACAGTCGTGCTTTAGGCACGTTAAGAAGGGCCAGAAAACTTTATGCCATCTCCATTTTGTAAATATATCTAATGGTCCATGCTAGTGGTAAGATTATTTCCTAACTGACTTAATTAGCACTTAGTTTTACAGATAAAGCAAAGAAAGTTCTAGTTCATATTAACTTACAGGGGTAGAAGACTATACCATATTCTAGGTAGCTGTAAACAACTGATATTCTATTATTGAAATTAAGCAAACACTTGAATAAATTTAACTTTAACATTGCTTTCTAACATTGGCTCTTATACTGCACATTACTTGTAATGAGTGAACCCCATAGAACTTGCTTTGCCTCAAATTCGGTAGAAAAGCAAAAAGGTGTGCAAATTTCGGTGACCTCAACAAAATGCATTGAAGTGAATGAAGAAGAAGAAATAAAATTAGGTTTGAGTGCATTAACAATGATTCGATGATCTTTTAAGTGTTCCTCAAGGCTAGGGAGGCTGCTGCCATCTATGCTGGACTGATTATTGTGGCAAACAATGTGACCTGAAACTTGTGCCACTTTGCTCTCCTGAGATGAAACTGTACTCTCCAAGTTCAGAGCCTGTAATACAGGAAATCAGCTTCATATACTCAGGGGGGCTGTCGCAACCCAATCTGTGCTACATAGCAAGAAGCAAAGATGCTTAATGCAGCACTGAAGGTACAATATACAAAGAATCTATGGAGAACAACAAAATATTCTCATAATATTCTAATTAAGATCAGCTAATGTTCTCTTAAATTCGCCAGCCGCAAAGAGAATTTTCAAGAACAAATTTAGTGAATGAGGTCACCAGTGAACCCAGCAAATTCACTGCAAAAACGTTTCGGTGAATTTTGGTGATCAACATTGCATTCTTTTTACAGAAAATCAGAAATTATGCACATTGGGGAAAAATAAGTAATGCTGTATATTTTAAAGGTTATAGGTTTGCTTGTTTTACTGTACTGAAGCTTGAATAAGAATTCTGCTGTAAAGCGACACACAAAAAATACTGAAACTAACTGTCCAAGGTGTGTTCCTGCCTTGATTCTATGGCTACTGGAAAGACTTCCAGGAACATTCAGATTTGTTTAAGAGGGTTCATAAAATGTATAGAGGAGTGAAGGATATATTGACTTTGCCTGCCTTTCTTTAAAATGTGATCTGTATATGTAATGCTGCTATTATGAACAATGCTGCCAATCCTCTCCATGACACACTTACTCTGTGGACTTTCAGCCAGTGAATTATTCAGCAGAAGTGTGTGAAAAAACACAACGGGGGGGCTCCTACATACCAACAGCAGTACATCTGTGTAACGCCTCACTGGGACTGGGACAGCCAAGTTAGAACTTTTCTTTCTTTTGAATTTTCTCGCTTTATGTTCATTCTAATGTGTGTTCAGGCCAAAGTGTGTTTATATATTTATTTATTTATCTGTTTATGTATTTATTTATTTATTTAAAGAGCTTCTGTAAAAAGCCATATTTCACCCTGGGGACAAATAAAGTTCTATCTCTCTATTTTCACTGATTCACCTCTGATAATTAGAACATTATAACTATTTTCACAAGAACAGGCCATTAAGCCCGACAAACTCATCAATATTCATCATTTCATTTCTCCAGTTAGATTCCACCAAGTCGAGTTTTAATTCTCAAAAGTACTTCTACACTACTTAGTAACTTATTTCATGTTTATGACCATCAGTGTGAAGAACAGCTTTCTGACATTTGTGTGTAGTCCACTCTTAAGTTTCCATCTGTTCCCCCATGTTTTTGTTGAATTTATTTTAAAGTAACAGCTGGGATCCACCATACTAATTCTATTTGTTGTTTTAAATAATTCAATCACATCACCTCTTAAAGTTTGTTTTCTTAAACTTTAAAGGTTCAGCTTCTTTGGTTTTCTCTCATAGTTAATGCCATAAAGATAATGTTAGCATTAGCGTCCCCTCTCCTCCCAGGGTGATATTGCCCACTCATTAGAGCCAGGAAGGTGGTCCCCAGATGCACATACATGTCAATAGTGGCTTCTTTTTATTTATTAACTAACTGAAATACCTGCCGTTGCCCCAGAGGAACATAATGGTTTTTTTTTTAAATGTTTGAGAAAAATATCTCTCTATTATATAAAAAAATCTTGGGAGGAGACAAGACTTTTTCAGAGAGAAGAGACGTGAGAGACACTTTCATGTCCCGCGAAACAAAGAGTAGATGACAGAGTAGAACATCGTAAAGAATTCAAAACATTGGCGCGATACACATGCAGAGCAGATTAGATATAATAGAAGTACAAAAATTCGAAAGTCTCCAAAAAATTATGTTAAAGATCACATTAGCACAAACAAACAAATTATTACTCAAAAAAATAACGGAACAGTGAAAAGAGATCAAATATACTGATTTAAACTTTATATATATTATATATGATTTAAACAAGTCGGAGACTTGTAGATTGTGTAATTCGTGTTGCCATCAGGAAAAAATAATGTTTGTTCCCAATGAAGAGGCGTATATCCAAAAGAATTAAAAGGTTTGCTGTTTGGTGAAAGTGAAATCCACTGTAAAAAAGAAACACATACAGCATAAAGGGTTGGGGTTTCCGGCCCGTACACTGTACAAAAAAAAGCAAGTTCTGTTACAAAAACAGGTCAAAATTATGGACATAAATGTTCATATGTGCGACCCCTTCCAAGGCGTCGGCGGCCATCTTATAGAGGAGGAGCCGGAAGTGGAGGAATGCTGGGAAGGAAGCACGAGGGATGACGGGATTGCTGACGTCAGGGAAGATGGCGGAGGAAGGGCGGAAGTGGACGTACTGCGGGCAGGTTATGATGGCGGAGCGTCTTTTTTCCTGGAAGAGAGAGCAGAAAGGTTAGTACCCCGCCATTCCCTGCCGGCGAACGTCCTTCGAAGCGGTTTCAGGTCCGTCCGCGGCCTCCTACTCGCGCATGCGTGACACCACATATGCTGTCACACTTGGGTCACAGAGTTACACAGATACACAGGAGATTTTAGAGACAGAAAAGTTATTCAGACACTTCAAACAAACAGTCTCTTTCAGGAGTGAGTCGAGCTGTGTGTGTAGTTGGAGGGGACAGTTCCGTCTCTCAATTAAAAGAATAGAACATCTTCCTCTTCATAGGGGTGCGCCTCAGGAGCGGGACCCCCAATAGGAGCAACGGATGTCTGGGGGAGAAGAGAGACAAGGCAATGAGACAAAAGCACAGCTGCTGTACAGGCTTTTAAATGTTCAAAGCGCTGCACGAGATGCACATCATATGGTCCGGCAGCAGCAGCAATCCAGCAGCTGATTGAACAAAGAGGAGGTTAAAAAAATGCATTTGTTTCCCATTGTATCCCTCTTCACAACGCAAGCGGCAGAGATGCAAAGTGGCCCCCTAGTAAATAAAAAAAAAAAAAACACAACTTTAAAAATAAAAATAACAAACAATGAAGACTCACTAATGTCCTTCTCTGGCAGTCTCGTATGTATGTTATCATCCAGTTGATGCTCGGAACTGGCCAACTCGATTTAATTTCAAAAGCAACAGGCATGCGGTGGGGCTCAGATATAGAGAATCCTGGCAGTCACCTCCACTTTGCCCTCTGGTGGTCGTTCCAAGTGTCAACTGGATGATAATATGCATACATGCATAATATGCAAAATCACCCCAACCCTACCCAGATGGGGGTGGGTTAGGATTGATTTCACCCTACAGCATTTTTAGTCGACCAATGTGTACCAAGTTTCATGAAAATCGCTCCAGCCGTTCGGAACTGATGCTGAAACATACATACAATACATACACACGTACATTGACTTTTATTTTTATATATATGTGTATAATAATATAGATAGATAGATTTTAATTAAAAGCATTTAATAATCCATGCAATCAAATCAAACTTAACAAACCAAAATTCAACCCTCATCCAAAACAAAGCAGAGCAAAGAAGGTGGTCTCCAAGGGGGTATTTTTCATACGTGGACTACTCATTTAGCCGGATGTAATTGTTGACAATTTGGCATGATCCTGGATCTGTCGGTTTTTCAAAACTCTTGCTGGAAGTGTTGTCATAGCAGCAGATCCAAATCCTCAAACCTGCACGGAGCAGGTTTGTTCTATGTAAACAAGGATTAGCTCACACACTTAATCAGTTTCCGTGCATGGAATTCATTCAATCATGGCTTTGCCGTTTATGAATGAGCTACTAATTGATATCGGTGCGCAAATTATAAGAACAGAATTTCATATAGAGGGGGTTTTTCACAATCGGTAAGATCCTTTATTGCTCCTGGAGGAAATTCTTTTCGAAAGATACCGCTTTAGCCGAGGTGGAATATTGTACCTCAAAGATTTATTAGTACCTTATATTCAAAGTCATACTAGGCGAAGTCAGGCTCTCATAACCGCACAGACAGTATTCATTGCTTTGAGTTTTTTTGCAAGCGGTACTTTTTTATATACTGTAGGAAATGTGGAAAATCTATCTAAAAGTACAGTTTGCTAGGCAATTAGTATAGTCTGTTTGGCTCTGAAATATTTCCTTCGGGTTTTCATAGTGTTTCCTGGACACCTGCGTGTGCAGACAATAAAAGAGGCGTTTCATGCCATTGCAGGTACACAGGCAAAAACACCCACAGTTCCATAAAGAATCTCACAATCAGCCTAACATTCTCATTACCCAGGATTTCCAAATGTGATTGGGGCACATGGGACTGATCAGAGTGGAGTCTGATCAAACATTATTTGGAAAATTTACCTCTCCTCCTGATGAATAATCAGGCACAGTGTCTTCATCAAATATTTGACGTTTGCCAATATCTCGTTGGTTAGACACAGTTTCTAGGGATATGACATTCCCTGCAACTGACCCCACAAAAAAAAATTCCCTCAGAAACAGGGCGATGGGCATTTTGCTGGGGAGCCAACTCTTCTGCAGGGGTTAGGTCTGGACCGCGTGGACCTCCACCTGTTTTTTGCTTGTCTGCTTTCTTATTAGCTTTAAAATTAATGTTTTTTATATTATATATGATTCTTTATGTCAACAATTCTTCAAATAGTTATATACCAATATTTACCAGTTTGAAGTATATTCTTGTACTTCACTTTAACCTGTTCCCATGTTCCCCTTGTGCTCACGTTTGATCTGGAATTATGACATATTAAATAATAATTATTCTGACACAGGAAATGAAACGCTGCATTCAGTAAGTACAATGCACACTACTTGGCGTTTAATTGTGTGAAAAAAAAATGTGCCCGTTCTTTCTTCATTTTGTTACAGCCTATCAAAGACTTGCTGATCATGTTTTCTAGACTCAATATATATGGGCTTTTCAATCAGCGCGGGCGCGCGCATTCATCTCGGATGATTAGGTCCAGCTAAACTAATCTACTACACCGCTGCAAAAAAACCGACTTATCCCGGATGAGCTTCACTGGCATTAACTCATCCAAGGTGAGGCATCTGAACTCGGATGATTTAAGCGACATATGGAAAATAGCCCCCAGATGTACATACATGTCAATAGCAACTTTTTATATATAAATAATATGGTTAATGAAATTGTTATATGATGTCATCATCTCCACAGTAAATGTATTGGCACAGGTTACACAGAGGAGAACACAGAGAACTTCCATTGCAAGTAACTACAGGCATGTTTGCACTATGATATACACAAATAAAAAGCTAATGCAAGAAATAGTGCCATTAACCTTTTAACACATTTTTTCCCAAACTTGTTAGAATTGTTTCCCAGTTAAAGTTGCTAATCAGTATGTGGTAATGTTTTTCAGACTGCATTAAGTGAGTTTCAAATGTTTACAACTGCCAGATGCTCTAATGTACAAATCCAAATCCTTTCTTGTTCATTTGTTTGTTCCTCTGTAATTTCACCCTTTTCTTCGTAAATGGCTCCCACACAGAGCAAGTGTGTACTGTTGTTGAGCACCGGCTTTGTCAGTCATTTTATTCTGGTAAATAACTTTGTGCCCAACTGATGCTTTTGGTATTCTTCTCACAGTACTGAACATTTATTCATTCAAATATCCTTCTTTAGAAAAATGGCCCATTTCTGTTTAACAGTCTTAAATACCAGAAAATTACTCGCATTTGTAGTTGGTTCCCCCAGAGTTTTAGCTTTTATCACAAAAGTAATCTGCATGCTGTTATTTTAGAAAACAAATGTTTAGTCTTTTCCTGTCGGTTTGTCAGCCACTAGCCGGCTGCCATGATTAGAATGCTTCACTGTGAAATGGCAATGCATATAGCAGTGAGACCAATCACACCTAAGATTTAAACCCACATAGACATTTAAATTTGTTTTTTGATAACAAATCCCACACTCCTTGCCCAATTTTCTTTTTTTTTCTAAACTGAGACTAATTGATATGATATTAGACATGTTGACATTATGTAAGGTTCAGATGAAATTAGATGCTACAAATAATACAAAAATCACAAAAGATGTGTTTATACCATCTGAACCTACTGCCTTTATATGGGTACTGTTGCAAATTTACTGTTAAGCTTGGCCCATCAGCAGAGGTGTAAAGTGGTCCAGGATACCACCAAGATTGAGCCCAAGCCTTTGTTTTGGTAGGTTAGTTGCTTTGCTCCTATTTGTTACAAACACAAAGGAACTGTGTTTGTATACTTGCCCCTAGTAAACCCAGCACACATATAATACATACTGTATAATACATCTGCGGTGGGCTGGTGCCATGCCCAGGGTTTGTTTCCTGCCTTGCGCCCTGTGTTGGCTGGGATTGGCTCCAGCAGACCCCCGTCATCCTGTAGTTAGGATATAGCGGGTTGGATAATGGATGGATGGATGTATAATATATTTCACAGCATACATTTCTTAAGAAAATATAAATATCGAAGTATAGCAATAAATAAAATGTACAGTATTCTTGAGTCCTGGAATTATGGTTGCCATCGGCAAGGTCCAGGAGTGGGCTGGCCATGTCTCATGAAACAACTAAATTAACGGAGCCTGATATATGGGAGGCTGACTTGACAACAGATCAATGACTTTCAAATCATGCATCATTTAAAAAAATAATACAATTATTCACAGAATTATGTAGTTTATGTTTAGTGTGTATGTGCATATAGATATAATGCAGCCTATAATACAGATGGCACATATGGCTCAAGTTGTCAACCACCTGGCATCTTTGACTCCTTCCCACTTGCCAAAGACAACCCGACTTCCACTTTTAACTCTTTCTGACCTGTTATTTGGTCAGGCAAACGAGCAAGTTTTGATCATATAAGTTACAGTATAACGTTTTTAGTTTAACTTTAGTTTTTTCTGTACATACTTTATCACCTATAAGAATATCAGTAAAATAGCCTATTATCAATTTAAAAGTGGATACACCAAACAATGATTCCAAAGTTCCTGTCAAAGACTAATAAGTCCATCCTTATCACACTAGTTGATCAAAAGAATGATGAAGTAAATATGAGTAAGCAATTACAACAAAGAAAACATAAAAAATGAATGAAATCTGACTTCCTTTAGTCTGTGTGCCTCATTATTCTAACTATGCATGATGAGGTTATTACTTATCTGCAGATTTGTTGAATTATTGCAACCCCAACGCCTTTGGTGTGGTCGGCAGGACTGATCATCCAAATCAGTCACTTCTGAACCCATTTAATAGAATAGTTAAAAATAGGATAGTTAAAACCGATGACACATTGTGTAGCTTCTGGAGTATGCCAGACTTGCCAACTGCAGTTGTAGATTTCTCCGCCGGACTATGACAGTTTACATGATTGAGAATTACAGGGCATGTCAGCAATATTTGTGACTGATGGAGCCGGTGCTGTATGAAAGGTTAACAAATATGGCGAGATCGGCAACAATCCCTGCCCTTTTTAATTACTCGTATAGGGGAAGTATTGTAATCATCCAAAAATTCGACCTGAGGATTTTGATGAATCTCTACGTTTTAGACCTTGGTGAGTCCGAAAATACTATTTTTGGAATTATGTTTGTGTGTGTGTGTGTAGACACGATAACCTGAGTACGCTTTCATTTAAGTCAACCAAATTTTGCATGCAAGTATTAGGTACAAAACGTAGATTTCTGAACTTTTGAGCTATGTCCACTAACCAGAAGTGACACTTTTTTATTCATGCAGCAGCAGAGTCTGATTTATTCAACTTTACTTTTATAATAATTGTTCAATATACTATTAGTTTCATTTGATTTGTTGTTGATGGTTCGTTAATGTTCATAATATAAAATTATAATTTTTTTCTTGTAGTTTACTCGTCAATTATCTATCCCCATATATCAGCATACAAGAAAGTCTAGTCTTCTAAAAAAAAGCACAAGAAATCAAACAGATGAGCTTCTCCTCTGTTTGTGAGGTCCAAAACACCCATGATCCTCAATCTTTGTCTCTGAATTATATGCATTTTATTTCCTGATGAGCATTTATTATCTCTCATAACACACAGAGCTCCTATGACTAAAGAGAAAATCAAGCCAGATTGATTTTGTCAGGTTGAGTCGTCGATTAGTTGGAGTGAGTTGCTGTCAGATTAGATCACTGCCTCTGACTTGCTAAGATTATGTAAATAAAGACTATGGCTGAAAATCACTGGAAACGTTGTGTAATGTGACCTGGCCTTAACCTGATTATTACGTGGATAAACACACAGTCATGCACCATTGACAAGGAGTCAAATGTTTATCATCTTTTTGCTTGTTGAAACTTAGCTATAGTTATAGAGCTATTGTGCCTCCATGAACTGAAAAAAAGGTAGCCTCTTTAGCATTACATTTTTTTCTCAAAGAAACATGTAAAAAGATTTGCATTTTTTGGCATGAAAAATTACATTTTTATTAAATCTCATCTTTCTACTTTAAAATGTGTGAAATGGTACAAATAATAATAATACTAATAATAATAATATGAACAGCATCCTACACATGTGAGAGTGACGCAAGTGTCACTTTCAGATTCCCAGAATCACTTTCACTGACCGTTTCAATTTCTCTCCATCAGATTCACTTCATCATCACTGCTGAAGAGAGGAGTTTCTTACAAGACGTCATTATGAGGCTAGGAGAAGACGCGCCTGCCAGGGTAACGCTCGGGCCTAACGATTACACAAGACACGCCTATACTGGTGCCAAAGTTACACTCGGCACTAATGCTGTTGGCACTTTTACAACCCGAGTGAATCTGTGTCTTATATGAGGCACGTCTATACCTTGACTGACACTTTCAGCACTGTTTCTACGGCCCGAGCAACGTTTGGGTCTAACGCTTAATTAACAGTTAATAATTATCCAGGAGGTTAATAGTTATCCACTATTAATACTCTTTAAACATTTTAGTTGAATAATTATGATTTTACAGTATTTATTGTACTATATTATGGCATTTTATTTTATTTTTGTTATACAGCAATATCATGTGGGTTAGTTCTCACTCAGTGTGGTAACACTATGGACATTTTCATATTATAACCCAAGAAACCAAATAATTACCTTTAATTTCTCTGATAGCAGGGAGCACTGAAGTAACTAGAACTGACAAGTCTCCATTTGAAACTTGTAGAATTACATTTTATTCAACAGGGGAAGGCATTATTTTCACATATTACACTTTCCTTGCAGCAACTTAAGCAAATGATTGTAAATATCAACAAGCAAATGAACCATTCTGTGAGCAGTGAATGCTCCTCCTCAAAATGAAAACACTTGGGTTGTTGGCATGATTACGTTATGCATAAAAATCAGCATAATTTCCTTTTTACATTCTGTTCCATATTTTAGCAATGCAAAAAATTAGGAAAATCCCAGCTGCTACTGGGAACAACTCTATTAGAGCATCTTTCCAATTTCACACAACGCAGAGGGGTGCAGAAGGTATCTCTTCTACTTACTGAGATGTTTCCAAAAAGAATAATCGAAAGTGACATTTGAAATTAAGACAGTGCCACTTCAGTGAAAACATATCTTAATTAAAATGCTACTGGAACTGACAGTGTTCTGAACCATCACTCCTACATACTGGCTAGCAGAACACCATTCAAAGATCTGTTTTAACAGTCCAGATTTTTTTTAACAGCTGAGGTCTCAAACACACTGTAGTATAAAGATAACTTGATGCTCAAATCATGGACCTGTGTGTGGAAGTAAAAAAAAAATGAACTGACATAGACAGGATCAGCTCAGTCACCACAGGAAACCGTGCTTTACTCCGTTCTTCCTAATCGATATGCTACATGGCTGGGTGACTGAGTCGTCTGGATTTGTTACCTGTCAATCAGTAACAATTTATTATTTTTCAAAAGTTAGTCTGCTTTCTAAAATTTGCTTAGATGAACAGGTAATAGAGAAGCTTAAAAGAATTCAGTCATTAACTCTGAAACTGTTCCCATAGCATTTATTGTTGGCTTGAAGGGTAAATCAGATACAATAACAAAATGACTCCCACAGTAAGGTACAGTGATGAAGTGTAATTGACTTCAGTTACAGAATTAAACTGTCACCGGAGTTCATTTGTGTTTTTGTTCAACTGGTTAGGAAACACAGATATCTATACTTAATGTTTTCAGTTTTGTGTTTTGGCTTTCTAATTTTCTAGTGCTTATTTGCTATAAAAGGATACTACAGAACCTCTCTTTAAAGTGTGTCTTTGAGCCAAATTAAAGACTTAATATTTGCCAAACATATCAAAAACAATTCCAGGTTGAGGTTTGGAGGTAACTATGGTCCAGGTAACAGTTTTACCTGTTCTTACACTTTGTTTTATTGTGCTATCAGATCAGTTGTGACATTCACCTAACGTGAAAGGTACCAACTAAGTACCTTAAGTTCTCTTCTAAACCTCCTGGTTGTTAACCTTGAACGTGACTCGGCTCAGAATCTGATGCAATTACAGTTAAACCCAAGTCAGGCTTGGGGTTATGATATGCCTTAAAGTGCTAAGCTCAAATAACTCGGGACAATAGTTTGCTGCTATCTAGTGAATTAAATAATATCATGCTGTAAATATATATATATATATATATATATATATATATATAGTGATAATAATTCAACATAGACATTATAAAGGTTTGGGGCAGCCACCTGTATATTGTTTTCCCAGCTGCAAAAGTTTTAAGTTTTTATAAGCACGATGTGCATAGAACAGAGTCCACTGCAGAACTGAATACAATAGATAAAGATGGAGGCTTTAAAGGCCCGTTCAGGAAATGATGTCATCAAAAGGGCCAGAAGTGATGTCATCTGGACCGGCAGTGACATCAGCGAAGGGGCCAGCTTAGGAAGTGGCGTCAGCAAAGGGGCTGGCTTCGGAAATGATGTCAGTAAAGGGGCCAGTTCTGGAAGTGATGTCTTCTGAGGCGCAGGAACCTTGCAGGATTTCCCAGGAAAGGTCTGTAGGGAACTGAGAAAGACAGTCAGCGCACTCCACTGTCCCCTGGTCAGATGTTTTATTACAATTACAGTGATCCCTCGCTATATCGACTTTTGCGGCTTCACTCCATCGCGGATTTTCAATGTAAGCATATCTAAATATATATCACGGATTTTTCGCTGGTTCACGGATTTCTGCGGACAATGGGTCTTTTAATTTATGGTACATGCTGCCTCAGTTTGTTTGCCCAGTTGATTTCATACAAGGGACGCTATTGGTGGATGGCTGAGAAGCTACCCAATCAGAGCACGTATTAAATAAAACTCCTCAATGATATACGATATGCTTCCTGCAAGGTGCTTCACACACTTCAAAGCTCTAGCAGCCCGTATTGATTTTTGATTGTTTGCTTTTCTCTGTCTCTCTCTCTCTCTCTGACATTCTCTGCTCCTGATGGAGGGGGTGTGAGCAGAGGGGCTGTTTGCACAGTGGCTGTTTGCTTAGAAGATACAGACGCTCCTCTAAAAAATGCTGAAAGACTACCTTCACATTGATCTCTTCATTGCGGCCGCTTTATCGCGGTGCTTCGTATACTTAAAAACCCAACAGCCCTATTGATTTTTGATTGTTTACTTTTCTCTCTCTCTGACATTCTCTTGTTCCTCACACTCCTTTGAAGAGGAAGATATGTTTGCTTTCTTTTAATTATGAGAAAGAACTGCCATCTCTGTCTTGTCATGGAGCACAGTTTAAACTTTTGACTAAAGGGTGTTAATTCATGTCTAGAGGGCTCTAATAATGTTAAAAAAACGTATTTAGAAGGTCGTAAACAGGTTTTCTATGCTCTAACTGCGAAAATATTAGATTTATAAATAAAGAATCCTACTTTGTGGAAATTCATTTATCTGTCTGGAGCGGATTAACCGCGATAAACGAGGGTTTACTGTATAACCTTGCAGAGAATATTTATAAACAGTGTGGGAGAGTTTCTAAGGGCTTAAAATATATAAAATAACCATACAAACATATGGTTTCTACTTCTCGGATTTTCACCTATTGCGGGGGGTTCTGGAATGAAACCCCCGCGATCGAGGAGGGATTACTGTACTTAGACCCTTTAGCTGCCTCCTACTCGCATGTGTGTGACTATATATATATATATATATATATATATATATATATATATATATAATATATATATATATATATATATATATTTTGTAATAGATAGCCAGGCCACAGACAGACACGACTCCAGATGTTGAAACACACACACGTTTATTTACACTATTATATACAACCACACACTATTTACAAAGTCCAGTCCTTGATCCTTCGGGCCGCATCCACTCCTGCCTTGCAAGCTCCATCCTTCTTCCACCGACTCTGGCTACCCGAATGGAGTGAGGCGGGCCCTTTTATCTTGTCCCGGGTCTGCTCCAGGTGCCTGACGATGTACTTCCAGCAGCACTCCCGAGTGTGGTGGAAGTGATGCCCTTGCACCCGGAAGTACTCCGGGCATAAACCATCCCTGGTCTGTCAGCAATTCCTGGTGTCCTGGAAGTGCTGTCCCCCAGGGAAAAGAAGTACCGCTCCCTCAGTCCCTCCTTCCTCCAGGTGTCCAGGCGGGGCAGGGTTCTTGGCCGTCTATCACAATATGTATTTCTGTGCTCTCTGCCACTTTATGGTAAGTTAAGATAACTCATCCTTTTCATGAAGGGGTGGAGCCTCAACCAAAAACCACTTCACTTTAAAAACAAAGTTTTAAAATGAACAGAAACTGAACCATTCAACTGATAGTGATAGTGATGACGATTTGAGTTGGTCACCAGATGTTTGCATGAAAAGTGACACTGTATGACTGAGCCACCATGATATGCCTAGTGAGTTCGGTCTCATGATGCTTCCCAGTGGTGCGACAGTAGCTCTGTGACAAAAAGACAAAATGATTACAATCAAATGCAAGCACAAGCAAGACATTATCCCCCTAAGCTATGTTCACAATGCAGAAACTGTCAATGTTCATGTCAAGGGAAATGCCGTCGTCACTAAACCTGTGGTAACCTGCAATAACTTGAGGGGCACGTTGATTTTGCAGGTCAGGCACCGACATTCTACCTTCTAATATGCCAGCAACAGAAAAAATATAAGATAAGTGCACAAGAAACATGCTTCTGCAGTCCCGATTGCAACATCAGGCTGTGCGTTAGTGACAAAAACATATCATACAAGTCTCAAAACATATCAAGGACATGCACTATATCTACATCAGTACAGCTAGTAGGTAGACATTCCTTTTCTATTGGAATTATGTTAATATTTTGATATTTATGTATTTTTGTTACACATAATAACATTTTTCTTTGTTGAAAATAATGTTTTTGGCTTGTTTTTACTGGGTTAAAAATAACATCAAGGATGCTTTTTGGGGACTGAAAGAATTGTCAAAACACACTTTGTAATTTTTATATGCAACGTTTTCCATGTTTCAATGTCCTTATTATACTCTTTGTATTCAACCCAAGAGACCTCAATCAGCAGGCTGCTCGCTGACTGGGGATGCCTTTTTATTTTGACTCCTTTAGTTCAACCCAGTTAACCACCGATGCAGTGATCTTTGTGCACTTAAGGGACCGTAGCTAGTGATCAGTAATTAGATAGAAATATTGAGATAAAGCTTTTACTTAAAGATTATATTTATTTGCATAATAACCAATAAAAGCAAATACAGTATAAACAATACAAAAAATTACACAACTTGGATGGGTTCATGCAGTCTTCATCCAGGCCCAGATGAACTTTTCTAGATGGCAGTTAATTATTGATTATTTATCCATAACTGAAAAGTGAAAAAGAGAGATCTCCTTGGAAAGTGTCCAGCAGCTAAGCAGAAAGGAACTTTCATTTAAATGTTCATGGCTCCTCTCAAAGGCTCCTCAGAAAGGCAAAAAAACAAAAACTGAATTAAAACTAAATTAAAAACTGAACTTAAACTCATTTTGAAGAAAGTTGTAATAAACGGCACCCACTCTCTCCCCACTTCTTGCCCAAATTGAGCGCCAGGTTTTCTCCCGCTAGAAGAGCAGAAATATTCTCAAAATCCAGTAATGTTACTAAGACATTATCACCATCATGGTTTCCTTCCAATGGGAATCAAAATATGCCATAAACTGCAAACTGGCTATAAAAAATATTTTATGTTCCTGCTGTGTCTTTCAGCTTTCCCAGAATACACTTCACTCCTGTTCAGTTTACTTGAAAAAGGTTACAGTTCAAAAGGTTAAAGCATCTGCCATAAACTTGTTTTTTTCATATCGGTGTTCAAATATTTGTTTAAAATTTACTCTTAACCAGATTGTACTTGTTCTTATAGGCTCTGGCTGAAGAAATTAATTTAACCTCCTTAGTGTTAGACCTGAGCATCACTTGGGCTATAAAAACAGTGCTAAAGCGTTATTCTCGAGTGTCATTAGGGCAACAGTATAGATGTGTCTTGCATAAAACCTAAAGTTTACTTGAGCTGTAAAAGTGCCAACAGCGTTAGTGCCAAGCGTTACTTGGGCAAAGATATAGGCATGTTTTGCATAAGCATTGGGTTCAACCATAACCTGAGCAATGATGTAGATGCATCTTCTCCTAGCCTCATAATGGTGTCTCGTAAGAAATGCCTGTCATCAGCAGTGATGATGAAGTGAATCTGTCTTCAGGAAGTGAAACTGAAACAGTTAGTGAAACCGAAAGTGAATCTGGGAATCCGAAAGTGACACTCACGTCACTCGCACATGTGCATTGTGCTATTCATATTATTATTATTTGTATCATTATTATACTTTCTACACTTTTGACTTTGTGCTTTTAGTGTTTTGCATGTTTTACAGTAGAAAGATGAGATTTAATAAAAATGTTGTTTTTCAAGCCATACATTGTGGCGGGCAGCCAGAATTCTTACCCGGCTGGGACACCCTGAGTGTGGAAGGACCCGGGGGGGAGAGTATTTTCACAGGACAGTTTCTCCCCTGACAGAGGGCAGCCCCCTTGGCTTCCAGCAAGGCCTGCATTAAGCATGGGAGCTCAATCCTGCTGGAACCCGTGGCCACTTCCAAGGGGTGCATGGACCTTTCCAGGGCCTTATTAGAAGAAGATTGTTGGGTACAACATGTTTTTTTCTTTTTTTGAGAGAAAACGTAACACTAAATTCACCTTATTAATGCTGTGCATAATTATAGTTACTTTTATCATGATAAAGTTGTATAATGCACTAGTGAGGCCTAACCTAGAGTTCTGTGTTCAGTTTTGGTCACCATATTACAAAATGACATAGCAATGCTACTGCCACTGTGTGACCATGAGCAAGTCACTTGACCTGCCTGTGCTCCAATTGGAAAAACAAAAAAAAAATGTAACCAATTGTATCATAAATGGTGCAAGTCTCCTTGAGTAAAGGTGTCAGCCAAATAAGTAAATGTAAATGTAAACTGAGAGATATGAGCTATGAGAAGAAACAAATTGGGTTGAACCTTTTCGTTTTAAGCAAACAGAGATTAGGAGGTGGCATAAGAGACATGTTTGAAGTTTTAAAAAGAATTAGTACAGTTAATCCAAATTGTTACTTTAAAATAAATTGTGCATTAAGAACATGGGGACACGGATGGAAGTTTAAGGGCAGATTTCACAGAAATGTTAGAAGGTTTTTCTTCATGCAAAGAACCATAGACATATGGAATACCAAGCAGTCGGGTGAAGAGTAGGATGGGACCTTCAAATCTCAACGTGATGTTATTTTGAACATTGTATGTGTATAGGATGGGCAGACTTTTGTGCTGAATGGCCAATTCTCATCACAGTTGTTCTAATAAGGACATAAGAAATTTGACAAATGAGAGGAGACCATTCAGTCCATCAAGCTCATTTGTTTAGTTAATAGCTAACCTGTCCCAGTACCTCATCCAGATATGTCTTAAAGGTTGTCAAGGTTCTCCTTCAACTACATGCCTTGATAGTTTAGACCCTCCTCTTTGCATAAAAAAAGAATCTTTCTGGCATCAGTTTTAAATACACTTCCCCTTACTTTCCACTGATGCCCTAGATTGCATTATCCCCCCCTTAAGCTGAAAGAATTCTGCTGGATCTACTTTATCAATGCCTTTGAGAATTTTAAATACCAGGATTAATTCCCCACACAGTCTTCTTTGCTCAAGACTAAACAGGTTTAATTCTCTGAGTCTGTCACAGCAGGATGTGCCCTCAAGTCCTGGGATGCACCTGCTGCCCTCCTCTGCACAGCTTCAAGTGCAGCTGCGTTTTTTTTGTAGCGTGGTGACCAGGACTGCACACAAACCTCCAGATGCGGCTTTGCTAGTGCATTAGTAGTATAAGCATGCCATCATTCGATTCAACAGTTTTTATAATATAACCTACCATTTTATTTACCTTTTTTAATTACTTCGGTAAATTTTTTAAGCGATGAAAGCATTGTGTCAATATAATCCCCTAAATCTTTTTCAGAAGTTGTTTCCTATAGGACAGTGTCTCCCATCTTGTATTTTTATTCAGCATTCCTTTAGCCCACGTTTAGCACTTTGCTCTTCTCGATGTTCTAATGTTAGACGTTCTAATGTATCTGTTACAGCCAAAACCCGACATTGGCCAGAGTGGGAAGTTTCCGGCCAAATCAGGAAATGGCCAATGTCACTGTAAATTGACCAGCCAATGTCCAATCATTTCCTTTATTTTGGGATTTGGCCAGCCAGTTTGCGAAATAGCATGGGGCGATTGTACAAAGTCGGAAGAAAAAAGGCATGATCAGCAGTTTGTTGCACACTTAATAGTGTAATTGCATCGAGTGTAGCCTTGGCCGCCGGTCAGTGATTGGGAAGACGTGACAGTTCGTAGTGATTTTTCTTCTGTGCCTACGGATTCCAGTGTGAGCAGCTTCTCGTGCAGAATGGAAAACTCACTTCTGAATCTGCATCTGAAAGTTTTTAAGCATCTTCGCATCTTGAGCGGACAGTCTTACATCAGCACATCGAATTTTGGCCAGGGATTTCTCGCCACTTCGTGAAATGGCCGGCCAAAGTAGCATATACACTGGTCATTTTTAGTAATTTGGACTTTGACCACACCTCATGGCCAAAATGTGAAATGGCCGGCCAATTCGGGAACTGGCCGAACTTCGGGTTTTGGCCGTAACATATCCACTAAGCCTACTTTTGAAAAAAATGCAATTCCTTGTATCAATCTTAATACAAGAATGAGAAAAAGATTGTTAATTTATTTAAATGAGGAAAAACATTCTCAGACCTGTTTAATCTAGTTGAGTTTCATGGAGGCTAAATCATTTCCTAAAAGCATTGAGAGCAAGACAGAAAACAACCGTAGAAGTGGCAGCAGTCCATCACAAGGCCCATTCATACGTACATCCACATGGAGCTAATTTAGAATCTGCAGTTAATCTGATATCAACATCTTTGAGAGGCAGGAGCAGAAAATGGAGTACCAGTAGAAAGACTCAGGCAAACATGGGTAGAAACTCCAGAGAGGCAGCGACAAAGCGTGGAATTCAAATTCAGGATGCAATCAGCAGAGATAGCCACTCTACCACCATCAATCAAAAAGAAATAAATGGATAAAAAAATATGAAAAACATAACTATGTACTATGTGTAGTTTATTTTATCAGAAATTTTATCAAATAGGATTTAGTGAAAATGGAGATCAACCACCATCCTCTTAGAAATGTTAAGCTTTCCTATACACTCTCTAGTTGTCATCAGTGATGAGTCCAACACCATTTCCAAAGTCCTTTTTTATTTTTTGAGGGCTGCATTACAAGCTTCAAACTGCTCAATTTGAATGAGTATCTATTTTTTTTTTGTTATATGCAAAATTTTGAATTTATTTGCATTAAATTTAATTTGCTTCATATCACGCCACATCTAAAGTCTATACAGGGATTTGGCTAACTCTAGGGTATCTGCTACTCTACATGATTTAGCATAATCTTAAAATTTAATGAGCTTATATGTTACTTTTTATCTAAATTCTTTAAATTAATAAAAAGAGCAAGGACCCCAGTAATAATCCCCATGGGACCCTATTTTCATATCTCCTAATTTGGAAAAAACTCCTTCTAACAACCTCATGTTTTCCATGTTTGAGTCTAAGTTTCGTTCAGTCTGCTCCACACGGCCTGAATGACTTATTGTATGATGAGTAGTCACTCGTGGAGTACCATGTCAAAACCTGTTTGAGAACAACGGCAGATAATAAAACACCTTACTGTAAAGAAACAAATTCTTAATTTTTTAAAGTTGAAAAATATTACACAAAATTGACCTGAAAGCGTGAGATAGGACTTTTAGTTAAGGGTTCTTTCATTCTGGTCCCAGCTATCTGACAGTGGAAATCTTCTGTGGTGGTTTAGCTCTAGCATTGAGATACAGGACTGATATCTCATTTATAAAAGTTTGGGTGGATTTGAGTGTGAAAATATGTGTAGGGCAAAAAACAATAAAATGCATATACCGTATGCTAAAATACAAAAAGATTTATAATGCCTGGATTACATGCATTTCTAATTTCTACGCTATTTACCTTTATAAATTACAATTGTCTTGTAAATGTCTATAGATAAATGCACCTCAAACCCGCCTGGATGCCACCCTGAAAAAAACATATATGGACTATGCTAATCAACCTTGTACATGTGCAATCATGATGCTGCTAAATTTCATTGGCTGGCAGAGCAGCTCCCCTGTTGACATATGGAGTCCTATGGTGCGCTCCTCAACTGGGCATGAAGGAATGTGCAAAGCATTGTGTGACGCCTATCCTCAATGTTCTGGGTGTCACGTAAAAGTGTAAGGCACTAGCATCTAAGCGAAAACCCACAATCACCTGGTACATGTAGTGACATGATTTCTGTTACAATGAATAGCACAGGCCATATCAAAAACTGAAGGTTTAGCTAGTTACCTTATCAACCGGCCAGCCATCACGTACAGCTCATTCACATATAGTTATAATATAAGTTATATTGGCTCAAAATAAATAAATTGTGGGTTGACCAAGGACACTGAACCAGGAAGTTTTTCAGTCATATCTTGGCATCACAGATGAATTGTGTGTTAATGAAATATAACTACCTACAGTACAGGCCAAAAGTTTGGACACACCTCCTCATTCAATGTGTTTTCTTTATTTTCATGACTGAAGGCATCAAAACTATGAATGAACACATGTGGAGTTATGTACTTAACAAAAAAAGGTGAAATAACTGAAAACATGTTTTATATTCGAGTTTCTTCAAAATAGCCACCCTTTGCTCTGATTACTGCTTTGCACACTCTTGGCATTCTCTCGATGAGCTTCAACAGGTAGTCACCTGAAATGGTTTTCACTTCACAGGTGTGCCTTATCAGGGTTATTTAGTGGAATTTCTTGCTTTATCAATGGGGTTGGGACCAGCAGTTGTGTTGTGCAGAAGTCAGGTTAGTTGGACGATCATTTATTTTTCAACAGGACAATGACCCCAAACACACCTCCAGGCTGTGTAAGGGCTATTTGACCAAGAAGGAGAGTGATGGAGTGCTGTAAATGGTCATGAAAATAAAGAAAACACCTTGAATGAGGAGGTGTGTCCAAACTTTTGGCCTGTACTGTATGTTTAACAAAAGCAGCTTCATTCTTAGGTGCCCTTATTGTAATATGATTGCATGAAAGAGCTTCGGTTTACATTTTAAACGTGACACTGCTGCAGATTGCCTTTTTATGTTGGCAAAAACATATTATGTTTTATGGATGTATACCCACACAATACAAAAATTGAATATAGTGCCTCATTGGTGGGTTTATGGCTTCCTTTGCACCGGGCATGATGGAGTGAAGCTTGGCTGAGAGTTCCCTGACGCCTGGTAGGAGATATAAACTGATGAGAAAAAAAAAAAAAAAGTTCTTCAGTGCAAATTTGCAGCATTGGCCAACTTAAAAGGGAACTAAAAGAGTTATCACTTTTAAGGTTTAATATGTGTGTCCCATCAATGCACAGTCTAGTAATGGCTCAATGATGGAAATTATTATACACGCGAGTCATCATTTAGCTGGTTTGGCCACATTTCCTTACTTGATCAATGATGCCCCACATTTTCCTGTGTCTCTGAAATGTTGCATTCAGATGGGTTAGAGTTGCCATAAATATACACGCTCTCCCGGCAAGTTCTTGTTTTTAGAAACCCCAACCTTTGTGTGATAAAAGTTGTGTACGCACATTTCAGGGCTCTTTTTGTGCTTAGTATCCTGCTGTGGCACTTGGTGCCACTGCTGTATGTCCAGGCTGTTTTCTTGCCTATGAAAAGACATCTGAGATACCAGGAACTTTGAAATCAAAGGATGTAAAGATTCTGAAAATTAGATTAGATGGCCCAACTCACACTCTCCTGTAGCCAGTAACTGAAGTTCTCCAGGACCTTGACTGTCTCTGAGTTTGTTTCTGACTTTCTCTGTTATAACTGACAGTGGGCCCACCAGATGTCTCTTTTCTCCAGGGATGCTTCTGACTGGAATTTTTGTTTTTCTCTCCTTGTTAACTGGCCATAGATCAGCAATGAATTCATGAGCAGATATGGCTGGGCTCCATTTACGTTTTCATCAGTTTCAAACTGTTTTGTTTTCCTGTCTACTAAAATAAATCTGCGTCTTTATGTATAATCCTTATGTACAGTAGAGTCTTGCTTATCCGACATAAATGGGCCGGCAGAACGTCGGATAAGCGAAAATGTTGGATAATGGCAGGTGTTAAGAAAAAGCCTATTAAATGTCAAACTGTGTTATAATTTTACACATTATGAACCTAATAATCATGTTTTACAACAAAACAACAGAATAAATTAACTGAAAAAATTAAATTACAATTACAGAATTGTCTGGAGTTAAATACAGTATGTACTGTACTTAAAAAGTTCAGTCCTGTGATGATTTAAAGACATTTTTGATCGTAGTCTTCTTTCCTGACGAGTGCCATTTCTTCGCTGTCAAGTCTCGCCATCTTTGCAGCATCATTATGTCGATTCCTGTAGCTTCTTCTTGTTGCTCAATGTAATTAATTGCAGTTTCTAGAGCCTTAACTCCGTCATTCATATAGTCAACATCCGTACAAGCGTATACTGTTTACTACAGCATTGTGACTGTGTGTGTGTTTGTGCTGTGACGTGCGAGTCCCCGTCTTGCACCCGAAAACTCGAAGCTGAGTCTCAGTACTTTTAGCAACACCAGCTTTATTCAGCTTGAAATGGCAACAGCGCGGTTATTTATTGTAGCAGGATCTGCCACTCTCCTATACACAGACACAGCAGTCAGGCAGGGTCGGGGGGAAAGTAACACTGTGCCCTGCACATTTATAATGTTCCTTGTTCCTTGTATCACCCATCGATGGCAGGCGCTTATAGAATGTCTGCGATCTTTTCGGATTGGCCTTTATGGCGAACTGCTACAGCGCTGGGCGATTGCGGTTGCTTTGGGATGCTCTTCCGCATGTCGTCCGGTTGGGTGGAATCCCACAAGAGTTTAGAAACTCACACCAGCCATGATTCTTTTCAAAGGTAAAGTGCAGGTTAATTTGCTTTATTTATTTTTACTTTATATTATGTATTAATTATTTTTATATGAATAGTTTTGGGTTGTGGAACGAATCATCTGAGTTTCCATTATTTCTTATGGGGAAATTCGCATTGATATACTGTACGAGAGCTTTAGACTGCGTGCACATTTCCAGAATGAATTATGCTCGCAAACCGAGATTCCACTGTAATTAGCTGCGGTAGAGTCGGGAGCAGCAAAAAATAGACTACGCTCACGCTCGCAACTTGCAGTTCTTGTTGCCGATTGATGCATTTTTATTTATTTTTTTTTTGCGGTGGGACGTCGGATAATACGGAATGTTGGATAAGCAAAGGTAGGTTAAGCGAGACTCTACTGTAATTAATAAAAATTGTATTAACATTTTAATTGAGAACTTGGCACAACACATTGTTTATGCATTTAGATAGATAGATAGATAAGGCACTATATGATATGGTTTGTCCCCAGGGAATCGAAGGTCAATAAAGTGAAGCAGAACTTGACATTAGGGCCTCCTTGTTAAACAAACAAACTAAAAGACTTTGAAGTTTATACAGCCAAGGGGTATAGTGTACAATGATACTGCCTTATTTATCCTGTCATATCCTAAGACATAATAAGGCCATAAGAATCTAAGAAATTTTACAAATGACAGGAGACCACAGATAGATAACGCAGTATATGATAGATAGATCTGCTTCATTAATGCCTTAGATAATTTTGAACTAGTTGGTCCCCATGCTGTCTCCTCTAAATGAGGCTAAACAAGTTTAATTCTGTAAGTCTGTCAGAGTAAGACAAGTCCTTAGGTTAGTCCTGAACAGGATCATGGGGGCTGCTGGAGCCTATCCCGGCTAGCATAGGACACAAGGCAGGAACAAACCCTGGACAATGCACCAGTCCATCACATGTCAAACACACACACACACTAGAGCCAATTTAGTATCACCAATCTGTAAGGTGTTATATGATAGATAGCACTTTATTTGATCCCAGGGGTAAATTTTATGCCTACGGATTCCAGTATGAGCAGTTTCTCGTGCAGAATGGAAAACTCACTTCTGATCTACATCTGAAAGTTTTTAAGCATCTTCACACCTTAAGCGGACAGTCTTACATCAGCACATCAAATTTTGGCCAGGGATTTCTCACCACTTCGCGAAATGGCCGGCCAAAATAGCATATACACTGGTCATTTCTAGTAATTTGGACTTTGGCCACACCCCTTGGAAAAAATGCGAAATGGCCAGCCAATTCGGGAACTGGCAGAACTTTGGGTTTTGGCCGAAACATATCCACTAAGCCTAATTTTGAAAAAAATACAATTCCTTCTATCAATCTTAATACAAGAATGAGTCAGATAGATAGAACTTAGCTTTTTACAGAAGCCGTTTAAATAAATAAATACATAAATAGATAAATAAATATGGGCACACACATAGTCTGAAGGCCCACCAAAATGACTAAAAATGAAGAAAATTAAACAGAGAGGAAAACTTCTGACTTGGCAGTCTCAGTCCAAGTGAGACATTATGAAGGCTTACTGCTGTTGGTTTAAAGGAGTCCTTATAAAGTTACTTGCCACACTTCTGCTGAATGATTCATTGGTGTTGGTGTGTCAGAGAGAGGATGTGCAGTATTGTTCATAATGCCAATAAGTTTTGTTTTAATTTTCTCCTCTACTACATCCAGGGGGTCCAGAGTGTGTCCTATAGCTGAGCCTGCCCTTTTAATTAGCTTGTTGATTTGGTGGGCCTCTCCCGAAGTGACGTTAGCAGACACAGCATAGAAAATCACACTGGCCATCACAGAGTTGTAGAAGATGTGGAGGATGTCGTTACCCACAGTAACAGAACACGGTGTCCTAAGACAAAAAGAGCTTGCTGTTCCCTTTCTTATATAATTCCTGTGTGTTACAAGACCAGTTAAGCCTGTCATTGATGTGGATCTCCAAGTACTTACAGGAGAGCACCACCTCTACATCCACTCCCTGAATAGTGGTCAGACATAGAGGCTTACAGATTAGATGCTGCTCTCTTTTGAATTAATCCATCAGTCTTGGTGCATGGTTCTAAGGCATTCTCCATTCTGGAACCTTTTACCTCAGACTCAGTTTGAACTGTTGGTGACTTAACGTGACGTGGGCGAGGAACATATGAGAGGAACAAGACACATGAGAGGGGTAGGAAACATGTTGTGGATGCAGTTGTGGATCAGAGCAGTGGAAATGAAGTGCAGTCAAACATGAAGACTTGAGTTAAACCGCTGCATAACCAATAGTCCTTTTAAGTCCCAAATTTTACCCTCTTTTTTTTTTTTTTTTGGCTCCCTTGCATACCATCTGACTGCGGCTTACATACCACATTGAGAACTTCTGCTTTAGTCTATGATTACATTTAAAATGTGACTACTTTTATGAAACAATCGAAAAATTTGAAATACCTGTCCATTACTTGAGGCAGTTTAAAGACATTTTTAAGAATATCAGCCACACCAGAACTGCTGCCCCCACTTTAAAAACCTTTGCTGTGGTGCTCTAAATTGTGGTCAGATTCATCCTGTTTGCTTTAGTTCTCCTTAAGATGTGTCTGGAACTTGATTGGAGTCCACCTGTAGCAAATTGTATTGATCTGACCTCGAGATATGAAGTCCAAAAAACTCTCTGTATGCCTCTGCAATCAAATTATGGTGAGACTTAGATCATGTCAAGAGTATAAAAATCATTCTTAAAGCTTTGAGCCAGGGGTCCTCAATCACTGTCCTGGAGGGCCGCAGTAGCTGCAGGTTTTTCTTTTAACCCAGTTGCTTAATTAGAAAGCAATTCTTGCCAATAATTTAATTTTATGGGTTGTTAGTGCTTTAACTCTGCTATGTCAGGTCATTCTCATATCTTAGATTTTCTTCCCCTTTCTAAGGATATCATCCAAATGATTTGAAGGCTGAAATGGATGAGTAATTCTCAGTCCTTCACTTTTTTCTCTTCACTTTCCTTCCAAGTATTTAATTAAACCCAATAGTTCATGATAAATACACACAAGTGTAAATGGTAAGCTAAATGGAGAAATGCTGGTTTCTTTTGTCATTTCCATGTTATTGTTAATTAGGAGGAATTAAAAACCAAGAATACAGCTGTTTAAGACTAAAATAAGCAATAAGGGTTCAAAATTTTAACGAGCGAGACAACTAAAGTGAAGCAGAAGTGTTAATTGAGCAATAAGTGCTTCTTATTAAGCAATTGGGTTGGAGCAAAAACCTGCAGCCACTGCCGCTCTCCATCACCGTGATTGAGTTTCCTGGCTTTGAGTGTTCCCAGGAGCACAGTGGCCTCAATAATTGTGAAACAGAAGAAGTTTGAAACTACCAGGACTCTTCCTAGAGTTCTCTGTCTGTTCAAACTGGGGCAAGAAGGCCCTTGGTCAGGGTGGTGACCAAGAAACCAATGGTCACCCTAACAGAGTTTCAGAAGTCCTCTGCTGAGATGGGAGAACCTGGTAGAAGGACAACCATCTCACCAGCACTCCATCAATTAGGTGCATATGATAGCCTGCTTTTAGTTTGCCAAGCCACATTTAAAGAACTAGGGGGCATAAGATTTGCTGGTCTGATTAGATAAAAATTGAACTCTCTGTGCAGAACTCCAAACACTTGGTCTGAACATCATCTGCCTAATTAAATCCCTTTGGTGAAGCATGGTGGTTACAGCATTAGGGAAAGTGATCAGAATTAGAGGAAGGATGATTTCAGCCAAATGCAGAGAGGTTCTTGAAGAAAACCTTCTCTAGAGTGCACACACCATCAGACTGGGGTGATGATTCACCTTTCAGAGTTACAATGACCTGAAGGATACAGCCATGACAACGCTGAAGTGGCTAGCAGTCAAGTGCAGGGCTGGCAGGAGTAGGTGAATCCACTTTTATCTCCATGCGGCTTTTCTTTTGTTTTTCAACCTGTGTCACACTTGATTTTTTTCCCTATTCTGTGTTGCCACCTGGCCTCTAATTTTTCCTGACACATTTTTATTTTACTGCTTATGTTAGTATTTAGAATCTGTCTATTAATTACCATTGTTTGTATTATTTTGTATTGTAATAATCTGTGGAGTGTGACAGGCAACCTATTAGGCAAAACAAAAAATGTGAACAAACTGAATTGAAGTGAATCTGTTTAACACTGCCCTGTCTGACTACAAATATATGTGTCCCTAAATATACTTTTATTTAGAATTAACGTTTTTATTTTTTATTCTTTAGGAGGAAGTCTGCCCAAATCATGACAACAGTACAACACAGAAATGCATCTGGGCATCAGCGGTGAACGTAAGAGACAAGTTTATCTATGTGGCACAGCCAACCCTGGACAGAGTTCTTATTATAGATGTCCAGTCCCAGAAAGCTGTACAGGTAGGTTTTAAATATACATTTGGGGCAAAAACAGAAAACATTTGCTTTATTCATTACTATTACTTTTGTTCACTTGTGATGAGTGAACTTCATTGACTTTGCTTCTCTTTGAGCTCGGTGAACACACAGAAAGATTCGGGAATTTCAGCAGACTCATTAAAATGCACTGAAGTTATTGGGGAAGGAGAGAGTGAAGTAGTTTTGAGTAGATTATGAAAAGGAAAATGTCTTGTAAGTGTTCCTAAGGTCTACAGAAGTATCTGAAAATTATGCTGGATTAATTATTGTGGCCAAAAATGTGACCTGAGCTGTGAAGTGCTAAGTAGTGCTAAATACTGTGCCAATGTGCCTCCCTAAAATAAAATTATACTTCAAGTCCACAATACTCGGTGTCCTGTAACTCTCTCTGTGTTTTCCAAGACTCCTATCCCCTTGTCTAATTAACAGCCACAGAGCCTGTGGTGCAAGGGATTCGCGTTATATACTCCAGGGGACTGTCCCTGTTACTACCCAATCTGTGCTACACAGTGAGGAGCGTAACATGCTTAATCCAGCTGTGAAGACAAAATGTACAATGAATCTATGCCGAACAACAAAATTAATATTCTAATTATGATCAGCAAATGTACCCCTAAACTAAAAGTACTGTGAGTTATGTATCCATATGTGCAGTCCAGACTGGCTATGCTGTAAAGTGTAATGTTGATTTGAATTTTTTTAAATACATGTAGAGTGAAAACCTGGCTAGAGTACCAGCTGAGGAGTGACATCACCATAAACTATTCATGAATGAATGACAGAGCTCAGGCAGCACATAAAGTGTGAGGTTGAGTATGCTTACAGTATGCTTGTGTAAAGTGTTTTGAGTATAGGACACAAATCAGACAGGTAGCACAGATTGGGTAGTGTAATCCCCATCAAACATGGCTGCTACAGCTCTGTAATGTCACACTGGCCTCACAAACCATACATCCTACAGATGATGGGAAAAAAATTGCCTAAACCAGCTGAATGGTGAATTTTCAGGGACAAATTTGGCAAACAAGGTCACTGGCAAACCCAGCAAATTCACTGCAAAAATTGGGTAGTGACATCCCCATCCAATATGTCAACATGACTGCTACAGCTCTGTGAGGTCACACGGGCAACAGAAAGCATTATAGGGGTTTTGGGAGAAAAAAAGTTGTTGAAATTTAGTGGGAAAAAATTAATGAACAAATTTACTGGTGAAGCCTACAAATTTGCTGTGAAAATTGATTTGCTGAATTCCACTGATCAGCACTATTCATTATTAAGCAAAAAGTAAAAATGTGTTCAATTATGTGTTAATAAATATAAAGCACTGAAAGATATACAGGGACATTTAAATTGGTGAAGTCGTAGTAACATAAAAAACCTGTTTAATCTGAATCTGTTTATTTGTTAGTTGTTAATTAATTCTATTCAGATCACAAGATTTTTCACAAAAGACAGTCGACCACTCAGTCCATCGAGCTGGTTTCGATAGCTAATAGTTTAATTGTCATGATTCGCTAATATACCTAACATGCATGTGGATGTGGGGAGAAAACTCATACAAACATGGAGGGGACATACAAAATACACAGGGATAATGAAATGGAATTGTCACTGGAAAAGGAACTTGGAATGTTAGACCTGGGAAGAAGCAGAGCTACAAACTACATACAGTATAAATGTACAGTACATTCAGAGAGTATTCAGACAACCTCACTTTATACACATTTTGTTATTTTGCAGCCTTGTGCTACAATTATTTATTTTTTCCCACATCAGGCAAAACAAAATACTCCAGAATGACAAAGTAAAAACAGGAAATTAAACATTTTGACAAATAATAAAAAATGTAAAAACTGAAATATCAAACTGACTGGAGTATTTAGACCCTTTATTCAGTACTTAGTTGAAACCCCTTTGTCAATGATTACAGCCTGGAGTCTTCTTGGGTATGACGCAGTAAGCTTCTCACACCTAGATTTGGGGTTTTTCTACAGTTCTTCTGTGCAAATCTTCTTAACCTCTGTCAGGTTGGATGGAGACCATCAGTGGACAGCTATTTTCAGGTCTCTCCAAAGATGTTCAGTTGGGTTCAAGTTTGTGCTCTTGCTGGACAACTCAAGAACATTTCTAGAGTTGCCCCTAAGCTACTCCTGTGTTGTCATTGCTTTGTACTTAGGGTCTTGGTCTTGTTGGAATCAGAACTATTGTCCCAGTCTATGTCCCAGAGCACTCTGGGAGCAGGTTTTCATTAAGGATACCTCTACAATTTGCTTTGATCAGCTTTCCCTTAACCCAGTCTAGTGTGCCAGTCCCTGCCATTGAAAAACAGTTCAACAGCATGAAGCCGCTGCTACCATTCTTCAACATTATAATGGTCCTGCACAGATGATGATTGTCCTTTTGGTGTCTTTTGCAAACTCCAAGAGGGCTTCCATGTTGCTTTAACTGGGGTGAGGTTTTACATAAAGCCCAGATTAGTGGAGCATTGTAATGAAGGTTAACCTTCTACAGATTTCTCCTAAATACACATAGGTTCTCAGGAGCTCAGCCAGAGTAATCATTGGGTTCCTGATCACATCTTGTACCAGGATCCTTTTCCCATGCTTGTTCAGGTTTGCTTTTTGGCCAACTCTATAGATATTTTGTGGTTGTTCCCAACTTCCTCCATTTAAGAATGATGAAGGTCACTGTGCTCTTGGGAACTTTCAGAGCTGCAGAAAAAGTTTTGTGGCCTTCCTCGACTCTGTGCCTCAACACAATTCTTTCTCTAAGCTTTGCCTGCAAATCTTTCGGCTTCAGGGCTTGGTTTTTGATTTTCAATTTAATACACATTTTCCATTTTCATCTGTGGGACCTTCTCTAGACAGTTCTGCGCATTTCCTAATCAAGTATAATCTATTGAATTGACCGCAGGTGGACTCAAAACAAGGTGTAGAAACATCTTGACAATGATTAATAGAAGGGGTCATAGCAAACTGTCTGAATGCTTATACCATTGTGAGATTTCATTTTTTTATTTTTCTTGTAAAAGTTTCTGAAATCATTAATTTGCTTTGTTATTCTGAGGTATTGAGAGTTGCTTGATGAAGGAATGATACTGCAACATACCAAAATCTATAAAAAGTGAATGGGTATATATACTGTACATTCTAAGTCCACTATATATATATTTTGGATGGGTGGAAGTAATACAGACACCCATTCAAAGTATTGCGGTGCCAGCCAGGTTGCACCTTTTAATTTTGTGGCAATGAATAACAAAACATATGCTCAGAGCATAAATCAGCCTCTTGGGCTCTCAACGTAATGGCTGTTATCAGCAGGTATGGATCTCAGAACTTCTTCCTCTAGGTCTATCTGGGTCCACATGAGACTCCCTCCTGTATCGTTGGGCTTTTATACCTCTCTGGGTGGGACTGGGGTTACTTTCCCTCAAAGGTCGTCTTCTCACTACTGAGGAAGAGAAAAAACATGATACTGTTAGCAGTAGTGGTGGGGTATTACATACCTTGGATGAGCACTGAAGGTGTCCCTCAGACATTTTTTTGTGTGACAATGTATGTATATGTGCGTGCATGTGCAGCATAATTTTGGAATTATAATTTTTCAATTACCATCTCATCGGAAATGAGAAGACTATGAAATGACTTTAATTGTGCAGGAAAACAGTCAATTATTAAGATATTATTAATTAAAAATCTTAATGACATTTTGTCCAAGCTTGTTTGATCCTCTGGCATCATAAAATAGAATGATTTCATACACAAGAGAAACAGGATAATCAGATTGGTATTATGATTATGTTGGCATTTACTGAAAAAGCCTCTTTTTAAAAGTCATGCTTTAGGAGGAATTGTGTCACTGCTGCTGTAAACAGCTTGTTCCCCTTTTGATTTAATTCTGAGAAAATAATATGTTATTTAGAAATAAAATGATGTTTGGGCCCTTTTTATAGTGAATTTATCCAAATGAGACTTTTAATATTATAAAGTCATTTAAAAGACCTGTACGACACTATAGTTATAACTTGTTATTTCTGTGCTGAATACATATGATATGTTACTGTCCTGTTTGGACGCTAAAAATTTTGCTTGGTATTCGACCTTTGTTTGAAATACGACTCGCATGCTAGAACACCGTGCGCTACATTTGTTTACCTCTCTCGAGACAAAGCCACCACTCCCCACGAGCGTCAGTACCCGCTATAACTTTCTCTGAATTTTCACGTGATTTTGTGTTTTTTCACGTAAATTTGAATTGATTGTTGAAACGTATGAAGGTGACATGCGTATCTGGGACTTGGCTGCTGCATACCGTATGCCGTCAACGACGGTATCTATGATTGTGAAAAACAAAGACGTTATTAAAAAGTTAAGTGAGGTTAAATTTTCATTTATTTTAGCTAATTGCTTTTGTATTTATGTATTTTAGTATTAAGCAGTGTTTAAATTATTTTATACAACCCCATCAATGTATAATATGCCAATAACATGGGAATGGATTAATCATTTTCCCTTTATTTCTTATGGGAAAAATTTGTTTGGTATACGTCCTGTTTGGTATAAGTCAAAGGATCTGGAATGGATTAAGGACGTATACCGAGGTACCACTGTATATTAAAGCCAAATATCACTGACTCACTCATCACGAAATCTCCCGAACCATGAGGACTTAGGACTTGAAATTTGGAATGTAGGTTACCCTTGGCCCATAGGTGCTCACTAAGAAACGGTTTTAAAAATTTCATGGTCCAAGTGCGAGATTTTTTTATAGTTTTTTAGACCTGTTTTTATGTCTGTCCGCTTTTCACGAGAGAAATACTTAATGGATTTAGATTGGGTTTTTTTCTATAATTTTCTTGAACATTCCATTGATTTTGTGACTTCCTCATCACGCTAAGTACAATAGTGGTACCGATTTATTAGCATGAATCCAAGAGAGACTCATCGGGCTGTGGGGAAGGGGGTGGGCCAGCCTCCATTCAAGTCGCTCTACCCCTTGCTTTGTGTTCGAGTGTATGTTGCCTCCGCTTAGCTACCTGTTTGTTCAGGATGACATTATCATCTAGAGATTATTAAAGAGTAACATTTGACTTTTTGAGAGAGAGATCACAGCTACGTGTGTTTTAGAGGATATTTGCTCATTGGCAGAGATATCACGGCCACATGCTCTTCTCCCCAGGTGGGGAACGCTCTCCCGTCAAAGCTGAACACGATCAGATACAGTGGCAGCATTTCACATTGGAGTGTACTTACCTTCCGCTTGGCCAACAATACCTTGCCAACTTTTTACATTTTTGGCCAAGAGATCACAGCTACATTCTTGCCCCTGATAGCAAAACCAAAACTATTGTATATCAACAGGCCCTTGGATATGAAAGCTATCAATATAAATTCTTCTCAATACAAATTATTGAATTTTTTTTAATTGATTTTTAAAGTTTGTACTGTTTCACTACTACGTGGTCAGAGCCACGGAGACAGCTAGTATTTACTATTAGCAGTTGTGCTTTCAAATGCATGCTGTTTTCAGTAGCTCTGCCTATTGCACGTCTCTGTGATTATGCACTATTATTTACACATTACATTTTGTATCAAGAGAGAGATTTGCCTCTTGCTTCAGAGCATCATACCACACAAATGAATGGAGAATGTAGAAATTTTATTTTGGAATGAATATATGAAGCAGCTCACGTCTCATCATTGCAGATTAGCCACAAGTGCAGATGATCTGAAGCTTGCCTTGATTTCTACACACTTACTTGCTTACCACAACTGTAGCTGACACGCTCTGTATGGCACTTGATCCAGTTTTCATCCTACATCCTAAAGATACGTAACCTAAATTTTCTGATGACTCTAAACTGATCCCATATGAGGAGGTGTTAATGTGTATGAGTCTGGCATCCTGCTGAATGGCTGGTTGCTACCTTGTGCTCAACTGGTGCCAGGATAGAAAAATACTTCACCCAACCCTGAACAGGTAAGCAAGTTGGAAAATGGATGGATAGTTGAGTGAACACCTGCAGCCATGACATTCAGATAAGGAATAAGAAGCCTACAGTCGTTTTGGGGGCTATGTGTTAAAGAGCAATTAAGTCTGCTATCATGTCTAACCTCCTCATTCAAATTCAACTTAACATGACTGCAACTCACAGTTAATTGGTCACAAATTATTAGAATGGATTAAATGAGAAGTGCAGCAGAATGACACTTCATATTGGCTAACTAAAAAGATTACGATGTGCAAGCTTTTGAGGCAGCTCAGGCCCCTTCTTCAGGCAAGATGGACTATAGATTAGATTAGAAAAACTTTATTAACCCAATGGGGAAATTCAGATGCATACAGCAGCAGAAACATAAAAAACAAGGATACAGACTCACAAGACAGACAATACAGCCCATCAGTCAATCAATTGGTATATTTCTAAATAAATGTACAGTGTGCAGATATTTCAAAATGAACTTAGTGAGTACATCAAGAGGAAGCATTGAATTGCCTGATAGCAGTGAGCAGAAAAGACCCCCAGAGTAGCTTCTTAGCACACCATGGTAGAATGAGCCTGTGACTAAAGATCTCCTCCTTGAGGGGATTTTGCATGGTGACATCCAATTTTGACATCGTCCTCTTTTACACAATAGCTTGCAGTGCATCGAGAGTTCACCCTGTGATGGCACAGGCTTTCCTGATAAGTTTGCTCAGACACTTTACTTCTTTTGAGCTCAGTTTGAGTCCGCAGGAGACTGAACCGTAGAATGCCACCCTGGCTACTATGGATTGGTAGATCATTTCCAGCAGCTTGCTGCACACACATCAAAGGACATGAGTCTCTTTAGCAAGTTTAGTCTGCTCTGGTCCTTCTTGTACAGCACTACTGTGTTGTCAGACCAGTTCAGGTTTGTTGTTTATGTGAACCCAGAGGTACTTGTAGCTCTGCAACACTTCCACGTAGTCCCCCTGAATGGTGACTGGTCTCAGAGGCTATTTGGCTTGCCAGAAGTCCACCACCAGCTATTTTGTCTTGCTGAAATTGAGTTGCACATTGTTCCTCCTGCATCACAAGACAAAGTCCTCCACAACTTTCCTGTACTCGTGACTAGTCTCCCTTATTAATGCAGCCTATGATGGAGAAGCCGTCTGAAACTTTCTGTAGATGGAAAGCACTGGTATTGTGCTGGAAGTCTGTTGTGTAGACGGCGAACAGGAAGGGAGACAGGACAGTTCCCTGAGTTGATCTAGTATTATAATTATTCATCAGAAGTGTGTAAAGAAACACTACTGAGACTCCTTATTACCAAAGGCTGTTTTAACCATTTAACCATTCTGGTGTGTATTTTGGTTGGCTGTTGTTGTTTGTACATTGTAATAATATTTACTTATATATTGAGCTTCCGTACAAAGCTTAATTGTCTCCTGGGACGATCAATCAATCAATCAATCTATCTATCTATCTATCTATCTATCTATCTATCTATCTATCTATCCATCCTGCTGCAAAAACTCTGTACCCCATGAATATGAATTGTATGGAAAAAATATGCAGAGATACCTGGTGCTGACCAGGGTGGAATAAAGTGCAGACGCAATCACAAAATAAATTCACCACAGATTCACTAACTGAACCTACCATGGGATTTAACTTGGCACATCTGTGCCAGGTCACAAAAAATGCCTCCTAGGGGCACTTCCGTAATTAACTGCAGGTGTGGTTACTAAGTTAAATACACCAGGGGGGGAAATTTTCCAAACAAAAATATTGCTTGTGGTCTACCTTTGTACAAATGGATAATCTTTTTAAAGTTTGTCAGAGAGAGGTTCTGTGGTGTAGATTTGCATACCAGACAGACACATAAATATTCATTAAGCATTATACTGTATATTAGATGGATTATATGATATCCTCTTGAATTAGACACCATTTTCACATCTATAAAATCTTGGAAGGACACTTATAGTCTATAAAAGCAGGATTGCTTTCCTTAAACATTTCATAATAAAATTTTCCAGATTAATTAATTAAAGTATACTTAGTTTTCAGTCTGCCCAATCTCATTAATAGCAACTTGTTCTGTTGCTGTCCTGAAGAGGTTCACAACTTGCTATGCAAACAAAAGGAAACCAGTGAATGAAGAGCAGTTTAGTTATTTGTAGGCATTAATTACTACATGATTGTATGAATCACAGAAGTGAAAACTTTATTATTTTTATTATTATTATTGCTAAAACCTTAATGAAAAAGCGATCTTGTAAGACAGGTTTCTTTAATGAATAAAATCTGAATGCTGTGAATTCAGGAACTATTCATACCCCCTCACTTTCTACATGCTTTATTGTGTTGTAGTTTTAATTTTAAATGGATACGTTTACGATTTTTGCCCATCAGTCTACATTCAACAACCCCTAATAACAAAGAGAGGTTTGCAAACTTACGATGGTCATTCAAAAAGTTTCCACATTTTTATATTTTCGTTTGAAACAGTGAAGGAGGGAGGAGTAGTAGTTGGTCGTGTCTGAGAGTGTCATGTGACTACTTCTGTCTGGCAAGCCGTCTGCCCTGTGGTGAAGTTGGCTGCGAAACTTATAAATTCAATCAAAGAGGAGCAGGATTCTGTCATACCCTTTTTGTGAGCAGAAGGTGGGCCGGGAGCACAAATTCATCTCCACATGTTTGCTCAGTATGGGATAAAGTTCTTTCCTGTAGAGTCGTCTATGAGTGGATTGAAATGTTCGAAAATGGGCGTACTAGTGTGACGGATGCAGAGCACTAGAACACTCCACATGTCTAGCTACAGCCATGACCACAAGGAATGAAGAAAGAACCCTGATGTGAAAGCAGTGGTGCATCAGTGGCTACTCCCTCAACCAAAAACATTTTTTGCTAATGGCATTAAAAAGTTGATACGACGCTGGGAAAATTGCATCACAAATGAGGTTGACTATGTAGAAAAGTGATGTCATTTATTTTTGAAATTCTTAATAGAGTTTAAAAAAAGTGCAGAAACTTTTTGAACATCCCTCATATTAAAAATGAGAAGCTGAAATCTTTCATTCCTGTACATATTCACATCTTTTGCTGTGGCACTCCAAATTATACTGAGTTACGTCCTGTTTGCTTTAATTCCCCTTGAGTTGTGTCTAGAACCTGATTGGTGTCCATCTGTGGCACACTGAATTGATTGGACATTGTTTAGAAAGGCACACATGTATTTGTGTATAGAAGGTCCACAATTCACACTGCGTGTCAAGACACAAACCAAGCCATGAAGTCCAAGGAACTCTCTGTAGACCTCCACAATCAAATGTTGGTGAAGCACAGATCAGAGGAAGAGTTTGAAAACATTTGTAAAGTTTTGCGTGTTCTCAGGAGCATATTGTTCTCTGTAATTATGAAATGGAAAAAGTTTGGAACCACCAGGATCCTACCTAAATTGAGTAACCAGGCAGGAAGGGCCTTGGGCAAGGAGGTTAAGAGAGCTTCAAAGTCATTTGCTGAGAGGACAGGGAGAACCTGTCAGAAGGACATTGCACTCCATCAATCAGGCAGTAACGTTAGAGTGGATATATAGAAGGCATTCTTGAAGACACTCTTTAGTAAAAGGCATACAACAGTTTAAAAGACGCTGAGAGCATGACGGAAAAGCTCTCTGGTCTGATGAGACAGAAACTGAACTTTTAAGCAGAACTCCAAGCACTTCATGTGGCAAAGACCAGACACTGCTCATCACCTAATACCATCCCTACAGTGAAGCATGGTGATGACAGCATCATGCTATGGTGGTGCTTCTCAGTGGCCAGGATTGGGAAACTTGTCAGAATTAGAGGGAGGCTGAATGCACCTGAATACAGAGAGATCTTTGAAGAAAACCTGCTTCAGAATTCACACATCCTCAGACTACGGCGACAGTTCACTGTTTATTATGACAATGACCCAAAGCGTAGAGCCACAACACCACTGCAGTGGGTTTGGGACTGTCCTTGAGTGGCCCAGCCAAAACCCGGGTTTTACTATAGACCCTCGAGAACATCAGTGGAGAGACCTGAAAATAGCAGCTTACAGTCACTTTCCATTCAATCGAATGGAGCTTGAGATGATCTGCCAGGAAGAATGGGACAAACTGGCAAAATCCAGGTTGTAGAGACTTACCCAGTAAGACTCAGTACTGCAATTGCTGCCAAAGGGGCTTCTACAGAGTACTGAATTAAGGGTATCTATCTATCTATCTATCTATCTATCTATCTATCTATCTATCTATCTATCTATCTATCTG
>JANRMT010062823.1:5277265-5311504 GCA_026402145.1 Polypterus bichir lapradei
AAAAATCCAAACCTACATGGCCCTGTGTGAAAAAGTAATTGCCCCCTGAACCTAATAACTGGTTGGGCCACCCTTAGCAGCAATAACTGCAATCAAGCGTTTGCGATAACTTGCAATGAGTCTTTTACAGCGCTCTGGAGGAATTTTGGCCCACTCATCTTTGCAGAATTGCTGTAATTCAGCTTTATTTGAGGGTTTTCTAGCATTAACCGCCTTTTTAAGGTCATGCCATAGCATCTCAATTGGATTCAGGTCAGGACTTTGACTAGGCCACTCCAAAGTCTTCATTTTGTTTTTCTTCAGCCATTCAGAGGTGGATTTGCTGGTGTGTTTTGGGTCATTGTCCTGTTGCAGCACCCAAGATCGCTTCAGCTTGAGTTGACGAACAGATGGCCGGACATTCTCCTTCTGGATTTTTTGGTAGACAGTAGAATTCATGGTTCCATCTATCACAGCAAGCCTTCCCGGTCCTGAAGCAGCAAAACAACCCCAGACCATCACACTACCACCACCATATTTTACTGTTGGTATGATGTTCTTTTTCTGAAATGCTGTGTTCCTTTTACACCAGATGTAACGGGACATTTGCCTTCCAAAAAGTTCAACTTTTGTCTCATCAGTCCACAAGGTATTTTCCCAAAAGTCTTGGCAATCATTGAGATGTTTCTTAGCAAAATTGAGACGAGCCCTAATGTTCTTTTTGCTTAACAGTGGTTTGCGTCTTGGAAATCTGCCATGCAGGCCGTTTTTGCCCAGTCTCTTTCTTATGGTGGAGTCGTGAACACTGACCTTAATTGAGGCAAGTGAGGCCTGCAGTTCTTTAGACGTTGTCCTGGGGTCTTTTGTGACCTCTCGGATGAGTCGTCTCTGCGCTCTTGGGGTAATTTTGGTCGGCCGGCCACTCCTGGGAAGGTTCGCCACTGTTCCATGTTTTTGCCATTTGTGGATAATGGCTCTCACTGTGGTTCACTGGAGTCCCAAAGCTTTAGAAATGGCTTTATAACCTTTACCAGACTGATAGATCTCAATTACTTCTGTTCTCATTTGTTCCTGAATTTCTTTGGATCTTGGCATGATGTCCAGCTTTTGAGGTGCCTTTGGTCTACTTCTCTGTGTCAGGCAGCTCCTATTTAAGTGATTTCTTGATTGAAACAGGTGTGGCAGTAATCAGGCCTGGGGGTGGCTGCGGAAATTGAACTCAGGTGTGATACACCACAGTTAGGTTATTTTTTAACAAGGGGGCAATTACTTTTTCACACAGAGCCATGTAGGTTTGGATTTTTTTTCTCCCTAAATAATAAAAACCATCATTTAAAAACTGCATTTTGTGTTTACTTGTGTTATATTTGACTAATGGTTACATGTGTTTGATGATCAGAAACATTTTGTGTGACAAACATGCAAAAGAATAAGAAATCAGGAAGGGGGCAAATAGTTTTTCACACCACTGTATATATATATATATATCCATCCATCCATCCATTATCCAACCCGCTATATCCGAAGTACAGGGTCACGGGGATCTGCTGGAGCCAATCCCAGCCAACACAGGGCATAAGGCAGGAAACAAACCCTGGGCAGGGTGCCAGCCCACCGCAGGGCTATATATATATATATATATATATATATATATGTATACTGTACGTATATATATATATATATAAATCAATTGTCTGTCTGTATGTCTGTCTGCTTTTCACGAGAGAAGTAGTTAACGGATTTAGATCAGTTTTTTTGCAATAATCTGCTTGAACATTCTGGTTGATTTTACGACTTCTGTTATCGTATCATGGTTCACTTATGGCAACAATTTATTTGAGCGAATCCGAGAAAGAAACTGTGGGCCGAGGAGAGGGAGTAGCGGGACCTCAGGAGCAGGGAGCCGGGTGGTGCCCTCCTCACTCATTCGGCAGCCTCCATTCGAGTCTCTGAACTTCTTGCCACGTGGAAACACCACTTAGCTAGCGATACCTGTTTGTTCAACAGACATTATCATCCACAGAATGTTAAGGAGTAATGTTTGACGTTTTTGAGAAAGAGATCAGAGCTACGTGTGTTTAAGAGGGTAGCTGCTGATTGCTAGAGATATCATGGCCACATGCTCTTTTCCCCACGTGGGGGACGCTCTCCCGTCACAGCTGAACACAATCAGATACACTTGCCAACGTTTGACGTTGGAGCGCAGCTACCTTCCGCTTGGACAGAACTACATTTTTTTTTTATAGATTTTCAAAGTTTGTCATGTTTCACTACTATGTGGGTGGAGCCGTGGGGGACAGCTAGTGCTTAAATAAATTAAACAATTTAGTTTTTGATTTTTAATACATTTTGCTAACCTTTCTGAAAACATCATTTTCACTTTGTCATTATGCATTATTGAGTGTAGACTGATAGGCAAAATGACAAATGTATCAATTCAATATTAAATCTAAAACACAATAAAGTGTGCAGAAAAGGGATCTAAATGCATTCTGAGTCCAGTGTATAACTCACAATATTTTTCATTTTTCAGATGTGTTATTTTCCTTAATCCTCTCCATCTTCATAACCTGTTTATCAAGTTCAGGGTGGGAAGCTGAAGCCCAACCCAGAGGCAATAGGTGTAAATCACTCCCAGGGTGGGATTCTTGAAGTCTTGAAGGAACACTCAAGCACAGCTACTCACGGCATCTTGGGGAAACAATAATTGCCTTATTCTGGTTTTGTTTTTGTAGTTGTTTTTCTCTTAAAGAAAGGAATTGGCCTGTTTACTTCTGGTGTTAAGTGATCCCCAAAGGTTTTTAAAAGGGCTCAGGCTTAAGCCATGGTGCATAAGAGGCATGTTGGAGACCCTCAGGAGTGAAGTTCTAGGCAGGCAGCAGTCAAACCTAGTCATTAGCACATTACCTTGAGATTTCACTTCATTATCTCTTAGATTAGCTGCACTTAATTAGCCACCTGGTCTTTCTTTGAGACTCTGAAAAACAAACTTAGCTTGCTCCTCAAAGACCTTTCTGCCAAATGCTTTGAGGTTTTTGGAGGCAACTGTGATTACATTTTATACTCACTTGATTGCAAGATTAAGCTTTATACTTGCAAATGGTCTTGAAAAATCCAATTAGCAAAATAAGGATTTTAGAAGAACTAAATGAATTTGAGTATGAAGTTCATTGAAGCTCATGCCACTGTGAGTGCCAGAGCCTATCCTGGCAATTTTGAACACTGGAGCAGCCATCAACCCTTCAGAGGGTGTCTGTCCCACACAGGACAAAGTGCCACCAAAAGGACATGCCTGAAATAATGATTGCGTTTGTGTGCTTGATATAAAATGAAATTTAATATCAGTCAATTTATGGATGGAGGGCAAACTGTGTATTTCTGCTGCCTCACAGCTCTAAGAACGATGGCTTGATTCCCATGTGTAGATTTCTTCTCCTATTTGTGTTATCTTCAGGTGTAGCAGTTGGCTGCTAACTTTAAATTGGGTGTAAATGTAGTGTCCATGCAATGAATTAGCCTCCCATCCAGGACTGATTCCTCCCTTGAACCTAAAACTGCCCATATAGTTTCTGGCTCTTCTCAACCTTAAAGCTGAATGAGTTCAGTTCAATAAATGAATGGGTGAATGCAATATTTAAAATAAAATGTGTACAGATTGGGGTTGAAGTGCTGCCTCAAAAGGACAAGTTTAAGCATCTCAAAGTGAGGGAAGAAAGGACACTGATAGGCAGAAGGTGGCATGACACTACCTAACATTCAGTTTTCTTACTGGGCAGCAAATATACAAGATATAAAAACCTGGACATGGACACAAATAGAGGAACACACACAGGCTTGGTCTGCAATAGAAATAAAATCCTGCAGTACTTCATCTTCCTTGCTTTGTGCCAGAGTAAACATGAGTTATCATCAATATGCTAACAACCTAATTGTGCTTCATTCACTTAGAATATGGAGCCAATGTAGGAAGTACTTCAAGATACAGAAGCTTTTATCTGTGGCACCTCGGTACGATAACCACCTTTTCAAACATACGCAGTTTTTAATGTTTGGAAATCATACGGGATAAAATCACTTGGAGATCTGTACATAGATAACGTCTTTGCATCCTACGAACAATTACACCCCAAATTTTACTTTCCATCAACACAATTCTTCCATTACCTCCAAATCAGAAACTTTGCTAAACAAAATCTGCGCAATTTTCCTGACCCCCACCAACTTCTATTCCAGAAGAAATATTGATCAGTCTTGAGGACTCAGACAGCATTTCTATAATATATAAAAACATTTTAAAGTCCCTTCCTTTTAAAGATCTCAGAGTACAGTGGGGAAAGGATCTCGTACTCAACATTTCAGAAAAGAAGTGGAAGGCAGCCATGCACAGAAAGAATTCACTCGAGCTCCATATGCGCAAAGCATACAATTATTCAACTTAAAATAATCTATTGAACACATCTGTCTCATTTAAAATTGTCCAAAATGTTTTCAGAACAAGATCCAAACTGCAAACATTGCAATCTAGCTCCAGCCTCACTGGGTCACATGTTTTGGGCCTGCAACAAATTAACATCGTTCTGGACCAAAATCTTTGCATGCCTTTCAGACAGCCTTGGGGTCCCAATCCCCCCTTATCCACTAACAGCTTTGTTTGGTGGACTCCCAGATGGGGTTAAAGTGTAGAAGGAGAAACAAACTGTTAAGTGCCTTTACTTCACTATTGGCACATAGGATTCTTCCAGTTGAGCAAGATAAGTCTAACTCACCTCTGTTAAGTCAGTGGGTAACTGATGTTATATATTATTTGAAATTGGGGAAAAAATCAAATTCTCACTTAGAGAATCTGTGCAAAACCTTTTGAAAACCTGGCAGGATCTGATCAGTAACATGTTCGAATAAACATTTATATCGGGGAGAAGGATTTTCTTATCCTTCTTTTCCTACCCTTAAAATTTTATTCTGGCTGTTGACCTTCCTCTCTTTCTCATGGGTGGGGGTTGATTTGAACTTTTGTTTGTTAGTTTTGTCAAGTTTGACTTGTTTGTATGGAATGTTACTTGCTTTTAATAAATTCAATAAAATGTAAAAAAAAATGGTAGCATCATCCACATTTATATGGACATTGCACTAGTTGGTTTTGGTCAAGAGAGATCTGAACCAAAAGAACTTACTGGTCAGTCAACATCCCGGTCCTCGCTTGTGTTCACGAGCTCTGGTCAGTAACAGAAACAATTTCACTGCAAGTTTTAGAAATGAGGTTTCTTTACAGGGTGTTTGGGGTTTGGCCTTAAATATAGAATGAGGAGTGCAGATATTCAGGAGGTGCTCAAAGTAGAGCTGCTGCTCGTCCAAATCGAAAGCAGCCACTTGAGGTGGTTCAGGTATTTGATTAGAATGCCTCATGGACACCTCCATGTAAAGGTCTTTCTGGCATGTCCAACCAGGAGGACATCTCGGGGCAGACCCAGGATTACATCTCTCTGCTCTCCTGGGAATACCACAGTATCTCCCTGGAGGAGTTACATGGAGTGGCAGGGAAAAGGGATGTCAGGGCATCTTTGTTTAAACTGCTTCCCCACGACCCGAGCCCTGATATGAGACACAAAATGGGTGGATAGATATTAATAGTAATGATAATAGAAACATCAGCATTGGTAAGAATGAAACATATTTATTAATTGTTTATTATCATTTACGTGTGGTGACGGATGGCCACAGCCATTACATTACCAGGACACAAACTGTATGGAAGGACCGGGAGAGGAAGCATTGGCAGGACACTACCTTCCTCGGGATGCTAGAGGGCAGCTCTCCTGGGTGGCTGTGATACTATGGATTCCTGCAAGGGTATGCTGGGAGATGCAGTTTGGCACTTTCCTTTTGGGTTCTCACAACACCTGGAAGTAATTCCAGGTCTGATTGCTGAGCCACCTGGAACACTCCCAGGGCCATCATAAAAGGAGCCACCTCACTACATTTGGTGAGCCAGAATTGGGAGGAAGAGGATGAGGCTTCTTAGGGAGGAGCTCTTCTTTTCCCCATCCTAGCGGCCTGCTTCTTTTCTTCTTTCGTCAACATCTTTTCGCGTTAAAACTGATTATGTCAGTGTTTGTGTTACAATTGCTTACTACATTTTCCTTAATTTTTCACATATGCATGTGACAGGTGTCTGGTCACACTTACAGGTAATCTAACTTAGACACCATTAAACTATCCGACTACGCCACCCAGTTTTATTATTAGACTGGGAACTCTTGAAATCTACTGATAATAGCACACAGGTTTCTTTAAATTGGGCGGTGAGTAAACACACAATGAAAGACACAACAGTAAAAGCAGGAAAAGCAACAGTAACTTCTATTACACCAGACAATAATAAGTACATTAAAAAGATAAATGAACCTTAACAAAATCTAACAATATCAGGAACAATATTCCTTTTTTAGAAAGGAAAGCACACAGTCCACCCTCTAAAAGTCCTTTAAAAACAAGGATTGGAGGATACAACCTTTAGTGGTGCAGAGTCCAGTTTGTGGACTGTGTTACCCCAACACTTAATCGTTCAACTGTCCATGGATGCACTCTGTTCACTGGACACTCGTTTTACAACAGAACTTTTGTAAAATTGTGGAATCCCTGTCAGCGTCTCTTCGTCGTTCCTTTTTTTCCACTCTGGGCTCCTTGTGTTGCTGTGATCTAGGCACGCCTCATTTCTCGTCTGCCAGCTTTGCTTGGTCCTTTCATGCGGCTTCCCTCTCTCGCTGGAACCACAACTGGCGTCTCCTTGTGGAGCTGTCTCTTCCTCTCTGGAAGTAAGTGTTGCCGTCCTTGTGCCTCATGTTGTGCCAGCCAAGAACTCTTGTCAGCCAGCGAGGGGACTGGGCAGTCTAATGGTCTGGAATCCCTACAGATTTTATTTTTTTTTTCTCCAGCCGTCTGGAGTTTTTTTTTGTTTCTTCTGTCCACCCTGGCCATTGAACCTTACTCTTATTCTATGTTAATTAATGTTGACTTATTTTATTTTCTTACTGTGTCTTTTATTTTTCTATTCTTCATTATGTAAAGCACTTTGAGCTACTTTTTGTATGAAAATGTGCTATATAAATAGATGTTGTTGTTGTTGTTGTTGTGCTCTGTCCGAGTGTCTTGGCAGCATTCTCAGTGGACTGTCCCTCCTGCCTAGGAGTTTAAATCTCCTTCAGTCCCAGCCATTATCAGTTCTGGACAATCAGATTAAACAATGGCACATCTACATTTCCTGGGTTTAACAAATAATGAAAACACAAGTTAACAAAATGTTACCAATCATGAATAAGTACAGATATGCTGATTAGAAACCAATAGCATCAGACATGTAATCTCCAAGTCAGGTAAATACACACATCCTCCAAGGAAGGAGCAGGTCTGTTATCACAACTTGGTATTGTTTGTATACTCAACCAGCCAGACTTTAAAGCGGTGATTCCTTTGCCAGACAGCAATACCTACATCCTGCAGGCAACCCTAACACAATCAGTAACTGGATTACCCAGGAAATTGAAAAAAAAGGTCCCCTTCTGACATATGCAGACACTTAAGTCTTCAATCTGTCTCAAGGATGATTTAAGATATGAAGAGGTAGGGGAAATGACGATGAAGGTGGTAGTGAATGAGAATGACGCTCGTACACATGTGCCGCACAGCTGCCCTGCTGGCCGCTGCAGAGAGTTGATTCTACAATAAAATAAAATAAAAATAAAAGAGGAATAACCTTGGAGGTCAATCATCATCCCAAAACCGGATAGTAGACGTCATGTAGTATATGTGTACCAAATTTCAGGTCAATAGTTCAAACGGTTTGCAAGCTACAGGTGATTTAAAATCCTGGACAGACAAACGAACAGCCACGGTAGCGTATTATATAAGAAGATATCAGTATGGAGTACTCTACATCCACAGCACTCTTCTTCACTAGGTAGCATCAATGGAGAAAGAAACATTCAACCAGTTTCGACAAGAACAATTCCTTAATTAATCCTATTTATTCTGCCTCCCCTCCTTATTTGGTGGGTCTTCTCCCCAGATGAACACCGTTAGATATACTCCTTGCCATGGTCATTTCATTAACAGTATATTATCCTATACACACATACATACACACACAGAAACACACAAAACTGGAACATTTTGCTGAGGTAATTTTTTATAAATTTTAGCACGCTCAGCATGCTATGACTGCATACAAGGTCAGCTTATCAGGAAAAATGTAAGAATTCTGTAAAAGGCTAACCAGCCTGGGAATTAATTATGTGAGCATTCACCTAAGTACTGAGTCATGAAGGGTATTGAAAATTACTTAGTTGTTTTGTCTTTTTGTCTTGTTTTTATTTCACATTCAGACTGTGAGCACCGATCCGGTTCCTGTTAAACTGCACTATGACAAATCCCACGATCAAGTCTGGCTTCTCAGTTGGGGAGACATGGCAAAAACAAGACCAACACTTCAGGTAATAAGAATAGCCTCGCTAAAATATTTGTATTTATTGTTTTTGCTAACTTTTTTTTTTTTACATTAAATTTATATATTTTAGCAATACGTAAAATTGTTAATGTTTTATCTGAATATTAGACTGCTGGTTTCAGTGTTACAGCAATAAGCCCTTGTATCGCTCTTCACATATGATGATGTCTTAAATGAATATTCCCCCTGAGGCTGTGACTCCTGCAGCAGCATCGGGTTTTGTTGGAAGAACGGGGCAGCATAAATAACCATTAGACTCTTAAATATATAGTCAGTAGTGAACAAGTGTAGCATTAGCTGACAGTCATTGAGGCGCTGATTTGTGGTTATTCACTGGCCTGATCTGAACACCTCATCTTGTAGATGAAGTAGTTAAAATATGGAGCAATAGCAGCCCTCATAAAAGAGCGGTCTCACAGGGCTACAAAAAAGTAAAAATCCACTAGGTGGAACACTTTGTTTTCTTTTACATTTCAAATATGTATTTATTTAATTGCACTTGAAGACAGACATCAAGAGTTTAACTTTAAAAAATAACCAAAGACTATTTGTGCTTTTATTTGATTGTAAGGCAATAGCAGTAAGTAGCAAATTAAAATCTGATGTATCGTTAATGCACAACTGATCAAACTTCATTAGATGCAAATAATACTTTAATCTGAAAAATGTGTTCATGCCCATTTTTATAGCTTATACCATAGATTATAAAGTTCAAACAGCTCTACTTTTGTTTATGTTCAAGATACCTGTAAACGTTCTTTCCTTCAAATAAGTAATGGCCATGAGTAAGAGGCTGTGGTTTTTAAAGAGTAGAGACAGTTGGAAAAAGGATTACTGGAAATGCATATGGAGTTAGACTTCCCAAACTGAAATCATCAGTCCTCTTTGCTTATGGAATATACAGCAGTGAAGTTAAGTATTGAATGCATCGTTTTTCTCAGTAAATATAATTCTAATGGGGCTATTGACTTGAAATTTTCACCAGATGTCGGAAACAACCCAAGTAATCTACAAATACAAAGAAATCAAAATAAATTAGTCCATAAATTAAGTTATGTGTAATAAAGTGGAATGACTAAGGGAAAAGTATTGAACACATGAAGAAAAGGAGGTACAAAAAGCCATGGAAAGCAAGGCACCAACTGAAATCTCTCAGTATTTAGAAAGCAATCCTGATAGCCCCCTATCAGTGCAAATGAATATCAGCTGGTTTAGTCCTAATCGATGGCCTATAAAAAGGTTTCTCATTACCAAGGTGTCACACAAGAAGCATCTCATGATGGGTAAAAGCAAAGAAGTCTCTCAAGACCGTTGCAACCTTATTGTTGCAAATCATACTGATGGCATTGGTTACAGACGTATTTCTAAACTTCTGAATGTTCCAGTGAGCACCGTTGGGGCCATAATCCTGGTAGATGGCAGTAGATTCTTATCAAGAAAGCCCTGGTACATTTCTCTATTCATTCTTCCTTCAACTATATGAAGTCTGCCAGTACCATATGCTGAAAAACAGCCCCACACTGTGATGTTCCCACTTCCAAACGTCTCTGTTGGTATGGGTTTTTTGGGGTGATGTGTAGTGCCATTTCTCCTACAAATATGGTGTGCAATGACATCCAAAGAGTTCAGTTTTGGTCTCCTCTGACCAGACACTGTTCTTTCAGTATTTCATTGGCTTGTCCAAATGTTGTGCAGCAGACTTTAAACGAGCTTCAACATGCTATTTCTATAGCAGTGGAGTCTTGCTCAGTGAGTGTGGATAGAGACCATGGCGGTTAAATGCATTACATATTGTTTTCTTTGAAACAACTGTACCTGCTAATTCCAGGTCGTTCTGAAGTTCTCCGCGAGTGGTCCTTGGCTCTTGAGCAACTCTTCTGATTATTCTTTCGACTTCTCTGTCTGAAATCTTGCAATTAGCACCTGGTCATGGTTGGTTTACAGTGAAATGATGTTCTTTCCACTTCCGGATTAATGCCCCAGTGGTGCTCACTGGAACATTCAGAAGTTTAGAAATACGTCTGTAACCAATGCCATCAGGATGTTTTGCAACAATAAGGTTGCGACGGTCTTGAGAGAGCTCTTTGCTTTTACCCATCATGAGATGCTTCTTGTGTGACACCTTGGTAATGAGAAACCTTTTAATAGGCCATCAATTAGGACTAAACCAGCTGATATTAATTTGCACTGATTGGAGCAGGATTGCTTTCTAAATACTGAGAGATTTCAGTTGGTGCCTTGCTTTCCACGGCTTTTTGTACCTCCTTTTCTTCATGTGTTCAATACTTTTTCTTTTAGTCATTCCACTTTATTACACATAATTTATGGACTTATTTCTTTTGATTTCTTTGTATGTGTAGATTTATTGGGTTGTTACTCTCTTCTGATGATAATTTCATGTCAATAGCCCCATTAGAAATATATTTACTGAGACAAAAAACGTTGACGCGTTCAGTACTTATTTTCCCTACTGTAGCATCACTCTTCACTGAGTCTCTAGCAAGTCATTCAAACAGCTCCTAAGATGTTATGTTTCTTTTCAGTTCATGTGGAAAACCACGTCTGTTTTTAGGGTACTCATTTGTGCTTTCCCTGAGAGTTCCATTTTAGCACCTGTCTTGTGATGCTGGTCCTCCGTTTTCTCAAAGTACTCACACATCTCCAGTTCCTGCTTGTGATTAGGCTTCTCATTGGGTGCTCATTTCATTTTTCCCATAATGGTTAATTTAGTTGGGTAGCATGTGCTGATAGCGCATTACCACACCATCCACACAATGAACCACCTGGATTGAGACCTGAGTGCAGCGGGTGACACCTCAGCACCACACTGGAATAGTGTGAGGTTTTTTACGGTGGTTTAATTTGGGATCCTGTGAAACCATTTGATCCGCAGGAACTGTCCTATGCCGTTATTAGTAAAGGCCTGGATTTTCTTCATATCTGACTTCGCTCCTCTTTTTTTTTTTTTGATCCATACAATAGGGCAGCTTTGATATTTGACTTAAAAATTCTTACTTTACTCTTCATGGAGATGTGTGTAGATTTCCAGACATGTCACAAGTCGGGCATTCCTTGCAGCACTTTTCTGATTCTCATCCTGAAGCCTTTGTCTGTGCCTCCTGTCATTCTAAATACATTGCCCAGGTAGACACATTTGTTGAGATCAACTGAAACAGAGAAGCTAAATTGATCGTATCAATTCATTGAAGAGTCTCATAGATTCACTGCGGTATGAGGCAACTTCCATTCTCATACCAAATTTTGGAGTTGTAAATAATTCACTGTATGGCTTTCCAGATGTACTGTGGTAACTATGAACAATCTCAGCCACCCTTGTGTTTTTTTATTTATTTTAAATGGGTAAAAGGCAATTATGGGACAGATACAGGCATAGTTAGAAGCAGCAGAGATACAGTGCCTATAAAAAGCATTCACCCATTTGGAAGTTGTCATATTTTTTGTTATACAAACATTGGATCACACTGTAGTTAATTTTGTTGTTTTGATACTGATCAAGAGAAAAACAACTCTTTAATGCCAAAGTGAAAAGCGATATCTGCAAAGTGGTCCTAATTCTTTACAAATATTAAAGACACAGTAATCAAACACACAAGTATTGACCCTCTTCAAGTCCAGCACCTCTGTTGGCAGTCATGACAGCCCTGAGTTTGTGTGCACAGGTCTCCCCTTATCAGCTTTGCACATCTGGACGCTGCTATTTTCCCCCCATTCTCCTCTGTGAAACTGCTCAGGCTTTGCCGAGTTACATGGGAATCATAAGTGAACAGCGTGTTTCAAATCCAGCCACAAATTGTCAGATGTATTGAGATCTGGACTGTAGGACATTAATGTTGTTTTTTTTAAGCCATTCCTGCATAGCTTTGGCTTACTCCTTAGGGTTGTGTCTTGCTGGAAAATAAATCTTCTCCCAAGCCACATGTTTCTTGCAGGCTGCATAAGATTTTCCTCAAGGATTTCCCTGCATTTTGCTGCATTCATTTTCTATTCTCACAATCTCTCCAGAGCCTTCTGAGAGACGCACCCCACAACATGTTGATGCCACCATCATATTTCATAGAAGCTTCTCCATATCAGAGCAACATGCTCTTATAATAATTTTTGTGCAGCCTCAGAGAAGCAAACCTTTTCCTTTTGTCCTTTAAATAAAACAGATGCTCTGTGTATCAGTGTGGATATGAGCAAGTGAGCTACCTTTTAGTACTGTGGCTCATATTTAAAATTACAAGTAGGAGCAGATTGTCTAAAAAGAAATACATATGTTCATCTTGAAAAATAAGAATCTGCCCTCCTGCTTAGTAAACCATAAGACGCTTGTTAGCTAACTTATTAATATTCTTGGTAAATGTCTTATGAACATTTTATTTTATTGGAATTTTGGGTTGTTTTAGGATAATCCTATAATTAGCTTTTTAACTTTTTGATTATGTCATATGTGGTATCGATGTATTTTTTTTTGTACATGTTTTATTAGTTAAAAATATTTATTTTAAAGGATTGTATTATAGTAAAAAGTTTTATTTGACTGCCCTGAAACAATAAGTGGGTGGTATTTCACCTTGCTTGGTAAAAATAAACAAATAACCCCTGTGATCTACATTTTTTTAAAATTGGAAATATACCAAGAACAACACTTTAACACTGGGCATGAAGCTTACATATGGATGGGTATTTAGGAAGTTAGTTTTAAAAAAAATGATGAAAAGAAAAAAAAATCATGTTCAATCCTAAAGACATGGAATTAGTGATCGTTATTGAGCCTGTGGGTCGCTCCTCTTGAGCAACTTTGGGAGCAGGAATGACCGCTACGCTCTGAAGGTACTTTCGCTGGGTGGAGCCAATGGCAGAGGTGGAGGTACAGAGTGCCCGTGCCAAGTGGTGCCAGGATCAGCAGCAGTTTGAGCAGAGCAGGGCTCAGGGTTGCCCGTGGATGGCGTGGGATTGGTGGCAGGGACATGAGCCAGATGAAATGGGTGTTTGCACCTGCTGGTCAACGTCTCTTCAGGTTGCAAGGTCTGAATAGGATAAGTCAGGGAGGCTTCAGTTTTAAAGGAAGGCAGTAGGGCTTGTCATTGTTTTAACCTGATTTTATTGGATTTATTTATTGGATTTTAACCTCCACCGGGCACCTTCATTTTATGGATTATTTATTTATTGACATTTAGAGCACTACATTTTCTGAAGACTTGTTTTTGTTGAGTTGTTTTTAATAAAAGCATTGTTCACCTTTTCACGATCCTCTTTCTTCATGTATGTTTTTTCCTCATCTGCCATACTAATCTGGTTATGTTATCAACGGTGTTGGATTCAAGAGGCTCCCAAAAACGAAGAGGGAGCATGGAGCCAACCTGTACCATCACAAGCAGCAACTTCTGTTGAGGATCAAGCAAATCTCATACGGTGATTAAGTAACAAAGAGTAAGAAAAAATAAGACAAGATACTGAAGAAAATAGGCATATATATGTTCTGGAAATTCAAATGAATTTAGGTAGCAACTACCTGAAGTCCAATTAAAGACCAATCTATTGATTATCCCCCAGGACACAGTTCCTGCACATACGTGTTCAGAATTCATAATCAAGTGTTAAGTATTGTGCTTATTCATCGTTGAACATCAAACCTTATTAAACATAAATGAAGGATGGCTTAGTGGCTTATGGCTGTGTGTTTATGGAAAAGTGATGGAAAATCCAAGTGATAAGCACCATAATGGCAAAAATGAAAAGGAAAAGCAGTGGCAACCGCTGAGCATCAAGGAAATTGCAGAAGGCAATTAAGGGATGAAGAATGAAAAAGAGTAAGAAGACAAAATGGTGAAGCACATTGACAAGCAAGAAGCAATCCAGGCTGTAGAAAAACTGAATAGCAGGCAAACACAATGGCTCATAAAATTCAAGAACGAGAAAGAGACAAAAATGTGTGCTGACAGTCCAGAAAACCATCAAAGAAAAATCATGCAAGAGAAAGATGCACTCTAGAGGAACCCTCAAATACCGTAATTCTGCAATTAATTATGAATTCTCCTTGTCAATTACTATCGTAATGACCTATTTTAAGATCAGAAAGATTAACATCAGAGTGGTAAATACTTACTGAAATATTATAGAATTGTTTGGCTAACCTGGTTCCTAGGGTGCAAAGCCTACTGACACTCACATTCGAATTATTTTTAATTTGGTTTTTATTTATGTTTTATTTTTGAAACATAGGTTTGATTGTTTCACTAGTATATAATTTCTACATGTAATGAAAGTTACATGATCTTATCACCTCCATGGTAAATGCACTAGAAATAGATGGAAACATGAAATCACAGCTACACAAAAAAGAACAGAGAAAAAGTATACCAAGTCACGCATTCTTTTATACATTCTTTTATGCCTGCAGCCAATATAACTACGGTACCTCAGATGATGATTCCAAATGAAATAAATAATACCAGAAACCATTAAAGAAACAAATTATATAATCTCTGCCTCCTTCACAATGCTAAGGTCAGAATGAACATGGATGGCTATTTAGACAGTACGTCTGAAAGAGTTTGTATTTCCAAGTCTGGTCCTGATTGATTGAATGGTCTATTAGTTGTAAAACTACTTATGCTTTTATTATGTTTCACAAAGCTTTCACTTTGCAAAGAAATGGAGCCAATTTAGCAAGCATGCTTTTTGCAGGACCCCAGCTTTGATTTCTATACAAGACTTGTTGAAACACTCGTTGTCCAGTAACAATGGACATTGTCTCACAGTTGCCATTCCCATGCTGGGTTGTTCTTTGAAACATAGAAGAGAAACCATGACTGTTCTCAGACCATCTTGCCAACATGTCTCATTGCATGATTTGGTATTAAAAAGGTGGTGCCCTCTAGTGGATCTTTATTGTCCTCACATTTTTCTTGAGGCCCCCATTAACAAATGGACATTATTTGGACATTTCAGTTAATTTCTGCTTCACACATATGCAGTCCACAAACTCTCTCAAAAATATGAGCATTGTGTCTAGTTGGATAAGCCGGATGCAACACATTTCATAGATGGGGTGGCATCCTCACTGGGATGATAAGTGCTTCTTGACTCTCCAGGAAGGTCATGAAGAAGGCTGATTGCAAGGGATGGAACTATATCCTGAGAGAGGGTTCAACATTTTTACTCACAACCAGGAAGCTTGTATGAAAGGATAAAATAATAGATGGACAGGCATCCCAATCCTGATTACATGTGGTGGTAATCAGATGAGCAATGGATGGGTGTACCATCCAGGATGGGCACTGTGCCTTGCCTCATCTGGTGGGAAGGAATGCCTGATGGGTAAAGGAAGATGTCCTTCTAAAGACAGATGTTCCTCCTGAATAATAGGTAGCAGTGTTTCTCTGGTGTGGCTCCTTCAGGGCTACAAGGGGTCTGTAGTTCTGCAGTGCAGCCTTGTTGGGTTCTTCAAGGCTGTAAGGGAGCACTGATTGGAAAGGACACCTATGTTGTATCACAGTACATAAATACAATGATCTGCCACCAGATGTACTCCCGGGTCCAGCATAGAAGAAGAAGATAATTTGTGTTTGTGAGCAACCGAGACCTGTATTAAGGTATTATGTTATAAATTACAAGCCTTTTGAACCAATGACTTTGGTGTTTGGTCCAGCTGTGTCTGGGGTTTGGGGCACTACTACAGCCCCCTACAGGCCACACATAGCAGAAAGTTTTCTGCAATTTCAACAAAACCGCTGTCTTCCTGGTGTATATTTGGGCATCTGGAACTTTTTGATGCATATGACTTTAGAACTGATATTAATATGACTCCATCTTTAATCCACTTCATCCAATTCAAACGTGTTTTATGATTGTGGCTTATGACACTGTTGTTTCCAGCTCACAATTCCAAAATGTGTTTTCAGTCCCTGTTCTGTTATTGTCCACATTATGGAATGGATGTTCAGGACATGGGTGTTCAGGGTGTTGAGTGGGAATTCAGGGTGTAATGTGTAGATGGGAGCAGAATTGGCTCAAACACAGGAAGCAAAGCACGATGGTGCAATGAACCCTGTCAGAATCAAGTGATGTTAAACTCTTTCAGGGCGGATGTCAACTTTTGTCGAAATTCAGGGGTCGAGGACGGTAATCAGCTGTAAACGTTGACAAAACTCACTGTTATGTCTTAGTTCAACTCTCTTTACTTGAAGGAAAGTTAGTTTGTTGATTTGACCTCGATTTCCTGGCAGGAAACCAAAGCGAATACGGAAAGGAAAACACTCTGTGGATGACCTTTTGCGTATTATCACTGAATCAAACTCTGAATTGTCATACTCCGATTTTGATGCAAGTGATCTGGTAATAGAGATCGAAAACAACAGTAAGGTATCAGCATCAGCTGATCGGTCCCCAGCTGATCGCGGTGCTGAATACATTTGTGTAGTTGATGTGCCTATGGAAATGTTACGATGACAAGAGGTACAAACTAGATTGCATTGCCCTGCCGGCCACCTTCTGCACGAAGATAGCCACCATGCATTGCCTGCCCTTTGCAGCTACCAGAGACGGCAAACAGGTGCCAACAGTAGCAACAGGCATTTTATGTTGATTTATGTGTAAAACGATTGCTTTGTGTGCTTTTCCAAAAACTGTGTTTTTTGGAGAAACTATTCTGCCCTCAAAGAAGAGTTAAGAGTGGTGTCCCACAATTTTCAGTTGTAGGGCCACTGCTATTTTTAATATCTATAAGTGATTTGGGTAGGCACAGAAATAACAAGCTGGGTAGGTTTGCAGGTGATACTAAGTTAGGACGACTGACAGATAATATGGAATTCATAGAATTATTACAGAGGGATCTGAGAAGCATGCAGGCTTGGGCAGATTTGTGACAGATAAAATTTAATGTAAGTAAATGTAAAGGATTACATGTAGGAAATAATAATGTAAGATTTGAATAGACAATGGTATGAGTGAAAATCGAAAGTACACCTTATGAGAAAGACTTAGGAGTGGCAGTGGACTCATCACAATGAACTGCTAGACAGTGTTCAGAAGCGATTAAGAAGGTGAACAAAATGTCAGTTTATATAGCACGATGTGTAGAGTACATGTCAAAGGAGGTTATGCTGAAACTTTATAACACATGGGTTTAAAATCATCATGAGTATTGTGTACAGTTTTGGTCCCTGGTTACAAAAACCACATAGCAGTGCAGGGAAATGTCCAAGGAAAGGGCGACTCGGCTGATTCTAGGGCTGCTGGGAGATAAGTTATGAGGAAAGATTAAAAGAGATAAGCCTTTTCAGTTTAAGCAAAAGAAGATTAAGGGGAGACATGTTTGAAGTATATACAGTTATGAAGGGAATTAGCTGAGTGGATGAAGACTGTTATTTCAAAATGGGTTCATCAAGAGCATGGGGACACAACTGGTAACTTCTTAAGAGTAAATTTCGCACAAACATTAGGAGTTTTTCTTCACACATAGAGCCACAGACACATGGAATAAGCTACCAATAGCGTGGTAGATACTAGGATTTTAGGGGCCTTCAAAACTCAACTTTGATGTTATTTTTGGAAGAATCAAATAGATAGGACTGGCAAACTTTGCTGGGCTGAATGGCCTGTTCTTGTCCAGACTATTTTAATGTTCTTTTCTGTCAGAGAGATAAACTCCATACTTGAATGGGTAACTCTTGAAAGTTTTTTTCTAAGCCCATCTAATTAAAGTTGTAGCATTTAATGAGTATTCTTTCTTTTATTTTGAACACACAAAAATGTATTTATTTTAAATGTAACTTGTATTAGAAGATCATTTCAAACCAATAATTTTCTCCAGTGTTTTGCATATCTTTACCACAAGAAGGAAATGGCAAAACGGTGATGCTCTTAATTGTCTACATTCATCTCATTACCACTTCTGCTTACTAAGCTGCTTCAGCTTGAAGACAACAGAGAGTCTTTTAGTATTTCAGACCTCCTGCTTTAGCTTTCATTGCCAGTTTTTGATACAATTTCTGAAATAAATAAATGTGATACCTGTTCTCTTAAGATTAACAATTCTGGAAACTGACTCCTGTTATTTCTTTTCAAGTTTCTTTTTTGATGTGCCTTATTTTTTCCTGTATTATTTAGGTGATAAATCGGGCTAGTGGAAGTATGATGCACCACACCATTCATACACAACCTGTTGGCAAGCAGTTTGATAAGGTGGATGATTTCTTCATTCCAGTCACAACTCTCATCATCAACCATATCAGGTGAGTTTAAGTTGATTGGCACTCTCACTAAATATTTTATGTTCTGGGTTAAAGCAATAAAAATGGTGCATATAGGAACTACTATGTGTGTTTGTGTTTTTTAATCCATATTTTAGAAAGTAAAAAAAAAATTTGTGCCCAATGCAACTTGGCAACTGTTACGGAAAAAACTTTGCAAATAAAGAAAAGTCATGAGTTACTGTTACAAATAGATTCAAAAAAGGACCCCCTTTATGACACCTGGCCAGTGGAGCCAGTGGAGATCTCAATGGCAAGACTGACTTTTTTTAACTGAATAGTTAATTTTGTCAGTCAGATTCATTTACATAACATGTTTATATATAGTTCAATTTACACCAAATTTAATTTATATTTTATTTAATTTACACAGATAAATGGAATATTCTTTAACCTCCCTATGCTATTACTGTATATACTCGTGTTTAAGTTCTCCCACGGATAAGTCGGGGCTTGATTTTACCGTATAATTTCCGGTATTTTATAATGTCGTTCGTATAAGTTGAATGTGGAAAACTCACGCTATTGGTCCAAGAGATTATGATATTGTATCGTCCACCTGAGAGAGTAACCATAGAGCACACAGCCTTTTTTTTCTATGTATTGTGCCTACGCGACCACGCTGTAATACCCGAACTATTTTGAAACAAAGTTTGCACTGATTTGTTTTTTTGTATCTCACACCCTCATACACCTTTAGCATAGGAGCATCCCTTATCTACGATGTAGCATTCGATCAGAAGAAAATATGAAGCTGGTTTCATTAAATTGGCGACAGAAATTGGTAACTGCACTACTGCAACAAAACTCGATGTGTCTGAGAAACTGGTGCGAGATTGGAGGAGGCAAGAAGATGTAAAAAAAAAAAAATGAAGTGTCACATTTTTGAACGGGCGTATAAGTCGGGGTCAGATTCTATTTTTGATTTTTTTGGGTTTCAAGACCCAACTTATACGTGAGTATATACAATAAATATTATCTCAAAGTCCCAAAATAGCCAACATTTAAAAGTTTGGGGTAAAGATCTGGTTCATAGACTAAACTTCTTGTATGCAAATTATCAAATAACATAAATAAAAAATTTTATATGATCTCATCTCTAACTTTTTGTACTTGTACAAATGATGTCCAGATGTCCTAGTTTAACAGGCAGACAGTTTCAAGCATTCAGTAATTTTTTTCCCTGACAGCAACACACTGTGGTGACTAATTGCATTATGTGTTTTTAATTAATGTATCAAGCATCCAGAACATAAGTAAATTTTGATTTTAAAATCCTAAAACATGGTGCGTTTTTAAATCTTACTTGAGCCATACTGCAATGGCTCATATAAGCCATAGCAGACCAGCAGGTATGAACAGATAAAAATTAATTAAATAAAAAACTAAATCCATAACATGTGGCGGTGATTCACCAAAAGTTTAATAGCAGAAGGGAAAGAAAATGTGAAAATAGAAAATGAAGTTATTTGCTTTGGCCAGATAGATGTAGAGTAGTCAGTCTAAATCTAAACAAGTTTCAAAGAGCCAACAAAATAAATAAATAAACAAGCAACCAAATAAATAAATACAAAAAAGAGGTCACAAATATTAAAAATGTACTGAAGAAAAACCTCATAGATGGAAAAAAGTTATTTAAACTTAAAGAAATATGGCTGGGCATACTCGTCCATCTTAACGTGGAGAAACATTCGGTGTAACTTCAACTAGGAATGAGTTTACTATTTCAATTTTACTTTGAGAGTAGTTGCTTGAACTTGCATATTGTGCAGATTTTCCTCTTTTACTCGTCTGACAGCCACTCAGATCCCAATGCCAGAGAGTTCAATGCTGTGTAGAGACAACTGGCAGAAACAGCTCACACAGCAGCGCCTCCTCCTGGTACTTTAGGAATGTTAAATAATCCTTCTATATAAAAGCGGTCGGGATTGTCCTTCCGTCCCGTGAGTGCTACGCAGGCATGGAGTTTCACACACGCCCCGTCCATTTTGCAATGCACGATGGTATTTGTAGTTTCGTTTTTCCAGGTAAAAGATGATTTTCTACTCCAGACTGTGCGATATCTTCTTCTTCTTTCTTGCTATATAAAAGCGATTGTCCTTCCGTCCCGTGAGTGGAAAGCGTAGCGGTATTCCGCTTATCACAGACTTACTACTTGCAGCTTGCGGTACGAAGCGACATGATGTGAGCAGAGTTCTGGTGCTCCCATCGTTCCCTTGCTTTTGTGCACGATGCGCTGGAAAAATAGACAAAATTATGTCTCTGGAAATAATTAATGTTGATGGAGTACAAATGCCTCACCGCGTAGTAAATATCAGGGGGGTTCAAAAGGGCGACCTCAATATAGAAAAAAAGTTTCAATTTCATAACAAAAATAACAGAAACTACGAATATTAAAGTAATACCGCTCAAATGCAATATAACCAAATTAATGAGTTTGTATAAAATATCAAATTGATCTACATATTGAATTGCCTTAAGAAGTGGTCAACTTAAAAGTCGGTCGCCTTAAAAGGCGGGTCAGCCTAGTATAGTATAAAAAGTCACTTCTCTGGAAATAAATGGATGGGGAAAGAAATTATGTAAACATAAGACTGAATTGATTGAACAGTATTATCTGCAGATTATTGTTGTAAAGAGTTGATGTTGTCAGCCTGCAGCTAAAGGTGTTTGATGTAATTAATACCATGGGAATGGTGCAGCTGCTCTAACTGATGTAAACAGGAGAAGTTTAAAAATGGACTGTGGTGTCTATATTCTATGGACAGATATATCATTTCAATATCATAACGTGACTTTGCATAGCACACTGTGTAATGGTAGAATCATCAACATCTGCCTTGTCTTATCTTAGTATGGGGCTGTCATAATTAGGATGCTGTTTTAAAATTCATTACAAATATTAAACACAAAATAACTGATCACATAAGTATTCACCCCTTTAATATGACACCACAAACTCATCACTGGTGCAGCCAATTGGTTTTCAAAGTCACAGAATTAGTTCAATGGAGGTCAATTGTAGTTTAAATGCCCCTGTATGTGGAAGGGCCAACTTGTGAGTCAGTATGGTGACCTAACCTACACAACAGAGACAAAGCAACACTCCAAGGAACTGTGTGAATAGGTGATCAAAAAGCACCAGTCAGGGGAGGGAGTCGAGAAAATATCCAAGTCACTGAATAACCCTTGGAGTCTAGTTCAATTAACCATGAAGAAATGGAAAGAGTATGACACAGCTGTAAATCTGCCAAGAACAGGACATCTAAAAAATCTGAATGATTTATGCAAGAAGAAGTTTAGTGAAGGACTCCACCAAAAACACTAAGAACTCTGAAGGAGTTACAAGCAACGGCTTAAATTGAAGAGACTGTGCAACCGGTGCTTCACCAGTCACAGCTTTATGGGAAAGGAGCAAAAGAGTAAGTCACTGTTAAATAACAATGCATATGGAAGACTCTGAAGTCACTTTTAAGAAGGTTCTATGGTCTAATGAGACCACAATTATGTTTTAAGCTGTCAGACTAAATGTCACATAAGCTACACACTGCACATTATCAAAAATATGCCATCCCCACTGTGAGGCATAGTGGTGGCAGCATCATGTTGTGGGATACTTCTCTGTAGCAGATCCTAGAAGGCTTCTGAGGGTAGAGGGGAAAATGAATGCCACAAAAATAAAAGAAAATCCTGAAGGTCAACCTGATGCAGACTCTAAGAAACCTGCTTCTTGGGAGAAGATTTGTTTTTCTTCAAGACAATAACCTGAAGCAGAAAACCCAAGTTATACAGGAATGGCTCAAAAACAACAATGTTAATGTCCTGGAGTCGCCGAGTCAGAGTCCAGATCTTACTCCAAATTGAGAATTTCTGGCGAGACTTGAAAAAGGCTGTTCACTCACGAGCGCCATGACAAATTGTAGTGTCCAGATAACAGAGACCTGTGAATTTGAAGTCAAGGCTGGCATGCCTGCCAAAAGTGCATTGACTAAATACTGACTTAAAGGAGTGAATACTTATGTGATCGATTATTTTTTGTTTTCATTTTAAAATGAATTTGGATCACTTGGCAGAGTTTATACCTGTATTTATCAGGAATCTCAGACTAGGAAAGTGGTCCTAATTCGCTAGAAAATCTCAGAGTGAAATATGGTCCTACTCTTAGCAGTAGGAATAAAATTGTTTAATCATTTTCCTTACTTAGGAAACTACTCGTAACTTCACCAGGACTTAAGGGGGCCCGTGAGTTGTCTTATGTTGCTAGCAGCTGCCATAAGATGGCCCTCAGGCTGAGATCAGCACACACATTCCGGGAAAGGTGGAATGTTTTCAAAATGCTGGACAACAGTGAACTTGTAAGAAAATATCAATTTGACAGAGACAGAATAATGTTCGTAACAACAACAATGTGATCGCTCCATCTACTCAAAGAAGCTATGCGCTGTTAACCAAAATTAAAGTGTTGAGAATTATTGTTTTTTGGCCAGGGAAAAAATGCACCTTTGCAATAAGTGATGATTTGGGTATCTCACAACCAACCATCTGTCTAATTTTTTATCAAACTTTGAATGCTGTAACAATGCGGTGTTAGTGGTGTATATGTAATTGATCCTAGAAAACAGACATTTCACTTAACAGTTTTTCTGGACTTCAGTTGAGCTAGGCCATCTGGCTAAACCTCTTTTTTTATCATTTTATTGATATTAACTAGAGGGTTACCCCCTGCTCACATCGCTCGCCAACCCCCGTGGCCTGTGCTATGCGCCAGTCACTTTGCATCTCTGCCGCTCACATTGTGAAGAGGGGGGCGGAATGCACCCCACGGAGACACGGTCGCTCCTCCGAAACCTCGTCTTAAACGGTGATACAATGGAAAACAAATAGTTGTTTTTACCTTCTTTTTGCTCTCTCAGCTGCTGACTTGCTGCTGTTGCCATGCCATGTGATCTGCATCTCGTGTGGCGCTTCAAACATTTAAAAGCCTGTACAGCAGCTGTCTTTGTCATCTACTCTTTGAATTTTATTTCCGGCCCCAGGCGTGGTTAAATGTCTTGGCACAAAGTCTCGTCTCACAGGACGTGAGTTCTTGATATTCTAGTTTATCATTTAAAAACGGAATAAGAATCTGAAAATCTAACAACATCACATTAAAGTTCGATAAATTCTGAAAAGAATAATAACAAACATATATTTGTAGGTTTTAAAATAAACCTGATTTAAAGCGTGACAAAAAGGTGACATAAAAACGTTGCATAAAATCATTGCACTTTTAGGCTTAGGATTTTATATATATATATAGATTAGATTAGAAGCAGATAATATTCCATGCATTTAAGACAAATTTAACAAATCAAAGCAAAATATGACCCTTACCCAAGAGAAAGAGAGAGGAGCCAGCAACCACAGCTACTCTATGAAAGGTGGGAGAAAAGAAAAGTAACCTTTTCCCCAATATGGAAGCTTATTCTAAAATGTTATTGATTAGATCCTTCCATATTTTTAAAAAAGTTTTTGAACAGATCCTCTAAGTGAGAGTTTGATTTTTTTCTAATTTCAAGTACTATAGAACATCAGTTACCCACTGACTTAGAATAGGAGAGTTAGGATTCTTCCAGTTGAGCAAGATAAGTCTACATGCTAGTAGTGTATAAAAGGAAATTAGTTTGTTTCTCCTTCTCCACTTTAAGCCCATTTGGGAGTCCACCAAACAGAGCTGTTAATGGGTTAGGAGGGATTATGACATTAAGGCTGCCTGATAGGCATGCAAAGATTTTTTGTCAAAATGTTAATTTGGTGCACATGTAAAACATGTGGCCCAGTGAGGCTGGAGCTCGATTGCAATGTTCATAGGTTGAATCTGGTTAAACAGACCCACCCTAAACACCGCATGGTTGATGTATGAGAGGACAGGGCAGACGGTAGAGTTAATTATTGTAAAACAACTTTATGGTCAGATGCCTTGTCTGTAACTGGTAGTTCATAAATTTCTCATACGTGTTATTTTAGGGCCAGAAGAAGTAGTTTAGCTAAATAACATGTCTGGTGCCATTTTGCTTTAGTTTTGCTAAAGCTAAATGTAATCAAATGCCAGGGCAGGACAAAATGGTGATAGAGGTCAAGGGTGGTGTATGTTTAAAAAAAAAATAAAGACAATACATTCAGATTCAGGGGGGTAGGTGTGCGTGGTAGCATAACAGAGATGCTTCGAAGGTTGATGGAAAAAATCCTCTGGCTGTGCATTCATGTGTGTTTCAGCCAGTTGCTTCATTAGCATTCTGGGATCTGTGATCAGCGTACCTGCATCCCCATCCGCATAAAAGGAAATTGAGGAGGATAGTAGGGGAGATCAGCCTGACATGGAAAGCAAAAGCAGAATTGGAAGTGTGAGCCGGCATGGTAGAGAGGAGGCAGAGTGGTTAGTGGCCCAGTTAGGGAACAAAATGAGGAACAGTGCTCCAAGGGAAGGTGACTCAAACTGAGAACCAATTAGGAGCTGGCAGCGACCAAGTACTCTGAAGAAGCAGGAATGAGGGAGTCGTGCTCTGACCATGCAGACAGATGCTAAAGGAGGCATTCAGGACTGGAGCCAAATAGTGGGACTGAGGCTGTCTGCATCTCTTTCTACGTGCAAGGCCCAGTGGGTGAGTTGGGGATATGAGAAGAGAATGACATGCTGGAATGGCAGGCATGGATTGAAAGGAAATTAACCCGATGTCTGAAGAGTTTTGTTGTTGAATTTTGCGTAGTTTATTAATTTATTAATAAGATTAAAATATTAATAACAGATTTTAACCTTCACATGAAGCAATGGATTCTATTAAAATGAATGCATAACTAGCACTGCAATTTGGACTTAAAATAAAAGCACAACTGCACTTCTGCACCCTACTCTTGCCCAGGTTCAAGGATGATATGGCAGCTGCAGTTAACCTGTACTGTCAGACACACCAAGACTATTTTTGTAGTATTTAAGTTGTGCATCCAACAGTAGCCTTAAGAGTGCCAAGACATTTGCTTAAATCTTTTCCTTTCCAAAAAGTGCAAAATCTTTCAAACAAATTGTGTGACAATGAGATTGTAAAATGGTATATCAAAGTGTAAAAGAAATGGAAATGTCAAAGACGATATATCGTATGTCCCCACATTCTCTTTCTCATTGTCATTGCAACAACAGATAATAAAACTGTTAAATCACTTGTAAATCGTCTTCTGCTTAACACTTATTCCTCTACAGAGCAACTACTGAAGTATTTATTACATTTCTGTTTTGAGATAGCACAACAGGGATCGATGCCTACAATGTGCCCGTATAAGGAAAACAGTGGCCTTTCTGAATATATTCAGAATATTAAAAGAAGACAGATATATAAATAAATAAATAAAATCTTCAGACGCATGCTCACAGGTTCTGACAGCAGCCTTTGTTTAGGTACCTGTCTAGGGTAAATCCTCAAGATTATTCTTTCTTTAACAGCTCCATTCCCCAGTTGGCTGTATAAGAAAAATATTAGCATTGTAATGAGTACATTCAGGGAGGATTTAGATTTGTCATCTATAAAGCTGAAGTTGGAGATGAACAAGCATGGCCTAGCCGGTGCTGAGAGGATGCCAGAAACCCAGTGTCAGAACAAAGTGCCATTTATAATCCTGTCCCACGATAACACCACGTACGGAGATCTTTGAAGCTTGCTTGTGTCATAGATTTCAATCACAAATAGTATTTACTGCCACACTTTCCAGATATCATGACTTGGATGCAGTTTATTTTTCACGGTTTAGTTTCCTCAGACCTAGACAGCCAGCAAAATTATTATGAGATGCTGACACACTGAATCCTTGTCAGGCTGTGGGTGGCCAAAAATAAATACGTACTTTGTTTGTAAAGCTGCAGGGTCATAATGCAGTTATTTCTGAGAATATCTTTCTAACATAACATGAACTTAAGGTAGCCACAATTCTTAAATATCAATGACATATGCTCTCTAATATCATGAGTGAATATTTTACATTTTTAATTCTATAACCTGCCTTACTATTGCTTCTCACAAAGAAGAAAAAATTAACAAGTCATGTTAATAACAAAGACATTTTATAGTAGCTTTTATTATTAAACCATGGTAATTCTTTACAAATTTTAACAAGTTAGAAAATGTACACAGTGTAACGTTTAGGTGTGTTTGACATCCTTATGAAAGCTGGAGCATTTCATATTTTTTTAGTCACTTCATCCAAAAATCAGTTATCCCAGTTTTGCTTCTTAAATATTTTTGCCACAATGAGTCATATTCAAAAATAACAGAGGTAACAGAATACAATTAAAGGCATTTCTCATTATCTGTAGGGATTACATTCCTGAAAAACCGTGCAGATGCAGAAAGTGCAGATGCTAAAGCACAGATCCTGTGGGAAAAATAGGTTTAGGTTTTAACAGGATGCTAGGTTGAGGGAAGGACTGGCAGGGAAAAACAGGGTAAGGTGGGTGAGCTGGACCTCCACTCTGACCCCTTGAGGTTCGGTAATGATTCCTTCCAAAGGTTCATCTACAGAACCCCTGTTACAACTTTTACTTCCTAAAGCAGCACGACAAGGGTGCTGCTGTTTGAGCTGCCTACCCTCTTCCTGGCATTCTATTTGGGGATCAGAGTGGCTGGCAGATGATTAAAAGTGGAAAATATACAAAATATAAAACTGAAACAGTAAACTGATTCATAGTTGTAGTCACAGAGAATGATTCTCTGTTTTAAGAAGAGTTTTCATATTCACCAATGCATTTCGAAGGGAGATTTTAAAAATTTCAAAAGTTTGTAGAGTATGATCTGTGTCAGACAGCTCAATAAATATTGAAAAAATTTCATCAAAAAATGTTAGTGTCAAATTTTAACAAAATCGGTCCACAGGGATCAAAGTTGTTTCGTGTGGACAGACAGACAGACAGACATGGCTATCGCAGTAGGTGCTTCTTGCCCTTATATGTAAATGCACCTAAAAATGAATGTTTTCATCTTTAGATTAGGTGCTGCAAAAATATTTACAACAAATAAATAAATGATTTACCAACATGTAATATGCAAAAGCCTGCTATAATAAAACAAAACACAAGAGAAGATAACAAAGACCCTGTTTATTAGCCACATGCTTAAAAGTTTGCAGTTTAGGAGGTGCGGATGGTTTTCTAACCGACACCCGCTTCCTGTTTCTATAAGTTTCTTTGCTCGATGAACTGGAAAAGGAGGAGATTTAGCCAGGATTACTGTTCTTCCAGGTTGTGATCTTCCTAGGTGAAAATATGAAACTAAGACAGGTCACTGTCACTGAGAAGTCACTGTGTCACTCCAAAATCCTGCAACCCTGTGTACAATGCAAGACACCCATTTACCCTTGTGACGGTGGGGGTTGGCTCCTTGCTACAGGTTGCATCCTGGGAGCCTCTTGAACCCACATCACTGTAAAGTACCCAAGGGATGAGCCTTGTAGATGGACACTCACACAAGGCAATGAGTAGGTGGATAAAGGTATTCCAGTGCTTATAATAAAAACAATCAAAAATCAGAACAGTTTTCAATAAGCTCAGTGCTCCAACAGTCAATAAATAAATAAATAATCCATAAAACAAGGTGAAAGTGAAGGTTAAAATCCTATAAATACCCATTAAAACCAGAGGTTAAAACTCACATGTCCCAATGCTGCCTTCTAAAAGCTGACATCTCCACAGCTTACCACTAAGCAACTGAGGGGACACCCAACTGACAGGTGCAGTCAATCATCCTATTTAGGCTCCATTCCCTGCCACCCTTCCATTGGCTTGCACAGGGCAACCTATTGAGCCACACATACCTCTCCCACCACTCACACTCGAGAGACATTGTCAATTGGACTGCTCTTGCTTCCCGGCATTCATTCCACAAGAGCACCCCTCCTTGAGCCTCAGGCTCCGCACCTTGAGACTTTGCTCCCCACCACCTGCATCCATTCTATTCTGCATGGGCTCTTCATCTCTCTCTTTCTCTCCACATTTTTTCTTTCCATTTCTTTTAACCTGCGTCCTATCTGTCTTCACTCGCTTGATCGCTCATTGGCCAGTCTATAATTTCCTTTTGTCTCTTTCTTCTGTTTCTCCCAAGCTCGTTTGTTTTTTCTCCCCCCTTCTTTCTCATGCCAGCCCTCCCTTATATGTCTCCATGGGTGCAGCATCTTAATCACGCACTACAGGCAACTGATGAAGCAATTGAGACAGACATGTTCAGTTGCGTCTCCCCCCAATTACTTCATCAACCTCCCGCAGCTGCACGAGCTCTCACACCCATGGAGATCAAGCCAATGAATTATTTATCTAAAAATTGGCCGCCTTTTTCTGAGCCATGGACCCGCTATACCACAACCCTATGTGTTTGACAATGTATACAGTGCCTTCAGAAAGTATTCAAATGTTTTTCACTTGTTATTATGTTGTGACCTTGCATTAAAATCATTTAAATTAATTTTCCCTCATCTGACAACACTCATTGCCCTAGGACGACAAAGTGAAAACAGGAGATTGAATAAGAGTTTCAATATTTTTGAAAATGTATTCAAACAAAAATATCTCATTGACACAAGTATTCCGACCCTTTATTCTGTACTGAGGCAAAGCACCTTTGGCAGGAATTACACCCCAGAGTCTTCTTGGGTATGATGCAACAACTTCTGCATACCTGGTTTTGGGGATTTTTTGCCATTCTTCTTTGCACACACCCCTCAAGCTCTGTCAGGTTGGATAGAGACTGTTGGTGGACAGCTGTTTTTCAGGTCTTTCCAGAGATTTTCAATTGGATTCCTGTCTGGGCTCTGGCTGTGCAAGTCAAGATCATTCACAAACTTGACATAAGCCTCCCCTGTGTCGTCTTTGTATTATGCGTAGGGTTATTTCCCTGTTAGAACATGAACCTTCAGTCCTGTCTGGGGCTCAGAGTACTCTGGAGCAGGTTTTCATTAAGGATATCTCTGTACCTTGCCCTGTTCAGCTTTCACTCAACCCTATGCAGGTTCCAAGTCCCTGCCACTGAAGAACAAACCCACAGCAGGATGAGGTCACCACCATACTTCATGGCTGGAATGGTATTGCACAGGTTATGAACGGTGCATGATTTCCTCTGGAGGTGATGCTTTGAACTGACGCCAAACAGTTCAATCTTGTTTTTATCAGACCACAGAGTCTTGTTTCTCATAGAAAAGAGTCCTTTTTCTGCAAACTTCAGGGCTTTCATGAGTCACCCAGCTAGTCTGGTATGAAGCCCACATTAGTTAGTGAAGTGTTATAGTAATGGTTGTCCATCTCATCTCTACACAGGCTCTCAGTAGTTCAGTCAGAGTGACTATCATGTTCTTAGTTACCTCTCATGTCATGGCCCTTCTCCCCTGATTGCTTTGTTTGGTCAGCTCTAAAAAGAGTTGTGGTTGTTTCAAACGTATCCTATAGCATAATTATGGAGGCCAATGTGCTGTTAATAAATTTCAATGCTTTATGAATGTTTTGTGGCCCTCCCCAGATCTGTTCCTTTATAAATCCAGTCTCTAAGCTCTACAGGCAGTTCCTTCAACCCCAATGGTTGCTTTTTACTAAACTGTGGGCTTTTATATAGACAGGCGTTTGCGTTTCCTAATCATGTCTAATCTGATAAATTGACCACTGGTGGACTCTACACAAAGTGTAGAAACATGTCAACAATGATCAATAAAGTGGGATGAACCTGAGTCAGATTTCAAGTGGTCATAGGAAAGGGATTGAATACATGTGTCAATGTGATATTTCATTTTTTCATTTTTTATAATTTAGAAAAAATGTCTGAAATAGATTTTTGGCTCTGCCATTCTTGGGTGTTTAGTGTTGCTTGGTGAAGGAAAAATTAATCTAAATGATCTTAACATAAGGTGGCAACATAGCAAAATGTAAAAAAGTGAAGGGGTCTGAATACTTCCTGAAGGTACTGCACAAATCATAGCTTTAAATACAACTTACATGAATAGCCTTAACTGTAGCACACCTGAGTACTATAATATTTTTTTGTGGGTTGAAAGTACATGTGATAAATGAGACAAAGTGACTGTGGGTTGGATGGAAGGAGAGAACAGTGAGAGCATAATTTATTTCTTCTCTCGCAATGGAGAATGTGAGAGAGTCAGAATATTGGAGGAGTGCTTCTCCATCTCTGGTTTAAGGATTACGCAAAAATAGATAAGTTATAAATCAGATATAAAACATTACATGTAATTCAAATCAGATCTCATATTCTGTTCCCTATCCATCATCTCCATCTTTCTTTAGTTACAGTAAGTGAAACAAAGACAGAGTAGCAGAGAGTCTTTCCGATGCCCTTTTTACACTAATTTAAATTTTCATTCTTTTCTTCTCTTTATTTATACAGAGATTCCAAAAAAGTTGGGACAGTATACAAATCGTGAATACAAACTGAATGCAATGATGTGGAGGTGCCAACTTCTAATATTTTATTCAGAATAGAACATAAATCACGGAACAAAAGTTTAAACTGAGAAAATGTATCATTTTAAGGGAAAAATATGTTGATTCAGAATTTCATGGTGTCAACAAATCCCAAAAAAGTTGGGACAAGGTCATTTTCACCACTGTGTGGCATCTCCCCTTCTTCTTACAACACTCAACAGACGTCTGGGGACCGAGGAGACCAGTTTCTCAAGTTTAGAAATAGGAATGCTCTCCCATTCTTGTCTAATACAGGCCTCTAATTGTTCAATCGTCTTGGGCCTTCTTTGTCGCACCTTCCTCTTTATGATGCGCCAAATGTTCTCTATAGGTGAAAGATCTGGACTGCAGACTGGCCATTTCAGTACCCGGATCCTTCTCCTACGCAGCCATGATGTTGTGATTGATGCAGAATTTGGTCTGGCATTATCTTGTTGAAAAATGCAGGGTCTTCCCTGAAAGAGATGACGTCTGGATGGGAGCATATGTTGTTCTAGAACCTGAATATATTTTTCTGCATTGATGGTGCCTTTCCAGACATGCAAGCTGCCCATGCCACACGCACTCATGCAACCCCATACCATCAGAGATGCAGGCTTCTGAACTGAGCGTTGATAAAAACTTGGGTTGTCCTTGTCCTCTTTGGTCCGGATGACATGGCGTCCCAGATTTCCAAAAAGAACTTCGAATCGTGACTCGTCTGACCACAGAACAGTCTTCCATTTTGCCACACTCCATTTTAAATGATCCCTGGCCCAGTGACAACGCCTGAGCTTGTGGATCTTGCTTAGAAATGGCTTCTTCTTTGCACTGTAGAGTTTCAGCTGGCAACGGCGGATGGCACGGTGGATTGTGTTCACTGACAATGGTTTCTGGAAGTATTCCTGAGCCCATTCTGTGATTTCCTTTACAGTAGCATTCCTGTTTGTGGTGCAGTGTCGTTTAAGGGCCCGGAGATCACGGGCATCCAGTATGGTTTTACGGCCTTGACCTTTACGCACAGAGATTGTTCCAGATTCTCTGAATCTTCGGATGATGTTATGCACAGTTGATGATGATAGATGCAAAGTGTTTGCAATTTTTCGCTGGGTAACACCTTTCTGATATTGCTCCACTATCTTTCTGCGCAACATTGTGGGAATTGGTGATCCTCTACCCATCTTGGCTTCTGAGAGACACTGCCACTCTGAGAAGCTCTTTTTATACCCAATCATGTTGCCAATTGACCTAATTAGTGTTTATTGGTCTTCCAGCTCTTCGTTATGCTCAAATTTACTTTTTCCAGCCTCTTATTGCTACTTGTCCCAACTTTTTTGGGATTTGTTGACACCGTGAAATTTTGAATCAACACATTTTTCCTTTAAAATGATACATTTACTCGGATTAAACGTTTGATCTGTCATCTACGTTCTATTACAAATAAAATATTGACATTTGCCATCTCCACATCATTGCATTCAGTTTTTATTCACAATTTGTTTAGTGTCCCAACTTTTTTGGAATCCGGTTTGTACTTCCTTGGCATTTTAAATAAAATTGTGACACAGAGAAAGGATACCCTCACAATAAGAAGTCCAATCAGTCACACAAGCTGGTGAAGTTCTTCTTTGGTCCGACAGGTTAAGACTGCAACTTTTTGCCTTCCACACAGAGTGAAGACCTGAGTTCATATCCCTTGTGGCCAGTGAAGATATCTTGTGCAGAGATGGCTTCCCATGTGAGAAAAGTCTGAACACACATGTATTTAATTTCAGGATCATCTTGCAAGTTTACATTATATGGCAGCACTTCAGGTCTTAGTGGCACCCCTTGTGGCCTACAACTCCATCTCCATGTCCATCTCAGTAACATGGTTGCCATTTCTAATATGATCACTTACACCCATTTCCTCTAGCTTTGTACCACAGTTTTTATTAACTCATTAAAGAATAATTGTCTAAAATATAAGGAATTCTTATAATCACAAAATTATATATATTTCTAATTTTAAGCCCATGTCTCAAATAGACAGATTGAATTGAGTTTTGGGAAAAAATGAATGGATGAAAAGTTCATTATATATTTTTAGGACCTTTATGATCCCTCTGTTCTGTCAAGACATAAATCTGAGTAGCCTAGAGGTGGTTAGGGATGGAGTGTTGGTATCTTATGTTACATCATTGGTATTATCTGCTCAACAACAGTTGTATTTTATTATCTTCTGAAGTACAGTATTCCATGCTAGGTTTGTTCACAAGGAAGAGATTAGTGGTTAATATATACAGGTCTTGCTCTGAGCGCCACAAAGATACAGTTTATAGTATTGTATTCATTTCATCTCGCAGTGTTTAACGGGAAAGGGTGAGTTATCTTGCAAAAACCCAGCTATATTATCACAAAAGGAGCTAAGTTCAAAAGATCAATAAAAGATGAAAAAAGAAAACTGAAACAGAGTGGAAGAGTAAAGATAAATAGAGATCTAGTTTTTCCATCTACAAAAATCAATAGTTTATTATAAACTGTCTCTACCCCCAGTCTTGGGATCTTATGTGGTAAGGTTTGTTTTGGAAATACATGTGCAGTCCATTATGACAGAAAGAGTTGGTTCAAAACTACATAAAAAGTACATATTGTGGCTAGTAAGCAGCATGATATGATCTTGCATGAAAAAAGATTTCCAAACTTGAAAGTTGTTAGGAACATTGGTGAACAAGGAAGCTTGCAATGGCTTCTTACATGTGTACAGAACATATACGTTAATGTCAATATACAGTATGATGCCTGCAACATCATCTACTGATGCACATGTGTCACTCAATACTCAGGGAACATGAGGCAAAAGTTGACAGCTGGATGTTCCTAAACAACATGAGTAGCTAGTAGCTGCTTTCCTACAGAGGCAAATGAAACACCTCCAATGTTTTTTCTTTCCACCAAATATTATATCTTTGATAGGTTCTTCATTCCAGCAAATCTCAATGGCCAAAGCGATCAACATCTCTCTCTCTCTCTCTATATATATATATATATATATACAGGTATAT
>JANRMT010062823.1:5316504-5346849 GCA_026402145.1 Polypterus bichir lapradei
AACATCTGTCTGTATGTCTGTCCGCTTTTCACAAGAGAACTACTTAACGGATTTAGATCTTTTTTTTTCTTTAATTTGCTTGAACATTCCGGTTGATTTTGCAACCTCTCTCATCGTGCTATCATTTATTTGCGTGAACCCAAGAGAGACACAGCGGGCCGAGGGGTGGGGGGGCCCTCCTCCTCGCTCATGTGCCAGCTTCGGGGTGTACCTTACATCTTCTTATCTAGCGAACTACTTCACAGATTTAGATAGATTTTTTTTCTGTAATCAACGTTCTGGTTGATTTTGCGACTTCTCTCATCGTGCTAAGAATCATAGTTCGCTTTCAGTAGCGATATATTCACGCTAATCTGAGAGAGAGAGAGAGAGGCTCCGGACATAGGGGAAGGGGAAACGTGAATTCAGGATAGGTAGCCCAATGGGGCCCTCCTCACTATCCTGTTTCACTACTACATGGGCAGAGCCGCAGGAGAAGGCTAGTCTACTATATAATAAAACACTAAGGTCCATGTGTCCGGTCCCACGGAGCAATCTGATTAGCCAGTTTAGCTTTAGTGACACGATGGAAGAGGATATGCGAATGTGGAACACACAAGGAGGAGAACCTGCATAGGAGACAAACTAAGAGAGTTGCCTTCAAAGATGCAAAGTATAAAACTGGACAGAAGACAAGAAAAACAACTCGAAAATAGTGACAGAGTTTGAGAAGTAGGCTTTACAGAAACATGCTTGAGAGACACGGCGCTGATGAAGAGATGTTCACATACACATGAATACAGGCAAAAGGCACTGAAAGATACACATAGGGCAAGAGAAAATATTTGTTAGTTATTCTGTAGTTACATAAAATATCTAACTACAGTCAGCAGTACTAAAAACTTGTTACATATGGTCTCACTTGTAGCATCCTGTCAACTCACAGAACAATATCAAGGAAAACAAAGTTTCCAAATACAGGTTTTATTTTAAGAAACCATGGGGCTCCGCCCCCTGCTCAATTCACTCGCCCAACCCTGGGCTTGGTTAACCGGATATACAATTTAAAGAGATTGTTATTTTCATGGGAATTGTTACATACTCTTTCGATTCTATGTTGCATCGCTTCTCTGTGATCATAAACATATACCTGACCGAATTGTGGTTTCTTCAGAATTAAATTTGTCGTAGCTTTAATTGTTGTGGGACCATAGATTCTCATAGCGTATGGTCCATTATTGTGTAAATCCACGTTTTGAGCATTAAATGATGCGAACGCGAAAAGATTATTGTAGACTTGGATATTTTGCCTGTAGTGTTTGTGGATTTCACTTTCACCAAACAAAAAATCTTTTAATTCTTGTGGATACGCCTCTTCATTGGAAGTCAACACTACTTTTCCCTGATGGCAACATGAATTAGATGATCTACATGTCTCTGATTTAAACTTTAAAGCCTTACAATATCTATATACTTCTGACATATCACGTATGTCCATATATTCAATCTCTTTTTGCTGTTCTGTTATTTCTGTGCTAATGTGATCTTTACTTTCTTGTTTTTGGTACTTTCAAATTTTACTACTTCATATTCTTTAACTTGCTCAGCATGTGTATTGCACCAACATTTTTGAGCCTCTTTATGAAATCTTTTACTTCTGACCCCGATTGGACCTACAAGGTTTTCAACTCCACCTGGTCCAGGCTGATTATTACTTTCCTTATTTTCAGAATTTGCACATAGATTATTATTGTTCTTTTTTGCATTTTTTTTTTGCCTTCTTTTCTCTCCAACGCTTTTGGGTCTCTTTTTGACATGCTGCTCTTTCTTCTTCGCTTAATTGTTGACGCGCCATCTAGAATGTATTAAATTTTTAAGAGCTGAGAGCACATGAAGTGTGTCTGCCAAAAGCATTCCAACATCTGAGAGGCTAGATATTCACGTTCTCACAGGACGTCAAAGTGTCTTTCCGAGAAGGTCACGTCTCAACCCAAGATATTTTTATATAATAGAGAGATAATCACTGAGAGTGAAAATGGAGCAATCACAGTACACAGTAAACATACTGTCACATTACATGACTTATTCATCTATTTTCAGTCACAGACTTCATTTGCATCATTTTAGTAAGTAAGCAATATTTGTGGCACATTCCAATGAAATCCAATCGTGTAGTCAGACATTCCCAGCGACTCTGTGTATCCAGCAGGGGGTGTTAGCTCCCTGGGAATGAGTTCTTTTACAATTACGATGTGTTACATAACCTGAATCTATATAGATATGATATAAAAAGGCGAAACCCCTCCCTTACTGATACAACGGTAAGAAATCACATAGGAGAAATAACTTAGCTTTGTTTAATGATGGCTTACGCTGCATAACAGATGAAGGAAGCCAATGACAAGAACCCAGTTCGGGAATGAGGGCCTGATGTGTAAAATCTGCCATTTTCGCCTTGCAGGATTTTCAGGATCAGATGACGTTATCTTCCATCCATCCGTCGGCTTCAAAGGTGTCCCGGGCAATGTTCCACACAAAAATAGTATACAATGGTCACCAGTCTGACTGCCCATTTCGGAGTTTTCCCTAACTGTCTTGTGTTGTAATGCTTGTCTAGTAGTTCTATATGGTAAAACCCTTTGCCAAATCTGGCTCTGTGTCAACTGTGCATGTGAGTAGAAAAAGACAGAAAAGGCAGATTTCTAAAATATATTTGCACAGAGCACAGTGACATATTAAACTTAAACACATATTGCACTCTGTCCATCCAGCCTGAAACTCACCCGTGTGATTTTGTCTTAAGTCGTAGAGGTGGGCTCTGTGTGTGTGTCTGTGCGAGAGATGAGAACCAGTGAACACTCGACCAGAAGTACCATGCATATTACTAAGTCCAGAACTATGTCTTCAATTAAAATACACTGCCCACCACCCCCCCGCCACAACGACCCAGCCTCCCCTCATTAGTACTACATGCTAGGTATTATCCACAGCATATTCTAACTATGCCGTACCTCACATAATTCCCGGCATTCCAGCCCTAATCCGATTCTTTTTTTACAATATGTAAATGAAGCTTCTGTTTAAAAGCTGCAATATGAAAATTTGTCATTGAATAATATTCCTTACACCACATTTTCAAATTACAAATGGCATAACAAATAGTATATTGTAAAAAATGTTATGGCCCAGCGAAAGAAAAATCAACAAAGGGGCCTGCACTGGTGGTGTGTACCCCCTTAATTATTTATTCCACAAATCACTTCATACCTCTGTAGTTTCCATGCATGAAGAACATGCCACTGAAATGTGTGTTTTCTGTTTTTTTTTTTTTTTTTTGAAAATGTGGTGTGGACTACTGTAGTCTGTTCCATCTGTGACCAGCTTGACCATATCTGTATTCATTTTCATGAAATGTTATTTTATGATTTATTTATTCTTTAATTTGGACAGTTTAAAACAAGGACTAAAAATTCTATCAGGTTAACTGAAATATAGCAAATGTCTTTGTAAATTATTTATTTGTTTTTATAGGTTATGAAGAGGTTACTTAATTTGGTTTGATAATAGTTTTACTATAAGGAGGCTGAAATATATCAGGTAAAAAATAAGTGGTCTTGCAGATTCCCTTTACATTTGAACTGCATTTATTTGATTGTTAAGTTGTCTAACGGTCCAAGTTTCCTCCTCCTTAGTGGACTCTTTCTGCTTCCGGATATAAGAGAAAATAAAACAAAAGCTTAAGCAGATTGATGTGTGGATCTCTTGAGGGCAGGTATACATCGGATCGTGTGCCATTCCAGGCTTTAGTGTTTAATCCTCTGTTTACTATGTGAATTCTATTAAATATATAAATGCCAGTTTTTGTAGTGCAAAGAAAAAGCAACTTAAAATATTTTAAAATTGTATATGTCTTGCGTTTTCTAGAAAATGTTTTATGTTGATGCTGCAAGTTACTTGTCTAAAAAAATTGAAGAGTATGGCATTGTTACTTCAGTGTTTGTGTCAGGCTGGAGTGTCTCCAGAGTGAAATTTGGTCAACATGTGGGTTTTCTATCAAAAAGTCTGGACGGGTCAGCTCTTAAATTATATGGCTGGGCTTTTATGTGCTCTATGATAGATGGATCCCGTGAAGATAGTGTTCCTGCTTCCACCATTTGCGGCTAAGAAGGACAGGTGAACTGGCTCTGGTCACATAAATAAGCTAAATAACAGCATAATTAACCTGTGAACTAGAACCTTATTATCTTTATAACAGACAAAAATATTCAAGCCTAAAATAAAGAAAAATAAAGCTACTTGTGTTTGCATCAGTACATCAGTACGACATTAATTTCATTGTGGTTTAAAATTGATGTTTCTTAGAAGTTATTTTGATTCTAATGAAGGGGTTCAGTAAGAATTCACCTAAATAAAATAAATCACAGCTGCTTTATTTCTTTATCTGTCCCAAGCCAGGATTTTTATTTGTCACACATACAAACCCCATCTGCAAGGTTCACATGTGCACTCAGTTCACTTACAGACAGGCCTTTTTATAATAATTGTCTGACCTTTAGTAATTCACACCTTGGCATTCTTCTTCTTTCTGCTGCTCCTGTTAGGGGTCTCCAGAGCAGATCATCTTTTTCTATCCCGTCCTGTCGTCTGTATCTTGTTCTTTTACACCCATCACCCGCATGTCCTCTCTCACCACATCCATGAACCTTCTCTTAGGCCTTCCTCTTTTCCTGTTCCCTGGTAGCTCTATCCTTAGCATCCTTTTCCCAATATAGAGAGCATCTTTCCTCTGCACATGTCCAAACCAACGCAATCTCACCTCTCTGGCTTTCTCTCCAAACCATCCAATCTGAGCTGACCCTCTAATGTACTCATTTCTAATCCTGTCCATCCTTATCAGACCCAATTCAAACCTTAGCATCTTTAGCTCTGCCACCTCCAGCTCTTTCTCCTGCTTTCTAGTCAGTGCCACCGTCTCCAGCCCACATAAGCTGGTCTCACTACCGTCTTGTAGACCTTCCCTTTCACTCTTGCTGATACCCGTCTGTCACAAATCACTACTGATACTCTTCTCCACCCACTCCACCCTGCATGCACTCTTTTCTTTACCTCACTTCCACACTCCCTGTGACTCTGTACTGTTGATCCCAAGTATTTAAACTCATCCACCTTCACCAACTCTACTCCCTGCATCCTCACCATTCATTACCTCTCATTCACACACATATATTCTGTCTTGGACCTACTGACCTTCATTCCTCTCCTTTCCAGGGCATATATCCACCTCTCTAGAGCATATCTCCACCTCTCCAGGGTCTCATCAACCTGCCTTCTGCTCTCATTAGAAATCACAATGTCATCCTCAAACACCATAGTCCATGGTGACTCCTGTCTAATCTCGTCTGTCAACCTGTCCATTAACACTGCAAATAAGAAACGGCTCAGAGCCGATCCCTGATGTAATCCCGCTTCTACCTTGAATGCGTCCGTCACTCCTACCTCAGACCTCACCACTGTCACACTTCCCTCGTACATATCCTGTACAACTCTTTCAAACTTCTCTGCCACTCCCGACTTCCTCATACAGTACCACAACTTCTCTTGAGGCACCCTGTCATATGCTTTCTCCAGATTGACAAAGATGCAATGCAGCTCCTTCATGCCTTCTCTATACTTCTCCATCAACACCCTCAGAGCAAACACTGCATCTGTGGTGCTCTTTACTAGCATGACACAATACTGCTGCTAACTAATCATCACCTCACTTAACCAAGCTTCCACCTCTCTTTCCCATAACTTCATGCTGTGGTTCATCAGTTTTATCCCCCGTAGTTACTACAGCTCTGCACATCCCCCTTATTCTTAAAATTCGGTATCAGTGTACTTCTTTTCCACTCCTCAGGCATCCTCTCACTTTCTATTTTCCATTAAACAATCTGGTTAAAAACTCCACTACCATCTCTCCTAAACACTTCCATGCTTCCATAGGCATGTCATCTGGACCAAAGGCTTTTCCATTCTTCATCCTCTTCATAGCTGTCCTTACTTCCTCCTTGCTAATCTGTTGCACTTCCTGATTCACTATCTCCACCTCATCCAACCCTCTCTCTCTCTCTAATTTTCTTCATTCTTCAGCCTCTCAAAGTACTCTTTCCATCTGCTCCACACACCCTCCTCACTTGTATGTTTCCATCTTTATCCTTTATCACCCTAACCTGCACATCTTTCCCAGCTCGAATTCTCTATTTAGCCAATCTGCATAACCAATTCACACCTTGGCCAGTATGTATTTATTAATAAATGTTGATTCTCTGAATAATCAATTAATCAAACAAACCGACCAAGAACATTTATTAGAATAAACACGCTGTCCTTGAGGAAACCTCAAGCCTGTACTAGTCTGTACTTGTCTTTTTTCCTAACCTCAAAAAATGTCCTCCATTATATTTTAGACAAAAAACGCATTTTTCCTTGATTTCTCTTTCTGCTACAAAATTTAAACTTACAAATCAGACAATTCAGATGTGATTAAAGTGCACATTGAAGACTTTCATTTAAGGGTATTTGCGTACATTTCAGTCATACCATGTAGAAATGACAACAATTTTTCTACATGGTCTCCTCATTTCAGGGTACCATAATGTTTAGGACAATTGGCATCCCAATTGGTGTTTGTGATTCAAATTCAGTGCAACAGATTTCTGCAGAGGATGCTTTTCAGAATGTGATTTAACCTGAGATAAATTAGTATGGATAGAGAGTCAGTGTCCCGCACAGGTAATACAGAAGAATGGGTGTTTGAGTGGCTGAAAATGATCCTTATTTGTAACTGCATTTTTCCCATTTTGTTATTTTCACATTCTCTGCTATAATGTCCATATTAGCATGCACAGTAAAATCTTTTATCCATGTTAACACTGCTTGCAAAAATAGCGACTCCAAAGAACTAGTAACAGACTCTACACAACCACTCAAATCACAAAAATGATGTCATTAACGAACAGATAAAGCATCATATACTTCAAAGCAACTATGGTTACAGAAAAAGGAAGCAGACCACCTCACAGGACTCAGACCACTAACTGTCAGGATTTGGCATTTAGTTTTAATTCAGTTTCAGTTTGGCCTCTAAAAACAATTTTTAATTTAACTTTGCGCATTTTAGTGGCCAAGGAATTTGGTCATCCCATTGGTTTTTGTATCTGATGACCTTTTAATGGAGTTTAAATGTAAATACATTCTCCCATGCCACCTTCATGTTTTCAACAGGACCAGCTATAGTTAGGGACACATTTACGAGTTTCCTGGCAATATCTTCCAGAGTGACACCATTAGCGTGACGAGTCATAAGCTGGCAGCACAGAGTATTCATTGTCCAAGTTTGTGGCTACAGCCTACTACCTATCATTTTTGCTTGATCATTTAAAGGACTAAGATTTATGTCTAACTTTTTGACTTTGGCTCTATTCACAATTTTTGGTTTCAGGCTTTCTCACTACAGTACTATACTTACAATTTTTGTCTCGGGCCCAAGTTACTAGGTTTGTCTAGTTATCCATGGAGGTGGCAGGGAAAGAGAGAGCCAGATTCTAGTGACTCTTGGTGGGCACTGGCTGAGGTCGCCGAGAGGGAGCCAAGAGGATCGAGTTCAGAGGTGTGTCATACCTGCTTAGATCGAGAGCTGGGGAGACATGAGATATGCAGTGGAGCAAGTAACTATAAGATGGCTGATTCTTATTTAAACTTTGTGTTTTAACTGTTTATTGCGTTTAAATATTTTCTTCACTGTTCTCTTTTATGGGTTTATTTACTGAAGATTATTTATTTAAGACCTTTTTCATAACTCCACAATAACTCTGTTTCTGTTCGCTTTTTAATAATACTACACTGCTTGCAATTTTGCACTGAAAACTTGTTGCCGTCTCCTGACTTGCCATAGTCCATCTCAGTTAATGAAATACAAGATACTCCAAAAGGAGTTTGTGCCCTTTAGCTGTGGGCAGAGGGCATCACAGGTCAGCACAAACATGCACACGTACATGTTAAGGTCAATTTAGCAATGCCAATCCATCTAGCCTGCATTGGGGCACCACACTTTATTTCGCACTTCTGTGATAAATGTATTTTATATCTAAAGATGGAACACCCTTGGGCATTTTCTTGCTTGTTCTGACTGTATGTATACTTTGGAAAGAAACATTACATGATTTCTGGGAGCTACAGTGTTGAATTGATTCAGTCTGGATCTCATGGATCAAGCATTCTGGGTTCAAACTCCACTTTTGCATGTTGTCTGTGTTTAATTCTCCACATGTCAATGTGGATTCCACTTGGGGTCCTCAAAGACCTGCATATTAGGTTGCCTGACAATTCTAAGCTGGCTGTGTGAGAAGTCTGTGTGATGAACTAGAACCCAGTCCAGGGGTGGTTCCTGCTAAATGCTGCTGAATTCTAGCCTCACAAATCTCTGCACTGGATTAAGTGGTTTTACAAAGGATTTCTTCGGTTTCTAGAATGTAATCTAATCTAAAAATGTAATCATTTAGAAAGCTTGCATATTGTGTAACACGTACCACACCTGACTCTGTAAAAGTTTTGTTTCCATCTTTAGTTTCTTAGAAAGTCAAATCAGATATTATTAGTAGCAGGTAATGTAAAAATCTATCTAAAAGCTGTTTTTTTTTGTTTTTTTTTAACAGTTACTTTCTTACCTTAGCATATAAGGACTCGCTATCCTCTTCAGCAGGGGTTTGACTTTTCTGGTCACTCGCTTATTGGCCTTTATCAGCAGGCTGCCAGTGAACATGCCAGATACCATTTTTACATTGCTGACATCCATCCACCTGAGAATTTAAATTAATGAAATGACTTTATATAAGCCTATAACATCTACCAGCTGGAAATATCTTTCGATTACTGCTCAGCTAAGCTAAGGAGAATTTGATAACTGGAGGGAAAAAGATGTAAGGCTTCATAACCCATTGACATTTTATTGAATAAGCCTGAATCTTGTGTGTACCTAAAATTTGAGAATGTGACTTGGAATGTGAAAAAATCTATAAGCCATTATTGTGTTACTGCAAAGTTATATGCTTAAACTTCACAAAGCATTCAACAATTACGTGATAGCATGAGCTGGATTTAACCACTGGTAAGAACTTGGTACCTCATTTTATTTTATATTATTTAAAAACACTATATGGCCGAAACGTTTGTGGACATACCCATATCAGCTTGGTGGATATCCCATTCCAAAACCACAGGCATTCATATGGAGTTGCCCAAGGGCCCCACACTCCCCACCTCACCATTCCAAATACCCACAATTTGGGGCTACAACAGCCTCCAGTATTCAGGGAAGGGTTTCCACAAGATGCTGGTGTGTGTCTGTGGGAATATGTGCCCCTTAACCAATAGAGCATTTGTGAGATCAGGTACTCATGTTGGCCGAGAATTGCTGGCTAATTTACCTCCCACCTACCTCTATGCCGGAAAAAATATTGATCCGTCTTGAGTACTCAGGCAGTATTTCCGTAATATATAAACCATATTACAGTCCCTCCATTTCAAAGATCCAAGTGTACAGTGGGAAAAGGATCTCTCACTCAAAATCTCAGAAAAGGAGTGGAAGGTAGCAATGCAGAGAATCCACTGTAGCTCAAATTGCGCAAAGCATAGAATTTATTCAACTCAAAATTATATATTGAGCACATCTCTCTTGTTTAAAATTGTCCAAAATGTTTCCAGGGCAAGATCCAACCTGTGAACGTTGCAACGCTCCAGCCTCACTGGGCCACATGTTTTGGGCCTGCAACAAATTAACATCATTCTGGACCAAAATCTTTAAATGCCTTTCAGACAGCCTTGGCGTCCCAATCCCCCCTAACCCATTAACAGCTGTGTCTGGTGGACTTCCAGATGGGCTTAAAGTGGAGAAGGACAAACAAAGGAATTGCCTTTACTACACTATTGGCACGTTGACTTATTTTGCTTAACAGAAAGATTCCTAAGCCACCTATTCTAAGTTAGTGGATAACTAATGTTTTATATTATTTGAAACTGGAAAAAAACTAATTTGCACTTAGAGGATCTGTGCAGAACTTTTTCAGAACCTGGCAGGATCTAATCAATAATATTTTAGAATAAGCATTTACATTGAGGAGGCAGGTTCTGTCCCCTCTTTTACTCCATTTATTTTTATTCATTTATTAATTTACTTATTTTTACTAGCTTAAAGTTTTACTCTGCTGGCCTAGCTCTCTATCTCAAAGGGTTGGAGGTTAATTTGCTTTGAACCTATTTTTGTAAAACTTGATTTATTTATATGGAATGTTATTTAAACTTAATAAAATGAAAAAAAAGAATTGCTGGCTCACAATCAGCATTTCAGTTCATCCTAAAGGTGTTCAATAGGGTTGGGGTCAGGCCTCTGTACAGTCTACTTGAGTTCCTCCAGGCCTCTGTGCAGCCTACTTGAGTTTCTCCAATTCTGTATGGACCTGACGTTTTACATCATGCTGGAAGAGAATAGGGCCTTCTTCAACCTTTTGCCACAAAGTGGTAGCACACAATTGTCTAAATATCTTTGTAGGCTGTAGCATTAACTGTACCCTTCACTAGAACCAAGGGCCTAGCACAAATCCTTAAAAACAGACCCATACCATTATCCCTCCTCGACCACCCTTTACAGTAGGACTGTGCAGTCTGGAAGGTAGCGAACCCTTGGCATCCACCAAGCCCAGATTGGTCCATCAGACTGGCAGATAATGATGTGTGATTCATCAATCCAGTGAACACGTTTCCACTGTTTCATCGTGCAATGGTGGTGTGCTTTACACCAGTCCAGCTGACGTCTGGCATTGTGCATAGTGTTCTTAGGCTTGTGTGCAGCTGCTTGGCCTTGGACACCCATTTCCTGAAGCTCCCAACACACAGTTCTTATGCTTCCAGAGACAGTTTGGAACTATGTTGTGAGTGATGCAACAGTAGATACAGTAGGTTATATTGCACAGTATGCACTACATCACTCGGCAGCCCTGCCCTGTGAGTTTGTGGATCTACCACTCTCATAAAACGACATTCAAATAAATGTTGGGGTCTTCAGAGATGCCCCATTTAATAATATTGTCCAAAAAGAGAATAACAACAAGCTGCCGAATTGGAAAATAGCAAAAGACTGGAGGAACTCTGTCCTGGTGTTATGAATCTGAAAGCCAATTTCCAGGTGTACAAAGGTTAATATGTTCAGACCGCCAAAAGGATTGGGGCTTCTGACATCAAGTAGGGAATGATGTCAACTGCCCTCCATGGGTTTCTTCTCTACTATGGGGAAAGAAGCAGAATATGCGTTAGTGGTGTCACACTTTTTCTCTTCCCTGTGATCTAATTTTTCCAGAAACCCAGAAAACATTCACCAAGCTTGCCTTGATATCTTTGTACTGTTATTTTTTTAATTGAAATATTTGTCTCAATCTCTTTCAATTTAATACATTCATCCAACATTAAGCCTCTAAAAGTGATAATTGTTTAGCTCTTATTTGGCTATAATGCCAAGAGATGTCTGTGTGCATGTGTGTATGTTAGAATTACTGCCCGGTTTAGAGTTATCAGTTAATGTAACACACATGTCTTTAGGATGTAGCCAGGTGTGTGATGCCCAGTTGCCTGCAGCTGGCACACTCTCCTAGCACTTGTGTAATGAGGACACCTAACATGAGAGGTTGTGCTAGGTGCATTGTGTCATTTATTACAGCAGTGTCCAACAAAATGCAATCTAAATTACATAAATAACTAATCCAATAAATATCTTAATAAAACAAGTGCCCAGTGGGAGTTGAAATCAGTCCATCATTCCGTGGTGTAGATGGTGTAATTGCCCAACAAATAAAGATCTCCCCTGGTTAGGGAGATGCAGATCAGTCTTTGGACTTTACTCCAGGTTGGTGTTCACGGTCAGATGCCATCCTCTGGGGACCGTCTGGTTTTACAGAGCTCTGAGAGAAAGGGGCGGAGCCAGCTCTGGGCTCTGGGGCCAGGTAGGTGCCCTCATTGGGCAGCTTCTTGGAGCTGTGGGTGGAAAAGGAGAGAGACAATTAGCATCAGTACCTCCTCTCGTCCTGGAGTGGTACTGCTTATCTCAGCAGAGCAAGAAGGTGATCCCCAAGGGCACATTTGTGACACCTGCTGGGCTAAAGAAATTATTTTTTAGGTTTTTCACTGTAGTTCTTCAACAATATACTGAGATATTTACACTGAAAAAGCCTTAAATATCCTCTCAAAATGCATCATTTATTGCTGTCATTGTTAAAACATTTGTTCATTTATTGGGTGTATAAATAAATGTCTTTAACTTGTATGGAAAAGCATTACACAGTACAGTGAAGTAAGCACCTACTAACTTTTTCTTTTGGGAATGATAACCACTGACAAAAGACAGTCAGACTTTAATGACCTCTTATAAGCATTGCTTAGGTTAAAAGGGAAATGAAGATTTATGTGACATTGCTATTTGCAGTGAGATTACAAGCAGATCAATATAAATAATTCATGCCTCTTATTTACTCCATTCAGCTGAAGTGTATTTTTCTTTTTGTCTTTTGCCTGCCATCATTCATAATGTAATATACAGCATATGAAAAACAAATAAGGTGAAGAACAAAGGTACCAAATCTCAAAACAAACGAAAAGTAAAAAACAGAGGAAAGAAAATAAGCACCTTTTTGTTAAGGTATTTGTGTTATGAAGCTGTATATGGAACTATTTTTTATATAATATTATAAAATATTATATATTAACATTATATATACATATATATATATATATATATATATATATATATATATATATATAATTATATGATAATTGAATTTTAACACACCTCTTGATCACTTTCAGGATCATAATAAATGTGCAACATTAAACCTCAAAAAGTATAATTGTTTCAGGCCTTATTTGACTATGATGCCAAAAGGTGTATGTGTGTCTGTTATGCTGAGTGTCCAGATTAGGGTTTTCAGTTTATGTAACACACATGTCTTTAGGATGTAGCCACGTGCAACCTACACAGATGTAGGGAGAACATGCAAACTTCCAATACAGGCAATGATTAGACATATCTACTGTATGTGGTAGGATTCTTATTAGTGTTGAGCAAACCTCTCTGAATTCACTTTGCCTCAAGTTTGGGGCAAACAGAGAAAGGTTCGAGAATGTCGGTGAACTTGGTGAAATGTAATGACATCAATGGAGAAGGAGGAGCTGAACCAGTGTTTGAGTGGGTTATAGTGGTACAGTGGTTTTGTAAGTATCCCTAAGAGCTATGAAAGTATCTGTGAACTGTGCTGAACTAACTATTGTGGCCAGAAATGTGACCTGAATCATGAGGTTGCAGTGCCAACCACTGTGCCTCTCCAAGATAAAAGTATACTCTGAGTCCACAATACTCCGAGTTCTTTATCTCGCTCTACAGCTTCTGAACTCTTATCACTAAGACTGACCGACACCCAAAGAGTTTGTGATGCAAGGGATCAGTGTTATATACTCAGGGGCCTGTCCCTATCACTACCTGATCTGTGCTACATAGCAAGGAGATTAGCATGCTTAATCTAACAGTGAAGGGACAACATTCAGTGAATCCTCAAAGAACAACAAAGTATTTTCATAATATTGTCAGTATGATCAACTATTGTACCCTCCCCCATATTAAAACACCTTGAGTTTTTTTTAAATGCATGCAGAGTACAAATCCAGCTGAAGTACTGATTGGCTAGTGACACCATGTATGCATGCATATTCACAGTTGCGCAGAGCAGATTGGGCAGTACCTTAAAGTGTGAGGTGGGGTACTCTTACAGTACACATGTGTGAAAGTTCTGCGCACACACAACAGAAATCGGGCAAGTACTGCAGATCAGATAGGGCAGGGGTCCCCAACTCCGGTCCTGGAGGGTCCCAGTGGCTGCAGGTTTTCATTCTAACCCTTTTCTTAATCAATGACCTGTTTTTGCTGCAAATAAACTTCTTTTGAATTCATTTTAATTGACTTGCTCTTGAAGACACAGACCTCTTAATTAGCAGCCAAACAATAAAGAGATACAAAATGAACCAAAACAGAACTAGCAAACCGTATTCATCATACAATATCTGAAAATAAAGAAAGGTGAAGGTCTCAGGAATGTTGATTTGTTGAGGACCCCAAAATATTTGAACATTGCTCTTAGAAAAGAGAAAATCAACAATTTCAGAAATGTCTGCTATTGCACAATGAGAGAAGCAACAGCCATGGAATTAAAGAACAGATTTAATTAATGACAAGACTCGGTACGTAATTAAGGAACTGGTGGGAGTGAAAATGGTTGGAGTTTGAGGCACTAACTTAGTTGGTCTTCTGTTGGCTCACTCACTTCACACTTCATTTCTTTTTCGGTGCCAGTTAAGGAAAGAAATGAAGAAATTCAGGGGAACAAATCTTAAAAAACAAGTCAATTTAAATGAATTCAAAAGAAGTTAATTAGCAGCAAAAACAGGTCAATAATTAAAAAAAGGGTTAGAATGAAAACCTGTAGCCACTGTGGTCCACCAGGACTGGAGTTGGGGACCTCTGAGACAGAGACATTGCCATCCAACATACGGCAGTGTGATGTTATACTGGCCTCACAACACATCATGGGGCACAGAAAAAAAAGTTAAATTAATATAACTGCACAGAAAATTTTCAAGGTAAAATTCTATGAATAAGGTCACTATCAAACCCAGCAAATTCATGGTAAAAAGCCCTTTGGTGAATTTTGCAGATCAGCGCTAACTGCTGCTGTACTATTCCTGTATGTATGACATTTACTTTAATAATCATTTAACTTTCACCCTATGAAGAAACCACATTTTCTTACTTGTACCTTCAATTGTATTCTTTCCATCATTACCCAGAACCGAAGACATTGTGGCGAGAGAAGAAATGAAAACTAGCAGGAAAATCAACAGCTTCATCCAGAATATTACCTTTGCCAGAATCAGATTTTTTTCTCCAGTAGAGTTAAAGACAATTTGTTTGAATGTTGATGTACACTTTGTTTACATTACAATCTTCTTATATAATAAAAAGATCTTCAATATGCAAGCTTTCGAGGCAACTCAGACTTCTTCTTCTGACAAGTTGCAAAGTTTAGGGTTTAGGGTTTCCACCATACAATACTTGGACCTTGATTAGACTGTCTGTCATACCTTCCATGTGTAACTTTCTTGATCTCCAATTGATGATTTGGGTTTCTTTATCTAGACTGATGGAGACCTGACTAATTGTTTTTAGTGTTACTTTGTGAGTGAATTCAATACAGAGTGGTCCAGATCTAATTATGCAGATCCAGATCGTCTGGATGACTTTGATTTATGCAGGGACGATTCCAGTTCGGCACAAAGACGATTCTTCATGTCGTCAGTTCGCACACTTCTCGATGGTCCGGGATTTTTCGGGGTGATTTTCTATGTAATAAACTTAATAAGTTATAGCGTAATGAAAATTGCATAATTAGATCTGAACCACCCTATACAGTACAATACAATACAATACAATTTATTTTTGTATAGCTCAAAATCTAAAAAGACAAGGAAAGAATTCCAAAGAAACCCTTGTAGGGAAAAAAATGGAAGAAACTTTGGGAAAGGTAGTTCAAAAAGAGACCCCTTTCCAGGTAGGCTGGGCATACAGTGGGTGTCAAAAAAAGGGGGTACATAAAAAACAATACACAGAAGAGAACACAAGTAATCCTCAGTACAATAAAATCAGGAGTGGTCTCCCCTAGACTTTCTTGTATACTCATATACTGTATGGGGAGTAAACCGCAAGACAATAAACAATCATTAACAACAAATGAAATCAAATTAATAATATATTGAACAATTATTATGAAAGTAACGTTTTGTTTTTGATACTTGTATGCAAAATTTGGTTGACCTAAGTGAAAGTGAACTCAAGTTATTGTGTTTACATACACACACACACACACACACACACACACACACACAGACATGATTCCAAAAATGTTTTTTTGGACTTGAGGAGGTTTAAAACATCGAGGTTCATCAAAATCTCAAGGTTGAATTTTTGGATGTTTACAATACTTTCCCTATACTTTGTATACGAGAATGTAGCAATACTGCAATAGAAATATTACAAGTACAGAGCAGAAGTTAACAGCAGGTGATATTACATAATACGATTTGGATTTGTTCAGAGTCCTGGAAACCTCGGCCATCAAACTGCCTCCTGCTATTGGCCAGTTCACAGCTGAGTCAGCGCTGGGCCAGCCAATCCGATGAAAGGATGCTTTGACCCAATGATTCCTGCAATCCTCCATCAGAGATGACTTTATCTTAGGCAGGCAAAACAACTTGGCAGGTGGGCTGTGGCACCAAGTGCCACATTTGAGTACCGAGAAGAGAAGCAGAATAGGTGAGGGTTAGTAACAAAATGTACATTGTGTTGGATCTCCACCAAGGTGTTTGGTTACTACTTTCCTGATATTAAGCTGTAGCCCTCTGTAAGCCTACAGGTTAAGAAAATGGACAGATGAATCAATGGATGATTAGGACACCTAAGTTTAAGACATCAGACAGCAGTGATATATATCCTTCATTTAGTTCTCTGCTGATGCAAGGGACATACTGTAAATAGTATATTAGTCCTTCTGTGTTTTTATATGACATTAACTCAGCACACCCTGCAATGGACTGGTGTCTTCTCCAGAGTTTCTTCCTTCCCTGTGCCCATCGTTTGCTGGGAGAGACTCCAGTTTCCCTATGACTCTGCTCTGGATAAGTAAGTTTGGAAAGATGGATGGCCTAAGAGTACCAGTTCAATGACCATAATCTACACAGTTCCCCAGTGGAAAGAAAAATATAAAATTTCATGTTTTTATAGTAGATTACAAAAGCCATAAATCCATCATTCAAACCTGCTTTATCTTGAACAGATTTGCAGAGAAACTGGAAGACATCCTTGCAAGCATATGGCACAAAGGAGGAACAAGGCATGAACAATCTCTGCACAGTGCCAGTCCTGCACAGGGTGAACACACAGACACATATCAGAGGCCAATTTGGCATCACCAGTCTTGCTAACCTGCATGTCTTTGGAGTGTGTGAGGACACCAGAGCTAAAAGAACCTGTAAACGCCACACAGGGAGGACCCAGGATGTGAACACCGGCCTCTTTGTTACAAGGCAGCAGTGCTACAGCAGCAACACTATGCCTTCCTAGATTTTCCTATTGACTTTAATTTTGATTTGGGTAATGCAGACAGCGATACATTACAATGTATTAAATTTTTTAATAGAGACAGCAATTATGATGCTCTTGATGATGATGATGATCTTGTTGCCATTTCTTTTGGAAATGTAATAACACCACATTGTCGAGTCTGGAAACCTTTCTTATAATGAGTAGCCAGAAGAAATAATTCACGCCGTGATACCTTGGAGTGTCAGCCCCAAAGACTGAGAACCGTTTATTCACATGGTTGTTGGACTGTGGCAACAGATTATTTTCCCCCAAGTGATGTTTCATTTACTACCGTTCCAGGAATGATAACCTGATTAGAGGTGGTCACTGTTCCAGCAGGCATGTTTATGGCATTTGTGACTCATTATATTCATCATATTATTGTCACAGAGACTATTATGTAGAACAATTTATGTTTTAATTAGCTACCACACTGTAATCAAGATATTTCTGTTGCATAAATCTCACTTTTATGAAAAGGAAAGAACAAAAAAAAAAACCAAAAGATAATTTTAGGTTTCACAGTGAGCCCGGGGTAAATAACAAATCTGCTCTAAGTGGCTGATCTTAAGCAATGTTATCTGTTCATATGCAGCAAATGTAAATGTATATTATATAGAAATGGTATAATGGGAATAAAGGTTAAAAGTTATTTTTATTTTTTAGAAAAGGAAAGAAGTTTAAAGACACAACATTTTGGCTGTATAGCCTTCACCAGGTGTTAACAATTCCTGAGCTTTTCACCACTGTCTATTAATCTTTTCCGAACTTTGTTTTCCCTGTGGATTTACCTTGGCCCAGGAGAGAATTTAGGCTTAGCAGAGAAAGAGTCAGCCCAATTTAAACACGAGCAACCTTTTATTTTCTATTTCCCACAAAAGGACACCACTGAGGCACTGAAGTTCGGCCTGCCACTCTGTGGATCACAATGTGCGGAGTTTACGTGGTACGTGGTTACGTGGTGTAGGCCAGCATTCTTTTCAGGTTCATTGGAGATTCTAAATTGGCCCCACATGAATGTGAGTCCTCCAAAGGACAGCTGCCCCGTCCAGGACTATTTTTCTACTAAATTAAGCAGGATGGAGAATTTTCTGTTAGGTTATGTATTATATGTTAGATTATATTATGTATCATTTTATGTATTTAACCAAGACAGTTTTGCTGACTGTTGTTAACATGTTATAGCTGGCTAGGACTACCATCATGTCATCTATCCTCATCCTCCTTTGATTTCTCTTCCAACTTTGACATAGTTAGCTATTAGATCCTCCTTGTCACCTTCTCTGTTCTAGGTATCCCTGGGAATGCTCTCAGATGGTTTGAATCCTACCACCGGGCATACCCTTCCATGTGTCTTGGAAAGGAGAGATGTCTAAGTTGCATCAGGCAAGCAGAGGGTTAGCATCAGGGCTCGATGCTGGTTCCTATCCTCTTCTCTCTATATGCCCCCTGACTTGTCCCCGTCATCCAGTCCTATGAATTCTCATATCATTGCTATGCCAATGATTTTCAGCTGTACCTGTCTTTCCATCCACAGAATCATACGGTCTCAGCTACAATCTCAGCTTGTCTCACTGATATCAAACCCTGGGTAAAGGAACACTATCTCCAGTTCAAAATGGCAAAGGCAGACCTCCTTGTTATCCCAGCTAGCCCATCCATTCAACATCCAATTTCCATTCAGATCTGGTTCTGATGCTGTAGTATCTTTTCCCAGATTCTCTGACGTTACATTCTGACTTTGATCACACTTCGCCCCCCAACTTTTTGCTGGTACTGCAACTCGCACATGCATCACGTTAATTTCTGAGGACGTGGTCAGAGGACACATCAAATGAATGATGGAAACATGTGACAACCATGATAAGTGCACGTATGTGTTCTGAGCATGAAGTATAAACAAGCCCTAAGTCATGATGCTGGTCAAAATTAAGTAATTAACAGTTTCTTTACATTTTTGACAGAATTACTGTTGATAATAAAACTGTTGCTTTCTGATCATTTCTTACAGTTTCATCATTATTTATCATATATACATAGACCAATATGCCACATCCAGTTAATAAATGTCAGTGTGTTAAGACACGTCTGACGACTCTCTTCTTTTGTGAATATCTTTCTGATTGATAACTCTTTGATAGATTCTTGTAACTCAGGAAAGATGCACTAGTCTTGTGTTGCTCTGTTTGGTTTGAAGCTCTTCACTTATGGTGATCCATTTTAGAAGTTCGTCCTGTAGCACTTGTTTCAAAATTGTCCTCAGATTGATCTTTATCTGCTTATGTGGACCTCTTTTGTTAGTCGCTTTGGATAAAAGCATCTGCTACGTGAGTAAATGTAAATATATTTCCTACCAATAAGATATTGTGACGTGTGAGTCCCTGTCTTGCACCCCAAAGCACGAGGCTGAGTCTCAGTACTTTAGCAAAGCCAGCTTTATTCAGCTTGAAACAGAAACAGCACGGTTATTTATTGTAGCGGGATCTGCCACAGAGACACAGCAGTCAGGGAGGGTCATGGCCAGGTTAGTGGCCAAGTAATCCTGTTCCCTGTATATATGATGTTCCTTGCATCACCCATTGGCGACAGGCACTTATGGTGCGAATGTAATCGGCTCGGATTTTCTTTTGCTGCGAGCCGCTACAGTGCTGGGAGTCTGCGGTTGCCTCGGCAACTGATAGGCTGTCTTTCACAGACGCGGTGATCGGGACGCTCTTCGGCGTGTCATCCTATTGGGGGGTCTCAAAACAGTTTAGAAGCCTTACAGTAGAAATGTGATGAAAACCCTGATTCATACAGGTATGTACTAGCAAAGGAAATCAGAGCTCTCATAGCTCACTTTACCAGACGGAGGTAGGCTTGTCTCAATGCACACCAGAAATCTCCAAGACTCTTCAAGTTGAATTCATTTCATAACATTTCCTTTGTCCTTAGGTCAATGAGGTCATCTTTGGCAAAGTCGTCATCACTGGGCAATCGCGCTTCGGGACGCACTTCGGCGTGTCATCCCGTTGGTGGGGGTTCCCAAAAGAGTTCAGAAACCTCACAATATATTTACTCCTGCATAACTTCATGCCCATGAAATGCTTAGCCCACTTGTTCACTGCTACTGAGCTTTCAGGGCTGGTGTTGAGTGATATTATTTTTCACTTACTAAAACTTTTCTTTTCTTGTTTAGGTTTGGATTCATTCTTCACAAAGATGAACAGGCACTCCACAAAATTGACCTTGAGACTACATCCTACGTGAAGAAGATAAGCCTGAAAGACTACAATTGTGTACCAAAATCATTAGCGTACACCCACCTGGGAGGGTATTACTTTATTAACTGCTGGCCCGACACGACCGATGCCATCAAACCTCAGCTCATTGTAGACAGTGTTACCGACACTGTGATCGGCTACAATAATGATGTCACTGGCACTCCACACATGTCCCCTGACGGACACTACCTTGTCAGCATTGATGACCAGAAAGGCCTCATGAGAGTTCAGTCGATTACGATCCGAGGAGAGATTCAAAACGCCTTTGACATCCATACTAATCTGCACATCTCTGATGTGGCCTTCCAACGCTCGTTCACAGAGGCCCACGAGTATAATGTGTTTGCTAGTTCAGGTCTGCAGACAGACGTACTGTACGTGGAGTTATCCACCGGCAAAGTCAAGATGGTCAAAAGTCTGAAGGAACCCATTAAAGGAAGCGAATGGCCCTGGGATGGAAAGAACCGTATGATTATGAGCAGCGGGCTTTTTGGTCAGTACCTGATGACGCCTTCACGAGAATCCGTCTTCATCCTTGATGGCCAGCTAAGCAAGCTAAACTGTGAAATAACGGATGTCTTGAAGGGCAATACAGTGATGTGGGTCGGGGAAGTGTAGAAGTTGCCTGTAGCTTGTAATTTAAGGGAAACCAATGCACTTAGTATGCTCTTTACTGTACAACCCTTTCTTTTCTGTCTGCATACTATTTACATTTCTAATCTGTTTAGCTGGAATAAACCAAAAGTCTTAACCCTGGGCGCAGTGCCCTCATGTGGAAACAATAAAGTGAGAAATAGATTCTTTGATTTGATTTAACAATTGATCTTATGTTCTTTTTATTGATGACAAATCTGGAAGCATTATTTTTTTTTTTTCATTACTGGACCCCAAAGTGTGAGACAAGACAAGGAAATTCTGTAAAGGCTCATAGTTTAACCACGGAAAACACCAAGTGAAATCGTTTATCTTTAGCTGCAGGGAGTTTTCTGCCACCATGATAAAAATTCATTTGATTTGTACCGTGTATATGCAATTGATTTTTTTTCCTTTTTTCTTTTGGCTTGAAACAAGGAGGGGGAAAAGAAAAAGGTCTTGACCGACTTTTAATCTGGAGAATTTTTAACATGAGAGTTGTGTCCAGTGTTTAATCTTGTTTTTGTGCCTTGAAGGAATACACTGGCAAGAAGTGGACCGAAATCATATAATTATTCCCATTGTGGCTACAGATTGCTTGACACAAGAGAAAGAATGTTTCAGATCTCCATTCTGTGCTATCTGTCAGGCTTTCGAGACGATATAAACGGTTACAAATAAAGGCTGGAATGACAAGTCCCTCAGAGAATTCAATGGCTAACCTAATAAATTGCTAATATTTTTTGTTTTTTGGCCGCTATATTTGCAGATAGCATAAGATGCCTGTCGACTTTTTAAACTGAGGATATCCTGTGCACTGATTTAAATTAGTTCTGATTTACAGATTGGATCATAGAGCAGAAAATTGTTTCATTATCGGTTAACAAAACCTCAGCTTTGAGTTCCTTTACTGATATTTTAGTTTTATCACACAATGTCGTGTTTTCCATTTACTGTATTTGCAGCCTTTAAGACACCTCACAATTCATTTCCACCAAACAAAAATTATTTTTTATTTTTTCATTTTCAGTGTTTTCTTTGAAATATCAACAACTTAATCCTTGCTGACTTTTTTGGAAATGTCACTAGCACATTATATTATATATTTCTTTAGAGTTGCCCTTCCTTCCTTCCTCCCTCCCTCTCTCGATTTGCTGAGTGTAGTCTATGCATTTTATTTCTTGATGCCTGTTTGATTCCAGGTATTCTTAGGGTGATTTATTTCAATATTGCTTCATTTGTTTAGGGTCTTAAATTTAAGCAAGCAAATGATTGCCGAATTTTAAAAAATATATATATATTTTGTATTTTAATTCGTAACATAACAATTTTCTGAGAGAGGGTAAAAATGCTCACGGCAATCTGAAATGGACTTTTTTATATTTCCTTTTACATAGAACGGTTTTCCTCACCGCCTCACGGCTTTCTACTATCATGTCTCTGTGATCTATAATTTTCTAGTCGCCTCTTGTAAATAGCAGCTACATGAGCTGTGTGATAAATCACCTGTTAGTGTGCAGCAATGTGTTTGAGAGTTAGCTCCAAAGGGAAAACATCTTTATAATTTGTAGGACCCAAACAAATCCCCCTTTTATATACAGATACAATGAAAACCCCCTTTGTTTTCATAAGTGATCAAGTACAATGTGTTGTCTATTAAGAAACCTTTACATCTGTCTTCTACATTTTAGTCATGCGTTAACTCATATGAATGTGTTCTCTATGTAGAAATTGCTTGACATTGACAAAAAAAAATAAATAAATCCAGTACATTTTAAACTGTCTTGTCTTTGTGTTTTAGTAAAATACGGTTCAACATGACTATCTGCATCTTGCTAAATGAAAGCCAAATGATCTTGATGACATCAAAAATGGGACCATAGCATAGTGGTTATGCCTTTATCTACTATATAATAAAACGCTAATATCTGTGTCTGTGTGAGTGTGTGTCCGGTCCCTCCGAGTAATCTGATTGGTCAGTTTGGCTCTGGTCTGATTTAAAATGGAGCCATTCACGTATCACTCCAAGCGATGTTGGGTCACTAAATGCTAATCAACCTGAGTCACCTTCAAAGACGGGAAACGTTTGCAAGAATACAAGTGAGATGTTCACAGACCGCGTACCATTGGTGGAAGTCAAATAGCAGACAGGAGGTGAGCAAAGAGCCTCAAAATGACAGAGTCTGAGAAGCGGGCTTGACGGGAATGTAATCGAGAGAGGAAGTGCCGGGCAAGAGGTGCTGACACACACGAAGAAAGATGTATGAGGAATGCTGAGACTATGCGTAAGGCAAGAGATAACAAGCATCAAATATTTTTACATTTATTCTATTACCTAATGTAGCAACACGTGCGTGTATATGAGAGGCAGCTTAAGGGCTCTGGTGATGGTAGTTACCCACCAAACCAGGGGCTGGCGCTGTCTTTTAATGCCTTCTCTCTTCCTCCCTCTCCAGAATGGAAGATAGACAGTTGTTTTCTAACCCACCGGACCCACCCCTTCCTGCCTTGAACCCACATGATTGGAAGTTCGGCCATTTTGAATCCGTTCTTTTGAATCAGCTCTCACCTGAAATGACACATCTGCAACTCTTTGCGATTAAACAGGGTTAACAAGGGTGGTGTGCCAACTCTGACAAACTCTTTGATTGTCTCCTCTTTACAGTACCTAAATCTTCATAATAAAAATGTATTTAGCTTGTTATAAATAATAGCTAAAAACCAAACACACAGGTGCAGGAAAATAACATAAATGTTTAAAATCAAATAATGAGGCTCACGCACGGACGTTTCTGGAAAACTGCATGAGATTTCTAATGGCTAAAGTGAAATTGCAGTTAGACCATCTTACAAGTTATAAAGGCAAAGAACCTGCTGTGCAAAAATGACAACAAAAAATAATTCATGTTCTTAGCAGGAGTTCATTTGAATAAAGAAAGGATGTGGAAGGAACAATCATCAATTAATTAATTAATTAATTAATTAATTAATTAATTAATTAATTAATTAATTAATTAATCAATTAATGCATTAAGAATCACCGAGGATGACACAGTGGTGTTTCCGTCAGCCAAGTCCTGCTTGAAATGACATCTAAATCATGGAGACCCACTCTTTTAAGCTCCAGCATCTGCAACTGAGTGGAGTCAAGGCAGAGAGGCGATGATGTCAGTTGCCATCAGATGGGACTTCCTCATGACTGGGGGACAGGACTGGACATACTGTATTAAGGTCAGTGTAAACCTCCACCTGTGCCCCTTTGGTGCTCATCCAAATCAGTACCCATAAGACACTCTCCATGCTCATGTGCTTTACAATGAATAAGTTCACTAATGGGGTGAGTGTGTGTAAGTTAGATACCGATGAATGTAAATGTTAGTCTAGAAGAAGTCATTAGCCTGCCAGTGGACAATGAAATGAAGACATCTGCTCCACTCCTGGTTCATGAATAGTCTTGGCCTTATTGAATTTCCTGATGAGACTCTACACCTTTGGCCTAATTTATAAAACTTTGTGTGGACTCGAGCGTGATAATATGCACATGCCGAAACAACAGGAAAATGCGTACACCCAAAAAAAAATCACATTTATAAAATGTGTCGTACGCACATTTCTATACAATATACTGTTTATAAATCACAATCACCTTGTAAATATGCGGATGTGAGTGCGCCTCAAATACCACCCTGAAACATCCATACGTGCAGCATGCTAATCACCCTCATACAAATGCAATCACGATGCCACAGAACTTCATTGGCTGATAGTGCTGCCTAAAGTGTTGAGACCCCATCTGCATTAAGGAATATCGGGCTATACTCCACAACTGAGGGCACAAGATCATGTGCAGCCTAATAGCACCTCTCTTCTGCACCTCTGGTGGTTCAGGAAAGAAGTAAGGCACCAGCATCTGAGCGGGTAGCCGCTGGCACATGCAATAACTTAAATGCTGTTAGAATGAGTAGCATTAAAAAACTAACGGTTAAGCCAGTTACTTTACTGACAAGCCAGCCACCACGTACAGCACCATCACCTCTGTCAAAGCTCCTTCGTCTCAGAATAAATGAATCACGGGCTGACCCAGGCCACTAGGACATGATGTTGGCCAGACACTTCTTGGATGACTGGTGCATTAATGCAATGTCACTCCTTACAGTTAACAACAGCAACTTCATTCTCACTAGGTGCCCTGTGACGATGTGGGTTCGGCTCCATGCTCCCATCGCTGTTCAGGAGCCCTTGAACCCAACATCGTCGATAATGTCACCGAGATGAGCTAGACCGTTGAGGCAATAACATAGCAATTGAGCAAGGGGATGGTAAAGATGTGCAAAAGTGCTTTTATTTAGGATCCAACAAATCAAAAACAGTGTTCAATAAATAGTGCAGTGCTTTTAGAGTTCAAATAAATTATCCAATAAAAGAAATGTGGAGGTTAAAAAAAATAAATAGAAATCCTTCTTAAAACAACGAGGTTAAAACGTTCAACAGGAAGCAGTCTTAAAAACCCAATAACAAGCTCAGTGCTTCTTTCTTGTTAGCATTAGCGTAGCATCTCACCTGCTTCTCCCGACTAGGCTTTGCAGCAGGCGAGACGCTCTCTCTGCAGCTGCCCTTTTCCATTTACTAACACAGGTCTGGAGACCTCCCGATTCTGGAGTCGGTCTGGCACTCATCCCAGAGCCGAGACTTGGACTCCTTGGTCTCCAGGACGCCCACACCAAGGACTGCCACTCGAAGCCTCGCGACTCCTGCTGCCTTTCCGGTCTTCTACGGCCAGTCGCCTTTCCCTGGTCACTCCCGCTACCTGATCGCTCAGCGGGAGCGACTTCAACATCAACACCTGGGTGTCGGCCTAACACCCATCTTCTTCGCAGCTGCCCACGAGCGCTCGATCGCTCGGCCACGCACCGTGTGTCTCTCTCGCTCTTGCACCGACTTGCTTCCTCGCTCCCTATAACCTCCGTCCTTTATTTTTTTCTTTTCATCTCCCTTTCCAACCGACTCGCGCTTCTTTTATGTTGTGAGGGGCCATAGCAGCTGCAGCACATTAGCCACGGGAACAATCACGGATGTGGGCAGTTCCTCACCTGTGTATTCGGTGAGAAACGCCCACACCGCAGATCGCCCCGTGGCTCGCTATGGCCACCACGGCCACTCACTAAGCCTCCGCGAGTGCGGTGATTATTTATCTAAAAAAAACGGCCTTTGCTCAGTGAGCTGTGGACCCATAACACCACATGCCCTTTTTGAAATATGAGTGCAATCAACTGCTCTGGTTACATTAGGAGAACCAAAAGCAGCAAACTGACACCATACGAAAACTGAATGCAGTGACTGGTTGGTCTGTCGACGGCTTCCAACACATCAGGCATGATGGAGTGAAGAAACTTAACTGAGATACGTTGACCTGATGGCCAGTTCACTGAAAAGTGAAAACAACTAGTCAATAGAAACTAGCAGGGCGGCACGGCGGCGCAGTGGTAGTGCTGCTGCCACGAAGTAAGGAGACCTGGGTTTGCTTCCCGGGTCCTCCCTGCTTGGAGTTTGCATGTTCTCCCCGCGTCTGTGTGGGTTTCCTCTGGGTTTCCTCCCACAGTCAAAAGACATGCAGGTTAGGTGTAATGGCGATTTTAAATTGGCCCTGGTGTGTGCTTGGGGTGTGTGTGCGTGTGCCCTGCAGTGGGCTGGTGCCCTGCCTGGGATTTGTTTCCTGCCTTGCACCCTGTGTTGGCTGGGATTGGCTCCAGCAGACCCCCATGACCCTGTGTTAAGATGTAGCGGGTTGGATAATGGATGGATGGATGGATAAATCCGACATTGCTGTGAAAAGTTACGTACGCACATTTCAAACAGCTTTATAAATGAGACCCCTGCTCTTTCTCCATGGGGTTGTTTCAGCTGCTCTTACTGAGGAATGCAAAGTATCAGCATGAGAAAAATCTGTAACATTATGTGACTTTTCCAGCGATCGTAGACCTCATTTACAAAATCTTAGTGAGTTGGCTGCAGTCGTGGCGTGCTCCCATAATCACTCTGTCTTTATTCACTGGGCTGGGCTGTGTGTGCATGAGAGCTGACAACCAATGAATGCTCATGCAGAAGTGCAATTCTTATATGCAGCAATGAGACACAAGGAACGTGGATGTTGTGGTCCTGACAACCAGAAGAGAAGCTCGAGTGTCTGAGGTCTCGTGTTTTATGTAACACGACAGAATAGAAAAGAGAAAAACAAGGGCCGTGATTGGGGCTGAACTCGCTGTGACTGTTAACCCCTCGTACAGCAATGGGCTCCATCAGGCAGCACACTATCAGCTGTCACAAAACAGGGTGAGCATAACTGTGTTGGAAGGCTGGCATGCAGTCGTTAAATATGACATTTCCAGCTATTTCCAGTTGTGTAAACTAAAATGGTCCAGCGATGGGATCAGCAACTTCAGTCAGCAAGTCTGACATCCCCAATGGCTAGAAGCTGCGTAATGTAACTTCGACTTTGGTGCATCTTTTGGTTTTATTTACCTTCGAACTCCCCAACTTAAATTGAACAATTACCGTATATACTCATGTTTAAGTTCTCCCGCGGATAAGTTGGGGCTTGATTTTACCGTATAATTTCCGGTATTTTATAATGTCGGTCATATAAGTCGAAAAACTCACGTTATTGGTCCAAGAAATTATGATATGCTAATGCCCACCTGAGAGAGTAACCACGGAGCACACTGCATTTTTTTCTATGTATTGTGCCTACGTGACCACACGGTAATACCCAAACTACTCCGAAGCGACATTTGCACTGATTTGTGTTTTTTGTATCTCACACCCTATACACCTTTATAATAAGAGCCTCCCTTATCTATGATGAAGTGTTCAATTAGAAGAAAATATTAAGCTGGTTTTAAATTAAATGTTGTTGAAGAAGCGAAAGAAATTGGTAACTGCACTGCTGTAACAAAATTTGATGTGTCTAAGAAACTGATGCAAGATTGGAGGAAGCAAAAAATTAAGTGTCATATTTTTGAACAGGTGTATAAGTCAGGGTCTGATTTTATGACCGATTTTTTGGGTTTCAAGACCCAACTTATATACGAGTATACAAACACAGTGCTGGATACTATGAAATCTGGAGAGCAGAGATCACAAGGTGGGACTTCTCTTTAATGAGATGCCTTTCCATTTTACTTCAAATATTTTAACTCTTTAATGAGATGCCTTTCCATTTTACTTCAAATATTTCAACTTTAGTGATGCCTGTTTTTAAAATGATTGCATTCTTTGGACAGCACGGTCCAAAACCTTTGAAGAAATCTCAATCTAACCCCGAAAGACCAAGCAGCCCAGAACCCAAAAGACACCATCATATTATGCTGATGATTTCATTTGGAAATTTATTTCTTACAAAACATTTTGGGAAACTGCTGCTGATGTATTAGACAAAGGTAAAGACATGCTGCCTAGAAGGAGACGCAGCTTTAGAAAGAAAGAAATTTTAGAATCCTTTATCTTCCCCACGTGTATGCAGAGTAAAGTGAGACCAGCTATGTTATGTGAATTGGAGACTGACCGAAAAACAGGAGACAGAGCTGGAGGTGGCAGAGTTAAAGATGCTAAGATTTGTACTGGGTGTGACGAGGATGGATAGGATTAGAAATGAGGACATTAGAGGGTCAGCTCAAGTTGGACGTTTGGAAGACAAAGAGGAGAGATGCTGAGTATATTGGGAGAAGGATGTTAAAGATAGAGCTGCCAGGCAAGAGGAAAAGAGGAAGGCCTAAGAGAAGGTTTATGGATGTGGTGAGAGAGGACATGTAGGTGATGGGTGTGACAGAGCCAGATGCAGAGGACAGAAAGATACAGAAAAAGATGATCTGCCGTGGCGACAACTAGCAGGAGCAGCTGAAAGAAGAAGAAGTGTATGCAGAGCAAAGCAAAACATTATTTAAGTTAGGCACAAAAACATGGTGTTAAATATCAGGACAAAACTAACAAGTTGTAAAATTAGAGAAGTCTAATTGTAATAACTCTGTTTTTCTTATAATTCTTAAATGCGTAACTGTCAATACTATACTGATCATGTAAATGGTATACCTTTAACCTCGACTGTAACAGAACTGGTGACTGTGGGAAGGTGGGCCTGACTCACTCACCCCTTGGCTATTGTCAGTGTGTCGCCAGCGCTGACCCTGTACACGTGCACTTCTGTTTTGTTCACTTAGGATTTTTATGTTTATACATTTCAAGATGCTGTGGTGAACTTCCCATGGGAACTGTGAACTCACTTTCTCAGAGGTGAGCGCTTTACAGCGGCATAAGCTAAATTGAGGCCGCAATCCATCAGCCGTGTAGAGCCCGTGTATGACCTCTATGAGCAGTGGACTTCCCTAGTGATGTCAGGTGACCTCTGTGTGTGTCACCCACCTTCTGTGGACAGTGTCTCCAGTACAGTAGCCATCTGTTTTATGTGAGTCAACTATCTTAGGAAGCATCAATCCACATTACCTTGGATATTCTGTGTTCTAATGTACAATAAAATCGACTTTTCTACATTAGCAACCTCACTTCAGGAGAAGCCCAGCGAATAAGAAGCTGAATAAAAGCACAGGCTCAGTTATGGGATACACTCTTGACCCCCTGGAGGTTGTAGAAAAGAAGAGAATTAAAAGAAAACTGAGTGCCATTTTGAACAATGCTGCACATCCTCTCTTGTACACACCAATACTGAGTACTTTCAACTATCAAATCGTTCAGCAGAAGTGTGTCAAGAAACATTAAGGGGGCTCCTTTATACCAAAAGCACAACATCTGCATAATGCCTCACTGTGATAGTGGCAGGCAAGTTATAATTTTTCTTTCTTTTTAATTTTCTCGCTTTATAGTCATTCTGGTGTGTGTTCAGACCAAAGTGTATATGTGTATTCATTCATTCATTTGTTTATTTAAAGAGCTATCTATCTATCTATCTATTACATAGATAGATAGATAGATAGATAGATAGATAGATAGATAGATAGATAGATAGATAGATAGATAGATAGATAGATGTGAAAGGCACTATCTATCTATCTATCTATCTATTACATAGTGCCTTTCACATCTATCTATCTATCTATTATATAGTGCCTTTCACATTTATCTATCTATCTATTATATAGTGCCTTTCACATCTATCTATCTATCTATCTATCTATCTATCTATCTATC
>JANRMT010062823.1:5346859-5388991 GCA_026402145.1 Polypterus bichir lapradei
ATCTATCTATCTATCTATCTATCTATCTATCTATCTATCACATAGTGCCTTTCACATCTCTCTATCTATCTATCTTGAATATTTAGAATATTTAGAACTGCTTGAATATTTAGAACACTCTAGACGAGAACAGGCCATTCAGCCCTACAAAGCTCGCCAGTCCTATCCACTTATTTCCCCCAAGAAAACATCAAGTTGAGTTTTGAAAGTCCCTAACGTGTTACTATCTACCACACTACTTGGTAGCTTATTCCAAGTGTCTATCGTTCTTTGTGTAAAGAAAAACTTCCTAACGTTTGTGCGAAATTTGCCCTTAACAAGTTTCCAACTGTGTTCTTGATGAACTCATTTTAAAATACCAGTTTCGATCCACTGTACTGTTCCCTTCATAATTTTAAACACTTCAATCATGTCACCTCTTAATCTTCTTTTGCTTAAACTGTAAAGGCTCAGCTCTTTTAATCTTTCCTCATAATTCAACCCCTGTAGCCCTGAAATCAGCCTAGTCGCTCTTCTCAGGACCTTTTCTAGTGCTGCTATGTCCTTTTTGTATCCTGGAGACTAAAACTGCACACAGTACTCCAGATGAGGCCTCACCAGTGTGTTATAAAGGTTGAGCATAACCTCCTGTGACTTGTACTCCACATATCAAGGCGCTATATAACCTGACATTCTGTTAGCCTTCTTAATGGCTTCTGAACACTGTCGGGAAGTCGATAGCTTAGAGTCCACTATGCCTCCTAAATCCTTCTCATAAGGTGTACTCTCGATTTTCTGACCGCCCATTGTGTATTCAAACCTAACATTCTTACTTCCTATGTGTAATACTTTATATTTACTGACATTAAATTTCATCTGCCACAAATCTGCCCAAGCCTGTATACTATCCACGTCCTCCTGTAATGATATAACAGATTCCAAATTATCTGCTAATCCACCTATCTTGGTATCATCTGCAAACTTAACCAGCTTGTTACTTATATTCCTATCTAAATCATTTATATATATTAAAAATAGCAGCGGCCCTAGCACTGACCCCTGCTGGCCTCACTCTTAACATCGGCCAGTTCTGATGTGCTTCCTTGCACCATCACCTCTGCTTCCTGTGTCTGAGCCAATTCTGTACCCATCTAAAAACATCACCCTGAACTCCCACTTCTTTTAACTTGATGCCCAACCTTTCATGTGGCACCTTATCAAATGCTTTCTGAAAGTCCAGATAAATAATATCTATCTATCTATCTATCTATCTATCTATCTATCTATCTATCTATCTATCTATCTATCTATCTATCTATTATATAGTGCCTTTCTTATCTATCTATCTATCTATCTAATACCCTTTTATGCAAAAAATGTTTAATAAAACAAGTTAAATACTTTAGAAAAAAAACTGACCATATGATCTCATCATCTCTATCTTGAAAGTCTTTGCTAGATAGAAATATATAAAGAATAATATGTAGAAATAAAACACAGAAAGTCTTGTTAGCTTTTGAATGATGCTGCCAGAGTGGCCTACAGTTTCACATAACCCTTTAATAAAATGTGGCAGAGGGGGCACATCATGAATGGAAGGCTGGATATAAAAAGTAACGTCTCTGACAAAAGGGATGCATCCAAACTCTCCATTACATTCCCAAATGCAGGGACTATAATGGCTACCTGACAAGTTTCTGTGTTTTACAAAGCTTCTTAAATGAAGGCAAAATTTGATCCACTTTTTGCTCCGATTATATGCAATGGTTCGTGGATCAAGGCAAAATCATTTTTTGATTCCTATCTGTGATGAAAGTCCTTGGGCGACACCGCAGTTGCACTTGGCTGCAGCCTACCAGTGTGCTGAGCGTCGTCTCCAAGGAAGACGCCGAATGATTTATGCGTTCCATTAAGACACGACATTCTGTTGAGATGTTTTTTGACTGCTAACTTCAGCAGAATTTCGGTTACTGTAGGGAATAAAGATTAATGCCACCCTTTTATGCTATAAAAATGAACGGGAAAGTAAGTTATTTTGTGAAACATCACACCTGATTAACTGGCTATTTTAAATCTTTTTTTTTTTTTTAATGATAGCAAAAGAAATGTCCTGAATTTACATTTTACATTTAGGAAATGAATGTAGTTATTAATGACATGATAGAAGACCAGATGAGCCATTTATTATTTGAATACACATTTACAGCTTTACATATTAAGGCCATTCATTTAAAATAAGATTACTTTATAATACGCTGACAAAATATAAAACTTGAAAAACAGTGTTTATAACAAGAATCGATTAAATGGAGAGACTGACATATCATATCATATCATATTAGGTTATTATTCATTTATTTTCTAATGTGCTTCAACATCATGAAGGCAGGAAGCAATACTGGATGGGTGCCACTTTAGTGCAGAACACTGTTAGGGTTATTATTTTATTATTATTTTATTATTCAAGCCGGAGGTCTTTAGGGGGTTGAGAAGAGGAACCACGACTGTACGCTGTGAGGAATACAAGCAGAAAATGGCTTGACTGCAAGATGGAAGAAGTGTGGAGTTCTGGGGCATGGGCATATGCCCACAATGAGGATGCTTTTAATCAAGTCTTCCATCTTGTGCAGCTCTATCAAAGGTAACTACAGTGCACTCCGTAATGATTTGGACAAAGACACATTTTTCCTTGATTTACAAACCAAACAATTCAGACGTGACTAAAGTGTATATTGCAGACTTCTTTATTTAAGGGGATTTGCAAACATTTTGGTCACACCATGTAGAAATGACAGCAGGGCACCATAATGTTTGGGCCAATTGGCATCACAGATTTTTGTGATTCCTTATTGTTTCGTAAGATACCTCAGCTTGCTTCTGCCCTTTGGAGTCTGCAGTTGCCATTGTTCAACATGAGAACAAGAGCTATACCAACGAAAGTCAAAGAAGCCATTAGGACAATGAAAAACAAGAATAAAACATTTAGAGACATCGGTAAAATATTATGATGACCTAAATCAACTGTCTGGAGTTTCAATAAGAAGAAAGAACACACTGGCCAGCTCAGTAATCACAAAGGAACTGGTAGGCCACGGAAGACCTCCACTGCCGATGAGAGAAGTATCCTCACCATGGTAAAGAAAAGGCCCCAAGCGCCTGTCCGACAGATCAGAAACAGTCTTCAGGGAGCAGATGTGGACGTGTCAGAGATGAAAATCCGCAGACAACGTCTTGAACGGCAATACAGAGGCCACCCTGCAAGGCACAAACCACTAGTTAGCCACAAAAACAGGATGGCCAGTTTACAGTTTGTGAAAATGGACTTAAAAGAGCCTGCAGAATTCTGGGAAAAGGTCTTGTGGACTGACGAGACAAAGATGAACCTGCATCAGATTGATGGCAGGAGCAAAGTGTGGAGCCGAAAAGGAACTGTGCAAGATCCAAAGCAGACCACCTCATCTGTTAAACATGGAGCTGGGGATGTTATGTTGTCAAGCTTGGGTCACAAAGTTTCACAGGACACTTCAGCAGGTTTTCAAGGAGTAGAAACTTTATTGCTGTTCTGTGAGTTACAAACACAAGTCTCTTACAGAGGTGATCTGGCCTCACAAGGAACAACTGTCAAACTTGAAGCACTGGCCCCAAATCCTGCTTAAAAGAACACAAAGTCTTTGTTTTCATCAAGGGGGTCCAGAAGGCCGGTAGTAGTGGTCGGAGCAGAGGAAGTCTGAGGGGAAGAGATACAGGAGACCTCAGGATGGCTGGGGCTTGGTCTCTTAAATGTTCTGTGCCCTGCGCAAAGAGCACATTGCGCGACAAGCCGGCAGCTTATCCCGCAAAGAGGAGCTGTAAGATTGTTTGTTTCCCATTGAAAAACTGTTTAAGAGGGAGTTGCTGATGGGCCGACGAATCCCCCTGCAGCAGAGGTCACAATGTCTTAGGCCAGGTTTATATTTCAGGCGACGTGACGCATGCTGCAATGGACGCTCCTGCTACGCAAGCGTTGTACTGTTTCTACTTGCGCACGTACTTTATGTAAATCTGGAGGAATCCAACTGGTGGCAGTGCGAGATATTATCACGGTGAGAACAGAATTGCCTGGAACACCCATTAAATTCCGATGAAACCTTACCGCAATATCTTTTAAAAGGATAATTAAATCTATCAATCCAGGGATGTGCCCATTTCAGCTACCATTTGGCACGAGGCAGAAACAATCCCTGGATGAGGCATCAGCTCATTGCAAGGTGAACACAAGCACTCACATACACTAGTGTCATTTTAGTGTAACCAAATCTGCGTGTATTTGGAAGGAAAGCAGAGCACACTGTGGAAACTCACCAGGAAAACATGCAAACTCCAGGCAGAGAACACCAGTGACGTGACTCCCTGTGAGACAGCAGCGCTAACGCTCCGCCACCGTGTCACCCCCATGTGTGCAATTATTAACAGTATTCATTATTTAAATGAAATTATCGATTTATCTGTAAAATGTAACATACGTACTTTAATGCATTTCATCATGAAAGTGATATCAAGTATAAATCTAAGGATTCAAAATGTGCAGAGAATTAGAATATCATGCATTTAATGTGCTCAGTGTGGCGATTTATTGCTGTTTGCCACTTCTGTCAGGTCAGGAGGAAACCCCAGAAAAAAAGACGGCACAGAAGAAGGTATGTGAGACTTTTAAAATGTATTGTATCATTACGATTGGGAATATACGATGCTTGAATATAAAAGCACCACAAATGCTTTTGTATGTCGGCATTTTGCTTCACCAGATCGAACCATTCATTAAACAACGAAGAGCGCACATCGATCCCGGAGGATCCTCAAAGCGGCTTTCTGCCACATGTAGATAGTAACCAGAGATCCTGACGTCACATTACAATTTTTAGCACACTGCGGGCCCCGACTTTTTGCTGGTACTGCAACTCGCGCACTCGTTGCGCTAATTTCTGAGGACCTGCTCAGAGGATGCATCAAATGAACGCTGGGAACGCGTGGCAGCCATGATGCGGGCTCGTACGCGTTCTGAGCGTGAAGTATAAACGTGCCCTTAGGCGTATATGGCTGCCACAGGTCCTGGCAAACTTCTCGTTATTGATGATGGAACTGCTGATGGCAGTGGCTCAATGAATTCTGAGGTGTACAGAAACATCTGATCTGCTCAAGTTCTAGTAAGTGCCTCCAAACTCACTGGATGTCACTTCATCCAACAACAAGATTACATTCCTGTTGAGTTAACACAGGTGTTTTTTGAAGCTTAAAAATGGAAGCCAGTCACCCAATTTAAATCTAGTTGAGCAGGCCTTCCTTATGCTGAAAAGAAAACTTAAGGGGCTAGCCCCCGAAACAAGCAGGAGTTGATGATGGATGCATTAGAGGCTTAGTAGAGCATCACTAAAGAAGATCCTCAGCCCCTGGTGATGTCTGGGGGCTGGGTGGTCTCGTGGCCTAGGAACCCCTGCAGATTTTTTTTTTCTCCAACTTTCTGAAGTTTTTGTTTTTTCTATCCTCCTGGCCATTGGACCTTACTTTATTCTTTGTTACTTAATCTTATTTAATCTGAATCTTATTTTTATATTTTTCTTTTTACTTTCTTCATCTTATAAAGCACTTTGAGCCACATCATTTGGATGAAAACGTACTATAGAAATAAATGTTGTTATTGTCTTGCACAACAACAAAAATTAATTTTTCTCTATAGTCCAAAATCACTCCTGGAATGCCTTGGTGAGCTTTAAAAGGTCTTGTTTTGTGAACGCTCCTCCAGCCTTGACTCTTCCAAAAAAATCTTGCAAAGAGAGACCCCTTTCTAGGGTTGGACGAGCAATGAGAGTCAAATAAATGGGGTAAATACAACACACAAAAGAGAACACAAGTGATCCTTAGTCACAGAGCTCGAAGGCCAATCTATCGTGACCACCTCAGAAATACAACGCAAAAGTACAAACTATACTTGAAGTGACCCTTGGTTTTTGCTAAGGTGGTTTGAAGAGCAGCACTTTCAGGGAAATCCATGTGAAGGTGGGCCGACATATCCATGAATCCCAGCAGGAGTGAGGCTCGTGAATGTGCAGTGTGTTGGGGTGAGTATGTCTGTGATGAGAACTGAGTGATGAGTGAACGTTAAACCAATTAGTTACGTTAGTTAAGTCAGGTTAGGTAGACTTCATTATACAAGAGGGACGTTTGTTTGAAGCAGGAAAGTACACAAAATAAGACCTTGCTGCAGGTCAAATAAAAAAAAAACAAAGATACAGCAAGCTGACATTTGGGGTCTTATAAACACACACTCAAGATTGGTACAAAGATGAATGATTAGGGTTAGGGTAAGGGAAAAGAGTTCTTAAATTTGTTATTCCTTACCTTCAGAAACCTAAATCTGCAGCCTGATGGCAACAACTGAAAATTATTGAAACGAGAAAGGCGTCGGTCTGACAGAATTGAGTCGCCCTTCTTTCTAATGAGTTTATAACGCAGTTTAGTGACAGATGGCAGCTGTGAACCAATCATTCTACTGCTAATTTTTACAATGGCATTAAGATACCAATAAATAAAAGCAAATAAAAGCAAATGCTTTTACATGTTCCTAAGACACGATGCAAACTCCGAGGCGATTGGGCTTTTTCTGTTGCAGCTCCAAAACTCTGGAACGATTTGCCACGTTAGGCAGGCTCCTTCACTTGCTGTCTTTAAATCTTATTTAAAAGTGCACTTTTACTCATTGGCCTTTAACCCAGTATGATATGTTGACTGTCTGTGTACTTTTTATTATGAACTAGCAAAATACCTGCGCTTCGCAGCGGCAAAGTACTGCCTTAAAATTTTTATTAAGAAGAAAATTTAACCTTTTTAAACTGAGGGAAAATATGCCAATAATTATTTGTTAAGGATCTCTTTGTATACCATGTTGTCAGTTCGGCCCTCCGGTTGTAACATGACCAAGCTGTGCGCTGAGCTTACTCTTGAGCATGTAACTTACAGTTGGCCATGTGAACAGTAATCTTGTCTCAAATCTCACAGCTTGGATTGCTGCTGTCATAATCGGTTTGAGTTTCATGGTTTGTTTCAATTACGTTAGTATTTGCAGGATTTGTTGTGTTGAAGTGACATTCGGCATCTGTCAAGCATTGTAAGCACACAACCGGTTTCATCAATAAAATCACATCCAGCTTTTGAGAGTTTAAACACTCATAAACATCAAAGTGTCCACTACTGAAATCGTCACCTGTGAATCTAAGATGTTTAAGAGGCATTGGCGGTTGTCGAAAGGTGTAAAATATTTGGCCATTTCGGTACACTTGAAAGCGACAACCGAACAATTCAGCGGCAGCCATCAACTCACATGCAGAACCGTAGGTGAAGGGCTTAAGCATTTCACTCTTCTAGTGCTCCTGTGTAGTATAATTATCTCCTGTACCGTCATCAGTCCACACCTTGAACCTGTCCCAGTCATTCAATACATAAGACACAATGTTCCTCCGGATATCAAGAGTGAGCCTGATATGGCCGTGCAATATGTAACACAGAGAATGGAAAAGGTAGGTGCCATCTCTGGGCATGGAAACCACTCAGTAAGTGACAGTTCTTTGATCGATGGTGATCACCTCGATAGACATGGTAATGGGGGTTGGAATGATAAAGGAAATGGGTACCTGAGCAATGTAAAGTAAGTCTAAAATACCTATACAATAACTATAATTGTAATAAACAAACAATAAAACAGCGGAGAAGCCGTGAATTAAACAAAAAGGCTGTAGTTATCAGTAGGGAGACGTGAATCCCGTGGCGAAGCAAGGAAGGGAATGTAGAGACCGGAGCGACGGACGGTCTTATATAGGCAGGCAGCCAACAACGTGAGAGGCGTTGGGATGGGGGACCCAACGCCGCCTCACACGGTGACCGAGCTGCAGGCTATGGACGTAAATATGTACGCAAGTAGGATTCAGTTAGCATTGGGAACCCATGTACCAAATTTCTTGAAGATGGGCCCATAAGTAACAAAGACTGTTGAAAAGTTCAATATGGTGGCCAACAGTGGCATCATACCACCGAAATAAGTACGTACATTGGTTTCGGTTAGTGCAGGGAAGCCGCCTATAAAATTTCGAGAAGATCGGGCCATAAATAAGAAAGTTCAACATGGCGGACGTTGTTGACCATTATGACCATTACGCGTAGAATTTCGAAATGAAACCTGCTTAACTTTTGTAAGTAAGCTGTAAGGAATGAGCCTGCCAAATTTCAGCCTTCTACCTACACGGGAAGTTGGAGAATTAGTGACGTTGGAAAGTTCAATATGGCGGCTGACAGTGGCGTCATACCACCGAAATAAGTACGTACATTGGTTTCGGTTAGCTCAGGGAAGCCACCTACCAAATTTCGTGAAGATGGGGCCGTAAATAAGAAAGTTCAACATGGCGGGCGTTTTTGACCGTTATGACCGTTACGCGTAGAATTTCTAAATGAAACCTGCTAAACTTTTGTAAGTAAGCTGTAAGGAATGAGCCTGCCAAATTTCAGCCTTCTACCTGCACGGGAAGTTTGAGAATTAGTGACGTTGGAAAGTTCAATATGGCGGCCAACAGTGGTGTCATACCAACAAAATAAGTACGTACATCGGTTTCCGTTAAAAGTTTAATATGGCGGCCGACAGTGGCATCATACCACCGAAATAAGTACCAAATTTCAGCCTTCTACCTACACGGGAAGTTGGAGAATTAGTGACGTTGGAAAGTTCAATATGGCGGCTGACAGTGGTGTCATACCACCGAAATAAGTATGTACATTGGTTTCGGTTAGCGCAGGGAAGCCGCCTACCAAATTTCGTGAAGATGGGGCCATGAATAAGAAAGTTCAATATGGCGGACGTCGTTGACCGTTATGACCATTACGTGTAGAATTTCGAAATGAAACCTACTTAACTTGAATTGATGACCACCCAGATGTTTTTTTAGAGGACCAAAAAGGTGGAAAAAGTACTCCAGATGAGGCCTCACTAGTGCATTATAAAGCTTGAGCAGAACCTCCTGTGACTTGTACTCCACACATCCTGCTATACTGTATAACCTAACATTCTGTTTGCCTTCTTAATTGTTTCTGAACACTGCCTGGAAGTCAATAGCTTAGAGTTCACTATGACTCCTAAATCCTTGTCATAAGGTGTACTCTCGATTTTCTGACCGCCCAAAGGGGGGATTATTGACTCTGACCTAAATTTTAAATCACATATTAATCAGATTACTAGAACAGGATTTTTTCACTTAAGAAATATAGCAAAAGTTAGATCCCTTATAACTTTGCAAGATGCTGAAAAATTAGTTCACATTTTTGGTTTCAGTTGGCTAGATTACTGTAACACACTCCTCACAAGACCACCCAAAAAAGACATCAATCGATTGCAACAAGTGCAGAATGCAACTGCTGGAATCCTAACTAGGAAAAGAAAATCTGAGCACATCACACCAGTTTTGATATCACTATACTGGTTACCTGTGCCATTTAGAATTGACTTTAAAATACTGCTCATGGTTTTCAAAGCCTTAAATAATCTCGCTCCAACCTATATTTTAGAATGTCTCTCACCTAACACTCCAAATCGTAACATTAGATCTTGAAATTAATGTCTGCTTATAATTTCAAGTGGTAAACTTAAAAGAAGTGGTGATGCGGCCTTCTGCTGTTAGACACCTAAAACTCAGGGTGCACGAGTGGTTGTGAGGGCAAGACAAAACCTTTTATTCTGCTAGAATCCAGGCACTTCCCGGCAGGTGGTGCAAGTGCATTGAGAAGGGTGGAGAAGACATTGAGAAATGACATTATCAGTTTTGTTAAGGTTCACTCCATTTTCTAACTTTGGCTTGACTCCCCCTTGTATAAAACTAAATTAGCAACCACCACCCCCGCTCTTCAAGTGAGACAGACATCTCTAAAGGGAGTACGCACAAACTAAGCATGCAGTATTTGTACAATTTACCAAAACCAGACAGAAATTGTGAGCGACTTGTCAGCCTGATCCCATGACAGCATTCATTAGTGCCCTTTACTGGACTACCTTGTCAAAAGTCCTAATCCTGCTCGTGCGGCTGTCTGAGCCTGCTTGAAACCTCTCTAAAGCCTTATTGAAAATGTCAGGTTGAGCTGCTATTCAGTCAGGAATTAGAATTTTGGTTCCTCATGTTGCTGACACTCCTCCTATACTAACATTTTCAGCAAGGATGTTGTGAACTGACCCAACACTAATGTAATGCCCTCTCTTACTGAAAATTGATCTACTGGCATTCATCCTGAGATTTTTTTTTGGAGTAATTTTCTCTTTAAGGCTTTCTGACCTCGGCTTTTAGTCATTTATGAATCACTTGAATTCAACTGCCAAGTCTTTCTTTTAATATTGTGTATCAAAAGGCACCATCTGGCATGATAGTAGATGACCACGCCATCGGTTAAAACATCTCACATCAACTCACTTTGGCATCTCCACCCACAATACAGTATGTTACATAAAGAACAGTCTCATCATTTCTTTATACTTCTTCCTCTTCCTCTTTTCCCACTTCTATGTGGAGTCAATGTGGTTGATGAACCTCCATACAGCTTGGTCCTGCAACTCCTCCCTAGTCAGATCTTCTTTAACTTTATCCATCCACCTCCACTTTGGCCTCCATCACATTCTCTTCCCCTGCACTTCCATTCCCATCACTCTTTTGCCCACATATCCATTGTCTCTGCTCATCACATGTCCATACCACTTCAACCTACTTTCCTATACTTTTTTTGTTTTCTCTCCCAGTATTGTCTCATTTCTGTACTTTTTTGTAACTCCACACATCCATCTTAACATTCTCATTTTTTCCACATCTAACTTCTTCTCCTGCGCTCCTTTTTTTAAACCTGACCTTTACCTTCACCTTAGTTCTTTGATCACACAATACTCCTGATATTGTCTTCCAATTGTTCCATCCATATTGCACTCTATGGATTAACTCTGACCATCTTGGTCTACCACTGATCCTAGATATTTAAATTTATCCACTCTTTTCAGTTCAGCTCTCCCTACAGGCTAATTTCTGAATCCTGATCATCATTAAACCTCAGATATTCTGTCTTTTTCCCATTTATCTTCAATCCTCTATCTTCCAAAGCCCTTCTCCATTCTTCAAACTTTCTCTCCACTTTCTCTTTTCTGGTTCTACACAACACAAAGTCATCAGCAAAAAGCCTGCACTGAGGAGATAGGTCTTTTATCACATGACTTAACATATTCATAACCAGATCAAAGAGGTAAGGACTTCAAGAACATTCCTACCACTGACCTACTGTAACTAAGGTCTTGTCTGTTACCCCAACACTACTTTTCACTCCCCTTTACATATCCAGGACAATCATCATACATTTCTCTGGTTCTTCTTTCTCTCTCAGGCCTCCCTCCAGATGTCTTAACATGGCACTCCATCATAGACATTCTCCAAATCAATCAACACCTTATCCATCCATCCATCCATCCATCCAATATCCAACCCGCTATATCCTTACACAGGTCTGCTGGAACTAATTCCAGCCAACACAGGGCACAAGGCAGGAACAAATCCTGTGCAGGGTGCCAGCCCACTACAGGACACACACACAATTACACACCAAGCACACACTATGGACAATTTACAATCGCCAATGCACCTAACCTGTATGTCTTTAGACTGTGGGAGGAAACCGGAGCACCTGGAGGAAACCCATGCAGACGCGGGGAGAACATGCAAACTCAGGGAGGTCCCTGGACACAAACCCAGGTCACCTTATTGTGAGGCAGCAGTGCTGCCACTGCACGACCGTGCTGCCCTCAACACCTTATGCAGACCTTAATTTGACTGATAGTCATTTAAATGTAGTTTACAGAAAAGATCTTGATGTGGGAATAAGGTGAATGGAAGAGACACCACAACTCAGTATTCAATTTAGTTTGTCCACTTTTCCACTGTAAAACATTGTAAAGAGCCCTCCTCTCATACATTCAAATTCCTTTTCTCCATTTCTAGTGGATCTTTAACTTCTACCACATGTCTACCATAGATTTACTGGACCACTGTGTTGACTTTGAAGGAATCTCATGATTAGAACGTAGTTTCATTGGACATTCCAAAATAACTAAGACTGCTCCCTACTATTGTCATCCCCGATGGCACTTTTATCTGCTCTGAAGAGATCGCGTGAATAGAATATAAAAGAATTGGTCATTCCAGAATAGCTGAGGTGGGTGTATGCTACTGTCTCCAGTTGGGATTTTTATGGAGTCTAAACTGATCATAAAACTCTAATATAATGTTATCGGCCATTCAAAAATAACAGACGGTGCATCCTTATCAGCATATTTTTGGAACAGATAAAGCAGTTTTGGCATGATGTTCATTTTGACAGTGTTAGTCCTCACAGCTAAGGTGAGATGGATGGGAACCAGCCATTACCATCCATAGTACTTCCAAAATTGTATTGGGATAGGCCTTAATTTTTACTTGTGATTGTCATTCCCAGTGTAATACAGAGATACAACAATGTGGAAGAGTTGTGGCACTCATCTTGGTGACAAAATTATTCCATTTGTATTTCACGTTTTGACAGATTGTGAGGATTCCATGTTTGTTCATAGATATCTTCCTGGGCAGAATCAGAACATCAGAGAGATGTTGTAGTCCACAGAAATCTCTGAGTTTGAACCAAACAAAACTGAGCTTGCAGTTGCTGTTCATACATTAAAGGAGTCATTGAGTTGGTAACATTTGATTAGCATCAAACTCTTTGAATATACCCAGCATTCCTTGAGCACTTGTTTTTTCGGCGGAATGAAATCCTCACGTCTCTGTCAGTAGACCTGACCTGGCTGAACTTAGTTTTAAAAGCTGAAACTCAAACTCAAAATCAGTCATTCTTTTTACCTCTCATAGCACTGTTTTCACTTTGACATTAGAGAGCTGATTACTGTTAATTGACGCCAAAAAAGCCAGATGAAATACACTGTAATTCATTGCCATATAACAATAAAATGTGAAAACTTCCAAAGAGGAGTGAATACTTTTTATAGGCACTAGATTCTGCATATTGTCACAGTTTGCTCTGCTTCCTGGGGATGGACAAGTAGATGGCACAGGAAAATGCCAAGGGGAGACGATGAGGAACTCTAGATTCCTCAAAGTATTTCTTCTCACTTTGCATGGGAGGATCAGAAGCACTGACACAAAAACACATCAGTGAGGGAAACTGGAAAGTCGCAGGAGTCCATCTTGTAAGGTCACCTAGAAAAAAAAAAGGAGTACAAGCTTTCGATGAGTGACATGGTCCAGAGTTACCATAAGCAGTGGAAAGGGAGATGGAAGGTCAGTTCTGTTCCAACCTGTCTAATGGATAGTTCACTGTCTGCAAGATGGATACAGAAGTCAGTACTAAAGGCCATTAGTAGTGATCTCACTCTGTTAACTGTCACATCAGGCTCTTCCAAAGCAAAGGACTACATGATAAAAAGAGACCATCTCTGTTAACTGCTGCAGACTTTGTATCCTAATATAATGACAATTGACAAGGAGTGCAGCAGACAGGTAGAAAACATCATTTAATGCTGAACGGCTGCAGGTAATTTACCGTCAGTAAGGTTTTCTTTAATAACAACTAGTGATGAGCGAAACGATTCGTGCAAAATTGCACTTGCAGCGAGACTCGCCAAAAAATTCAGGAAATAAATTGTGTTTCATTCCCTGCAAAACAGACCATCCACACAAGAAGACAGGCATTTAGTTCATTTTGTGACCAGTAGGGGGCATTGCAGCTCCCCAAACCTCAGACACAACCTTACAGACACCAGTTTCAGTATAGATAAAAGGTTTATTCACTGCAAGTACCTTATAGAATGGCTTCAAAAGCAACATAAACCACACGATTCTTCTCCTTCTTTTTCTTCTCTCCTTCCACTCTTCCAGGCGAGATTTGTCCTTCTCCTCTTCCAACTCAGACTCGCCTAGATGAGGTTGAGTGGTCTCATTTATCTTGGACCTGGGAGTACTTCCTGTGGTAGGGTGTATCCCAATGGAATCAGAAATCCCAACAAGTAGGGACTGTGAATTCCATCAGCTCCCGCTGGAGGCCTTAATGGAACCCCAAAAGGGCTGCCTCATGGGACTACATATTGGGGGAGAAAATATTTAGTAGTGCTTGTAACCCCATGGACCTTCCATTGTACTCACCTCCTGACTGGGTAAGGGTCCTTGTTCAATCATGGTCAGGATGACAGTCTTTGTCTTCTTTTTCATGCATTAACTCCACATATTTCTGCCGGTCTTTTAGTATATACATAAATAAAAAGCTCAAAAAGAAAAGAAATCACCAGAAGTGTGCATATCCTCAGCTTGGATAATGTGTTTTCTAAATAACTGGTGGTCTGGATTGGCAGTGGTGACTTTCCAAGTGATCCTAAATTGTACCTAGTGTGTGCTTGGTGTGTACGTGTGTGTATGTGTGTGCACGCCCTGCCCGGGTTTGTTTCCTGCCTTGCGCCCTGTGTTGGATGGGATTGGCTCCATCAGACCTCTGTGACCTTGTAGTTGGAATATAGCAGGTTGGATAATGTGCTGGGTTTTCCTGTGGAGAAAGCACAGTATTGTGCATGGTGAGTCTTTTTGGTGTGCCTTCAACAGGAAAATATGCAGCACATTGTTAAAAAACATTTTGCAGTTCATCTGTGATGAAGTGAAAATAAGTACAGTTTTACCAGTATGATAAAGATTACATTTCTTACATACACAGCTGTCCTTATGTGAAAACAGCAGTGTTAAATGGGGGGGGGGGGGTAGGGTAGGATCGTGAACGCGACTGAAAGAATGAAAATGAATAAAAAACAAAAAAAAAAACAAAGCTAACTTTTACAAGTATCATACATTTACACCAGCTGTTACAGACTGGAATCAAATGTATGTTTTTATTCTAAAATAATAAGAATAAAAGCAGCTTTTTTCTCAAAACAGAGTCGTCGGGGATCGAACCCGTGAGGTTTTGATTGCCAGTCAACAGTTGATACCATTGGGCCACCGAAGCAATCGTAGTAAATGTGTGTCAATGTTGCACCCTAACGCGGGTTCTGTTTTAGAATAAAAGCGCACTTGTTCTGTTATATTTGTACCTTTTGTGAAAGTGTTTCTTTGATATTTCGACTTCAGGCTTCACACATTATACACTTCATGTCTACATTTTGTCAATTATTACTAAAACATGAAAAACATTTCTGTTTTAACGATGTGTTTACTGTGCATAGATCGTTGTAGACACGGAACACACATGAAATGCATGTGTTTCAAATAACGATATAGTATTTAAAAAATGTGTCATTTTGCTTGACTTCTCACTCTATGCAACTTCAAGCAACTGACACGCAGGTAAACAGACTTGAGCTGAGAAAACTGTGCGGGGTGGGAGATGTGATAGCAGGCTGCTTGCTGTTTGCTGCTTATCAACACATTTACAGGACAAAAGACACTGACGGAGGTGGGACGGATCTACGAGTTTTTTCGTAGGCTCTGGTAATTCTAGTGTTAAGCAAAAGAAGATTGAGAGGAGACATGATTGAAGTGTTCAAAATTATGAAGGGAATTAGTCAAGTGGATCAAGACTGTGACTTTAAAATGAGTTCATCAAGAACACAGGGATACAGGTGGAAACTTGTTAAGGCTAAATTTTTCTTAAATATTTTTTTTACACAGAGAAGCACAGATACGTGGAATAAGTGACTAAGTAGCATGGTAGACAGTAGGAATTTAGGGATGCAACTTGATGTTATTTTAGAAGATTTAAGTGGATAGGGCAAGATTTGGTGGGCTGAATGGCTTGTTCTCTTCCAGACTGTTCTCATGTTCTGACTGACATGTGGACTGTGCCACATGAGTAACGTGAAATTTTTTTTTTCTTTCTTCCATGAAAGTTTTTCGTATTGTTTGCCATTGTACAACATATGTCAGCATTGCCTTATATTACATCATACACTTTGTTGTCTCCATTCTGCATGAAAAAATGAGATTAATCTTTTTCTCAGTCCTCACTACAAACTACATAGGGTCGCAACTTAAAAAATCTAATTTTTGGATGAAGTATTCCTTTAAATTGGTAAGTGATTCAATTAAACGCAGAATTAGTCAGAACAAACACTTAACAGCCATTGGGACCCCCAGGAATGAATTTGAGAAATGCTACTCTACGTGATACGCTATTGTGTCACATGCTCAGATATATCTGATTGCTAATTGTTAACCATTTAATTTTAATCTTAGAATTTTAATATTAATCCACTGATGCCAAGTGTTTTACAATTTGTATTCAACTGAGTTTCAGAAATAAGAACACAAGCATTCTTTCGTCTGTTGTCAATTGCTTAGACATTTTGAAAAAATTGCAGATTTCTGGAAATAATGCTTACACTGAATAAAGTAATAAAATTAGAAAACCAATCCAATGCCATTTTTTTCTCTGAGAAACAGAATATCCTTGTCAAATACTCCATTTAGAATCAGAAAAAGAAACTATATCTATATAAACTATATACATTTTCGTTCTGTTTGGCTTTGAAATTAACACACAGATACTTCTTAAACTTACACTTTTACTGTAAAACTTCAGTAAAAACAATTTTTTTAATAAACTTTTTATCAATATGGCATTGAATTTTGATTCCATGTTTGGACTTGCATCGTCACAACACAACGTATAACTGCTCATAAGTGAATATTGTTTCTTACTCTCTAATAAATAAACCAACTTTTTCTAATATTTGTCCCTGTGATTTGATAATTGTCATAGCAAAAGCTATTGTAACGGGAAAATGTAAACTTTTAATACAAATGGCATATCTAGATCTTCTTTGGTGTCTAATGTTATCCGCGGAAGATGTACTACTTTACCTTTCTTGTCACCTGTTAAAATTTTACATGTCATTGCTGTGTAACCGATCGACAATTTTCACATTAATTCATTTGACTTCATCATTTCTCGTTGCTAGGATTGTCTGTGTAATCATTTCTTCTGTTGATATCCCTTCAGGATGAAATTCTTCAATAAGGTTTTAACATAATAAGTCTTCTTTTATTGGTAACTTAAAGTGAGGAAATGTAGATATATATAAGAGACGAGAGTGCAGGAACTGTGTCGGACAAAAGCATTCACACAAATGAGAGGTGAGAGGACCATGGGCATGGTTGAAAATGTTTTAATGGATGGCAGGACTTAAAAAAATCTCTTGGCAATAGTCTCGTCTCAAGATTTTCTTTTATAATAGAGAGACCTGCTAAAGAGCGCTGTGGACCTCAGACTGGGCTGGAGGTTCACCTTCCAACAGGACACTAACCCTAAGTACAAAGTAAAGACAACACAGAAGTGGCTAATGACAACTAAGGTAACATCCTTCAGTGGCCCAGCCAGAGCCTGGACTTATTTAAAACCTGCTAAAAAACACTCTGGACCTCAAACTGGGTCAAAGGTTCACCTTTCAAGAGGCCAATGACCCTAAACACAAGCAGAGACAACTAAGGCGAAGTTCTTGAGTGGCCAAGCCAGAACATGAAATTGAACCCAATCAATGAGACCTAAATATATCTGACTGCTGACGGTCTCCATCCAACCCAACAGATCTTGAGATGATCTGCAAAGAGGAATGGCAGAAAATCCTAGAATCCAGCTTGCTGAAACAGACTTAAGAAGACCCCAGGCTGTAATCACTGCCAAAGGGGCTTCAATGAAGTACTAAGTAAAGGGTTGGAATACTTGTGTCTTCGTGATAGTTCAGTTTTTTATTGCTAACAAATTTGCAAGAATTCTTAAAATCCTGTTTTCACTTTGTCAGTCTGGAATGTTGAGTGTTGCTAAATGTGGGGAAAAAATGAATTGAAATGATTTTAGCACAAGGCTGCAACAAAATAAAATGTGTGAAAGTGAAGGGTCTGAAGAGTTTTTCCGAATTCACAGAACAGGTGCTGAAAACTGGAAGTCAACATAGTAACCCCAATTACAATACATTAAAGATATAAAAGATGAATTCCCTTTCCGGTAAACTCTAAGTGAATTTTAACGTCTGAAATATGTAAAGCTAAAAAAAATCTTTATATCTTCCTGTGCACGACCTTTAGATTCAATCTGTGAATGTGCAGAATGGTGAAAAATTAGAAATTGTTCACACTGTAATAAAAAGCTTCCATCTGAGAATCATTAGACAGAAAGAAATCAAAAGACTCTCTGAGTTTTCCATACAACGTCTGCTGGATTGAAACATAAAGAGGAGCTGCTTACTTTATAACAGCAAATCAATAATCAAGTATACAGGCTTGTCAATGCCTTTAGAAGATTTCATTAATGAAACAGCTCTATGAAGGAAAAGCACTTCATTTAAACTGACAGTGTTCTCCCGTTGGGCGGGCTTGACGGCACACTTTGTATTGCTGATCCCATAATAACATTACAGACCTATGTTCACTCCAGAGTTTCAGATTCTTGGGAGTCCACATCAGCCAGGTACTGTTGAGGCGGTCCAGTGCCGCTAAGATTCACACCATTGAGAGGATGGTGATTTATTTATTTTTTCGGTGGGGATTCCAGAAACACACTCAGCCTTGGCCCGACCCACACACACTCACAGGCAGAGACACAGAACAAACAAATGAATAACTAATATATTAAATGGAAAATCCAATACAAACAACAAAAATCAGATGGCACTCTCATTCCATTACGGTGATAGAATTTTAACACAACAATGAACCACGACAATAAACACTCATAACAATGTCCTTATACAGTCCTATGTGGCAAAAGTGGATGAAACGGTTTGGTGTGAAAATGACAATTCCGGGAACAGCTTCTGTAATAAACTAATGAAACATTCCTACCGGTAATCCTGAGCGGCGAGAGGTGAGATTTGCAGGAGCGCTCTTTTTGAAGACTGTAATACGTGTGGCTGCTTGGTGGCACTGTTGCTCACCTTTAACCAACAGACAGACGCAGAACATGGGATAAAAACACCAAGAAGTTGTTTAAGTTTCTTCTACAGTTCCCCAAAGCACCTCCACCACAATAAAAAAGCAACAACTACAATAACAGTAGTAAAGCACACAAATCTCTCCTCTGCTCCTTCCCAGCAAGCACTGTCCTACTCCCTCCCAACTCTGGCTCCCTTGCTGGGTTCCCAACAGTCCTTTATATAGTCCTTGACCTGGAAATGCTTCTGTTCTTCCGTCCCTGTGACTTGCCAGCACTTCCGGGTCAGATGGAGAATCCCACATCTTTAATCGGCCCGTAAGTACTGTGGTGCTTCCGTCTTCATGACTTCCAAGCACTTCCGGGCTTCAAGGGAAGCATGACTGCATAAGTCCTTTCACAGCTCCCCCTGGCGACACCCACGGCACCCAACAGGGCTGTGTGTCCGAACTCCATGTCCCATAGTGCGTTGCTGGAATCTGGGGTACCACTGCACTCCAGGGGAGCTGCCATCTAGTGCTTTTGGGGAAGCAGTGTCGGCAAGTAGCTGCCTTCCCCCATCCTTCCATTCCAGGAGTGTCCCGGCTGGGTTGAGCTGCCGGCCGTCCATCACAAGATGCACGACGACTAATCCACCAGTATATACACGACAGGCAGACGCGAGACAGTCCATTCAACCAATTAGGAACGATCTGGGGCACAACTGACTTTTCAGTAGACACGTCGGACAGGTTACACAAAAATACAGCCCTCATTTTTGCTCTGCCGGCCCCCTTTTCAATTTTCCCACTGGCCTTTCTCGTTCCCAGCAGCCCCTGCTCCCACTTAAGTCATCTAGTGAAGGCAATCCCCTTTGGGACTGTTGGGAAATAGAGTTGCTACATTGTCATGAACAACAAACACAAAAGCAATGGCCAAAAAAGGTCTTCAGAGGCTTCACTTTCTGAGGAGCCTGAAGAAAGCACAACTCCCACAACAGCTGCTGGGCAACATCTATAGGTGCACCACAGAGTCTGTCATCATGTACTGCATTACAGCGTGGCACTCTGGCTGCACTTCAGAGAACAGAAGGACCCTCCAGCGTATCCTCAAAATGGCTTAGAGGATAAGTAGTGCTCAGCTACCATCACTGGAAGATATCTTCTCTAATCACTGAAGTAGAAAAGAAAAGAACATTTGTAAAGATCCAACCTACCTCGGCCATAGCGTTTTTACTTCACTGCCCTCTGGCAGGTGCTTCAGAGCCCTGCTTGCCCACACTACCAGGCTGAAGAACAGCTTTTACCCCAGATCAATCAGCCTATTAAATGGACAGCCATCACTGCCCCTTCCTATAACGGAACCACCACTGGTTGAACCGAACTTCTACATCAACCACACATAGTCACACACTTAGACATGACCCACATGGATCTCAGGACCCTTACATTGACTGTAACCTTCACTGTGACTTTATTTATTATTTCTCTATTTATGCTTACAGAGGCTTCATTTACTGAGGAACCTGAAGAAAGCACAACTCCCACAATAGCTGCTGGTTAACTTCTACAGGTCCACCGTAGAGTCTGTCATCACGTACTGCTTTACAGCCTGGTACTCTGGCTCTGCACTTTTACTTTGTGTATATTTGGAATTGTTAAGATTAACTGTGCTTCTCAAAGTTTAATGTTTACTTAGTTTATTGACTACTCTTATATACTAGGCACCTATAGACTTGCTCCAAAGGATATTTTGTTGTACTTTGCAGTGACAATAAAGGTATCTTGCTTTCTATCTTACTCGATTCAGTTAAGATCTACAAGGGATGTTCAAAAAGTTTCCGCACTTTTATATTTTCTTTGGAAACTGTGAAAATGGGAGGAGTAGTAATTGCTCGTTTCGGAGAGTGTCATGCGACTAGTTCTGTCTGGCAAGCCGGCTGCTCTTGCAGTTTAGTATAAGAGTTGTCACCCTGTGGTGAAGAGAGCTGCAAAACTTATAAACTGCACCAAAGAGGATCAGCGTTATGTCATACGCTTTTTGTGGGCAAAAGGTGTGCCAGGAGCATAAATTCATCTCCGCATGTATGCTCAGTATGGGGATAAAGTTTTCTCTTGTAGAGTCATTTATGCGTGGATTGAAATGTTCGAAAATGGCCTTACTAGTGTGAGTGATGCAGAGCACTCTGGATGTCCAGCTACAGCCATGTGATGATGATGATGATGTGAAAGCAGCGGTGCATCAGAGGCTACGCGCTCAACCAAAAACATTTTTTGCTGATGGAATTAAAAAGTTGGTACAACGTTGGGAAAATTGCATCTCGAATGAAGGTGACTATGTAGGAAAGTGATGTAATTTGTTTTTGAATTTCTTAATAAATAGAGTTAAAAAAAGTGCGGAAACTTTTTGAACATCCCTCGTACATTAAGTATAAATATTCTCTCTATGTTAAAAAACTGGCGTGTCAAAATCATCCTGGTGTGAGGTAAACCTGTAATGGACTTTATTTGATTGGTAACATCAGACAACATTTATTTAAAGAGCACATCTTCATTCAAATAATGGAGGCCAAAGTGCTTTACAGCATGCCAAAAAGAAAATAGCAGGAAAAGGAAACAAAAATAAGATTAGAAAAGTAACAAAGTAAAAATACATAAATGTGTATAATCTCATGGGGCAGCACGGTGGCGCAGTGGTAGCGCTGCTGCCTCGCAGTAAGGAGACCTGGGTTCACTTCCTGGGTCCTCCCTGCGTGGAGTTTGCATATGTGGGTTTCCTCTGGGTGCTCCGGTTTCCTCTCACAGTCCAAAGACATGCAGGTTAGGTGCATTGACGATCCTAAATTGTCCCTAGTGTGTGCTTGGTGTGTGTGTGTGTGCACTGTGGTGGGCTGGCGCCCTGCCTAGGGTTTGTTCCTGCCTTGCACCCTGTGTTGGCTGAGATTTGCTCCAGCAGACGCCCATGACCCTGTAGTTAGAATAGTGGGTTGGTGAATGGATGGATGGATATGATCTCATAAAACATAGATACGTATATAATTAGTAGAATGGTAGTGTCTTTTTATACAATGTCATAATGTAAGTCTCTACAGATGAGTCTGGTGATGTGGTCAGATGGCCAGGAGGATAGAAAAATTGAAAAAGAACTCAGTTAAACTGGAGACAAAATAAAAACAAAATCTGTAAAAAAAACAAAATTGGCATTCTACATAACATATTGTACATGTTCTTAAGTCATTCCTCTTTGTTTCTATGCTTCGCCTGAGAGGACTTGATGAAGAGGGTCACTCGCCTTTATTCAGACATCACAGGTGGCTGCACAGAACTTCAATCAGGTGGTGGTGGCGGAAGACTGGAAAAGAGGAGAGAAAAGTAGAGATTACTAAAGATTACAAATCCCTGAACAGTATGATAATTCTGTGCCTATATAATTTATTAAGAGTACAACTAAAATGTAGCTACTTAAGAGATAAGTTTAAAAAGTGGCTTTTTAACAGTTTTTTGAAATGTTCGACAGTGTTAGCCTGGCGTATCTGTGTTGGTGAAGTATTCCAGATTTTAGGTGCATAATAACAACAGGCCGAGTCACTATTTCTTTTATAATTATAAGAAGACGCCCATTAGAAAATCTAACGTTGGAAAGTAGGGGGAGTGGCACTCCAAAATATAGGATGGAGCAAGATTATTTAGGGCTTTATGCACCATTAGGAGTATTTTAAAATTAATTTGAAATAACACAGGTAACCAGTTTAATGATGCTAAAACTGTGAGATGTGCTCAGATTTTCTTTTTCTAGTTAAGATTCTTGCTGCAGCATTGTAAACTGATTGATGTCGTTCTTTGGTAGTCCTGTTAGGAGTGCATTACAGTAATCTAGTTGACTAAAAACAAAAACATGGATTAATTTTTCAGCATTTTGTAATGATATAAAAGGTCTAACTTCTGCAATATTCTTTAAGTGATAAAGTAACTGGGTCATGACCAAATGTTAAAAATGTAGTCATATTAATACATTAATATATTGTACCAGGAATCTGACCAGTCGTCCTGGACAGGCCTTGGTAGGCCGTGCGTGCCCTGTTATTCTTCTATGCCTGTCCATCACTGATGTTTTTATCGGCATATGTATATTTGTGAATTTATGTAAAATTAAGGAGATTTTTTATTAAACTGAAAGGTCCCTTTCTAGCAACTTTAATTATAATCCTTGCCCAGATTGGTTATTCGGTGCAGGTGATAACACAGTGTGAAGTTTAGCATAAACTTGACTGTATGGTACAACCACAAGGTGCTCATATTCTCACTGTTAATCAACGGTGATTTATTTATTTTATTTGTGGACCCCAGGAACGGATTCAGCCATGATTCAGTCTGCACACACTCCCAGACAGATGAAAGTAACAAAACTGTTAAGTTAAATTCAAAAATAAATGATATATGAAGATCAAATAACACACAATGTAGAAACCACCCAAATAAACCTTAATGGCTATAACTAATTAATTAATTAAATAAAGATATACTTACACAAATATATCTTTATTTACAAAAGCCCACGAAATGATAATATTGGATTTTACATTTAATATATTAGTTATTCATTTGTTTGTTTCGTGTCTCTGCCTGTGAATGTGTTGGCGGTCAGGCCAAGGCTGGGTGCGTTCCAGGAATCCCCACCGATTAAATAAATGAATCACCCGCTTATCGACAGTGTGAATCTTAGTGGCACCAGACTGCTACAACAGTACCTGGTTGATGTGGACTCCCAAGAATCTGAACACACACAAACACAGTTGAGTATCTGATGCAGATGATGATGATAAATGGTCATTCAAGCCATTTCTGACATTTTTTTTTTTTGTTTTGGCTATTTTAATATATTTAATTTTACAGTGAGCCCTCGTTTTTCACGGTTAATCCGTTCCAGACTCTACCGTGATAAATGAATTTTCGCGAAGTAGGATTCTTTATTTATAAATGAATATTTTCGCAGTTAGAGTATAGAAAACCTGTTTACGACCTTCTAAATATGTTTTTTAACATTATTAGAGCCCTCTAGACATGAAATAACACCCTTTAGTCACCATTACACTCGTATTACCCAATATATTAGACAAAATAAGAGAAAATAAGACATATTAGACGTTAGAAATATATTACTAGGCGCACTCGCCTTTTAAGGCGACCGACTTTTATCCTCAATTTTTGTGCGCTCCATGTGTACATCAGGCATGTAAGTGTAGGGAATGAGAACATCAAAGTGCCCATTCATAACATCTCCCGAAAACCTAAGTTTTTTTTTATCCCCTCAAGTACCTGTCCAAAGTCGTACAATGTCAGCCCGAATCTGTACCGCTAAAGACGGAATTTCATGCACTAAATAAGCTATAGATGAGAATAAGCAAGCACCATCTCCCCTGATATTTACTACGCGGTGAGGCATTTGTACTCCATCAACATTAGTTATTTCCAGAGACATAATTTTGTCTATTTTTCCAGCACATCGTGCACAAAAGCAAGGGAACGATGAGAGAACCAGAACTCTGCTCACATCGCGTCGCTTCGTACATCAAGCCGCAAGTAGTAAGTCTGTAATAAGCGCAATACCGCTACGCTTTGCACTCACGGGATGGAAGGACAATCCCGAACGCTTTTATATAGTAGATTATTGTACTGTACATTTAATTGCACACAACCACTAACCTATGAAGGCACGACCTCAGTAGGAGAGTCTTCAGAGGTGGTGCAGTATCTTCAGCAGGTGCGTTGTTGTCTTCAGTGAAGAAGTACTAGGAGTAGGCAGTGGGTGTCTGGGTGCGCGGCTGAAGAACATCTTGATAAGCAGTTGCTGGAGCTGTCTTTTCATATGCGTGAGGAGGCTTTTGTAGAGTATTGGCATCTTTAATCATATCCAAGAGTTTCACATTCTCCTGGATAGTAAGCATCTTCCTCCGGCGCTTAGTTTTATTGTCAGAAGGCTTAGAAAAAGCAGCACATTTAGGAGCCATCGTAGGGCTTAGATAAAAGTTCTCAGAAAGCGCATGCATAGTGACGTAAGCGTGTATGAGAAAAAAATCGCAATAGAGTGAAGCCGCGAAAGTCGAAGCGTGATATAGCGAGGGATCACTGTATTTGTGTTCTCCTACAATGCCATTTTGTGCAGTTATGCTTGGCAGATGCTTGCAGTTGCCAGCATAAACATTAGGAGTCATATACTGAGTGAAAAGGTACAAAGGTCACTCCCTGGGATAACTTCTCATTGGAGTTTGAGGATTACTCAAAGAAATGAACAAATGTTCATTTGTGTGTTTTAAAAATGTTCTCAGATTGTTAAATCCTTTCTGGCATTGGACTTTCATTTTGGGCTTGGACACAAAGTTTTTTGATTCACATTTGACTTTCACTTTGTTTATGATTCCTGCCAGTAAATCTAAGGTATGGCATGTAGGAAGTAAAAATATTAGGTTTGAGTATGCAATGGGAGATCTGAACATCAAATGTATACCTTATTAGAAGGATTTAGGAGTCGTAGTGGACTTGGCACTATCAACTGCCAGACAGAGTTCAGAAGCCATTAAGAAGCTTTAACAGAATGTTAGGTTATATAGCGCTCCCGATGTGTGGAGTACTAGTCCAAGGAGTTTATGGTCAAGCTTTATAACACACTGGTGAGGCCTCATCCGGATGAAATATGAGGAAAGACTTAAAGAGCTGAGCCTTTTCAGATTAAGCAAAAGAAGATTAAGGGGTGACATGATTGAAGTGTTTAAAATTATGAAGGGAATTAGTCCAGTGGATCGAGACTGTTATTTTAAAATGAGTTCATTAAGAACACGGGGACACAGTTGGAAACTTGTTAAGGGCAAATTTCACACAAACATTAGGAAGTTTTTCTTTACACAAAGAATGATAGACACTTGGAATAAGTGACCAAGTAGTGTGGTAGACAATAGGACTTTAGAGACTTTCAAAGCTCAACTTGATGTTATTTTGGAGGAATTAAGTGGATAGGACTGGTGAGCTTAGTTGTTCTTATCCAGATTGTCCTAATATTCTAATAAACCATCTCTTCAATATATTTCTTAATTGATTACAGCATCTCTGCCATTTATTTAGTTTGGATTCTTTTGACACCAATGATTTATTAAAATAGTTCTTTTAACCAACATTTAAGAATTAATCTGATTTTAAATTGGAAATTCACATTTGAATATTGCACAGAAATATAAATGCCCACATTAAGATTTGTTTTGTGCGGTGCTTCGAACGTTTAAAAGCCTGTACAGCACCTGTCCTTTTGTCTCACTGCCTTGTCTTTCATCTCCCCCAGACATCCTCAAACACATTGCAATCTCTGTTCACTGTTCCGTTATTTCACCGTGTAATATTTTTTGTTTGTTTGCGCTAATGCGATCTATACTCTCATTTTTCTGAGACTTTAGAATTTTCCTACCTCCATTATCTCTAACCTGCTCTACATGTGTATCACGGGACTTGCTTCCAAAGGTTGTAAGTATGATGTGACTTGCCCGCCTCGCGGGACGTGAAAGTGTCTCTCTGCCTCTCTTCAAAAGATCTCTCATCCAAAGATTACGTCTCGTTACAGGAAAAAAGTCTAGGATCATCGCAATAATTTTTTTTTATAATAGAGAGATGTGTTTGGGATGTGAGGGGAATCCATACCCTCTAAAGAACACCCACCTTGGTTGGTGGAGCAGACACACTGTCACCCCTATCATGACCATCCATTCATTTACTGAACCACCTTGGGGTGTAGGGCATCATGTCAGCATTAAGTACAAGGGAAGAGACGAGAAGGAACAGTGTGCTAGTCCATCCTTAGGCAAACTGAATCTGACGTCAATTCAGTGCCCCCATTTAACATAGCATGCATGTAACATGCATTCCCTTTAGGATGTAGGAAATTAAACCCCTGGCATTTAAACTCCAGAGGGTCCTGAGGTGTGAGAAGGCAACACCAGACACATGCCAGGCCTCTACTAAGACTTCAACATTTTCAAAGCTGCTATATTTTATCTTAATGCTTTCAGTATCTTGGTGATCTTGTGCTCATCTGTCATCACTGATTAGATAGCACTGCTGACTCTTAGATTCCAGATTTGTACATTTATCTTTGGAGAACAGAAAATGTCATGTTTTATTGAGAAAAGAAAAAATCAGTCAAGATTTTTTTTCATTATTTTATGTAGTACATTCCACTCTGAGGTCTCTTAAATGTTTTTTATAAGGCATTTGCTATAGTATTGGAGAATGTACAAAATAGTTATATATGTTAAGACGTAAAGGCTAGTACCTGAGAAGAAAATAAAATGAATGGAAAATAATATTGGCCATAGATCGATTACAAGAATAATATTTTCCAGATGAAATAAAGAAAATGTGGACATTCAGTCTGAATTTAAATGCTTAACAGTCATTTTGGTGGATTACAAACGAGTAAGGAGCATACTGTGCTTTGCTGAAAGTGGCACAGTGAAAAAAACTGGAAATTTGATTTTTATGGAGATTTCAAGTATCTGATCAGTTCATACGCTTTAACTAGCATGGATGGGGCATTTAATTTCGAAGTTGAGGAAATAAAGGGCAAAAGCTTCTAAGAAAATAACAACATAAACTGATCTCTGCATATAAGAAGATGTTTGCAAGGAAGTAAAGTCTGTTTTGAATGAAAACCCAACAGTAAAATAACAATCTGTACAAATTATGTAGAAACAAAAAGTATGTTGATATATAATGTGTTCTATCTACTTCAATTTGTGTGTTTTATTATGTTTTTTTATTTTTAAACTTTTTTTTTTTATAATTTAAGTATAATTATGTTTTAATTATTTACCATTATTTAAAATGGTCCACGTGCTTTGTGGGAGGAGTCCCAGGAGGCGGAGTCACTGTGATCTCACCACTCCTGAGCTCAGGTGGCAAAAACAAGGCATCTTTAATTTTTTTTTTCTTTCAGCATGGAAGTAACTTTAAACCTTTTTTTTTCCTTTGCAGATACACACTGACACAGCCCTACACCAACTCCAATATATCACATATATATAATGGTTGAGGAAAGCACTGCAAGCTCCCTGGTCAACGCTATTTAATACTATTTAGCAAAAGTAACAAAATGGAGTGCTACAGTGTTTGTACAAAAACTCCAAATAATAAAATTAAGAAAGCCTTCAGGCTAAGCAATCATAGGGTTCTGGTTAAGGTGGAAGGAGCTCTGCCTTGTGGTGCATTTTGTTTAAGACTGAACACCTCGTTCCAACAGCTCTGGGTTTTATAGGTGGGGAGCCAGAGGAGGAAGAGTCAGTTGCCCTCGCTGAATGTCTTCTCTGTGATGTGGAGGGAACAAAAAGAAGGATAGGAGGTTAGTGCGAAAAAACGGCTCCTGATAGCAAAATGAACAGGTGATCAGTGATTAAAGCACAAAATAAAGTAAATGAATCGCAGCCTCTGATGGATGTCTGCTAAGGGTCTGTCTGTAGAGCTCTGTCTTGCAGTAGGCTCGAGTCAAGACAGAGATGTTTTTTTCATCTTTATATGGTTTGGACTGGAAGGGGCGGGACATCTTGGAATGATGAGGGCGGGGTTACTCCCATGCCAAGTGGTATCTTCTCAGAGCTACAGTGGGAAGAGACACAACTGTTAGTGACAGTAACCCCTCTTGTCCAAGAGTGGTATCACAAACCTGTTATGAGCCGATAAGGTGATCCAGAGACACGCATGCATGACTATATACAGGGTGTCCCAAAAGTCACTATACACTTTTAATAAATTCCTAAAAATTTCACAAGAAACTGAGTTTATTAATATTTCTAGCATCAACAAAGGAGTTGTTGCAGTTTTACCTGCTAGGCTTGCCATCACGTTCCAACACCTTGAAGACTAGTTGTATACCTTCACATGAGCACCTTCATTTTCGACAACTTTTAGCCACCTTCAGACGCAAGCCTCTCTGATGTTTTGCAACATCTCTTCCCCGTCCTCGCTGCAGGCCGTGTGCATTCTTTCCTCAAGCTGTGACAGGTTACAGGGCTTAGTGGTATACACCTTGCTTTTGATATAGCCCCACAAAAAAATGTCACAAGGTGTAAAGTCTGGGCAGAGTGGAGCCCATTCGAGGGGACCACTTTGACCGATCCATCGGTCAGGAAACTTGATGTTTAGGAAATCTCTGAATTACCTGGCAAAGTGGGGAGGGGCGCCATGGTTAAGGGAATGATACGCTTACAAAAACTGCAAAGCCTAAGTTGTCCTATGCTGATGGCTTAAGTCTCTCCGAATGATACCTGGAACGAAATAGAAAAAAGGAAGTGTATAGTGACTTTTAGGACACCCTGTATATACAGGGTGAGTCAAAATTATGTTAACATTTGAATGGCGGAAACAATTTGTTCACAAAAAATACTTCATATGTGAAAGATGATTTACAGGAATGTCTCAACCTGTTCACCATCATGTTCAACATACAAAAACCAACGAGCAACAGTACCATTTAAAGCCCGGACACACATTTCATGGGGGAACAGATGATACCACAGTCCGTATTGTATCCTTCAGGTCATTGATACCACAAACTTTCTTGCTATGCACGCACACCTTCACCATACCCCATAACCAGAAATCACAAGGTGTCAAATCAGAGGAGTGTGGAGGCCATGGTGAGGGTCCACCACGACCTATCTATCCATCTATCCATCAACCTGGAAAGGTGTGGTCGAGATAAAAGGAACACAGGGCGAGTCCAGAGAAGTATAATTGTAAAGTTAAATGCAGTTAAATAAAACTGGTGCATGAGGGTGCAAAAAATAACAAACATAAATAGCCTTCCAGGCTTCTCAAAGAGGCTGGTGGCTCTTAAGAGCCAGTCTGACTTGCAGAGCTCCATCCACAACTAAGTTTGGGTTAGAATGAGATGCCACCATTTGGGTGCATCAGGTTTTTATAGTCTTCTAACCAGAAGGGGTGGGGTTAGTTACCCTCAAGGGTGCTTTGGGAAGAAAAGAGATGATACTGTTTACGACAGAATCCCTCTCACATACCTTAGGTGAGCCCGGAAAGTGTTTCTCTGACACGTAAAAATGACTACTATGTTCTACCATAGGGATTTTCTATGAGTTTTTACTAATTTCACAAATTATTTATGTAAACAGTAATATAGAATAATAATACTAATTTTATTGATATTAAGCAGACATAATATACCCAGTATTAAATATGCAGTTCAAGAAATGACAGAGTTGTAAAATGTATGCTGACCACTTCTGCAATTAAGCATTAAGAAAGTATTGGAGTGTTTTGTCTTTTATCTGATGTAGTTAAAAATTGTCAGGATGCAAAATTAGCAAATTAATGTTTGTTCTAAAATTTAACGGCAATGTAATTTGTTTGGAAAATAAAGAAAGAAATTGAAAGAAATCCAAAAATGTGCCTCAACCCAATGTCAAAATAAGAATGGAAATTAAGATAATGAATAAACGTCTTTCCTGAAAAGGAAACAATACTGAAACAAAAGTAAAATTACACACTTGCAACTAAAGAAAATAAAGAAACAAGGACATTAAGTGTAAAGAGAACCCTGTGAAACTGAGGACAGTGCATCCTAGGATTTGGAAGACCACCCCAGGATGGAGTTGCTCATCAGATGTTAAGACCAAATAAACATCGCTAGTTTACGAAAGTAACATAAAGCAATGTAATAGGGTTAATTTGAGTCTGACATTTGTATTGAATCTGAATGTTGTTTAAGTCTGTGTCTATATTCTTTAAAAAATGCTGCTCCCTAAATTTTTTGTGGATTTCTGCAATGATGGGCATACTCTTTGTGAGCTTGAGAAGTCATGGTTAAGCGACTACTCACACTGCATGACAGAGCCATCAGCCATATACAGTATGTACTCAAAGCACATTCGATCCAATTGACAAGGCATGACGTGAGTGATCATACAATACGAATACATGGCCCCGACGGACAGTTTAACTCACTGACATTTTACAATAAGGCTATATCTATTTAAAATAGAGATGAACACCACAGACGTCTCAAAAGGGCAACAAAGAAAAGAGCTGCATTGCTGGCCAGTACTCCTACTGTGCTGTATAAGTACAAAGAAAGCAAAAAGTTATAACTCGACACACAAGTGGTTAAGGGATGGACAATACAGTCTGTCTGTTTTACAGAGAGAATTGGAGGTAGGTAGTCAATGTTATTTACTGTTGTGTGTTTTTATTTTGGGATCTTCCAGTAAAGGTTTCCTAAGATGCTTTTGTCATTGGCCATTTAGTTGTATGTGTCTTGCCAAATGATAGTTTTTTGAAATTGAAAAGGTGAAAATGAGGACAACAATGGCACCATCCAATGCACAATCCATCTGCGATCTGCATACAATGAATTTTGAGCAATTTAATAGCAACATTAAAAATCAACTTTTGAGACTGTTCACACAACAAGACAGCCGACTGAAATTAATGATGTTACAGAAATTCTTCTAATCGTATGACAGCCCAATAATAAGATGAAATTGGGCATCAAATCCCTCTCATACTGCACATGAAAGAACAGGCGATGAAGATGAAATTTGGGCCAACTCAGAAAATCAGTCGGCAACTGCAAATTGGGCTTAAAATCAATGCCTAGCCTAACATTGCAGTTTTCCCTTGAGATTAATAATGTATCTATCTATTTATCTATCTATCTATTTATCTGTTATATAGTGCCTTTACTATCTATCTATCTATCTGTTATATAGTGCCTTTACTATCTATGTATCTTATAGTGCCTTTACTATCTATCTTATAGTGCCTTTACTATATATCTATCTGTTATATAGTGCCTTTACTATCTATGTATCTTATAGTGCCTTTACTATCTATCTTATAGTGCCTTTACTATATATATATCTGTTATATAGTGCCTTTACTATCTATGTATCTTATTGTGCCTTTACTATCTCTCTATCTATTATATAGTGCCTTTATTATCTATCTACTGTAAGTAACATGTGCTATCTATGTAACATGTAGCTACTGTATCATATATCTAGAGGTGAAGCTTTCTCTTGTTTTTTGTGCTCATAAAATTGACTAATGAATGTTTTGAAATCATTTTGGCTCTCACCAGTACGAGAAAAACCCTCGGGTCTCCTCGGGTCTGGCTGGGGTTTCTTCATCTCCTCCAAATTTGCATATCTTAAAGCAATGGTTTAGCTCACTAGATTCTGCACATTAGCCCAGTGTGCTTAATTATGCCTGTGATTTGCTAAAATTTGGCAAGAGCAGATCTTATTCTTATGCTTGATATTCCTCCTGAAACCTCTACTAGACTGAGCTGGTTAAAATGACTTAGAAAATTTACCACAACAACAATATGCCAATGTTATGCACATTCAACATAGTTAACTGACTCTAAACATTGAAGCATTTTAGATTTTTTTATTATTAAGTCCTCCGCCATCACATATATTTCTGTAATAACAGAGATACTGTAACTAAATACAATTGCATGTGTTAATAAACTACATTACATACTGTATGTGTTTTTTAACAGTACTTTACAAAGTCATGTACTTAAAAATGTAACCCAAATAGGCCTGTGATGGTTCAATTGCTTTATAACTTGTTAGTTGTGGGCTGTGGAGGATCTATGAGTAATTATAGTTCCAATTTCTTAAACTTAACATTTTTGAAATCAGTACCAATTAGGGAGGTAGAAATCTCTGTTTAAGTCTCAAGGTAAAATTACTGAGTGTTTCAGACCATGATGGAGAGGTCCCTGAGCCATCTTTATATACAATTCTACTGTGGTGGATGGCTGGGAATCCTCCAAAGTGTCAGGACCAGGGGAGAGGACATGCACAGGGCACTAAAGTCCTAGATGGCAGCACCCCTGGGTTGCAGCAGTGCCTCAGATTCCCACAGGGCTTCATGGGATTGGGAGTTCAGAGCAGCCCTATTGGGTTCCATGGGTGCTGCCAGGGGGTGTTGCAGGGACTGCAGAGCCCTGCTTTGTCGGGCTCCCTTCTCATCTGGACCATGCTCATGACCCACCAGAAGTACTCCTATGTGCAGGATAAAAGGAGCCCACTGCCATCGAGGGTGTGTGGAAGAACAAAGCATAGTGGAGGAGGAAGAGAGAAAGAAAGAGAGAGAAAGAAAGTGAGAAGTCTGAAGACTGAAGACAAGGTGCCTCTGATATTGTGCTGATTGGTGCTTTGTACTGTGCTGTGCAGGTGGGAAACTTGGAAAACGTTTCCCACACCTGAATAAAAGCCGATGTTGTGCTTGAGAACTTGTGACTGTGTCTGACTTTGTCAGTTTCGGGGAGCTGGTGCACCCCCTGCTGGCCACACTACATAAGCTTAGTTGATTTTATTTTTAGTTGCATTTGTATGTAATGTGAGAAGCACCTACTGCAATAGCCATGTCTGTCAGTTTGTCAAACTGAAACAACTCTGCCCCACCTTGGTCCAATTTTGTTTTAAATTTGGCACACTTAAACTTTATAGAAATTTGTCAAGACAGCTCTATTTTTGAACAGATCACGATGTACAACGTTTCCTCGTTGGAAAGCATTGGCGAATCGGCAAGCTTGTCTGCCTTTAAGCAGAGAAACATTCTGGGCTACTTCAACTATGAATTATCCTCTTCTACTCTTCTGGCTGCTGTTCAGATGCCCAATGAAAGTGAGTCAGACGTTGGGGAGAGTGAAAACCGCTCTCACAGCAGCACCCTTCTTCTGGTGCTTTAGGTAAGTTAACCATAAAAGTAACAATAAAAAGTCTCTGAAAATTAATAAATGAGGGAAACAATTATGTAAGCATTTATAAGACTGAAATAGCTGAACTAATATCTGTAGATTATTATTGGGAAGAACCAACAGTTAAATGGTGTTTGAACTACTTAATTGCACGAGAATTGTGCAGCCCCTCTATGTGATATATCCTTAGATTAGGCTTAGAAAGGGGACTGCAGTTGATATTCAACCAGATGATAGGAGCTGCTAGAACCCATGAAATAGGAAGGACAGGGCAGGAGTACAGCTTGTGCCACACTGAAAGAGCTGCTTAGCAGCACAACGTACAACAGACTGACCCTGAGTTACGGTTTATCGTTAACTGAACAGCTGCTTTTGCTTCTGTGTATCTTCAGGCTGGAATTAAAAACTTTAAGGTAAGCGTCACATTTGGTATTCACATTATGTAAGAAATTTCTTCCTTTCCAAGTTCTTAGTTATTTATACCATTTTAATGAATTTTAATTCATTATTAGATTTGAACTAATATTAATAGCTAGATGGGAAACTTATTTCAGTAGTTTTTCTCCTTTTATACAGTAATATTGATAGTGATTTTATGCTAGTCTTGCTAATTTTGTATTAATAGCAACTTTTCTTTTGGTAGTCATTGAGTGTTATCCTATTGGGTATACTGTTTTTAATGAAGTTGAACAACAGTTTGTCACAGACCATCCACCGCTAGCACACATCAACCGACGCCATTTTCACATCCTTTGAATTGGAATCTGCTGTGTATGAAAGCTTTTGAGACACCACCAGCCTATTTAAGTTTCATTTTTAACTACTTGACATTATAATGTAGCGGGGCTACATAATAATAGTATGTTCTGTGTTTGTGCTGAGTGTGTTTTGTTTTCATCATCCCGTTTACTGTCCATTATATGTGCATCAGTAAATGTTGTCCCCGCAAGTGCAGAGGGGAAGGATGATGGAGAGAGACCGCAGCCTCGAGATGGAAATCACCTGTTGGATCCACCAGTTTCATCCGGAACATTTTTTATTTAAAAAAGAGGAGCAAAGGCGAGAAGGGAGGCGAGGAGAGAGAGAGAGGAGGCAAATCGAGAGGAGAAAGGAGACAATTCAAACTCATCAATGCCGTTTATTGCATCATTCCACTACTTGCTTCTTTCAACCACTGATTCAACATCATGACAGCCAGAGCCGAGAAACCCTGGTGTTCAGATTCATACCAGCCATAGCCAGGGCTTTTCAGGGTGAGGTTGTTTTATTTTCGGGAAGGAGCACAGTAACACTACAGCCAGTATCAGTTCCGCCGGACTTTATTTTGGACTCATTCTTCACCACATTTCAATGACTGTGTTTACTTAATCCGTGTTTTTAGTATTGTGGTGTTTTGTGTGCACGTATCTATATCATAAAATATTTTAGTGTCTTTTCAATTTACAATATATCTGTGTTTGATTTTACATATCTGTTTACTATTTTCTGATTATTTCGGAGTGTCGGAAAAAATAAGACAGCTTGTTATTAGAGCAAGAAACCTCAGGTGATCCAAGGAATAGTCTTGGTAGTGTAGTGGCCAGTCTGGGTTACAATGCAGTAAAGTGCCGTTAAAATGCATGTATTAGTGTAGTTCACTAACACATGTAATTACATTCAATTATCACTGTTATTTTTGAAAATTACAGAAATTTTTAATAGACAAAAATGTGTTAACTGACCCTTGTATGGAGTAATTAAAAATGTGAAAGGCTGCAGCTGTCATGTCAATTAGCTTAGTTGTTGAACGCACCTTAGTCTTACACCATACGTACATTTTTTAACTTGTTTACTTTTACAGACATGAACATTTATTCTTTTAAATACTTCGATTTCAAAGAGAAGGAGCTGCTGTGACTGAGATTCACGCAAGATGTCGTACGGCCGCAGCGAAGAGTCACGACATAAGGTGAATGCAGAAAGCAGAGTGTTAGCTTATAATGAGAGTTACCACTGCATTCTTACATAAAGAAGGGAGGGTATTTGCATTGTATGGTGATGAATAAATAAACAATGACATTACTACTATGATGAAAAAATATAATTATTAAAAGGGAATTGAATAAATACATACACATTGTGGCAGACGGCCTGGGCCCTTACCCAGCCGGGACGTGTCTATAGTGGAAGGACCGGAGGAGAGAGCGTGCTCAGGACATTATGTCCTCCATATCGATAGACGGTAGCCAGTCTGGTTTTCAGCGGTGCCTCAGATTCCCACAGGGCTTCATGGGAGCCTTATTGGGTTCTGTGAGTGCTACCAGAGGGTGCTGCAGGGGCTGCAGAGCCCTACTACATTGGGCTTCCTCCTCACCTGGAAGTATTTCTGGATCATGGTAACAGGTCACCAGAAGTGCTCTCAAGTGCATAATATAAGGAGCGCACTGCCACTGCTCCAGGAGCCAGAGTCGGGAGGGAGATGACAAATCTTGCTGGAGGAGGACTGGAGCCGGAAGACAGAAACACAGAGAGAGAGAGTGAGAAACAAAGAAGAAAGGAAAAGTGCAGTACTGTGCTGCTTATTATGTTTTGAACTGTGCTGAGCAGGTGGGAACGATTTGGGAAGCATTTTCCAAGGGGAAAAAAATAAAATGCGTGTTGCCGAACTTGTGTCCATGTATGTCTGTGTCAGTTTGAGGTGCTGGTGTGCCCTTTGGTGGCCACAACATCTAAAGTTGTACCTGGCTACTTGTTATAGTGATACTCGTTCATCCGACCCAGCCCACGTCTGACCCTGCTCCATCCTGAGGTGTGCTTGCTTTAGCACACATGACTGCAGGTGTTTTACTGCTTTTCCATCTGGAGCAGCTGTCAAACAAACAAAGTTGAAGTAACCATTCTCAAGGTATTTTTGAAGAAGAAAGCTAATTAGTAGCTGACGTTGAATGTCTTGTAAAAGAAAGACAAAACAACTATAAAGGTTTGGGGTTTCCGGCCCAGTATACTGTAAAAAACAGTTTTGAAATATGAAAAGTTTAGAGTCAGGTCAATACACATCCGTGCAATACAGTTGACCGCTCAAAGATGGCTAAGCGGAAATATTTATGAGGAGGAACCGGAAGTAGAGGTGAATACTGGGTAGGAGCCGAGGTGGATAGTGGGATTGGTGACGTCATCAGGGACTGACAGAGGAAGGGCGGAAGTAGTAGTGCGTGGAGGCTGATTCTGACCGCTTCATGGCGGCGGTGCGTCTTTCTATCTGCGGAAACAAAGAGAGGAAAGTTAGTACCCCGTCACACCCTTCTGGCATACAAACTCATGATATTGTTTCTGGTCCGTCCGTGGCCCCCTATTCGCACGTGCGTGACAGTCTCTTTGATTAAAGATAAATGAGTTGACAAATTTGCTTTTGAAAGGGAGATTTTGAATTTTCAAAAATGTTTATTTTAGTCGAGGTGTCTCACCAGCAATTGAACTGTTCTGACAAATTTGTTTGAAGAGTAAGTGTGATCATTTTTAACAAAATCAGTATACTTGGAGCCGAGTTATTTCTTCTGGACAGACAGACAGACAGACAGATGTGGCTCTCACAGTTAGTGCTCTTTGCATTATACGCAAATGCATCTATGAACGAAAATACACACAAATGTTTGTTGTAACTTCATGAATATACTTACCTAAATCACCCCAACTTGTATGGTCATGATGGAGAATGGAAACTTTGCTCTTCCTGAAATCCGCCACCATCTCTGTGAGTTTACTGAGGTTGTGCTGCCAGTGATTTAGTCTGCACAACTCAATGAGTTCATCCAGCAGGCCTCATGTCCTCTGCTCAGATATCTGACAATAACCCGAAAATGTCTTTAGGTGGCATCTCTCAGAATTATATTTGAAGTGTGACTTGAATATAGGGAGAAGCAGAAAGGACATGGGAGAGTTTTCAACTTAATAGGGTTCCATGCTTCAGGCTCCAGTCTTTTAAATGTCTTTTCCATTAAATCTTATTGAATATAATTTTTGTTTTACAATGCACACAAAACACATGTTTAAAAATATTACAATGATTTGGGCTTTAGCAATTCATCGAAGCAAATCTATTTTAAACCTCATCTCTTTTCATGCCCTTAAAAACTAAATTTGAGTATTCTACAGCTCTTGCAGGTATCTGTTGTCTAGAAGATATTTACCACGTGAAAAGAAATTAAAGGTGGAAGCTGAAGGGTGAGGATGCAGTTCTACCTAATTGTTCCAAGAATTTCATCTTGCAACTTCTTGAAAGGTTGTTCGGTGTCTCTGAATACAGATGAGTTGTTTGTCCTCCACGCTTTTTGTGTAATGAGCCGCCTCTTGCTCTTCCATTTATAACCACTAAGTGTGAGTTAAGCTATGTCCTTGAGTGTCACTTTGCCTGGTACATTCACTTTGCCATTACCACTAACGAATTTGCTGCTCAAATTACATATTAATATGCTATTAGACTTTTTTAATTCATTTATATATTGTCTTGAAAAAAAACTATAAACATGCAATACATATCAACCATTTTTTGAGGATCTGTATTTTATAAATCAGTGCACATCCCACTTTGTAATAATATTTACATACAGTATGGATGCAGTGAACTGCACCTTCTAGTAGGGTCTCCATTTCTAGACATTGTCCATTTCTATATATAGGACTACGTGTTCAGTAGCACTATACTGTGAATGTTCCGAAGATTAGTTTAGATTTTTTAACTCACATACAAGGGGAATTCTTATTCAGATAACCCTTTTGATTCAGAATGCCAGTCACTCTATGCAAGTCACCAACTCTGCGTCAAACCAAAGAACCCCAGACCACCAGACTCCTGCAGATCCAGACCAACAACAATAACATTTATTTCTATAGCACATTTCCATACAAACAATGCAGCTCAAAGTGCTTTACATGATCAAGAAAGAGAAAAAAGACAAAATAAATAAGAATTAAAATTAGGGAACACTAATTAACATAGAATAAAAGTAAGGTCAGATGTCCAGGGAGGACAGAAAAGGCAAAAATAAACTCCAGATGGCTGGAGAAAAAAATAAAATCTGCAGGGGTTCCAGGCTAAGAGACCACCCAGCCTCCTCTTGGCATTCTACCTAACATAAATGATCTCAGTCAGTCCTCATTCTATTCAGGGTTCTCATGGAAGATGACAATGCCCTGTGCATGCTATCACTCCCATTCCTTCCATGCTGCAGGCGTCCCATCTGGGTAAGGCTCTTAGATGGTGTCCATGATAGTTTTTATAGTTATTTTAATTGTGAGGGAAAAAGCACAGGGATGTTTTGTAAAAGAAATTTTAATAGAAAACAGTGTCATTGCAAAGCTGGGAGTAGTTAATATCATCAGAACCCCTGTCATGTAAATGGTATGTTTGGATATCAATCTAGACTCTTTTCATGTGTAGCTCCTAGTTTTTGATAGTCCTCATCCTTGACTCCTAAAGAATACAAAAAAAAAAAAACTCCTAAAAAACATTGCAGAGAAAAGAAATGGAAGAAATCTTGGGAAGGACAATTCACATAGAGACCCCCTTCCATTTAAGTTAGGTATGCAATGGATGTCAAAAATGGGGTAAATACAATACAGAACTAGCACATACGAGGACGCAAATTTGTTCAAATACATCAAACACACACAAAGTACAAAGTAAGTAACATGAATGAAAAACAACGTCATCAATGCATCAGGTAATTGCTGAACTGCGGCCCGATTGTAGAAAAGGAATCAAAAAGCCAGACACAGTCAGAGTTCTAGAGACCTTGGCCAACAAGTCATCTTATTTCCCCCTCATTCCACAGCTGAGTCAGTACTAGGCCAGCTAATCTGATGATTACAGTCCTCCTTTAACTGAGATGACTTTTCCATAAGCTGGCAAACAACTTGGCAGTAGAGCAGTAGAGCATGAAGATACTGAGAAGTGAAACAGAATAGGGGAGGGTTCATAAAAGTTTATGAATATCGTATTACTTATACTTTAGTGCTAATGACTAAGAGCAGAGATGCAGCGTGCATAGCTAATCAGCAGCTCTAATCAGGGTATGCTAAACTGAAGTTGTGAGTCTTCATCTGGGATTTAAAAGCTGAGACTGAATGGGTACATCTTATAGTACCTGGCAAATCATCTCTTCACTTGTGATGGTCAATTCTCTACCCTTGCTCCTGTAACAGTTGATCCCAAACAGTACCCCAGACGGATGACCTGTATGGTAAGTCACTTTGGATAAAAGTGTCTGCTAAGCTGCAAACATATGTAGTGGCAAATGATATAAATATAGTATAGAAATTGTACAAAAGTGAGCTGTGGCTGCATTTAGCCAAAATAAACATTTAGAATACTATAATTATCCATCCATCCATAATCCGCAGTACAAAATAGAGTGAAGAATTACATTAGAACAATCAAGTATATGAACAGTTATAAGATTATATTTATTGTTCCAGTGCTCTAATTAAACCTGTATTACACAAGTAGATGTTACAGAAGAATATAATGGAAATTGATAAAAGACAGAGAAGAAAAAGATCAAAACAATCAACCCAAAAAACACAAAACCAGTAAAGGTAGAAAAGCTTTTCCCATTCAATATGCTTTTCTCCAGTTGTAGACACACATTAAGAAGCCATCCTTGGATAAATGGTTGCAGACTTACTTTTACATTTTAAGGCATTCTATTGGCTCCTTGATTAAAGTTAATGCAATGTTACTTTTTCAGCACCATGCCTGGAATGACTAATAGTGAGGCCCCAAGCTAAGAACTAAGCCACTGCAAAGCTAAGAGGAGTGAATACCAAAAAGTCAGAACTGATGCCTGGAAACACAAAAATCCCTTATTTACAGTCAGATACATACAGCTTGATACAAGTGTCAGCGATGCAGAACATTTCGGCACTCACGTCTTCTTTAACTCTAACAGATGAATGTATAGTATTTGATCTATAGCAGTTTGGTTATGTTTTCATATGCTAATCCTTTAAAATAAATTTGAAGATACAGTCTGTGACAAAAAAAAAATCTATTTGCCATGCTTTATTCATGATGGATCGGGGGCAGATTTTCAAAATAAATTTAGAGAATGCATTTTAATAAAGGTATTCTTTTTACACAAAAAAACACAGAGAGAATATTCTGAACGTATGCCATTTTAAATCCCTAAGTGGACTTTCCAAGTTTCTTTTCAAGTGGAATCTTAAACTGTGTGCATGTTAACTGCAAGAAAGAGTAAATTCTTTATATAGTGATTAGTTGCAAGATGTGGATGCAAAATGTGCAAATGCGAGGGATTACATTCTTGTAAGACTGGCTTTGAAATAAGATGCTAATAGTGATATTAGTATTATGTCATTTTAACTGCTTTCCAAAATATCTAAATATTTGCCCACCCATTTATTGTTTTTTAGAATGTCAGTAGTATGTAGCATTGCCAGTCAGTCATATTCTATGCCACTTAGTCCTGAACAGGGTTGTGTCGGGTGCTGGAACCTTTCCCAGCTAGCAGAAGGCACAGGGCAGGAGCACACCCTGGACAGGATGCCAATCCATTACACACACACACACACACGCCATCCATACACTAGGGCAAATTTAGAATTGCCAATCCACCAAACCTGCATGTCTCTGGACCGTGGGAGGAGAATATACAATCTCAAAGGGAGAACCCAGTCTTGCTACCACTGCGCCACCATGCCAACCTATGTGGCATTGTCACTTTTCCTATCTTATATATATACATCTACAAATGGAAGTAAGTGCATTTGTCTGTCTGGCCCGGAAGTGAGAGGTGGAGTCGGGGTAAGGGCTCCACCTCACAGAAAACAGAAACTCTCTTAGCCGCTAATATACAAGTGAGCCTAGCACGTAGGTAAAACGAAACTTCTGAAGAAAGATACACTCGTTTAGCTACTAATGCACAAGAGAGGCGAGCAAATCAGCAAAATGGTATCCCTTTTACTTTTTCTCCCGCCACTAATACAAAAGTGAGGCGAGCACGTCGGCAAAACGAAACCTCCAAAGAAAGACAAAGTCACTTAGCTGCTAATGCACAAGTGAGGTGAGCTCATCAGCAAAACGAAACCTCCTAGGAGAGAGATGCCCAGAGTAGTTCTTCAATTACCTGACATCTCTAAATTTTAAACAGAAGGTACATACGCTCCAACATAAAACATTGACACTGTATCTGATCGTGTTCATCTCTGATGGGAGAGCATCCCCCGTGTGGGGAGAAAAGCACATGGCCGTGATATCTGTGGCAATCAGCAGCTACCCACTAAAACACATGGAGCTCTGATCTCCCTCTCAAAAACGTCAAACTTTACTCCTTAACAATCTATAGATGATAATGTCTGCTGAACAAACAGGTAATGCTAGCTAAGCAGAGGCTGGCGCATGAGTGAGGAGGGCCC
>JANRMT010062823.1:5389391-5406305 GCA_026402145.1 Polypterus bichir lapradei
TAGACATATCAATAGGAAAGCAAGGTGTAAAGCTTAAGTTTAAATTACGTTCATAGACACGCTGCCGCTAAATATTCGCAGGCAAATCCACAACTTAATACCGGGAATGCCTGTTAAACATCTTAGATTCACGAGTACCGATTTGGGTAGTGATCACTTCGATGAATGAAACCTTTTATCTTTACAACGGTTGACAACGAAGATGAGATGGTCAGGGATATTACATTATTTTTAAAATGTTTCCTTTTCTTTTTCATAACTTCTTTAACACACTACTTCTCCGTCGCGAAGCGCGGGTATTTTGCTAGTATGTTTATATGTTTCACGAAAATATTGCATTCAATGTGTGATGTTGTATTCATTTCAATTTTTGTCTGTTGCTGATATTTAATTACCCCCACTTGCTTGTAGGAGGCATTCTAGTAAGAATTTCTTTATATAATATACACTCGACAAAACAATCTCATTTGATCATGGACTTTAATATTGATTTATTAGTGCTGGTTTAACTTTTCTAACCAAGTGATTGTTAAACACACCATATCATTACAAGTAGTAGCAGAACTCAAGTGTCTGGTGTAACCATGAAACACGAAAAAAGACACAAACTGTCTGGTCAATTGCTGAGTTCCTGGCTCTTCAGTCATGTCCAGGTGACGTGCCAAAGGCTGGATGACAATACCATGCTATTATTATGATGGCAGGTTCTGTAGGCTGGTAGTTTAAATATTGTTTTTTTTATTTTTAAATTAGTCTAAATACATGTAGTCACTGCTTCTCCCTGTAACCTTAACATCCTAGTAAGTTATTGGTCATATAAAAGATCTTGTGGCTTCAGCTCAGTCTTGTTTTGTAGTTTTTTTTTTTTTGATGTTCTTAGGGCCTTGTCTTACAGTTTACAGGTGTTTCCAGAGAGGCTTGAAGTTAGGGCTGTGACTAGGCCACTCAAGGACATTCACAGAGGTCTCCCTAAGCCCCTTTATTTGTTGTCTTTGCTTTGTGTGCCTTTAGCCCAGCCTGAAGTCCAGAGTGCTTTGGAGCAGGATTCCATTAAAGATATCTTTGTACTTTGTTCGACCTTCCTTCCACCTCTAGGCATCCAGTCCATGCCATTTTATAGCAAATTCACAGCATAATGCTTCCACCACTATGCTTCACCGTTGGAACAGTATTGTGCAGGTGATGAGCAGTGCTTGGTTTCCTCTAGATGTGACACTTAGAACGGAGGACAAACAGTTCAGTCTTGGTTTTAGCAGACCAGCGAATCCTGTTTGTCATAGACGGAGAGTCCATTAGATGCCTTTTTACAAACTCCCAGCAGCCTTTCATGTGTCACCTGACCACTGTGTCATAAATCCCAGAAAAGTGGAAAGCTGCTACTGTGGTGGCTTTTTTTTCTTGAGGGAAAAAATGAGGAATGATTTAAACACATTAATGTTAGGCAGAATGTCCTACCGGGTTGTCTTTTGGCATTGGGACCCCTGCAGATTTTGCTTTTTCTCCAGCTTAAATTGAGTTCTTTTTTCTGTCCTACCAGCCATTTGACTTCATTATCATACTCATCTGTAGAGTTTACAATATCACACTTTATATTAAGGACACCACTATTCTACTAATTAGATATATATGGTATATAAGCTTGTATGGATTTGTTTATGTATTTATTTGTTACTTATTCATTATTATTTTTAACTACTTGTATTTGTCTTTCTTTTCTTGTAACTCTCTCTTTGACATCTTGTAAAGCACTTTGAACTGTATTGCTTGTATGAAGATGTGCTATAGAAATAAATGTTGTTGCTTCTGGAAGTTTCTCTAGTTTCCACACAGGCTCAACCAGAGTGACTATCAGGTCTCATTTCTTACTATGGCCCATCTTCCTTGATATCTCAGTTTGGCCTGGTTGGCCAGCTTTAGGAAGAGTCATATTTGTCCCAAATTGTTTTCATTTCAGAATTATGAAGGTAGATGTGCTCATTCATACCATCAACACTTCCAAAATGTTTCTGTAGCCTTCCCCAGATCTGTGACTGAACAAATCATGTCTTGAAGCTTTGGAAGCAATTCCTTTGACCTCAAGGCTTGGCTTTTTGCTCTGATCCACATTGTCAACTGTGGGACCTTCCATAGACAGGTGTGTGCCTTTCCTAATCAGTTCAATCCAATTGAACTGACCACAAGGTGCAGATGTTGATCAATACCAATGGGATGCCCCTGAGATTTTAGGTGTTGTAGCAAAGCGTCAAGGTGATATTTCAGTTTTTACTTTCTTGTATATGAAGTATAGGGAAAGTATTTTAATCGTCCAAAAAATTCGATGTTGAGATTTTGACGAATCTTAACATTTTAGACCTCCCTGACTTTCTCGTATACAAAGCATAGGGAAAGTATTGGGATCTTCCAAAATTTCCATTTTTGAGATTTTGATGAATCTCGACATTTTAGACCCAAGTCCGAAAATACCATTTTTGGAATGATGTCTGAGTGTCTCTGTAAACACAATAACTTTGAGTACGCTTTCACTTAGGTCAATCAAATTTTGCACACAAGTATTAGGTACAAAACTTAGATTTCTATCAACTTTTGAGCTATTTCCACTAACCAGAAGTGGTGCTTTACTATTTATTCATGCAGTCCAATTTGTTCAACTTTACTTTTATAATAATTGTTCAGTATATTATTAACTAGCTGTCCCCCGTGGCTCTACCCATGTAGTAGTGAAACAGGACAGTGAGGAATGCAAAGCCCGGCTCTCCACTCCTGACGTCACACTTCCCCCTCCCCTTGGCCCGCAGCCTCTGTCTCAGATTAGCGCAAATATATCACTCCTGCAAGCAAACTATGATACACAGCGCAATGAGAGAAGCCGCAAAATCAACCAGAATGTTTAAGCAAATTATAGAAAAAAAAAACAGATCTAAATCCGTTAAGTAGTTCTCTCGTTCGCTAGCTAAGCGAATGTAAGGAACACGCCAAGGCTGGTGCGTGAGTGAGAAGGGCCCGGGCCCTGCCCCCCTCGGCCTGCTGTATCTCTCTGATCCACGCAAATAAATCGGTACCACAAGCGTGCTATGATACATAGCGCAAATTACAGAAAAAAATCTAACGATCTAAATCCGTTAAGTAGTTCTCTTGTGAAAAGCAGACAGACAGACAGACGTTGGATTCTATATATAGAGAGATTTGATTTGTTCTTGATGGTTCTTTAATGTATATAATATAAAAATATAATCATTGTCTTGTGGTTTACTCCTCAAATATCCATCCCCATATCTGAGTATAAGTCTAGGGGAGACCACTCCCGATTTTTTATCTTTAATAAATTTACAAAAATTTCTAAAATCCTTTCTTTGCTTTGGCATTCTGAGATACTGAGTGTTGTTTGATGAGGGAAAAAATAAATTTAAATGACATTAAATCAAGGATGCAACAAAACAAAATGTGAAAAACGTGAAGTAGTGTGAATACTTTCTGAAGGCACTGAATCCCTCTGCATTTGCTGTAGTTAGTTATTATGCAAATAAACAAAGTTTGTGGGTAAAATCTTAAAGCCAGTGTCTCTATCATGCTGCTACTTGCAGTGGGTTAGACTGTCCATTCCTTGTCTAGCTGTGGTCAATTCCTGTCCCTCATCTAGAAAAGACCCTAGGTGGTTAGTTGGTAGCTTTCGTGATCTGCTAACATGACAAAACACAGTGAGTGTGAGTGTGCCCTGCATTTAACAGGCACCATTTACAGGGCTGACTCCTGCATTACCCACAATGCTGTCTCGATAGACTCTGGCCCCACATGACTCAATAAAGTAGTTTAAGAGCAAATTTGAATCTTTTCTCTTGATCTCCGTGATTAAAACGATGGTGTCAGTCTAACCAGACTCTGAGCACATTGCAGCCTTTGCCAGTTTTCTATTTATGCATGCTATTTTTGAAGCATTGGTAGCTCTGAAAATTCACCACGTATTTTTGTCAGACAGAAAATTGCAGCAAACAGGAGCATATAATTTGAAGATCACATAACTGTTTTATTAGACTATCTGTCAAATGTTAATTTCAAGATATTGCAGTATGCAAGAATCAGCCACTTGTGAAATGCATATTATCTTGAATTATTTGGTTATAACAGTTGAAATAAATGACTGCTAATGAGAGACGACTTTAAGAGATGATTTATATGATTTCTAGGAGCAGGATCTAATACAGAGAGAAACCTGCTGACATTTGGGATATTTTGTGTTTTCAACATGGAAGAATATTGCATTCAAGAGACATGCTTGTTTTATATTTTAAACGATTCCTTTTGTGGTAGCACTGAGCTCAGCAGAGTAGCATTTACTACAGCACTGCTAAATTTGCAAATGCTGTGGTGGTACAATGTACTCTGGAGATTGCATTATGTTTAATGAAACAACTCTTTTTTTCCATACTCTAAATTTCTTATTTTGGTTTTTAATATCTTTGCTTGGGTGGAATGCATTTTTAAATGAAAAGAAACCTGATTATTCAATGAGGCAAAGAAAATCGCTAAAGTAACATTTAGAGTAGAAAATGTAACTTACAAAATAGGAAGGAGAGAAGAAAACCAAATGCCCATCACTTACTAACATTTAGAAGGCAACCTTAAAAAAAAAAAAAAAGTAAATATACCATATAAAGATACAAGACATGATACTGTATTCTTCTTTCTTTTCCTCTTCACCCACTGATATGTGTGGTTGATGTGCCTGATCAACCTTCTCCAAACAACTCCATCCTGCACCTCCTCACCAGTCAGACCCTTTTCCTGCAGATCTAATTTCACTTTATCCATCCTCCTCCTCTTTGTCATCCCTTACTTTCTTTTCACCTATATTTCCATTTCTATCATTCTTTTTCTCACATATTCATGGTCTCTCCTCATCACATGTCCATACGTCTTCAACCTCCTTTCTTGTACTTTCCTAAGTTATTTCATTTTTTATTCTGCTCTTTTTTGTAACTCCACACATTCATCTCAACATTCTCATTTCTGTCACATCTGACTTCTTCTCCTGTGCTCCCTGTACTGATCATGTCTCAACTCCATCCATACTTCCTGGTCTTACCACTGTCTTTAAAAACGTACCTGTAACTTTCGATAACACTCTATGGGTTATAAATGCATCTAATTTTCCATCTTGGGCTAACGCTGATCCTAGATATTGAAATGTATCCACTCTTGTCAGGAGCTCTTTCTGCAGGCAAACCCGTTATTCCTAATCATCATTAAACCTCAGATATTCTGTCTTCTTCCTATTTATGTTCAATCCTCGGTCTTCCAAAGCCTTCCTCCATTCTTCCAACTTCCTCCTTTCTGGAGCTACACAACACAATGTCATTATAGTCTGAATACTTTTTGAATCTTCAGTATATACTGTAAATGTAAACTACTCTCAAGTTCAATTACATCCAATATCTGAACAGTAGTCCAGTCTTCTGCAGAGATGGGATATCCTGTCAGAGGGACAACCATCTCAGCAGTACTCCATGAGTTTGATATTTATGGTAGAGTAGCTAACTCCTGCTTGGCGTTTGACAAACATCATTTAAAAGAGTCTAAGAGCATGACATTTGATCTGCTTTGATAAGACAAAAATTGCATTCTTTGGGCTGAACTTCAGGTGTGCAAAGTCTGTAGAAACTTACTGAAGAAGACTCAAAGATGGAATTACTGCCAAAGGGGTTTCTGTAACGAACTAAGAGTCTGAATACTTTGTCACGCATGTGCAATTGGGAGGCAGCTAAAGGGCCTGAATAATAGTAGCACCATGCCAGACCAGGGGGCAGCGAGCTGCACTGACTTTCTCTCTCAGTCCTCTGCAGACCATCCACGAGAAATTCTGCTCACTTCCGGTGCCTATGATGACGTCACTTCCAGCACAGGCACCATTGATGATGTCACTTCCTGTCCCCGATGACATCACTTCTGGTCCTGGCGCAGTTGATGAAGTCAGTTCAAGTCCCGGTGACATCACTTCCGGTTCTGGTCCCGATAATGTCACCTCCTGTCTCAGCCTTTAAAGCCTCCATCTTCCCATCCTAAAATCAGTTCTGTTTTGGACTCTGTTTGGTGAACAACTCAACAATTTACCCATTTACAGCCACGGCACAATTTAAGGGTGGCTGCTCCAAACTTTCTTTTGATGTCTCTTGCTCGTTTGTATGACAACGTATATGAATAAGAGATTTCAGTTTTTGATTTCTAATAAATTTATAAACCTTTCTGAAAACATGTTATCACTTTGTCATTACGGGTTATTGAGTGTTGACTGATGGACAACAATGTCAGATTTAAACATTGAATAACATTGGGCCTGAATACTTTCTGAATCCACTGTATGTAAAAAATACAATTATTCTTTGAGGACTAGCTGTTTATGTCTTAACAAAGTATACTTCTAATTTCAGCAAATACATACAATATTATCACACATTTTGTATATTATTTGCAAATCAAAAAGCTGTCTGTCACTTTCTGCTCTGTACTGTAGGACCTGCTCTATATCCTTTTGTAGGTCTGTGTGGAGTGACTGCCATGTTCACCTGGTACCCTCTATATCCAGCAGGGGGCGCATGCTCCCTGGGAATATATTTCTTAGATATTGCAGCTTTTACTAAACCAAATCTCTCTCTCTCCCTATATATATATAATATTACATTTTTCCTTGGTACAGTAATGATTATTTTAAATGTAACACTAAAGAAAGTATATACTTAGCTGCTTTTAATATTGACTGGACACTCTCAATAATACAATAGTAGAAGGAAAGCTACTGGCGAAAGTGTGATATAGTTGGGGGTTCCTGAAGTCTGCTCCGGCCTGCTTCAAGAGCAAGAGTGTGGGAGGCATATTTCTCAGGTATGATGCAGGAGCGATACCCACCATCCATCTGTAGGTGAGCTCTAATGTTCAATGCAGTTGCCCAAGCTTAATCCTTTTTATAGTTTCCAATGTAAAACATACATTTGCCAAATATGGGATTCATTTACAGGGATACTTTAAATAGCAGACACTGGCCTCTAGCCATATATTGATCATCACCATGCAGCAGCTCTACTTAAAATTGGCTACATCTTCCAGCAGCTCCGACAGTATTACACTATTGGACAGATTTAGAGTATGCAGGGGTTGTTGGGAAGAAGGACAGGAGCCAAAAAGACACAGAAAAGATCACTATCAACAGTCTCTATACATCACACATACTATTGGATTATAAATTCCGTGGATTACAGTGCTTTCAATCACATCAACTCTTCATGCTTCAGCAGGAACCTGGTAGGACAAAACATTTCTTTTCCTTCAGACGGCTGTTCACATGTTTTTTCATTCCACACTCCATTGTCATCTGCATCTGCTGTACTGGACTATATTGGACTTTATTGTTAGTGTTAATTGTTTACATAGCAGTGCCTGCTTTCTCATTTGTTTTCATGTATGTTGTGTATGTACAGTAAATAATTATTACTGTCAGGGAACTAAAGGAAGCTATTGCATATGCGTTTTTGTATAATATTGGTTTTTTTTCTCTTCATTATTTAATATATTCTTTATTTTTCGATTAATTGAGCCATTTATCAGTGTCTCTGTGTATGAGTGGGTGGGTGCGTGCCAGTTTAAGGCTGAGTGTGTTCCTGAGGTCCCTGTAATAAAATAAACAAATCACCATCTTCGGACTTTGTGAATCTTAGCATCCTTGTGACCACAACAACCAAACAGGGAGCACATCAGCACTTTTGAATAGCCTACTGGAGTTGTTATCCACTTGTTTCTTCCCATTTCCCTGTCAGGTTCTCCCTGTCACCTGATTAGTGTGGTCTCTGCTATATTTATTCATGGCCTTTATTAGCCATTGTAAATAAAATAATGTGAATAGAATACACTTTGCAGATCACAGTGGCACACCCTCTCCTACTTAAAAGTTCATTGGGTGTGATTTTGCAAAGTCTGGTCCCAAAAGTTCAAATGGTGTGGAACCTGTAAGAAAAAGAAAGACAAACTGACTGTCCGGGAGTCATTTTCTATCCTGCTGCAGAGGGTTGATGTGCTGGAGTCTTTCTCAGCTAGCATAGGGTGCAAGGTAGGAACAAACCCTGGACAGGGCACCAGTCCATCACAGGGCAAACATACACACAGGCCAATTTATGATCATCAATCCACCAAACCTGCATGTGTTTGGACTGTGGGAGGAAACCCACACAGACATGGGTAGAACATGCAGACTCCAAGCAGGCAGAGAAGCCCGGGACATGAACCTTGGTCTCCTAACTGCCAGGCAGCAGTGCTACCCAGAGTGACATTTGATTTTATATACAGTATAAAGAGATATCAGTATGTATTACCAGGTGGTTCTTTTCTTCCATTTTATTCATATTTATATTCAAATTGTTTAGGCTGACTCCTCCAAGATTATCAATAAATCAATCTTTGTTTTATACAGTCCCAGTAATGACACTGGTAGGTTAAACATAATTATAAGATGTATATGTATTTTGTTATATTCTTTACCTTGTGATAAGTTGAGCCGCACTGTGATAAAATATTGATGTTTTGTCAAACAACTGCATGGCTCCTGTTCAGAGTTGCTCGCAGCCAATTTTTATTGCTTAATATGAAAAATAAAAGAGTATGATATTAACTGAAAAACGTGTCATGTATTTTTCATGGCCAGTATAATGTCCTCAATCAATAATAACATGTTTAACAATATTTTTAATTACTGTAATGATAAAAAAAGAAATCCCAATGCTTACTATGCACAATTCTAATATAGATCCTGTCAGCCTGCTGCGGTCAGTTTAAATTAAAAATAGCAGTGATAAGACGTTGTGAGTTTATAAAAGATGAAGATAATTGGAGATGGAATTGCTTTGGGTCAAAAGATTCACGTTCTAAGAAACTGATAACGTGCCGGGTAAAATATGACTAACAAACCACATGAAAAATGTATAATATGGATTTGAAAAAAGTCTAGTAGATGTAAAGTGTTAATATCACAGTCATGAGATATATAAAACTATTGAATGTGAAGCCTTTTGTCTTAATATTTAAACAGGAACTTCCATCCATCCATCCATTTTCCAACCCCCTGAATCCGAACACAGGGTCACGGGCGTCTGCTGGAGCCAATCCCAGCCAACACAGGGCACAAGGCAGGAACCAATCCCAGGCAGGGTGCCAACCCACCGCAGTAAACAGGAACTTAAAATTTAAAATAACCTTAAATTAAATTCCCCTTTGGTGTTTAGTTTTTTGGTCAGCTCTCTCCATTCTTTCTATCAACACTTCTCCTCTTTTGATGATTTTTGTACTCTTAGACCATCTTTACTCCATCTTTCTGCCTGCAACTTGCCTTTGCCTCTCACTGGACATCTTTCTCCCTCTGATGTTCTTTCTTTCTCCATCTGGAAAGTATCACATTTCAACTGGAGTTTATATTTTTATTTTTCAATTATTATTTTTCATTTCTGTTATGTTTGCTATTATGTATTGCCTCTTTAAATGTTCTGAATTTCCTTGTGCCTTGTGTGTGGAGCTCAAGGAGGTGGGGCCACCCTGATGACACCACACCTAAGTCCGATCTCTGGGTATTTCAGTCAGAGAACATTGAACAGTCAAGACGAGAACAGGCCATTCAGTCCAACAAAGCTCATCAGTCCCATCCACTTAAGTCTTCTAAAATAACGTCAAGTCGAGTTTTGTTTGTCTAATATACAACTTGGTCATTTATTCCTTGTGTCTGTGGTTCTCTGTGTAAAGAAAAACTTCCTAATGTTTGTGCAAAGTTTACCAGTAACAAGTTAATTTCTGGTGTGGTGTTGCTAATGAGCATTCAAACACTCAGTTGATCATGTAGACTATAAACAGCAGACCACAGCAGAACCACCTGTTCATTAGTTTAACTTAATCCTGATCTCCTTCTGTTGTTCACCACAGCAACACTTAGACCTATAAGGACCTAACTGAAACATAGTCTGGTCATGATATGGTCCTAGAACAGTGCTATCTCAGGTACACTGCAGACATACCAGGGATTACAAGTGTATACAGTGGATTCAGATCCCTTCACTTTCTGCACACTTTATTCTGCTGTAAATTTAATTTTAATTGGATCAATTCGTCATATATACCCATCAAAGTGAAAAAAAAATGTCTAATTTCTGTTAGTGTTGCAGACTCTTTGTAGTAGCGCTCTAAACAGGTTCACCCTGTTTGCTTTAATTTTCCTTGAGATGTTTCTAGAACTTGATTAGGGTCCATCTGTCGACTCTGTTCTTCTGTCTACCACACTCCTTGGTCACTTATTCCAAGTGTCTATCGTTCTTTGTGTAAAGAAAAACTTCCTAATGTTTGTGCGAAATTTATCCTTAACAAGTTTCCAACTGTGTCCCCGTGTTCTTGATAAACTCATTTTAAAGTCACCATCTTGATCCACTGGACTAATTACCTTTATAATTTTAAACACTTCACTCATGTCATCTCTTTATTTTCTTTTGCTTAAACTGAAAAATCTCAACTCTTCTAATCTTTCCTCATAACTCATCCCCTGTAGCCCTGAATCAGCCTAGCTGCTCTTCTCTGGACCTTTTTCTAGCGCTGCTATGTCCTTTTTGTAGCCTGGAGACCAAAACTGCACACAGAACTCCAGATGAGGCCTCACCAGTGTGTTATAAAGCTTGAGCAGAACCTCCTGTGACTTGTACTCCACACATCAAGGCGCTATATAACCTGACATTCTGTTAGCCTTCTTAATGGCTTCTGAACACTGTCTGGCCACTACGTCCACTACGACTCCTACATCCTTCTCATAAGGTGTACTGTTAATTTAAATTTTAACATTTTTACTTCCTACTCGTAATACTTTACATTTACTGACATTAAATACTGTCCAAGTCCTTCTGTAACAATTTACTGGATTCAAGATTATCTGCCAATCTTCCTAGCTTGGTATCATCTGCAAACTTAACCAGCTTGTTATTTATATTCTTGTCCAAATCATTTATATATTAAAATTGCAGCGGCCCCAGCATTGATGGCAGAATGCGGATGTAGTTTTCATCAGAGGACAAATGCTGTTTTATAAAAGATAGGAGGGAGGATGGTCTTTTGTCACAGGGAGCATGGAACTATTGTCAGAGGATGGATGCCATTTTGAAAGAGGCAGAAGGGAGACTGAAGTTTTGCTTGAAAAAGGATGCTGTTTTGTTGGGGAATGGAGGAAATCCTAAAATGGACATTGTATGGGAGGAAATGTTTATTTGCCACATAGTGCTCACAACTACTCCTGTTTCCCCTGATAATTTTATTGGGGTTAACACTTGATGGAATAAAAGATGATGCAACCATAAATTTACTGTAATCTTTTATACTGAATTTGCTCATGCGTCAACCTACCTGGAAAAATCTCTACTTACCCTTCGTAACTCAAAAACAATGAAAAAACTAGAAACAAATGTTCCTTTAGAACATGTTGCTGCAAAGATGATCCTAGAGAGCTGTAGTGGCAGCATGTTTTTGCTTAATTAGAAACCTATTCTTGCTAGTAACATCTTATTTAAATTTAAGGCTTCTTAGGGTTTTCAACTCTATTTTACAGTATGTCGTAATATTTTTCCTTTCTAAGGATATCATCCAAATGATTTGTAGCCTGAAGCGGATGAGTAATTCCCAGACCTTCACTATTTTGTCTTTAATTCCAATTATTTTATTAAACCAGATAGTTAAAGATGACTACACAAGTATTATTGTTAAAAAGTTAGATGGAGAACAGCTGTCTCTTTTCTCATTTGTGCTCCTATTGGTAATAAGCAACAATTAAAACTGTGAATGCAGCTGTTTAAGACTAACATCAAAAATTAAGAGTGGGGATCCGAACATCTAAAATGAAGCATAAAAATGTTGTTGAGCAGTAAGGACTTCAAAAACAACAAATGACTTGTCATTAAGAAATTGGGCTGAAACAAAAACCTACAGCCATTACGGCCCTTTTGGATCGACTTCACAGGACCCCTGCTTTAAAGGCATGATGTGAAGCTTTTTTAGAACTGGGCAATAATTCATTATTGTTATTCTAAAAGAGTCTGCTTGGCCTTGTGTATATAGCAAAGAGCATTAGCTCCCTGGGAATGAGTTCTTTTGTAATTATGGCGTGTTATATAAGCCAAATCTATATAGATATAATATTAAAAGGCGATAGCCCTCCCTTAGTGATACGGTGGTAAGAAATCACATAGGAGAAATAACTTAGCTTTGTTTAATGACGGTTTATGCTGCATAACAGACGAAGGAAGCCAATGGCAAGATCCCAGTTTGGGAGTTGGGGTCTGATATGTAGAGTCTGCCATTTTTGCTGTGCAGTGGAAGGATTGTCAGGATCAGATGACGTTATTTCCCATCTGCCCATCGGCTTCAAAGGGGTGCCGGGCAATGTTCCAAGGCTTTATACTCTTTCTTCATGTGCAGGCCCCCACTTAGTTAAATTATGCCATTCCAAACAAGGCAAAGAGGATACAGTTTCATGCTGAGTTTGACACACAAAAATAGTATACAGTGGTCCTCAGTCTGACTGCCCATTTCGCAGTTGTCCCTAACTGTCTTGTCTTATAATGCTTGTCTAGCAGTTCTTATATGGTGAACCCTTGTGCTACATCTGGTTCTGTGTCAACTGTGCATGTGAGTAGAAAAAGACAGATTTATAAAATATACTTGAACAGAGCACAGTGACATATTAAACTTATACACTTATTACACCTTGTCCTCTTGATGTGCATGGTGTTACAGTAAGTGTCATGTTTTAACATACATGTTCAGCTTCTGGAGTGTTGTACTTTTGGAAGAATTATGTTTTATTTGCTGTGGTATGATTTTAAGCTTAATAAAATTTAATACAAAAAAAAAGAAAACAGAAGCTTCCACTGCTTAATTCCCCTTTTACTGTAACCATGTTTCCACTCTGATACTCAATGTATGATAAAATAAATGGAAAGCAGAATATTTTAATCTAAAATTGTATTCTTCCTTCAACTTTCAAAATGTAAAGCTCAGAGGAATACAGCAGAAGGTATTCTGGTTATAATAAAATTTTGTATCACTCTCCCAAATGAGAATAGATTTGGCTTAAAAACTGAAACAAAAATATAAAACTCTCACTCTCTCCTCAGTCTAAAGACTCTTATTTAAATGTTTTATCCCTCGATTTTTCATAGTTCCCTACAGAATATAACATTTTGTCTAAGAAATAAAAAGGGAAACAAACCCACATACATATTTTATTATATAGCAGTGAAATGTAACCCTTTAGTTGTATTTGAAAGCATTTATGTGAGAAAATATCTTGCTTTGCCATTAAAAAAACCCATTAGTTTTATAAAAACAAATCATCAATAACAAATACACATATATCTACCTATCTATCATAGAGTGCCTTTCACATATCTATCTATCTACCTATCTATCATAGAGTGCCTTTCACATATCTATCTATCTATCTATCTATCATAGAGTGCCTTTCACATCTCTATCTATCTCTCATATAGTGCCATTTCTATTTTAAACTAGTTCATGTTCAGCTCATTTTGTATTTTTAAGGAGTGAGAAAAAATGACCCATGAGTTTACTATTTTCAATTTTGCATGCCTTATAATAGGCTATTACAGTGCACTTGAATAAAATACAATAATTATGAAGACTTTTTTATTTAAATACACTTTATTGAGTTTTACCCAGTAACAAACACGTATAACCATATAGTGTATGATAATATCCTCTCGGTCAAAAAAGAAATTACCGTATATACTTGCATTTAAGTTCTCCCGCAGATAAGTTGGGACTTGATTTTACCATATAATTTCTAGTATTTTATAATGTCGACTGTATAAATCGAATGCAGAAAACTCATGCTATTGGTCCAAGAGATTACGATATGCTAACGCCCACCTGAGAGAGTAACCATGGAGTACACTGTCTTTTTATTCTCTGTATTGTGCCTACGTGACCACACTGTAATACCTGAACTATTCCAAAGTGACCTTTGCACTGTTTTGTGTTTTTTTGTATCTCACACCCTCATACACCTTTATCGTAACAGCATCCCTTAAATATGATGGAGTGTTCAATTAGTAGAAAATATGAAGCTGGTTTTAAATTAAAAGTCATTGAAGTGGAAAAAGAAATTGGTTACTGCACTGCTACCACAAAATTCGATGTGTCTGAGAAACTAATGCACGATTAGAGGAAGCAAGAAGATGTAAAAAAAAAAAAAATTAAAGGGTTGCATTTTTGAACAAGCATATAAGTCAGGGTCTGATTTTATGATTGATTTTTTGGGTTTTAAGACCCAACTTATATGCGAGTATATACGATAAATAGATGCAAGTATACATATAAATTACCGCTCTACAGTATTTCCAACCATGTGACATAAATGGTGACTGACTAACCAGTGTGTAGGTGAACTAACCTATTATGCTGCCTGTCAAATTACTCTGCCGGTCAAAATTTGCGTCACATATTTCATAAAGTGGCCTCGTGAAGTACAACGTTTTCCTAAAAGTAAAAGTGGAGCTTCACTGTGTGCTCATGTCAGCGGGGTGCATCTTAAGCACAAGCAGGCAGACACAGATAGTGCCTATTTGATTTTATGTTATTTTTTTACAAATACAAATAAATGGCAAAAAAATATTCGTAAAAATCCACTATTCATGCTTATACCGTATTCGGATTTGGACCCTGCAATTCAGGGTAAGGCAAAAAGTTTAATCTGGACCTAAACCAGATCCAGAATGTCACATTAAACTGAATTAGCTCACGTTCAAGTTCTTCACTTGTCAATATCTTACGTTAAGTTCACCGTTCTTAGAAAAATTAGCTTGTTCAATGAACGTGCTCTTTTGAACTACAGGGTGGTTGAGATCTAATTATGCAGATCCAGATCGTCTGGATGACTTTGATTTATGCGGGGACGATTCCAGTTCGGCGCGAAGACGATTCTTCATGTCGTCAGTTAGCACATTTCCCAATGGTCCGGAATTTTTCAGGTGATTTTCTATGTAATAAACTTAATAAGTTATAGTGTAATGACAATTGCATAATTAGATCTGGACCACCCTATAGTTCACGCACAACACTGACAGTGCATATTTAAACCATTGGCGTTGAAGTGTTAACCCCCAATTAGTATGATTTCCTTATAGCAATTGTTTTTTTACTTTCCTAACCCTTACATCCCATGGTGTTTTACATAACCTCATCCACCAGACAGATAACATATGCATTGCGGCCAGGTGCAGGAATGACAGGTTGAAGATAGAATGAAAAGCTGGCACACCAAATGGGTTGTCCCATTTAATTAAAGCAGTCCAACAAAAACACGCCTCTTGGCATCAGCACAAACAGCCCCTTGGGCAAAACAACAAAAGTATTTGTCTCTTTGTTACAGAAAGCAAGGTCAGTTACTGGAAGTCTATCTGGGTGTGTCGCTCTGATTGCACAAGGTGGCTAGGTTTCTTCTTATATTGCACAAACTGGAAGAGGCGAGGCTAAGTACCCTCACTGGGCAGTATCTTAGTGTTATGTCAAGGAGATGAAAATGTTAGCGACCACAGCTGCCTCTCGCCTCGGCGGGTTATCACATACCTCAATGGAGCCTGTGAGGAAATCCTCTGACATGCATGCGTGACAACATAAAATAGAAAAGCATCAAAAATGTTTTATCCGTGGCAGAGACCCTCATTTCCAAACCCCTTCTTTCATTTAAAGCTATAAACTGAAGTGCCTAGAACTGATTAATTTGTGGTGGAATATGATGGCGGATGTATAAAAGTGCCAGTTTCTTTAGTTTTCTGTAGCCAGTGAATACATCTTAATTATCATACAATTCAAACTACTCTTACTCTAACTGTGCACAAACACCGCTTCTGTAATTGAAGACAGAGGCCATCTTCCTGCCTTCATCTATACTAATAAAAGGCAAAGCCCTCACTCACTCACTCACTCACTCACTCACTCACTCACTCATCACTAATTCTCCAACTTCCCGTGTAGGTAGAAGGCTGAAATTTGGCAGGCTTATTCCTTACAGCTTCCTTACAAAAGTTGGGCAGGTTTCATTTCGAAATTATACGCGTAATGGTCATAACTGGAAGATGTTTTTTCTCCATTTACTGTAATGGAGATGAGCTTGAAACCCGTGGGGGCGGAGTTTGACATCATCACGCCTCCCACGTAATCACGCAGTACGTAGAAAACCAGGAAGAGCCCCAAAAAGCGCTGAAGAAAACATGCATTATATAATTGAGAAGGCAGCGAAACAATAAGAAGCGAGCGAGTGATATATACAACCATATTCATGAGTTCTGCTACTTCGGAAACAAAGCACAGTGTAAACCTACACTTTAAATTAAGTTCATAGACAGGCTGCCGCTGGCGTTTGTAATTTAGTGCCTGCCCATATAAGGCCGTCCGTCAGCGGCAATCCAATAGCAAAATGCCACGGGTAAATTATTCACGGGTGTAGGACTGTGCTTATGCAGAGGAAGATGAGATAGTCAGGGTGGTGTTTGGCACAAACTCAGCGAAACTGCGAGAGAAAGTTTTAAGTACCGGGACTTCGGTAGCATTAGATACAGCCATGGACATAGCACGACATGGCAATAGCACAGCTGGGAAAGTTCGATGCCTATACACTGAGCGGCTCACGTGAACTGACGCAGTGCACAGACAAAAAGCAACAGTTCCGAAGAGCGCTGAACAAAAACCGAATTACACAATTGAAAAGGCAGCAAAAAAATATGAAGCGTCTGATAAATACAAGATAAGTATGTAATAAGTACAGCTACTGCAGAAACAAAGCACACGGTGGAAAAAGTGAATGTCCCGCTAAAGGAAGACAGTGTTAAAAAAAAA
>JANRMT010062823.1:5413840-5477323 GCA_026402145.1 Polypterus bichir lapradei
TTTATTACAATCCATACAAAGCAATCAAGTTTTTACAAAGAGAAAAATTAAGAACAGATCGATCCCCACCCCTGAGAGAGAGAGCAAGCCAAACGGCGTTAAATTTAAGGCTTGGAGACATACCTAAGTTAATAAATTCTCTGTGCCTTTTGAACTTATTTTAAAATATTACTGATTAGATCCTGCCATGTTTTGAAAAAAGTCTGTACGGATCCTCTGACTGAGTATTTGATTTTTTCCAACTTCAAATAATATAACACATCGGTTTCCCACTGACTTAAAAGAGGAGAGTTTGGGTTCTTCCAGTTTATGAGAATAAGTCTACGTGCCAAAAGTGTAGTGAATGCAATCACAATTTGTTTGTCTTCCTCCGCTTTAAACCCATCTGGAAGAACACCAAACACAGCTGTTAATGGGTTTGGAGGGATTGTAAGTCCAAGGCTATCTGAAAGGTAATTAAAAATGTTTGTCCAGAATAATGTTAATTTGGTGCAGGACCAGAACATGTGACCTAATGAGGCTGGGACTTGGTTACAACGTTCGCAGGTTGGATCATGCCCTGGGAACATTTTGGAGAGTTTTAGTCGAGACAGATGTGCTCGATATATAATTTTGAGTTGTATAATTGTATGCTTTGCGCATATGGAGCTCGAGTGAATTCTCTGCATTGCTACTTTCCACTCCTTTTCTGATATATTAATTGAAAGATCTTTTTCCCAGTGTCCTCTTGGATCTTTAAAAGGGAGGGATTGTAAAATGATTTTATATATTGTAGAGATGGAGTCTAAATCCTTGAGATTGAGCAATATTTTTTCCAGCATGGATGAGGGTGCAAGATGAGGAAAATCTGGAAGGTTTTGTTTAACAAAGTTTCTGATTTGAAGATAGTGAAAGAAATGTGTAGCTGGAATGTTAAATTTGGAATGTAATTGCTCATAGGATGCAAAGACGTTGTCTATATAAAGATCTCTAAGCAAGTTAATTCCAAATTTTTTCCAAATATTAAAAACTGCATATGTTTGTGAGGGTTGAAAGAGGTGGTTCTCTTGCAGGGGTGCCACAGATAGAAGCTTCTCCGTCTTAAAATGCTTTCTACATTGGTTCCAGATTCTAAGTGAGTGGAGCACAATTGGGTTATTAGTGTATTGCCGATAACGTGTGTTTATTAGAGCACAGAGCAAGGAATACAAAGAAGTACTGCAGGAATTTAATTCTATTGCGGACCAAGCCTGTGTATGTTCTTCTATTTGTGTCCAGGTTCTTATCGCCTGTATATTTGCTGCCCAGTAATAAAACTGGAAGTTAGGTAGAGCCATGCCGCCTTCTGCCTTTTGTCTCTGTAGGGTCGCTCTTTTGATGCGTGGATGTTTTGAATTCCAAATAAATGAGGTTATTGTCGAATCTAATTGCCTAAAAAATGATTTATTAATGTATATTGGGATGTTTTGAAATAAAAAAGGAGCTTAGGAAGAATATTCATCTTAACAGTGTTAATTCTTCCAGCTTGTGTGAGATGAAGGGTTGACCATCTATGCAAGTCTTGTTTAATTTTTTCCATGCAAACGGCGAAATTTTGTTGATATAGAGCTTTATGTTTACTTGTGATGTTTACCCCTAGGTATTTAAACTGTTCTGCAATGATAAAAGGTAGGGTATCTAATCTAATATTATATGCTTGAGAGTGCACTGGAAAGAGTACACTTTTATTCAGATTAATTCTGAGACCAGAGATCTTTTGAAATTCTGTGAGTGCTGCTAAAACTGCAGGTACAGAATTTTCTGGGTCTGATATATACAGTACCATGTCATCTGCATATAATGAGATTTTCTGTTCCAGTCCTTCTCTGCTAATCCCCTTTATCTGATCAGTGTTTCGACAATGTATTGCCAGTGGTTCAATGGCAATCGCAAACAGCAGCGGTGACAAGGGGCATCCTTGTCTAGTGCCACGTTCTAGTTTAAAGTAGTCTGAGCAAATGTTGATGCAAACTGAAGCTTCTGGGTTAGTATACAGTAATTTAATCCATGCACAGATGTTTGGGCCAAACCCAAACTTCTCCAATATAGTAAAAAGGTATTTCCATTCAATCATGTCGAATGCTTTTTCTGCATCTAATGATAATAATATTTCTGGGGTGTTTGATTTAGTTGGTGAGTATATTACATTAAACAGGCGTCGAAGATTGGAAGATAAGTGCCGGCCCCTAATAAATCCAGTTTGGTCTTGTGATATTACCGAGGGGAGCACTTTCTCCACCCTTCTGGCTAAGATTTTAGAGAGTGTTTTAACGTCGTTATTCAGAAGTGAAATTGGTCTGTATGATGCACATTGTAATAAGTCCTTATTTTGTTTTGGAAAGACAGTGATTAGTGCTTGGCGAAAGGTTTGTGGAAGAGATTGGTTATCTCTGGCTTCTGTAAATGTTGCTAATAAGAGGGGGGCTAGCTGAGCGGAGAATTTCTTGTAAAATTCTGCAGGGTAACCATCAGGGCCTGCTGCTTTCCCGCCTTGGAGTGATTTTATAGCATCTAGTAATTCTGGTAGCATCAGAGGTTTATCAAGTTCATCCGCACTAAAAGCGTCTATTTGTGGTATCTGTAATGTATCCAGAAATGCATTAGATTGTGTATTGTCTTCCTTAAACTCAGTAGTATATAGGGATTTATAGTAGTCTCTGAAAGTGTGCATTATATTTTGGTGTTCGACGATTTTATCTCCGTTCGTACTAGTGATTACCGAGATTGCGTTTCGCACTTCTTGCTTGTGAATTTGTTGAGCTAAAAGCTTATTAGCTTTCTCCCCATGTTCATAGTAATGATGTCTGGATTTGTAAATTAGTTGTTCAGTTTCTTTAGTTGTCAAGAGGTTTAATTCCGAATGTAGAGCCTGCCTTCTCCTATGTAGAGTCTCGCTTGGTAGTCTGGCATGTTCTTCATCTATTTTAGTAATTTCGCTTTTTATATCTGCTACTTTCTTGGCCTCGGATTTATTTCTGTGGGAAAGATATGAGATAATCTGTCCTCTTAAGAAGGCCTTAAGAGTTTCCCAGAGTATCCCTGCAGAGATCTCAGGGGATGTATTTGTCTCTAGAAAGAATTTGATTTGTTTGGATATAAATTCAGTACAATTCTCATCAGCTAATAGAAGCGGGTTGAGGCGCCATCTGTGGGGTGAATGCATGGGGCTTAGTAATTTTAGCTCCAAGATCATAGGTGCATGGTCAGAAATAACAATAGCATCGTATTTGCAAGATTTAATCTTAGGCAAGAAGTTATTGTCTATAAAGAAGTAATCGATCCTTGAGTAACAATGATGTACTGGTGAGTAGAAAGAATATGTTCTTGAATTTGGGTTTAAAAACCTCCAGGGGTCTGATAAGTTGTGATCAGTTATAAACTTTGTAATTATCTTTGCAGTGTTAGATGCCGTTCCCCCTGTGGAGGAGGTCCTATCTAAAAGTGGATTCATAACACAATTAAAATCCCCAGCCATTATAACTTTATAAGTGTTCAGATTGGGAATGGATGCCAACAAATTTTGTATAAATTCCTTATCATCAACATTAGGTGCATAAACATTTATCAAGATCATTTTACAGTTAGATAAGTCTCCCATAACCATTACATATCTCCCTTCAGGATCCAATACTACATCTGATGCTACAAATGGAACAGTTCTATGTATGAGAATTCCCACACCTCTAGTTTTCTTCGTAAAGCTAGAGTGGAACATTTGGCCAGTCCAGTCTTTTTGCAGCCGGAACTGATCCTTGCTTATTAAGTGAGTTTCCTGTAAAAATACTATTTTAGCATTTAGACCTGTTAGGTGAGAGAGTACTTTCTTTCTCTTTAATTCGTGATTCAGGCCTTTAACATTCCAGCTTACGAAGTTAACTGTCCCATCATGGAGACACTGATTCTGAGTTTTTGATGTCATTTTATAGTCTTATTATAATTATAAAGACTGAGAGGATAGATTAGGTATAGATCAGGCCTGCTCTCTTTCTCTCCCCCCCTTAACCCCCCACCCTCCCTTTTTGCCTCCCCAAGTGAGGCTAAAACCCACTTCACACAGTCCCAATCCTCTGACATACCCAGAGACAGAGTACGTCCAAAGCAAAACAAGCTCCAATGCAGCGGCGCTTAAGGGTTAAAAGATAGAGATATCTCTAAAAAGAAACAAAAAAAAAAAAAAAGAATAAAAAAAGAAAAAAAAAAGGAGTTTTACACTTAAAATATATATATAGTCTTCAGCAATTTTAGTGCATTAAGATGATACACCCAGATAATAACCCCAGGGGATGGTATTAAAAAATGTGTCCAGAAGAAGCATAACCAGTCTTAATGCAGTAATAGCAATAACAGTAAACCTAGGGTATGATATTGAACAGTCTCGTTTAGGGTAGAGATGAGATAATTAGAAAAGAAAAAGAGAAAAATAAATAAATAGATAAATAAATAATTAAGCACAATAAAACATAAACAGATAGCGCCCTAGTAATACTAAGTAATAATGAGAATATATGCTGATAAAAACCCGTATTTTAAAACGAATAGATCAGACAAAAGATTATTAATCTTTGCTTCATCGTTTTAACCGCCATGACTCACTATTATGTATCAGAATAGTCCCGGGATCAGCTTTCTTAATTCTTTTTCTGCTTCATCCTTGCTAGCGAAGACATAGAATTGACCCTGCCATTCCACTTTCAGTTTTGCCGGATACAGGAGGCTGTATTTCACACTGGCTTGCCGTAGCCGCTGTTTAATATTATAGAAGGATGCGCGTTTAGTAGCTGTTGCTGGAGAGAAGTCAGGGAAGATAAGAATGCGGTTATTTTCAAATATAATATCTTCCTTGTTTCTGAGGAGTGCCATCACCTCTAGCTTAATTGATAATCGTTCAAAACGAACTATAAAAGATCTTGGTCGGGGTCTGGCGGTGTTTGGTCTGCGTACGCGGTAAGCCGCTGCTATCTCAGATTCTGCTTTAAAGTTGTCCCCGATTATTTTAGAAAAAAGTTCAGCTGCGAATTTCACAGGGTTTGAACTTTCTCGATTCTCCGGCAGACCTTCAATTCTGACATTATACCGTCTACTGCCATCTTCTAAAGCAGCCAGTCTGTCTCCAAGTTTTTCTCCGAGTTTTTTGCATTCGGAACTAACATTTATTGCTCTTTCTTCGGCACTGGCAGCTGAATGTTCGACCATTTCAATCCGATTCGTGAATGTCTCCTTGAGATGCTCCAATTGATCAGTAAGCGTGCTCAATTTAACCGAGTTTTCCTGAATGCGCTCTTCAATTTTTCCCAGCACCTGTCGAAGCTCAAGTTGCACCTCTTGACGCAGCCTTTCATTTGCCTGTTGGAATTCCTGTTGGAATTCCTGTCGCAGCTTTTCAGTTGCCTGTTGGATTTCCTGTTTCAGGCTCTCATGTGCCTTTGCCCTTGCTATCTCATTAGCCTTCTCGCTTTTCTTTATGTCTTGCGCGAGCTCAACGAGCAACACCTTCAGTTCTGATAGTTCAATTGTGCTTTCTTGTACCGTAGATGAAGCAGCAGACTTTGCTGTAGCCGGCGTCCCCGCTGCTACAGGCTCGCGTAATTGCGCAATTGAAGCCGCGGACTTTGAGGCCCTTTCCAGTTTCATGTGATCTTCTCCAATCGGCGAGCTATCCAGCTCTGCACTCACGATCGCACCTTCGCTCCCCTTTTCGCTCTCAGCCGGCGACGATGTAGCGGACCGTGGTCCCGAGGAGTCTGTGCTTTCGCCCATCTGATCCAGGTCTGTCTCTGAAAGGCCGTATCTGGAACCGGGGCTTGCTGATCATTAAAAACATTTTAAAGTCACTTCCTTTTAAAGATCCCAGAGTGCATTGGGAAAAGGATCTCTTACTTAACATTTCAGAAACAGAGTAGAAGGCAGCCATGTACAGAATTCACTCAAGCTCCATATGTGCAGAGCATTCGATTATTCAACTTAAATATTTTATTGAGCACATCTCTCTCATTTAAAATTGTCCAAAATGTTTTCCGGGCAAGATCCAACCTGCGAACATTGCAATCGAGCTCTAGCCTCACTGGGTCACATGTTTTGGGCCTGCAACGAATTAACATCATTCTGGACCAAAATCTTTGCATGCCTATCAGACATCCTTGGGGTCCCAGTCCCTCCTAATCCACTAACAGCTGTGTTTGGTGGGCTCATAGAGGGGCTTAAAATGGAGAAGGACAAACAAACTGTAAATCGCCTTTACTACACTATTGGAACGTTGACTTATCTTGCTCAAATAGAAGAATCCTAGCCCACCTCTTTTAAGTCAGTGGGTAACTGATATTATATACTATTTGAAATTGGAAAAAATCAAATTCTCACTTAGTGGATCTGTGCGAAACGTTATTTTAAAACCTGGCAGAACCTAATCCATAATATTTTAGAATAAGCATTTATATTGGGGGGAAAAGACTCCTTTCTGTCTTTACTACTCCCAATAGTTTTACTCCGGCTGTTGGCCTTCCTCTCTTTCTCATGGGTGGAAGTCGATTTGAATTTAGTTTTGTCAAGTTTGACTTGATTATATGGAATGTTATATGCTTTTAATAAATTCAATAAAAGATTAAAAAAACTCAGTCTGTGATTTAGGGGTGTCAGATTAAGGTGAATACTTATGTAATAAATGATTTTGTGTTCTATATTTTGACTAAATTTAGATCCTTTTGTAGAGAACTGTTTTCACATTGACATTAAAGAGTCATTTTCAGGTGATCAGTGACAAAAAATCCAAATTAAATCCACGTGTCATAACAATAAAACATTGAAACTTCCAAGAGGCTGAATACTTTTCATTGGCACTGTACGACAGCTAATAATGTACAGTAAGTAATTACACTGTTGACCAGATTAGATTATGCACTGTTAGTGACTTCACAAAGAACATCTTAGCCACTAGTAGAATTACTCTTATGAATTGATTAAAAATAAATTGTTTGCAAACTTCCATCATATTTAGTGGTATAAATTCAACCTGAATGACAAAAGCTTACACTGAATATTCCCGAGAGTATACAACAAAAAAAAAGATAGCACCCCAATGAATTTGTTGGTGATCTGTTTATGGTTTTTATCATTTAACTGCATATTCTTTGCAGAAGTGTATTTTGTTTTATCTTTTGCAATGCAACCAGCAATTCAAATTAATCATCCCGCAACAGCAAGTTCCCTAAACATTATGCTCCATATCACCAAATCATTGCTTATTGACTTGATGTTGAATTACTTCTCCTGTGTTTAGATGATAGCTGTTATGTAAAGGTTAATAATTATTTGCCTCATACATCTTGCAGAACGCCTTACTGCAAATTAAGTCTTTCCAGAACACACAAAAAAATATCATGTCAATACATCTTCTCCCATTTGGCTCTTCACTTTTACAACCCCTGAGAGCGTCTTCAGTTTAATTCATATGAAATGTTGAAGAGTTTATCACGTGATATATTTTAAATGTCAGCACTTATACACAAATGTTACTCTTAGGTTATCTGAGACGTTTACACAGTAGAATTAACGGGAACAAAATTTTAATTGAACCATCTACAACAGCAAATTAGTCATTTGGCAAGAACAGCTGGAAATGTGTTTGCCACTGAAGTACAGTCAATTCATTTTGCATTTGATATTAGCAGAGAAGAGAATATGCTCCATTTGTTCAAGTTACATACACACAAGAAGTCACTTTTCCCACTTTTTAAAATTTTTTTTAATCGTGTCATAACAGATGATGATAGAAAGATGTTTGCAGATTAGTAAACAAGACGACTTCTTTGACAATGTAGAGTTATATTCCTGTAAAGTAGAAAATTGTGTAAACGTTGCCGTCTGGGACACACAGGAATGAAGGGAACCTCAAAGTAGAGAGGTGTTACTGCCATAGTACTACTGTGATTGCTTTACATACAGTAAAGAAAAAATAAACTTCAAGCACAATATTATTCTACACGACTAGGTGTTTTTAAAAAAAAAGCTGTTTTAGTGTCACAGAAAGGAAAAGGTTCAGTAAAAAATGAAATTAACTGATCAAAGGTCACATGAAGAATGCATGTTATCTAGTTTGATAAAAATACCCCTTCTTTTTGAATTGTGCTCTTAAGCTTTCCAGTGCTTAATTCTGTAAAAGCAACTTATTTTTATTATAAAATACATGAGGATATGTGCCCTTGTCTGACTTGGAGTTGGATTATTCCTCCTATTAACCTTTCATCCTGTCCTACTGTTGGATGCAATTTGGTTTCCACCCATCCTTTCCACATCCTGAAGCTAAAAACACACCTTTCAAGCCTTGGTCCTCAGCTACAGTATTTAAATAAAATTGTAAGCTGTTTGGATGTCTGTTTATTTATTTGCTAATCATACAAAATCTTCACAGAATTTTGCATATGTGTTGCTTCAGGTCTTATTTAAAATATAGACTGTATGTCTTTTCAGGAAGAGGGCCTATAATGTGAGGGGAGCAACTCGAAAACTAGCATCGACAGAGGGAATACAATTCCCATCAGACAGCACAAGTGTGCTGGGGATGATGGGAGGATGAAATCAGCTTGAAAAAAGTTTTCTAAAAATGTCAAAATAACAATTTATTTCTTGTATATCCCAAAATCACACAAGGAAAGACTGAATAGGCTTTAACTGGCCCTGTTATTTGACAGCCCCCCCCCCGCCTTGACTCTCTAAAAAGACAGCAAAACAGAACAAGACAAAACACACAAAACAGAACACAAGTAATCTTCTTTACAGAGCTTGATGGGCCACCTCAGAAATACAATACAATATTACAAACTGCTTTCTTCTTGCACAGCAAAACACAAGTGCAGGCGCATAGCGTTGTGACAACTTTCAAGGCAAAATGCAAGAATAGATTATAGCAATCACTAAATACAGAACTATCACATATCAGGGTACAGATTTGTTCAAATACAAAACAAAGTAGAAACTAGTCAACATTAATGAAAAATAACATTATCCGTCAATCAGCTAATTGTAGAACCATAGCCAGGTTGTAGAAAAGGAGTCAGTCAAACCAGACACAGTCAGAGTCCTGGAGACTTTGGCCAACAAGCCACCTTCCCATACAGGCCATTCTACAAATGAGTCAGTGTTAGGGTAGTCAATCAGATGCAAGCACTTTCTAACCCAATGATTCCAGTTCTCCTTTACCTGAGATGACTTTTCCATAGGCAGGCAAATAACTTGGCAGTAGAGCAGTGCCCCCAAGTGCCACATGACAATACCAAAAGGAAAAAACAGAGTAGGTGAGGCTCAATAACAATTTGTAAATATCGTATTAATTATACTTTAGTGCTAATGTCTAATGACAGAGATGCACAGAATTACAGAGGGTGCAGAAGTATGCGCAGCTAATCAGCAGCTCTAGTCGGGGTATGCTAAACTGAAGTAGTGACTCTTTAGCCAGGATTAAAAAGCTGACACTGAAGGGACACCTCTTATAGTAACAGGCAGACCATTAGACAGCTTCAGGGCCCTAAAACTAAAAGCTCACCCTTGCACTGTTATTTTATTAATCCTTAAGCAGGCTGGTATCATGAGATCTTGATGTGTGCTCGGGTTTGTAAGTAATGACACTTTCAGATAAGTAAGCCAGACCTTGGCCATTTAAGGCTTTATATGTTGTCACACACATGTGATTAGGGGACAACTAAAGGGCTTGAATAAACGTAATTCCACGCCTGACCAAGGGGTGGCAAGGTGCACCGATTCTCTCTCTCTCTCTCAATTCCTTGCAGACCATTTTCAGGAAGTCCCACCCGGTTTTGGGGCAACCATTGACATCGCTTCCCGTTCTGGTTCACTTGCACTACTTTTTATTTAAAGGCCGCCATTTTAAGGCAGCAGTCAGTTCTGTTTTGGACTCAGTCGTGTCAACATGTCTGTTCTTTTTGATAGATTTTGCAGCCTGGAAACATTATATGGGTGGCTGCCACAAACCTTTCCAATGACACTTTGTCGTTCTTGTTAAAATGTCAAAAGGAGGATTTTGAAATCTGCCCTAAACTTAACTGGGAGCCAGTGTAATGACTTAAGAACTGGAGTTATGTGTTTGTACCATCTAATTCTTGTAATAATTGTTACAGCATCATTTTGAATTAACTGAAAGCTGCATAAAGAAAAAATTGAACAGCCAGTGAACAACACATTGCAGCAGTCAATCCTGTTAGAAATACATACAAGTTAATTTATCTGTGTCCTGCACATTTAGAAAACACCTTCATTTTCCAACATTTTTAAGATGGAAGAAACTGCTTTTAATAGTTTTGTAATGTGTGCTTTAAATGACATGTAGTATCAAATATAACATCTACATTGCAGGCTGATTCAGTAAAACTAATGGTGAATCCAACTGATTTAAATAATGACAAACTGAGTTAAGCAATGAATAAATATGGTAAGACAAGACTGTAAAGTGGAAACTAGAAAAAGGGCAGCAAAAAGTTGGGAACGACACAATGCTGGCAGGGTTATATACAAACCAAAAGGTAGAAATCACTCGAAACAAAAGTGTCTGAAGAAGTGTTGCGATTCAGACCAAATTATACCTTCATTTCAACAAAGATGAGATATGATAATAATGATGATGAAAAGCAGATCTACTATTGTACCTCAGTAGAAGGCAGAATTTTGAAAGGAAGGGAGCAGATGATGAGATGTTGTCTTTCTCCAAGCTAATGTTTGCTATCGAAATATCAGAATCTAAGCCAAAACAGAAATTGTCATGGGAAATTTGTTGCCAAAGATCAGTTGTATTTGCATTGCATAGCTGGGGTTCAAATGCAGTTTTTATGTATTTCTTGTTCATTTTTGATTCCTTGGCTTATAGTAATACTGTTGGTCATTTAGTGTCTATGTGTCTATCTATATTCTTTTATATTTTATGTGCTTTGTTGGTCTTGGGAAGCAAAACCATAGCAGTGGTAAACAAAGTGGTCACCCCCACAAATAATAATGCTGCCATAGCAAGGTGTTAAATATATTTAATGTTTTTAAATACATGTCTAATAATTTTTTAAGTAACAAAATTGAAAGCTACACATGTCTAAACGTTGGAAAGGAGGAAATTAAATCAACAAAGAAACAAAAGAAAGAAATTAATCTAAAAAATTAAAAATATATTCAAATCAAACACCTGCATGAATTGTCAGATCATCAGCTCTTATCTTTTTGTCATTTAATTACTTCCATATTTAGAAGTGCTTTTTCCATGTATGAACACGTCTTGCATTTTTTCTTTGAACTACTGAGAATATGTTGTTGGATTCTGTTTCTGTTTCCTTTCTTCAAGACAGGTGGGTTTTCACTTTTTTCAGAAATGTGGAGATTTAATGCTTATTTAGGAGATAGATAGCACTTTATTAATCCCCTGGGAGAAATTTGGCTTTTAACAGAACCTCGATAAATAAATAAATATTATTATATCATGACAAACAATAAATCCCATCTGAAATACACACCAGAATGACTAAAAAGATAATACATCTAAAAGGAAAGAAAACTTCTGACTTTGCTAAAGATACGAAAAGCAGTCCCAGCCCAATTAAGGGATTATTCAGATGCAATTCTGTTGGTATAAAGGAGCCCCCATTGCGTTTCTTGACACACTTCTGCTGAATGATTCGTTGTCTGAAAGTTCTCTGTGTTGATGTGTCAGACAGAGGATGCAGCATTGTTCTTAATGGCACTCAGTTTTGTTTTCATCCTTTCTTTTACTATGATCTCCAGGGGATGTAGAATGCTTTCCATAACTGAGCTTGCCTTTTCAATTATTAAAAAAAAAAAAAAAAAAAAATTTAAAAATCTTTATTGTCATTGTAGCAATGAGACATTTTACAACAAAATTTTTAGGTGCAATTTTCCAGTGCAGAAAAAATAAAATAAAAACAAAACACAATTATTAAAGTTACAACTAAAATAAGGGAATAAAATAAGTATCCAAAAGTGTCCATAACAGCAGAACAATGTTTTCCACTTATAGATACATACATACATTATATTGCACTTGTGCCTTATCTAATGTTAACTTAGAATGAAGGTGCACTTGGTCAGATAGCAGCATTCAGCATGATGATGGCTGGAGGACAGAAACTGTTTCTCAGTCTATTTGTCTTAGACTTCATGGATCGGAAGCATCTGCCTGAAGGCAGGTGTTCAAACAATGCCTATCCTGGGTGTGATGGGTCCTGAATAATTTTCTTGACGTTCCTGAGGCAACAGGAACTACGTAGTTCTTCTAGTGAGGGGAGAGGACAGCCAACTATCCGCTGGGTGACCTTAATGACTCTGTGGAGCTCTTTCTTCTGTGCTACTGTGCAGCTGGAGAACCACGTACAGAGACAGTAGACCAGGATGCTCTCTACTGTGCAGTGGTAAAAGGACACCAGCAGTTTCTCAGGGATGTTGTTCTTTCTGAGCACCCTCACGAAGTAGAGTGTCTTTTGGGCCTTCTTCACTACCTCAGCAGTGTGTGTTCCCCAGGTTAAGTCCTCCCTAATGGTGACTCCTAAGAAGCGGAAGTCTGAGACCCTCTCCACACAGTCCCCATTGATGATGAATTAACTTGTTGATTCAGTGGGCCTCTCATGAAGTGATGTTACCAGCCAAGCACACCACAGGCCATCATAGAGTTATAGAAGACGTGAAGGATGTCATTTCTCACATTTAAGGAACACAGTCTCCTAAGAAGAAAGGGCCTGTTCTGCCTTTTCTTATTAATTTATTTGTGTATTATGACACAAATTCAGCCTGTTATTGACATGGACCCCCAAGTGCTTGTATTAGTGCACCACCTCTACATGCACTCCCTGAAAAGTGACCAGACATGGAGTCTCTTTGTTGTCATGAAAGTCAATAAGCGGTTCCTTGGTTTTGCTGATGTATGAAGAAACAAAGTCTTCACCTGACTCCTTTCTTGCTCGTCCCTCTTTTCAATACAGCCCATAAGTGCAGAATCATCCATGAATTTCCACAAGTATCATGACCTGCTGTTATTTTATAGTTTAAGGTATGCAAGATAAAGAGAAAGGGAGAAGGGACTGCTCCTAGTAGTGCTCCAGTTTTGCTCACATCCATATCAGAGACACAGTTCTCTGCGTGACAAACAGTCTATTAAGCAGGACACCATAGGCTCATCCACCTATTTATCTCTGAGTTTACACCATAACAGAAATGGATGGTTTTGCAGTGTAACTGGTCTCCACTGCATGTGCTGTACTGCTGTGCTCTGGCCTTGGATCCAATTAATTCTCGAAGCTTCTGCGTTGTGATTTGTAAAGTGCTGTAAAAACTGATACGAAGGAGTAATGCAATGGCAATGGATTCCTTTATTTTTTGATGTTTTTATTAACAGGCTGAAATGCAATGTTAAGACAAAGAAGATAAAAAATGACTGTTCGAGCTCTGCAATTCCACCTGCTATCACAGTAACACAACAACAACAACATTTATTTCTATAGCACATTTTCATACAAATGATGTAGCTTTACATGATGATGAAAGAGAAAAAAGACAAAATAAATAAGAAAATAGAATTAGGGAACAATAATTAACATAGAATAAAAGTAAGGTCCGATGGCCAGGGAGGACAGAAAAAACAAAAAAATTTCAGACAGCTGGAGAAAAAAAATAAAATCTGCAGGGGTTCCAAGGCCACGAGACCACTCAGCCCCCCTCTAGGCATCCTACCTAACTTAAATTATCTCAATCAGTCCTCATGTGGACTTCTAGCTTTTAATCCATCAATGTAGGGACATCACGGTGCTTTGATCAGATGGTAGGCGCAGATCGCTACCTCAGAAAACCGGAAAATGAACAGCAAAGAAAGTAGGGGTTAGTACAGATTTCGGAGCCACCATAAATGATAATGATAATTAAATGCATATATAGAGTATCTGGATTAAATTAAAATGAAGCTATGAGAAAGCCAGGTTAAAATAATGAGTTTTTAGCAGTTTTTTTTAAAGTGATCACCGTATTAGTCTGGCGGATTTCTATCGATATGCTATTCCAGATTTTAGGTGCATAACAGCAGAAGGCACAACAAACATGCTAAATTATAACAGCATGCATATTCATGTACTGTTCAGTATACAAACACAAAAATATAACATACCTGAAATGTTAAATCAGAGAACATAAAGAAATGACTGTTCAATCTCTGCAGTTCTTCCTATTAACAAAAAACATGTGGAAAGGCCATTGAACGCTCACATTAACACATAACCAAAATTAATAGAAAATCACTCAAAACTTTTCAAAACAACAACTGTACACTACCAAGATCACATACAAAAAAAAAATAACTCGAGCAATTTAAAATAATTTAATTATAAAGTATCTATCTATCTATCTATCTATCTATCTATCTATCTATCTAATTCTATACAGAAAATAACAGCAGGCTTACCTCCTCTCACAATGAATGCTGGGAGAGGCTCGCACTGATGACATAACATTAACACAATAAAAAGAGTAGAGAAATATAGCAGGAAAGCATTCAACATAATGAATATTGTCAGGATTTGGTGAAGCTCCAAATAACCAAACTTAATATTTTAGACGCCTGTTACACAAGCACTGAAGAATTCAAAACACATTATCCAGGTGTCCAGGTAAAAATGGAGCAGATAGATAATTACAACTTTCCCTCCGATCTTTGACCATTAGGTAAAATGGAGTGCGTTCAGGTGGTCTACCACAAGAGGATGGCACAGGACCCCACTCTCTCAAAGGTCTTCATGATGTGGGACGTAAGAGACACTGGTCTGCAGCCATCAGGGAAAGAGGCACCTGTCTTATTTACTTTCTTGTGTATGAAGTATATTACAAAGTATAGAGAAAGTATAGTAATCATGAAAAATTTCGGCCTCAAGATTTTGATGAATCTTGATGTTTTAGACCTCCCTGAGTCCCAAAATACTGTTTTTTGGAATTATGTCTGTGTGTGAGTGTAAACACGATAACTCAAAAACGCAACGAGAGAGATGGATGAAATTTGACATGTGGTTGTTACACCAAAATTGTAGATCTGTTTTAACTTTTGGGCCATATCCATCAACACAGAAGTGGTACTTCACCTGAACACATTTTTTTTATTCATGCAGTTGCAGAGTCCACCTTATTCAACTTTACTTTTATAATAATTGTTACATTTTTTATTAATTTGATTTGATTTGTTGTTGATGGTTCTTTAATATACATAATATAATCATTATTTTACAGTTTACTCCTCAAATATTGATCCCCATATCTGAGTATACGAGAAAGTCAAGGGGAGACCACTCCTGAAGTTTTGGAAATGAAATGATCCAGGAGTTTTTCCATAACACCAGTAAGCACTTTTTGCAGGCTTTACATGTAACTGTGTGGCACAACTGGGCAGTTCTGACCACATTTAACTGACACCTACAATCCTGTTATCAGACAGCAGCAGCTCTCTTATTACCCTAAACAGATGTCCTTGTATGTGTGTTGTTTTTATGATATTTATTTCTTTTTCTTGTGCTTTGATTATTATCTACTTATTTAGCAGATGCTTATATCCAAGGTGACTTTAATGAATACGCATTTCACTACAAACCAGTGCACATTTAATTGTATGCGACAAAGAAAAATTGGATTGATTGAATTAATTTTAATTGCGGTGGGCTGGCGCCCTGCCCAGGATTTGTTTCTGCCTTGCGCCCTGTGCTGGCTGGGATTGACTCCAGCAGACCCCCGTGATCCTGTGTTAGGATATAGCAGGTTGGAAAATGACTGACTGACTGACAAATTAATTTTAAATGAATTTCTCCAAAAAATGTGTGTTTTGTGCAAAAGCAAACTACTATTAAGCAATGCTGTAAATGGTAGTGTTCCAAATGCTGCATTAATATGCTGGGCTATGAACAGAAAATGGAAAGTGTAACAAAGGGTTAATGATGTGCTTACACAACAAGGTCTAATCCTTCGAAATGAAGTACATGTCTTAACATGTTACATTTAGCAAACTGCGCTTCCATAAAATAATCTGACAGGATGTAGGATTAATCTCCAGGATGCTATTAATTCCTCATGGCCTATTAACATCACACTGAGAAGTTAAAGACATCAGGGTAATATCAGTTTCGAACAGGATGCTTCACTGTAAGTGCATTCATAATAACTTGAATAACATGAAAAGCAACACTTACTGGATTAAACCTTTGCAAAAAGAGACCTCATAAATCAAAAACATACAGCATAAATTGCCTTATATTTTAAGCCAGTAGATTTTGTGTTTCATTTTATGGACAGGGACATAGAGCAAGAAAATTTATTTTCCAAAACACGTGCGAAAATTTGTACTGTAGTAGCCAAAAGTTTTGGCAGTGGCACAAATGTGGTGATTTGCAAAATATACAGCTTCAGTTTTTGAGGTGACAATTCACATTGTTTTTATATGATTGTGCAGAGTGATCTGATGCATATAAATGCATTGCAAAGAACCTTATTAGCATAAAAAGTTAAGTTTATTGCAAACTTATTTTGGCCCTGGCACAAAATGATCAGCTAAAATTGTCCAGCAAGCACCTGGCCCGTCTCCTCCTGAGGAGTCAGCTACAGAACCATCGTGTTGCCACCAGTGCAGAGCTTGCTCAGTATTGGCAGCAGGTGAGCGTGAGGGGCATCTGTACACACAGTTGAGGTAAAGACTTCAGGACAACGGCCATGTGTCAAGAAGGGCAGCCAAGAAGCCACTTCTTTCCAAGAAAAACATTAAGGAAAGACTGAAATTCTGAAGGAAATACAAAGATTGGACAGCAGAAGACTGGTGCAAAGTTATTTTTTTGGATGACATCAGGAAAATCGATTGTCCAGAGAAGGAAAAGGTCAACACTACCAGGAAATCGTGTGTCGTGCCAACAGTGAAGCATCCTGAGACTATCCACGTGTCGGGTTGCTTCTCATCCAAAGGGAGTGAGCTCACTCACAATTCTGCCCAAGAACACTGCCATTAATAAAGACTAATATCAAAACGTCTTCCAAGGGCAACTTCTCCCAACAATCCAGGCATTATTTGGTGATGATCTGTGCATTTTCCAACATGATGAAGCACCATGTCATAAGTGATCATGAAGTGGCTCAGAGATTATAACATTGAAAGTTTGGACCTGTGGTCAGGAAACTTCCCGGATCTTAATCCCATTTATAACTTGTGGTCAGTTCTCAAAAAGTGGGTGGATAAGCAGAAGCCCACAAATTGTGATCAATTTCAACCACTAAAAAGGCAAGAATGGATCATCGTTATTCAGGATTTGACCCAGAAGCTGATATCCAGCATGCCAGAGCAAAAAGCAGAAGTTATGAAGAAAGGTCAATACTGTAAATATTGACTCTTTACATAAATTTGATGTATTTGCCAATAAAAGCCTTTGAAACTTATAAAATGTTTATAATTGTTCTTCTGTATACCATAGAAACGTAAAAATAATTTGAAAATGCTGAAGCAGCAAAGTTTGCAAAACACAACTTTTGGTCACTACTGTAGGCTTACTTGTCAATGTGCCCTGCAATAGCCTGGTATCCCGTGAAGGGTTCAATGGTTCCTTGTGCTTGTTGATGCTGAAGGGGCTTTGCTTCTGTGCAATGCCAATGCAAAAATAGGCTTAGAGAGTTGACAGACATTTTGTAGGAGCCAAGCAGAGAGACTGTCATGGTGTTGGGATACCAAAGATGTAAACCCATCTAATGGGTTTAAAAAAAAAAATGGCAAGACTCTTCAAAACAAAAATGGAGGAACTGTGTATAGTAAGTAATAGGTGAAGTATAGTTCTCTCCTCTCCTTGAGGGGTTCATCATCCAAAATGAATGCCAACCTCTGGTCACTTTAAGGTTTATATAGGATGTTGAAAGGAAGGGGTGGGGCTTACATTTGCATAGTGGTAGTGATGTCATTGACCTTCAGAAATGTCTTTCTCTATTATAGAAGGAAAAACATAACCACAGTTAAAGACTCTGCTTCACCCTCATCTTTATCTGTCCATTTTACCTGAACAAAACCAGCAGGGTGCTCCTGAAGCTTCCATGTGGGACTGTTGTGTTTCAGCCATAACCCGCGATGAGGTTCAAGCATCTCTTTTAGTTTTGTTAGGTTCATTTTTAATATAAACACTGTTGCTCATTTAGTTTATTTAGGTCAAAGAATCTTATTTTATGTGTAATGTGTTTTGTGGGTCGTCTGCCTGCTCATCACTGCAAAAGAGACCCCTCAGCACTATATAGGCTTAGGGAAAACCCACAGTCCCAAGCAGTTTATTGAATGTGCTGGTGCTGGTGAGTTCTCTGCTGTTTTTTTTCTTCTCTTTTATGATTGGTTTTCCTTGATTTTTGAACCCGTGCTCTTTTTATTTATTTTTTTTTCTACCATTCTTTTTATCATAGGGTGGAGTGGTGGCTCTGAGGCTAGGGATCTGCGTTAGCAATCGAAAGTTTGCCAGTTTGAATCCTGTAAATGCCAGAATTGACTCTACTCCATTGGGCCCTTGAACAAGGCCCATACCCTGTAAGACCCGGTGTCGCAACATTACAACATTACATTTAATTCTTCCAAAAACACATTTAGTTTTTTTTCTTTTTTTTGAAAAACCACATGTGCATAGTCAGTGGGCCCTGTTGTTTAACCTTGCAATTTCATTGGATAGTGAATGTTTATATAGGTCTGGCCATAAGGCCATGAACTCATATGACCTGCAAACTTTCCTGGAAAGCACATCTCCTTGTTTCATTGGACCGGATATTTCAGCATTGAAGTAAGTAAAATCCCTGAAATATTTTTTTAGTGATTGTTAGAATGTATAACTCATGTAAATGTTAAGTTATAGTGGAATGCATGCATCACATTAGATTTATAAACTTAAAAGCTAAACTTAAAAGAAGTGGTGAGGCGGCCTTCTGCTGTTATGCAATTAAAATCTGGAATAGCTTGCCAATAGGAATTCACCAGACTGATACGGTGCAGCAGTTTAAAAAAATGCTAAAAACACATCACTTTAACATGGCTTTCTCATAACTTCATTTTAATTTAATCCTGATGTTCTGCATATTCAAATAATTATCATTACTATTCATGGTGGCTACGAAATCCACACTAACCCCTACTCTCTCTTCTGTTCTTTTTCCAGTTTTCTGTGGTGGCCAACCTGCACCACCACCAGCTAATCAAAGCACTGTAAAGTCCCTACATTGATGGATTAAAGGCCAGACGTCCACATGACCGTTGTCATCAAGTCCTTCCATGAGAACCCTGAATACAATGAGGACTGATCATTTATGTTAGGTAGAATCCGGGGCGGCCTTAGGCATGTGCAAACTGTGCACCTACACAGGGTGGCCAAATCCCAGGGGCCGCCACGCCAATATATATTGAATATAAAACAGGAAGAGAAAAAACATTCGCATACCCATTCTAAGCAAAATGAAGAGGTTTCGAGTACATGAATCTGGTTATTTGAAACGAAAGAGAAAAGCGGCTCAGGAGGCTTTCATTACGTCACAGGAAGGAGCAATCCTGAACTTTATCATAAGTTAAACGCTTGTGTCATGAGCACGAGGCGGCTATGAAGTGTCCGCAACGGACGTGGCCATCCGCCGTGCATAAGATACCATATTGATATTGGCGGGCGAAGGGGCCACCGATTCTTTCTCTGCCCAGGGCCGCCACGAGCCTAGAGCCGCCCCTGGTAGAATGCCTAGAGGGGGCTGGGTGGTCTCATGGCCTGGAACCCCTGCAGATTTTATTTTTTCTCCAGCCACCTGGAGTTTTTTTTTTGTTTTTTTCTGTCCTCCCTGGCCATCGGACCTTACTTTTATTCTATGTTAATTAGTGTTCTCTGATTTTTAATTCTTACTTTGTCTTTTTTCTCTTTCTTCATCATGTAAAGCACTTTGAGCTACACTATTTGTTTGAAAATGTGCTATATATGTAAATGTTGTTGTTGTTATGTCTTTGTAATTTTCCAACATTGGGTGAGAATGGCAGTCAAAATAGCATATGCACCTTGCACAGTACATGTCGTCATATCAACTTTCTTATGCTTAAATAAAGTATTAATATATACAGAAGTACAATATATTTGATTGTAACATTACACAATGTGTAAATGTGTGTTATTTGTCATGATTTATAGTTTCGACAAGATTTGGGTAATTCTGAATCTATGAATTATGGTTGCTGTATTTCAAGCTCTTTCAAAATACAAAACCTCACACTGTTTCAGTGTGGTGCTGAGGTGTCACCCGCTGCAGTCGGGACCCAGTCCAGGTGGTTCATTGTGTGGTGTGTACGGCAATGCACTATTAGTGCATTCTCCCAACCTCTCTGTCTTTGTATCAAGTATTGGGACATTGTTTGCTACAGGATGGCCTGTTTCAGGCAACTCATTTTGTGTTTTGTACTCTTTGGAGCTTCCCTGTCTCTCAGAGCACTTTTGTAAAACTAAATATTTTTATTTGTAAAGATTTATGTTGAAAGATCCATGGGTTTGACAGTTTTCCCCCCTCTAGTGGGCATTTTTGAAATGTTTTGAGACTATTGTGTTTAGGAACTCTCTAGTTCATAATGATGACAACACACACACTTCCCTTTAGTATTCATTTAGTGTCATTTGCGCCCATGTCTCCATGCTATATTTCAGAATGCCTCTCACCTTACACCCCAAATCGTAACCTTACATCTTCAAATGAGTGTCTGTTTGGAATTCCAAGAGTTAAACTTAATAGAAGAGGTGAGGCGATAGAAATTCGCCAGGCTAATACGGTGGAGTACTTTAAAAAACTGTGTCACACGCATGCGAATAGGAGGCAGCTGAAACGCTTACAGATTACTGTTAACACGTCCGCCATGGGGGCGGCAGAGATGCATTGACTCTTTTTCCAAGTCTCCTGCAGACCTTTTCTGGGAAATCCTGCCAGTAAGCGGTGCCTCAACTCAGAGCACGTTACTTCCGGTCCTGACCCTGATGACGACATCACTCCCCCCAGACTCCCTATAAAGCCTCTTTCCCTTTCTCTGGTTTTCAGTTCTGTTTTGGACTCAGTCTTGTAAACTACTCTGGTCTTACAATTCTTTACTTTTGCAGCCAGGAGCATATTATACGGGTGGCTGCCCCAAACCTTTGTCATGTCTGGAGTCTCGTTTTGTCACAACTGCTAAAAACCCATTACTTAAACATGGCTTTCTCGTAGCTTCATTTTAGTGTAACTCTAATATTCTGTATATGCATTTATTTATCATTTTTATCATGGCTCTGCAATCTGTACTAACCCCTACTTTCTCTGCTGCTGTTTTTCCTGTTTTCTGCAATCTGCGCCACCACCACCTGATCAAAGCACCGTGCAGTCCCTCCATTGATGGATTGAAGGCCAGAGGTCCACATAACCACAATCATCTAATTCTTTTACATGAAGCCTGTAAACGATGAGGACTGATTGAGATCATTTATGTTAGGTAGAATGCCTAGTGGGGGCTAGGTGGTCTCGTGGCCTTGGGACCCCTGCAGATTTTGTCTTTTTTCTCTAGCCCTTGGAGTTTTGTGTTTTTTGTTTTTTCTGTCCTCTTGGCCATTGGACCTTACTGTATTCTTTGTTACTTAGTATTGCCTAATCTTATTTTTATATTTTTTCTTTTTTTCTTTCCTCATCTTGTAAAGCACTTTGAGTCACATCATTTGTATGAAACCGTGCTATAGAAATAAATGTTATTGTCGTTAACTCCACAGGAAAAGGTGAATTAAAATGAATATGGTAAAAGAAAGTCAACATTTAAGGTATGGCAAGAAATGTAGATGTCTGATTTTTGTGTACATGTAAATACACTACCATATATCTCAATGTGCTTGAATGCAAAATAAGAGAAGAAGTTGCTCATTTAGAAGTAAGACTGAACCATTCATTTATGAAACTGGTTGCAATGAAAACCCACAGCCACAGTGGTACCCCAGGACTGAACTTGGAAAATCCTGCTCTAGACAAATGGACAGGAGGACAAATATCAAAGCAGCACAACACACGTGTAATAAATATAAGCTTAAAAATATATTCCTCTACTTTGCAGAAATTAGAATACCCAAAACCTAAAAATGATTGGCACTGCAACCTCATTTCTCCCAGTCATGGTCTTGAGTTTGCACCTTCTGCAGATGTCTAAGCACTTTTCCTTCTTCTTCTCTCCCCCTTCACAAAAAATACCGCAATTATCCCAAATAGAGGCGTAACAAGCCGTAAATACACTTGCTGTGTGTCTGTCTGGGTTTGTTTATGTGTGTGTCCTATAAAGGACTAGCGTCCCTTCCAACAATACTGGCATGACAGGCTCTTGCTTATTGTGACCTTGTAAATGCATAAATGGATGAATGGCTGGAAGATTGCCGTACTAATGTACTGTAATATACTCTGCAAACTGAGTCTTAATATGGCTCTGTGCTCTGCAAATTTTAAAGGTCACCCTATGCTGAATGGCCTTTTTGTGTTATATGCATTGTGAAAAACTTAATGGACAAATACAGTACGTCAATGTAACCAAGTATAGCTCTGATATTACTCTTCCCTTTTAAGATAACATGGTTTGCAAGGCCTCATTTTACATATACTAGTATAAACCATTAAATATTTAGTCAGTGGTGTACACCATACATACATACATGGTGTCTTCTAATTCTTGCCTAAGGCAGTGCAATGAAAGTTAATTTATTACACATATGCCAGCCTTCCCACAAATGCCTAATACAAAATGTAATATTATGATCAATGCTTCTGAGCAAAATTAGACGCTGATATAGGATGGGGATTTAGACATCCGAGTAGTCCCAAATAAAAAGTGAGCAGCAGATGGTAACACATTAATAAAAGTATTTCAGCTGTAAAAATCACTGTTAATAGATCTGCTTCTGATTTTTGGGTTGGTTTGTGCTGCATATATGTTGTATGTGTATATGTGAACAGAGGGACACGGTAACAAACCCATTAAGGGCTCATATCACACAAATGTCAGGAATTTTTTTTTTTTCACACAGAGAACCACAGACCCATGGAATAAATAACCAAGTAGTGTGATGAACAGTAGGACTTTAGAGACCTTCAAATCTCGACTTGATATTAACTTGGACAATCAAGGTGAAATCACATTTTTTTCAACGTAGTCCTCCCATTGCAGGGCACCATATTAAGCCGCCATATTTAGTAGCCTGTTGTATATCACTTGCATGTAATGACTGATTGAAGTCTGTGATTCACAGACATGAATTCATATCCTGAAATTGGGGGACCAGGTAGAAAAACACCCGAATCAACAGATCTGCCTAACAACACCAATAAAACATGGACAAGGTTGCAAAAGCATGCACCTTCTAACCGCACATATAAACGAATAACTAAAGAAATTTGACATTACTGTATACTTGGAAATGCAAATATGCCATGCCCGAATAGCCACAGTACTATAACATGTTTTATATCCATAGTCCAGTATACTTATTTAAACTCTTTTTGCTGTTGTTATGCCATATAGTGATACAATAGTCAAAATGACAGAAAGATATCATAGCACACTGAAGCACTTCTCAAACACGTGTAGATATGGTGGTCTATGTATGTGTGTGTCTGTCTGTCTCTCACATCTGTCAACACAGCCTACAGATTAATCATTAAGCTTCAGTGATCTTAGTGCACAGGGCAGGTACTTTAGGAAAAAGCCCTGTAGGTGTAGCCTATGCCGTGCACTCTTATTAATGGGTTGTACCTAGATGTGTAATCTTGTCTGAGAATCTCTACATGGTGCGACCGAAATGTATGCAAATACACATAAATGAAAGTCTGCAATGTGCACTTCAATCACAATGTCTGAATTGTTTGATTTGTGTTAATAAACTGTGGAGCAGAGGGGTAAATCAAGTAAAAGTGTGACTTTGTCCCTAACATTATGGAGAGCAATATATATATATATATATATATATTGTGAAGGATACCAGGGCATCAGTGAGCCCCAGACCCCCAAAAAGGTTTATTCAATTCACCTCCACCTCAAGTATCACAAACACAAATGAGACAAGTTTTCTCTCTCTCCTTAAGTCTCTCACCACTGCACTGCCCTCCTCCAGTCGAGTGTTGCCTCTTTTCCACCCAGCTCCGACTCGCCTGGAAAAGGGAGTGTGGCCCCTTTTATTACAGACCCGGGATTACTTCTGGTGCCTGGGTGATTGCCCAATGTAAGCACTTTTTGGTCACACGGAACTCCATTATAACCCAGTGACCCCAGCAGGGCTGCCCTGCCGAACAACATTTCCCAGCATGCCCTGCTGGCTTCCCACTGGGCAGTGATATCCAGGGCTGCTGCCATCTAGTGTGCTGGGGGAGAAAAAAGCCCCCAACGGCAACCTTCCTTTTCAGTGGGCTGTCCCTCCATCTCTTCCGGTCCTACCTTCTGGGTCTGATCTCTTTTTCCTCCCCAGCTGGGATGCCCATCTGCCTGTTAGGAGACTCCTTTCCGGGGAAAGAGCCATTCTTGTCCAGCCCTGGTGGCATCTACCATATACATATATATATCACGCCCTACTTACAAACAATTTCTCGGAGACACTTTAACCTCCCACGATACAAAGTAGTGAGACAAAAGGACAGCTGCTGTATAGGCTTTTAAATGATCGACGCGCAGCGTGACATGTAGATTACACAGCTCGGTAGCAGCTAGCAGCAAGCCAGCAGTTGATCTGTCCTTAGCGTGCATTCAGCCCCCATCCCCCCTTCACAATGCGAGCGGCAGAGACGTGAATTGGCTAGCGTGAAGCGTGCCCCCAGGGGTGGTGGTTGTGGGGTGGGCAAGTAGGGGGCACAGCCTCCTAGTAGTAAGTAGTATACAGTGGAACCTTGGTTCACGAACGTCTCGGTTCACGTACAAATCGGTTTACGATCAAAAAGTTCGCCAAACTTTTGCCTCTGTTCATGACCACAAACTCGGTATACGAACAAGCCAGTTTCCCTTTCGGTTTGTACATGTTCAGTATATCCCTGTACATTTCCTGTGCAGCAAGTGAGCAAGCGAGTGAGAGACAGCGCGACACACACAGGCGCGCAAGAGAGAGAAAGACACACACACACACACACACACACACACACACACGAGAGACACACACACACACACGAGAGAGAGAGACACACACACACACACACACGAGAGAGAGAGACACACACACACGAGAGAGAGCTGGACGCATAAGGTAGAGAAGGCAGTTAAAGAATGCACTGGGCTTGTTTTTGTTTTCATTTCTGTTTACAGCAATCGGTTCATAGCATGCATTGTTGCAATGTTACTTTTCTTGGTGGTTTATTAAATTACGGATTTTTCAAATGTTAATTTTTTCCCTGTGCTTAAAACTCATTAAAAAAAGTGTTTTTAGCGAGCGGTTCTTAGCGCTATAGCACAAAATATTGCAGTGTTAGTTTTCTCTGTTGTTCAAGGTTTTCTCAGTGTTATTCAATGTTTTTATATTTAGTTTACTATTACCCTGTGCATTCTATGGTATAATTAACTATATTTGTGCTTAAAAACTAAAAAAATATATATTTACATACAGTTCGTACGGTCTGGAACGGATTAATTGTATTTACATACAATCTTATGGGGGAAATTGCTTCAGGTCACGACCAAATCGGTTTACGACCAGAGTTTTGGAACGAATTATGCTCGTGAACCAAGGTTCCACTGTATATATATTTAGCCTTATGTTAAAATCATTTTGATCTGTTTTTCCTCTCATCAAGCAGCACTCAGCACCCCAGAATGGCAAAGTGAAAACAGGATTTTAGGATTTTTTGCAAATTTATTAAAAATAAAAAGCTGAAATATCACATCAACACAAGTATTCACACCGTTTACTCAGGACTTGATTGAAGCACCTTTGGCAGTGATTTCGGCTGGGGTCTTCTTCTGTCTGACGCAACACGCTTTGCACACCAGGGGCCTCACCTATAAACGGTGCATATACACAAAAATGTTGCGTAAGCCTGTTTCCATGTTCAAATCGCTATGTATAAAACCTAAACTTGGTGTAAAGCCACGCACATTTCCACAGTAGCTCATACCCTGGTGTACGCAAGTTCTGCGCTCGGTTTTGCAGTCTGGCGGCACCCAGCATCAAAGCAGTGCTACTGTTCCAGTGTGGTTACCCTTTCTTTGTTAGATCCACATCCCTGACGCGGCTTTATAAATACAAGTACACTGAAATTAACCACATATTGTTTATTAGTTTAATGCATCTGATTGTAATTAACCTGTAACAATATAATGGCCCACGGAATAACCAAACTATTCCAAATACCATAGCTGCTTTAGCGTTGTTACTCTCACTGCACCTTCTTTTTCTTCTTTCAGCTGCTCCCATTAGGGGTTGCCACAGCGGATCATCTTTTTCCACCACTTGGAGCAGCTGATTGGAAACAGAATTATCAGTATACAGAATCAAGCACACGCTGCCTCAGCCATGCTGCCTATTTGAACTGCTCTCACACGGCAAACGCTTCAAAACCTTTCCTGTACAGTTTCATTCCAAGAACTATAAATGCACTCAATCGGTCCATCAAGTGCTCTTTGTAGAACTGTTTGTACTTATTAGTACAATCACCTCACTGTAAACTTGCACTACAGTTATAATATTGCACAACCTGAGCCACTTTATAAAGCGTGTATTTACATATGATGACAATATTATTTTTAAGATGAAATGCAGCAAAATATGTTTATTATATTATACAGATAAAACTTTAACTTCATTTAAATAATCTATATTGTGAATAACTAAATACGTGAGGACACGGTGTCGCTGTGCTAGTTCACGGATTGTTCCTACCTCGCACTGTATGCTTGCTGGGACTGGCGTGACACTGGAAGGATAGAATAGTTAAACATGTACTACGAAGATATTTCAATGTTCCTTAAAAGTTTTGAAGAATCAGCGTTCTAAGCTTATAGATGGTTTAACGTCTATTACAGAGCTGATTGTGTGGCGAATGGGTATTTGGAGAAAGAAAAGTAAGGACAGGAATTGGGGGTTAGTACGTTTGAAAGAGACAGTACTGCTGCAATAAATTATTTCATCGAAGGTCGCGCACAATCACTGCACCTCCGTGTTACCATGTTTAATAACATGCTTTAACTCCTATCATCATGAAAATATCACGTATGCATCTCAGTATTTTAGTTATTCAGAGAGCTGTAATATCACGAATGTAATGTCCTGTTGGAAGAAGAGAAAGCCCGGAAGCACGTAGTGATTCACAAACATAGAGCACATAGAAGATCAAATACAAAACAAAGCATTTAACGTGCTACTTTAGTTACAATGGGATTTGAGAAACTAGTAAATTAAACAACTTTAAGATGAAGTTTATGATATTCTACTTTAATGACAAAATAAACTATGTGATTAAAGTGGAAATTTCAAGATTAAAGTTGACATTTCGTGCTTTTCTCCCACTGTATGCCTATTTTTTTTTCTCTGTACCCTAATAAGCTTTCATATGAAACTCAGATGGTGGGCTATGACTCACCTTTTCACGGCGACTTTGATATCTGACAACTTCTTTTTTTATTTTGGGCACTGTGTGACTTTGTGAACTTGAGTTTTCAAGTTTCTCTGACACTCTATGTCACTCGATCAACTTCCTTTTGTTGTTTACACCACTGTTTAAATGAACAAATAGTATGTTTTTCTTTGCCTCCACTTGGTATTCGCTGAACTTCTTCTATTTCCTCCTGTGCTTTTGCCATTGTCTTTTCGCAGAACGCTGATCTTAAGGGCTATTTATATTGATTTGCATATTCAAAGAGGCGTAATTCTGGGAGGAGACGAGATGGGACAGTAGGTAAGTGCACATGCGTTACTTTTCACACTGGCCGGGATTTATGTAGTGGAAGAATGTGGAAGCTGGCGTTCACACTGATTTATGCATCTGGATTTTTTTGTGTGTAAGCACATTTCTGCTTTTGTGCTCATGCCATGTTGTAGTGTGAATTTTACATACAGCGTTATGCATGAGGCCCCTGGATTCTGGGATTTTGTCCTCTGCAGATCTTCTGAAGCTCAGTCAGGTTGAATGCAAACCATCCGTGGACAACTTTTTTCATGTTTCTCCAGAGATGTCTTATTGAATTCAAGTTCTGGCTTTGGCTGGACCACTCAAGGACATACCCTTATTGCCATAAGTGACTCCTTTTGTTGTCTTTGCTTTGTGCTTAGGGTGAACCTCCAGCCCAGTCTGAGGTCTTGAGCACTCTTTAGCAGGATGTGTCTGTTCTTTGCTCTGTTCAGCTTTTCATCAACCCTGACTAGTGTCTCAGTCCCCCCACAAAATGATGTTGCCACCACCATGCTTCAGCATTGGAATTGTACTGCACAGATGAGTGGTGGTTGGTTACTTCCAGTCTTGACACTTTAAACTGTTCAATCTTTAGTTCATCAGAATGAAGAATTTAGTTTTTTTACAGTCTGAGAGTCTTTTCAGTGTCATTTTGCAAACTCCAAGTGGGCTTTCATGTGTCGTCTGGCTACTCTGCCATAAAACCCACATTAGTGGAGTGTCTCAGTGGTGGTTGTACTTCTGGAAATTTTCTCTGGAGAGAGCACTGGGTTCTCGGTCACCTCTCATATCAAAGCCCTTCTTCAGCATTTGCTCTGTTTAGCTGGATGGCCAGCACTGCAAAGAGTTGTGTTTTTTTTCTGAACTTCTTCAATTTAAGATTTAATGAAGGCACAAGTGGTTTTGAGAACCTTCGGTTCTACAATTATTTTTATATATCCTTCACCAGATCTGTGGCTTCACAAAATCCTGTCTCTAAGCTCTACAGGCAATTCCTTTGATGTCAAGGCTTGGTTTTTGTTCTGATCCACATTGTCATCTGTGGGACCCTGCATAGACAGGTGTGTGTCTTTCCTAATCAAGACCAGTCAATTGAATTGACCAAAGATAGACTCCAAACAAGGTGTAGAAACATCTCAACGATGATCAGTAGAGTGGAATGAGTCAAGAGTGTCAAGAGTGACAGCAAAGGGTCTGAATACTTCTGTCAGTGTCAGAGTTTCTTTATTTTTAACAAATTTGCAAAAAAAAATCCAAAATACTATTTTCAGATTATCATTCTAGTGTATTGAGTGTCATTTGATGAGGGAAAAATGAATTTAATTGTTTTTAGCATAAAGCTGCAACATTGATCAGGAAATTAGAAGAGAAGGCAGTGAAGATAATTGTTAAAGAAAGAAAAATATTTTATTGTGAAAACTATATTTAATATTGAAATAGCACAAGAAAGCTTAAACACAGAGGCTCATGGAAGAAAACTAACAGAGCACAGAAAGTAAACTGCTCTTGCCTGAGGAAGATTTCTAAAATGAACGGCTCATTGGGCATATTACATGAGGCAATTAACAAGTTCCTCCAAAGAAATCTGTTTCTCTTTCTCTAAGTCTTTGCTTTTTTCAAAGAAAGGGTTTTTTTGTATTCTGCAAATTCCTTGCTGAAGTTTTATGCAATGCCTGATGAATCTAATATAGAGTATAATATATTCAGAAAAGACAGGAGAATGTTCAACATGCGATGGGGATGTCAATGTATAGGATGCTGGGAAATTCACATTAAGAGTAATCTTGAAACATGTAATCTTCACAAAGATACAAACTTTGAGAGATTGTGGTTATTGAGACATGCCAACTTAGCCCTGTTGTAGTGAAGTATAACAGAAAAAACTATTACAAATAGTAAAATATTTCTTAATTTGCATGTTAAGGAAAAGGGTCCTCTATACTGCTATTATATAGGAAAGTAAACTTTTCTAATTCTGTGCAGGATAGAACCACCAGTTTTGAACCCACCTTTTCTGACTTGCACTAGGAATTTTTAATTTCATGCCCTATTGATTATCTTTTAATTGTTGCCAACGGATTGCAGAAGACGTAAAGATATGCCTTATACTTCATACCACCCTGGCTCACCCAGAAAATAAAACCTGTTGTGCCGGTCCAGTTCAGCAGTTAACACTGTTTTACCAGTTGTGATAGACGGCCAGGAACCCTGCCCCGCCAGGACGCCTGGAGGAAGGGGGGACCGGGAGAGTGGCACTTCTCTTCCCTGGGCAGCTAAACGGTCGTTGATCCCTGGGGGACAGTGCTTCCGGTACACCAGGAAGTGCTGACAGACCAGGGATGGTGTACGCCTGGAGCACTTCCGGGGGCAAGCGTAGCACTTCCGCTACACTGGGGTGTGCTGCCGGAAGTTCGTCATCAGGCACCTGGAGCACATCCGGGGCTTTATAAAAGGGGCCGCCTCACTCCATTCAAAGAGCCGGAGTCTGGTGGAAGGGGACAGAGCTTGCGAGAGAGGAGTGAAGGCGGCCGAAGGACCAAGGACTGCAATAGTGTGTAAATATTAATGTAAATAGTATAATAAATGTGTGTATGGTGGACATTGCGGTGTCGTGTCTGTCTGTGGCCGGGCTAGCTGTTACATGGCATCCCAGATGGGACTGTCCGTCTGTTGCAAGGCGGCGACCCGTCATTAAAACAATTTGCGCGCACGGTACGAGGAATGCGTTCTCCCGCGACAGCACACATTTGGGCAAGCAGTCCTTTGGTGGAGTCGTACTAGGACCTTGAGGACACCGCACCTCCCAATAGACAAGAAGTCTGCCAGGCGCGGCCTAATGACAGCGGGCGACCCGAAGAAGCCCATTGCTGATGAAAGGATCGGCGGGCCTAAAGATCTGGCTGGGCCATGGAAGCTACCTCCGGCCAAGAGGTTTTCAGAGGTAGGTACCGGACCCAGGCGAGGTTCGTCCTAGGGCGTGTATCGTGTTTTTCTGGGTGCCTACCTCGTAGGGAGAAACCATCCGGAGGCATTTGGTTGACGTTTCTGGCCCTCTATCACACTGCCCCACCCCCGGCACGGACTCAGTCAGGTACTCTGACGAGGGGAAAAGGTTCACTGCCCCTGCTCGCATTACGCTATGTGCAGGGGCCTGGCACACACCCTCCTCCCCCTTACCTGTGTAACGAGGGACCTCCAGAACCTTCACCGCAGCCTGCTTTCCCGGCCCCTCCTTATTCCAGGCATCCCGGTGGGGGCAGGGTTCCTGGCTGTCTATCACACAGTAAAGCTAACCACTAAACTCCTCATCTTCAGACTTCATTCCACCCTCTATTTTAAGAATTCAAAACCTAAAAGAGCTCAGTGTGTTCAGATTGTCAGCATCACATCCTCCACACTGGCCCTCAGCACAGACTGTCCACTGGTTACTTTGCCGAGCCTCCTTCTGTTCTCCACAGCACCACCGACTACGTGGCCAGACACAGCCACAGCTCGAATTTCGTCATTAAATGTGCTGATGACACCACCATCCCGGGCTGGTCACCAACGATGATGAGATCGCTTATAGAGATGAAGTCTTTCTGTTGACACAGAGGTGCCAGGGTATCATTCTTAATGTCAGGAGCTGCTCATAGATTTCAGGAAGCAGAAAGCAGATCACACTGACTGAGAATCTGTGAGTTTCTTGGAGTGATAATAACTGATGAACCGAAGTAAGTACAACACTTTTTGGTTACTATCAAGAAGGGTCATCAATGCCTTTACCTCATTAGACAGCTGATGAAACCTTGGATTTCTCCTTCTTTTCATGCTCACATCTTCATATGCACAGTATACAGTATTCTAGCCTCACGGGCAGCATACAATTCCTTCTATGGCACCTGCTCAGCTTAAGATAGCAAAGCACTGCAGAGGGTGCTGAGGGTGGTACAGAATATTCCTTGCAGTAAGGTATCTCTTTCAATGATATACAGGTGCCTTTAGAAAATACTTAGACCCCTTCGCATTTTTATACATTTTGTTTTGTTCCAGCCTTATGCTAAAATCCTTTAAATGTTTTTTTTGTTTTCACCCATCAAACAACACTCAATACCCAACAATGGCAAATTGAAAGCAGAATTTTAGGAAGCTTTGCAATTTAATTAAAAATAAAAAGCTGAAATATCACATTGCCACAATTATTCAGAATCTTTCCTTAGTACTTATTACTTACCTCTAAATCAGGTAATTGTAGAACCACAACTAGATTGTAGAAAAGCAGTCAGAGAAACCAAACACAGTCAGAGTGATGAAAGGACCCTTCTACACAATGATTCCACTCCTCCTTTATCTGAGGTGACTTTTCCAAAGGCAGCCAAAAAACGTGGCAGTGAAGTAGTGACACCAAGTGCCACGTGAGGAAACCAAGAAGAGAAACACAATAGAGGAGGGTTAGTAGCGGTTTGTAAGCATCATATTACTTATGTTTGAGTACCAATGGCTAACAACAGAAATGCAATATGCACAGCTAATCGGCAGCTCTAGTCAGGGTATGCTAAACTGAAGTCGTGAGTCTTCAGCTGGGATTTAAAAGCTGATACTGAAGGAGAAGGTTAGACTGCTCCACAGTTTCAGGACACTGTGAACTAAAGCTTGACCCCCTACTGTTATTTTATTTATCCTTGAATTCATAAACAGGCCGGCATAGATCTTAATGTGCATTGCGGTTTGTAAGTGATGATAAATAAGCAGGGCATTGGCTATTTAAGACTTTATATGTTAAAAGGAGAATTTTCACTTAACTGGGAGCCAGTGTAAGGACTTGAGAACTTGAATTATATGTTTGTACAGTACTTTCTAGTTCTTGTAATAATTCTTGCAGCAGCATTTTGAATTAACTGAAAGCTGCATAAAGAATGATCTGAACAGCCAGTAAACACCATATCTCAGTAGTCAATCTTATTATCTCCCCATATGATCCCTATTACATCAACAACTCCCACCACGTCAACTGGAATGGCCAGTGACAAGTCCACCTCAGACCATCAGTGTGGACTGTCCACAGGAGACAACTAAGGAAGTTAAACACAGGGAAAGCTGTGAGACCAGATGGAGTCACTCTTCAAGTTCTTAAGGCCTGTGCTGACCAACTTTGTCCTTTGTCCTTTGTTCACTTTGTCCCTAAGGCTTCAGAAAGTGTCACTGCTGTGGAAAACATCCTACATTGTTCCTGTTCCAAAGAAGGCAGCTGCCTCTTCGCCTAGAAACTACAGACCATTGGCACTTACATCTTACATCATGAAGATCTTTGAGAGACTGGTCCTAGACTATATGAGTCCTCTTATGGTAGACCACCTGGACCCACTGCAGTTTGCCTGTTGGACAAAGATTGGAATGGAGGATGCAATTATCTCTCTGCTCCAAAAGGCTTATTCTCACTAGACAAAGCTGGCAGCACTGTGAGGATTATGTGTTTTGGTTTCACCAGTGCCTTCAATACCATCCAGCCATCCCTGTTAAGGGGTAAATTGAGAGATATGCTGGTGGGTGAGCCTATGGTGTCCAGGATAATGGACTATCTGTCAGGCAGACCACAGTTTGTGAGACTCGAGGACTGTGTTTCTAATACACATGTGAGCAACACTGGAGCACCACAGTGAACATCCCTGTCTCCCTTTCAATTTACTCTGTAGACCTTAGCCTATAAAAAGAACACCTGCAGACATTCTCAGATGATTCTGCACTTATGGGGTGTACTGATAAGGAGGATGAGACAAAGGAGAGGAGTCAGGTGGAAAAGTTTGTTTCTTGGTACAAAGAGAATTACCTGCATCTTAACATCAGCAAAACCAAGGAACTGCTTATTGACTTTCACTGCACCAAAGACTCTCTATGTGCAGTCACTATTCAGGAAATGAATGTAGAGGCGGACGTGGGGGTCCACATTAATGACAGGTTGGACTGGTCTAGAAACCCCAAGGAACTATATAAGAAAAGGCGGAGCAGGCTCTTTTTCCTGAAGAGACTGCATTTAATGTGGGAAGTAAAATCCTTCACATATTTTATAACTCTGTGATGGCTAGTGTGATTTTCTATGCTGTGGTGTACTGGGCTGGTAACATCACTTCAAGAGAAGCCCACCGAATTAACAAGCTAATTAAAAAGGCAAGCTCAGTTATGGAACACACTCTGGAGCCCCTGGAGGTACAGAAGTAGAAGATAAAACAAAACTGAGTGCCATTTAGAGTAATGCTGCACACCCTCTCTCTGACACACTAACATCAAGGACTTTCAGTCAACAAATTATTAAGCAGAAGTGTGTCAAGAAACACTATGGGGGCTCCTTTATACCAACAGCAATACACCAGCATAATGATGCCTCATTGGGACTGAGACTGCTTTTCTTACCTTTAGCCAAGTCAGAAGTTTTCATTCCTTTTAGTTTTATTATTGTTTAGTCATTCTGGTATGTATTTCAGAGGGGGTTTATTGTTTGTAATGATATAATAATATTTATGTATTTATTGAAGTTCTGTAAAAAGCCAAATTTCCATGTGGGTCCCCTGGAGGTCGTAGCAAAGGAGAGAATGAAAACAAAACTGAGTGCCATTATGAATGCTGCACATCCTCTCACTGACAAACCATCATCAACCAGCAGAAGTGTGTCAAGAAATGTGACTCCTTCATACCTACAGCAATATGTCTGCATAATGCCTCAATGGGACTGCCAAATCAGAACTCTTCATTTTTTTGAATTTTTCTAGCTTTACAATAGTTCGACCAAAGTGTGTGTATATTTATATATGTGTGTGTATATCTATCTATCTATCTATCTATCATGGCGGATGGCCGGGACCCATACCCGGCCGGGATGTCCTTTTGATACTGGATCCGGGAGAGCAGCCATGGGATACACACTACATCCCCTGGAACATTTGGTGGCAACCCCCCTGGGTTGCATTGGGGCCAATACCTTGGAACATCGGAGCTCATCTCTGTTGAGCGCCGTGGCCACTGCCAGGGGAAGCTGCAAGGCTTCCTGAGCCCGAGTAGGCGGCAAGGCAGCCACACCCAGAAGTGCAGCCTAATCTAGGTTAACTGCCACCTGGAGCACTTCTGGGTGAAATATAAAGAGAGCCTGCAGCCACTACTCAGGGTGCCAGAGTCGAGAGGAGGAGGATGAAGCTGCCTGGGAGGAGTAGTGGAGGAAGAAGAGTGTGGTTTGGGGTGATTTACTTTGTGTGTTGTTTGGGACTGTGTTGGGCCTGTGGGACATGGGGAAGATGTGCCCCACGGCTGAAGAAAAATAAACCTTTTTTCATTTATTTCTACACGTGTCTCCGTTGTCAGTCTGTGTTGGGTCGACGCCTATATAGCGCCTTTGCCACACTATCTATCTATCTATCTATCTATCTATCTATAACAATATTTATTTATATCGCACATTTTCATACAAATGATGTAGCTCAAAATGCTTTACAAGATGAAGAAAGAGAAAAAAGACAAAATATAAAAATTAAAATTAAGCAATACTAATTAACAAGTAAGGGGAGCTGGCAAGGGACGACAGAAAAAACAAAAAAAATTCCAGACGGCTGGAGAAAATAACAAAATCTGCAAGGGTTCTGAGGCCACGAGACTACCCAGCCTCCTCTAGGCATTTTACCTAACATACATGACCTCAATCAGTCCTCATGGTATTCAGGGTTCACATGAATGAACTTGATGATGACAGTCATGAGGACCTCTAGCCTTTCATCCATCAATGTAGGGACATAACGGTGCTTTGACCAGGTGGTTTGATCTATCTATCTATCTATCTATCTGAAATAAATGCATGAATTAATTTCTCAGTAGCATACCTCACATAGTATGAACTTCATTTAGCATGTTTGATGGTGGATCAGTGGATTTTTTGATTAAGTAAAAAAGCAACATTTTTGGGTTCTTACATAGATACAGTAAGCAAGAGAAACAAAAAATAACCAGTCTGTTTAAAGAAAGAATGGCATTTTGTCAAATGAAAAGGAAAATCAGTCCATCACATTTTCTGAATTCACTCCATGATTTGTGCAGGGAGCTGAACCTTTTCATGTAGCAGAGCACACATTCCTGAAAATCAACCCTTGGCAGGATGGATGCTCATTCAGGCTGATTATCTGCCTGTTTAATAAATGATCAAAACTGTGCAGAATGGGAACCCAGAAAAAAAAAAACTCACACGGACAACAGACAACCCAACCTCTGCAGACAATGAAAACACCCGGAATTGAATCCAGTTCTCTAGGAATTGTGAAGCAACAGATGTAAATACTGTGCCACTGGGGTGATTTGAAAATGAAAGCCAAATAAAATTCTAACAGATAGGTTTGACAATTATCAAGAAATGTAGCACATGAACAAAACAACAATACAATTCAGATTAAAAGAAATTAAATCTGATCCCTCAATATTAGCAGAAAGCAAATGTGGCCCTCTATGAGGAGTTGGAGGAGGTAGAGTTTTTTCTTGTATTTCTCATTGTAGTTTAAACAGGTGATAATTCACTTGTATTAGCATACACACTACAGTTCCTACAGTTACGGTTACATTTTTATTGGACTTGGCAACTTGCGTGACATTCTCTTGCAGATTGCAGCTAAGTTGTCAGCTTCACCTGTAGGCACAGGGACACATCTGTCAATATCTCTGCCAAACATTTCCTGTAAACATCTTCTGCCAAATTTGAAATTCATTTACTGCTGCATTTATTCCTGTCTGGGCATTTTTATACTGTGCATATTCCCAGGAGATGATCCCTAATAAATATTCAGTCAAAAAACAACTCCTGTTTCACAATCTTACACAGATATTCTCACAGATGTATAAAGATTCAGTTTTAAAAGGGCATTTCCAGTTAATATACACTCACTTCGTAAATTATTAGGAACACCATACTGATACTGGATAGGGCCTCCATTTGCTCTTAGAACAGTACCAGTTCTTCATGGCATGGATTCCACTAGGTAGTGAAAATATTCCTTTAAGATTCTGGTCCATATTGACACGCAGTTTCTGCAGATTTGAAAGCTGTACATTCATGTTGCGTATCTCCCATCCTACTAAATTCCAAAGGTGTTCTATTAGATTCAGATCCGGTGACTGGAAAGCTTACTCATCATCATGTTCATGAAAACACTTTGAGATGACTTTTGCTCTGTGACATGTTGTATTATCATGCTGGAAGTAGCCATTAGAAGATGGGAAAATTGTGGTCATGACAGGATGCATGTGGGTAGCATCACTACTCCAACAGACTGCTGCATTCAAGCGATAATTGACCGGTATTGATGGGCCCAAAGTGTACCAAGAAGACATTCTCCACACCATTATATAAACCACCACCATCCTGTACTGTTGATACAAAGCAGATTATCTGCATTGATTCATGCTGTTGCCTCCACATTTTGACTCTACCATCTGTGTGCCTTAGCAGAAATCGAGATTCATCAGACCGAGATATATTTTTCCAGTCTTCAGCTCTCCAGTTTTGGTGAGTCTGTGCTCACTGCAGCCTCAGCTTTCTGTTCTTAGCTGACAGGAGTGGAACCAGATGTGGTCTTCTGTTATCCCCATCAATTCACCATCCCATCCCATCCACTTCAAGGTTTGCCATGTTGTGTATTCTGCTCACCACACTTGTACAGAAGTTTTATCCAGGTTACTTTTGTCAGTTCAAATCAGTCTGCCCATTCTTCTCTGTCCTCGCTCACCAACAAGGCATTTCCATCTGTTGATCTGCTGCTCACTGGATATTTTTTGCACCATTCTGAGTAAACTCGAGAGAGTGTTTGTTGAGTGTGAAAATCCCAGGAGCCCAGCAGTTACAGAAACATTCAAACCAGCCTGTCTGCCACCAGCAATCATGCCACAGGTGAAATCACTGAGATCAGATTTTTTCCCCATTCTGGTGTTTAATGTGAATAATAACTGAAGCTGCTGACCCATATCTGCATGATTTATGCATTGTGCTGCTGCCTCGTGATTGGCTGATTAGATAATTGCATTGATAAGCAGGTGAACAGGAGTTCCTAATAATCTGTTCAGTGAGAGTATATTGAAACAGGATAGGATGTCCATATGGCATCATGTTACAGCTGGACTAATTTAATATCAAATACAAAGGAGAAATTATGCATTTATTATGTAAATACTACAAGGGATAATTCAAATATTGAAAGAAAGGGATAAACGAATCAAATCCTGCATGACCCTTAGGACAATCCATTGACAGAACATCTATATCTATCTATCTATATTGTCACACACGTGCGCATGGGGGGCAGCTAAAGGGCTTGAGTAAGGACAGTTCCGAGACATACCGGGATGTGGCAGAGTGCACTGACTCTTTTTCTCCCTTGCCTGCAGACCATTCCCGGGAGATTCCACCTGGTCCTCTTGACGTCACTTCCAGGACTGAGCCAATGGAAGGAGACCTTGCCAGCTCCGGCCCCTGTGATGTCACATCCGGGCTCGCACCAATGACAAGACCTACATGAACCTGACCCCTTTGACTTCACTTCCTGTCTTCCCCTTTAAAAGCCTCCACCTTTTCCCTATTCCCTCAGTTCTGTTTTGGGCTCAGTTTTGTGCACATCAGTGCTGTATTTACTGAAAATTACTTTTGCAGCCAGGATACCAGATTATATGAGTGGCTGCCCCAAACCTTTATATGACTCTGTCTTATGTTTGTGACAATATATATATATATAAAATCCAACATCTGTCTGTCTGTATGTCTGTCCAATTCTCACAAGAGAACTACTTAACAGATTTAGATCAGGTTTTGTTCTATAATTTGCTTGAATATTCAGGTTCATTTTGTGACTTCTCTCATCGCATTAAGTGCCGTAGTTCGCTTGCGGTACTGATTTATTTGTGTGAATCCGAGAGAGATGCCGCGGGCCAAGGGTAGGGGGCGTGGCCCTCCTCAGTCATGCGCTAGCCTCCGTCTACTTCTCGCCACATGTTGGAACAATATCTGTTTGTACAGCAGACATTATCATCTAGAGATTGTTAAGGAGTAACGTTTGACGTTTTTCAGAGAGAGATCACAACTACGTGTATTTTAGAGGGTACCTGCTTATTGGCAGAGCTATCACGGCCACGTACTTTAGTCCCCTCATGGGGGACGCTCTCCCGTCAGAGCTGAACACGATCAGATACAGTGCCAGCATTTGACATTGGAGCGTACCTACCTTTCACTTGGCCAGAATTATATTTTTTTTAATTAATTTTTAAAGTTTGTCCTGTTTCACTACTATGCAAGGAACAGCTGCCATTTCTACATATGTGTGTGTGTGTGTATTATTTATATAAATAATCAAAGCACTTTGTATTAGAAAATGTAATCAATAATAAAAAAAATGGTTTTTGATAGTAGTTTTATTTAATCAATACTCATTCTTTTTGTGGAAATTGGAATGGATGGTAGTGCTATGGGAATAATAAAATTCTTTATACTGAGCCTGACTTAAAGTAAAAGAATGAGAAAGACATCATGGCCATACAATTCATCTTAAAACTTATGTCTGAAAAATTTTCATTTTGTGAAGCATGACAACTTTTGATTGCACCAAGAAAGTGAAACCCTCTTTCACCTCACACTATGTTAACACTAGAAGACGTAAACGGGGGAGCTTTATTAGTTTTGTTATGAATTTTAACATAGTATAATGCAAAAAACAAATTATTAAACAATGTAACGATCAGAATAGAATATGCTGTGCTTTTTGCCACTTAGGCACTGATAAATCACATGATTTGAAGAGCTTTAGTCTTTTTATTATCCATTATGGTTTTCACTAACCCATAATTCTTTGTTAGTATGAAACTAAGCTACCAGTTAATGCCAATATTATTTGATAATATGACTGGATTCAACAGCACCAAGGAAGAGAAGGTGGTTTGAGAAAAAAAAACCTCCAATCATCCTGCAGACTAATCAGATCTACAGGAAATAAAAATGTGTTTAACACAAAAAGAAGAGATCTGAGAAAATAGGAAAATCTCAGCAGTGCCATTTGAAGAACTAAAAAAATAATGACTGTTAGAAGAGGAGATATTTAATGTACACTATGTCTTTTTTGGATATAGTCTGTCTATGGCATGATGCTAGATACAAGTGGCCTACTGCTGCTTCAACCATTGTTAAACAATGAAGTCTGTAACAATACATCTTAATTAAAGTATAAATAGCATTGTATTTGTCCCCAGGAGAAATTTGGCTTTTTACAGAAGATCACTAGATATATAGGCACACACACACGTGCATACACACAAAATATATATATAGTGATACAGGATAAACTTCAATAAAAATCAATAAAAGAAAATGTAAATCTGGCCAAGTGGAAGGTGGGTAAGCTGTAACGTCAAACACTGGCACTGTATCTAATTGTGTTCAGCTCTGACGAGAGAGCGTCCCCCACGTGGGGAAAAAAGCACTTGGCCATGGTATCTGTGGTAATCAGCAGCTACCCTCTAAAACACACGTAGCTCTGATCTCTCTCTCAAAAATGTTACACGTTACTCCTTAACAATCTCTAGATGATAATGTCTGTTGAACAAACACATGGCAAGAGGTAAACCGACACGAACGGAGGCTGCCGCATCAGTCAGGAAGGCCCTGCCTCCCCTCCTCTTGGCCCGGAGCGTCTCTCTCGGATTTGCACAAATAAATCGGTACCGCAAGCGAACTATGGCACATATCTCAATGAGAGAAGTCAAGCAAATTATAATAAAAAACCCGATCTAAATCTATTAAGTAGTTCTCTTTTGAAAAGTGGACAGACATACAAACAGACAGATATTGGATTTTAGATAGATAGACAGACAGACAGATAGATAGATAGACACAAGGATGACTAAAAAGAAAACTTCTTGACAATCCCAGTCCCAGTGAGGCATTATACAGGTGTATTGCTGATGGCATAATGGAGCCCCCCATAGTGTTTCTTGACACACTTCTGCTGAATAATTCATTGGCTAATAGTCCTCAATATTAGTCTGTCACAGAGAGGATATGCAGCCTTGTTCATAATGTTTTAATTCTTTCCTCCTTTAAAATCTCCAAAGAAATCCACCCCTGGAGTACACCCCAAAACTAAGCATGCCTTCTTATTTAGCTTGTTAATTCTATGGGCCTCTTGTGACACGATGTTACCAGCCCAGCACACCACAGCGTAGAAAATCACACAGGACACCACAGAGTTGTAGAGATGTGAATGATGTCACTGCCCACATTAAAGAAATGCAGTTTCCTAAGGAAAACTCCTGTGTGTTCTGAGATCAGTCCAACCTGTCACTGATGTGGACACCCAAGTACTTGTAGGAGAGATATTTTTGACTTTTAATAAACTTGGAAACCTTTCTAAAAAGACTTGGGACTTGGACTGGTATACAGGCTTGGGCAGATTTGTGGCAGATGAAATTTAATGTCAGTAAATGTAAAGCATTACACATAGGAAGTAAAAAAGTGAGGTTTGAATACACAATGGACGGTCAGAAAATCGAGAGTACACCTTATGAGAAGGATTTAGGAGTCATAGTGGACTCTAAGGTATCAACTTCCTGACAATGATCAGAAGCCATTAAGAAGGCAAACAGAATGTCAGGTTATATAGCGCCTTGATGTGTGGAGTACAAGTCACAGGAGGTTCTGCCCAACCGTTATAACACATTAGTGAGGCCTCATCTGGAGTCCTGTATGCAGTTTTGGTCTCCAGGCTACATAGCAGTGCTGGAAAAAGTTCAGAGAAGAGCAACTAGGCTGATTCCAGGGCTACAGGAGCTCCTTTATAAGGAAAGATTAAAAGCTTTTGTAGTTTAAGTTAAAGGAGATTAACAGGAGACATGACTGAAGTGTTTAAAATTATAAAGGGAATTAGTCCAGTGGATCGAGACTGTTATTTTAAAATGAGTTCATCAAGAACACAGGGACACAGTTGGAAACTTGTTAAGAAGTGTTTTTTTACACAGAGAACCACAGACACATGGAATAAATGACCAAGTAGTGTGGTAGGCAGATGAACAGAGTCCACAGATGGACTCTAACCAATTCTAGAAACATCTCAAGGACAATTAAAGCAAACAGGATGTACCTGAGCACAACAGAAAGGAGAGATTTCTTTTCAATTTTAATAAATTTGGAAACGTTTCTGAAAAAAAATGTTTTCACTTGGGTAAATATGGAAAATGGACCCAATTAAAATGAAATGTACAGCTCAGTAAAATGTGCAGAACGTGAAGGGCTCTGAATCCTCTACAGTATATACACTTGTAATCTCAGGGTTGATTGCAGTGTAACAACTGAGAAAGCACTGAACTATTACCATATCATGACCAGACTACGCATTACTTAGGCCCTTAGGTCTAAGTGTTGCTGTGTTGAGATCAGGATTAAGTTAACTAATCCACAGGTGGTCCTGCTGTGGTTTACTTTTCATAGTCTCAGTTGTTAACTGATTGTCTGAATACTCATTAACAACACCACACCAGAAATTAACTTGTCAAGGGTACATTCTGCACAAACATTAGGAAGTTTTCTTAACACAGAGAACCACAGCCACATGGAATAAGTGACCAAGTAGTGTGGTAGACAGTAGGCCTTTAAGGACTTTCAAAACTGGACTTGATGTTACGAGTTAGAAGAATTACGTAAATTAGACTGGTGAGCTTTGTCAGGCTGAATGACCTGTTCTTGTCTACTGTAGATTGTTCTAATTAATGACAGGTCTTATGAATTCCTTCATATTTAAGGGAGCAGAACACAGCAAAAAATTATAAAAGTAAGAATATTTTTCAGCCTTGTGCAACATAAACAGAAATACTATATTAAATATCTCACCCTCATCACACATCTTTGGAAACAACACTACATTAAATCATATAAAAATAACTGTCAGCGCAAGGCTGCAGGATTATTGCAAATATTATTCACTTCAGGGCTTATAAAAAGGCCTTGAGATTCTCATATAAGAGCATTCCGTGTATAACATTACCTGGAAAATATTGAATTGGGAATTTAATACAATATTAGTATGTTCTGCCTTTATGTTGAGTTGCGTTAACCAGTAGACCCGGAGTCTAAATTTGGCATTGTTGCTTACAGTAACTGAATGAAACGCCATAATCAGGAGATCCTTATCTTCAGTAACTGCAGAATTCTATTGAAAAAAGAAACAAGTACAGAGGATAAGTTGAGAATTTGGATAGTTAGTTACATGTTATTAGAACGGCATCTTCAGCATCGTTACTCCTTTTATTTGATTCTTTTCCAGTGTTGCTGATAATGCAGAGAAGCTGGAGAAACAACCAGTTGCTAAGTCCCTCATAATGGTGACATCTGACAACTGTTATGCATATACTTTATTCTAATAATGTTAATGATCCAAGCATTACCTAAAGGTATTTAATTTTTCATCAAATATTTGACAATAATCATTGCATGAATTACACCCTATATACAATGCACATAGTAGAAATTTAATATCAGACTTGGAGGATACCCACAGAGATGCATTCAAGATGGGAGGAACGCAGTATGGAATATGAAATGATATCATCTTTCAGCGCATACACATTTTGCTAAACACATTGCCGATAATGAACAATAGTCATGAACTAAGAGACCCAAGTACTAAACAGTTCCAAACAAAATAATGTTCACTAGAGGGGGATACTGCGGTGGGTTGGAGCCCATGCCCGGGATTGGTTCCTGCCTTGTGCCCTGTGTTGGCTGGGATTGGCTCCAGCAGACCCCCGTGACCCTGTGTTCGGATTCAACGGGTTGGAAAATGGATGGATGGATGGATAGAGGGGGATATCACCATCAAACCCAGGCTAGTAACAAGGACAAGCACTGTATCTTTATAAAATAAAAGATTTATTCTACACAAAAAGAATTCCAATCATACAGTAGGTCCATGGAGCGCAAAGGCAAAATAAAATTACTTGTAATTTCCAAGTCAAAGTCTGAATATAGAATCCAAAAGCAAGGTCAGAAACAGCAGAACGTAGAAATGTCAGAGATCCAATGATTCTCAAAATTCACAATAAACACAAGCACACCCATTCACTCCATAGAGTTTTCACAATGAAAAGCCAGGAACTGCTCAAGACACTCCGGATTTAAAGGGAGGAGGGACGTTCCTGGCAGTGATTGGCAGGTGGCCCCGCCTCTTAGGGGACCACCCACAAAACACACAGAACATAACAAAGGCAGCTTACAGTATAGAAAAAATCAACATAAAAAAGAAAAAATAATCAAAAGAGACACAAAATATGAATTTGAATGCCAGCCAGAGGCTGATCCCTGGCTAAGACATAACCGCAATAAATGAAATGTATAAGGCAAGCCTTATTTTTTACTGCAGAGAAGAACAGTTTCATTGGAATCAGTTTTAATTTTGCATGCAGTGCATGTATTTAATATTTTATGTCTTTTGAAAAGATTCCAATATACTGTATGTGGTGTGCCTAGAGTGCTCTCCATAATGCTTGGGACAAAGACACACTCTCCTTGATTTCCCCCTCTGCTCCACAGTATAAAATTACAAATCAAAGAATTCAGATGTGACTAAAGTGATTTTTTCATACTTTAATTTAAGGGAATTTGCATACATTTCAGTCACACCATGTAGAAATGACAACAGTTTTTCTACATGGTCACCCCATTTCAGGGAACCATAATGTTTGGTACAATTGGTATCCCAGATGTTTGTGATTCCTCAGTTGTGTTTTATTTGCTTTATAAGATACCTCAGGATGCTTTTACCCTTTGGAGTGTGTAGTTGCCATTGTTGAATATGAGGACAAAAGCTGTGCCAATGAAAATCAAAGAAGCCATTCTTAAAAAAAGAATAAAACCATTTGAGATATCAGTGAAACCTTAGGATGACCTAAATCAACTGCCTAGAATATCATTAAGAAGAAAGAACACACTGGTGAGATCAGTCATTGCAAAGGGACTGGTAGGCCAAAGACGACTTCCACACCTGATGACAGAAGAATCCTCACTATGGTAATGAAAAAGCCCGACACGCCAGACCAGACAAAGATAAACCTGTATCAGAGTAATGGCAAAAGTTGTGTTCACTTAACTTGGGTGAAAATTGGGGAGAAAATGGCTACCTTTAATCAGATCTCCTCCAATAAAAGTCTCAGTTCAATTTTTCAGCTCAGTTTTTATTTTAGTTTTGGTTCGGTTGGTTCTTTGTTGAAAAAATGGAGTGTTTAATTCAGTTGCTGCCTTTCTAACATTTTGAGAAAATCCACGGACATTTAATTGTAGTTGCTTTCTTCTTAGCTGCTGGACACTTTCCAAGGAGCTCCGTCTCCAGCAAGAAACCTTTGTTTCGATTTTTTAATTAAGGATTAATAATCATTAACTAAGGAACTGGACCATCCAGTAAATGTCATCTCTGACTGCATGAAAAGGGCATGAAGAGCTGTGATATAGCGGGTCTGTGGCATGTGCACTGTAGATGAATGAATAAATAAATAACACATTCACGTTTTTGGGTGGGGTGTAAGTAGCTTGGCAGATGTGGGAGCATTCAGCCAGAGTCATGATGGCTAAACCCACGCCCCACTGGGTTTTTAAAGGCAGTCAAAGCATGTGCAAAGAACAAAGAAAGGAGAGGAGAGGACAAGGAGATAGGATGACGGAGATGGCAGGATTAGGAAATGCCAGTGTGCAGTAGAGAAGAAGTAAGCAGCTGGGTACAGAGCTCAGATGAGGAGCCTACGGCCGGTGCTCGAAGGGGTTGAAGAGGGTCACTACAGAGGTAGCAGGAGAGACCCGATGCAAAAGAGGTCTCCCTCGTAAGGCCGAGGAGTGCCAGCAGGAGACATATGAGCGAGGCTCGGCAAGGTGCTGTGACGGTAGCAGGGGCCCAAGCCTAGTTAAAAAGTTGACTGTGCCTGTTGGCTGCAGGATCCCATCCGGGGTATGCCAAGGAAACTTTGATTTTTAGCTGGACGCACCAGGGATCATGAGTTTTTAAAATTGTTTTCTGCAGTGTGTTTTGAACTTGTTTTAATGGATATCACACACCTGTGCAGTGGGGACAGTTTACAGACTCAAGTGGTGTTATTTATCAGCCAGACCACGGGTTGGCGCTCGCAACTAATGCTCTCTTCCTCTTGTTTTCCTGCAGTTCAGCCAAAGGCCCTGCCTCTCAGTGCCATCTCTACCAAACCACCCACTAACATAATTTCCAGACAACCCTGAAAACATTACTTCCAGTACCCAGAATTCAACTTCCTGCCACATCAGTTCCTGTTCCAGCCGCCATAACTCCACCTCTTCCTCCTATCCACCATATTTATAGAACAGGCTCATCCTGTTAGTTCAGTTTAGTTGTGAACTCCGATCTGTAAAGACAAGTTTCTTTTATTTTGCTGATTTTTAAGTATACGGGGTGGCCACCCCAAAACCTTTTTCTTGTCTACTGCCTTATTTTTACCACATGGATTATTAGTTTTCTTTTTAAGCTCCACTCATTTTATTGATTATTTATTTTTTTGTTTATTTCAAGATGTATCGTATATACTTGTGTATAAGACAGGTCTTGAAACCTGAAAAATTGATCATAAAATCAGACCCCGACTTATAAGCCCGTTCAAAAATACGACACATACATTTATGTAATTTTTTTTTTTTACATCTTCTTGCTTCCTTCAATCTCGTACCAGGTTCTCAGACACATTGAATTTTGTTGCAGCAGCGGAGTTACCAATGTCTTTCACCACATCAACGACTTTTAATTTAAAACCAGCTTCATATTTTCTTCTGATCAAACACTCCATCGTAGATAAGGGATGCTCTTATGATAAAGGTGTATGAGGGTGTGAGATACAAAAAAACACAAAACAGTACAAATGTCGCTTCGGAATTGTTTGCATATTACTGTGTAGTCACGTAGGCACAATACATAGAAAACAAAGGCCGTGTGCTCCGTGGTTACTCTCTCAGGTGAGTATTAGCATATCATAATTTCTTGGATAAATAGCATGAGTTTTCCGCATTCAATTTATATGACTGACATTATAAAATACTGGAAATTATATGATAAAATCAAGCCCCAACTTATCCATAGGAGAACTTAAATGCGAGTATATACAGTAGGCACTGACTTTGGACACTGATTTTTTTTTTTTTTTTTTGCAAATAAAGGCACTAAGCACTTTGCACCATCTCTTGCTGACCTTGTCTTTCCTCATTTGCCCTGCTCATTCTCAGCAGTTCTGGGTTCAAGTGATTCCAGAAGCTACCAAGGAGCCAAACCCAGACCATCACAAGGACACTTGCTAAAGTTATTTATTGATGCTAAACTGGGTTAAAGTAAAGAAGTGAAAATAAAAGACTGCCCTGTCAGCAAAGTAGCCACCTGATCAAGGTACCATGCTGCCCCCTGTGTTTACGGATTGAATGGCGGGTGTCCCAGATGTCCACATGACCATCATCATCAAATTCTTCCATGTGAAGCCTGTAAACCATGATGACTGATTGAGACCATCTGTGTTAGGCTGAATGCCCAGTGGGGGCTGGTGGTCTTTTGGCCTTGGAACCCCTGCAGATTTTGTTTATTTTTCTCCAGCCTAACTGGAGTTTCTCTTTTTTTTTGCTTTTATTTTTTTCTGTTCTCCATGCCTTTCGACCTTATCATTTTCTTTGTTACATACTGTTTAATATCATTGCCTAATCTTGTTAGTTTATGTTTTATATTAACTTCCTTTTATTTCATTTTGTAAAGCACTTTGAGCTATATTGTTTGTTTGAAAACATACAATTTGAGGTGAGACACAAAAATAACCAGATTGATAAAAAAATATTTATTAATGAATTGCAGCATTCTAAACATTGTCACTTATATACTCCTCCTCCTGAACTCTACACTGCTCCATACGTACCTTCCATTGATTGAAACAGTGCTGGAAGTTTTCTTGCTTGAGGCTCTTCAACAGGCTTGTCGTTTCTGTCTTCCCTTTAGGTCACTTTTGATTTTCAGGAACAAGTTAAAATTAAAGGGAACTAAATCGGGTGAACAGGGAGGATGATTGAGGATAGAAATGTTTTTGTCAGTCAAAAACTGCTTTATGGAAAAAGCATTGTGTGCGCACCCCCCTCTTAACCTGGGAGTTGAACGTCTTCCACAGTTTCTTGTCCTACCTTCAAACGTTTGTGCCACTCAAAAACTTGTATGCGAGACAAACTGTTATCACCATACACTGTTTTTATTTCATAAGCTTCTGTGACCGTTTTGTTCAATTTCGCCAGAAATTTGAAGTTCGATTTTTTCACCTGACATTATTGCGGCAACTCGTGTAGCGATTGTTGTGCAAATACCGACTGGGCTATTCACAGGATATACCTAGCCAGTCGGCGGTTTGAGAGGGCGTGAAGGAGGGGATATAGTTCTATGATTCACGTTTGGCTGACCTCCAGACGGTTTTCCAGGAAAGCCCCAAACCTAGTCCGGTTATTTTTGTGTCTCACCTTGTATATCAATAAATGTTGTTGCCATTCAAGGTGGTCCCTAGGGTTGAATATGTGGGATACAATAAGGACTGTGAGACAGAAAAGAGGTTACAGATAACAGCTACATAGCCAGTTTTGATGTTTCTTTCTATCGCTCATTAAGAACCAAAGAGGTTAGTCGTTACGGTTTGTGCAGGTGTCATGTGACCTGATAACACGGAAAACACCAATTACGTTTGAGCTTCATGAGGGAAAGGAATTCGGAGTCAATATTTTGACTTTCAATTGCAGGTTTTGTTTTGGGATTCAAAGTTCAGTTTTATGTCTGTTCATTAACTGACTCCTGACTAAACATTCTGCTTCGTATTTTGGACATTTCCAATCTTCACACCTTTTCTGGCTTGCCTCTTGAACCAGGCATTAAAACATTCAGACAGCACTCTTAAAAAGAGTACGGTGATCTTTTCATTTTCATTTTACGGCATGGTATTCATTTGAATGTTATGTGTATTCCAACTGCCATTAAAGTGGCCATCCTAAGCACACCAGCCAGTTTTCTGATTGTTTCTGAATTAAATGCAGCACTGTGATGCACTACAGAAAAAATCAAAAGATCACAGGTATAAATGTGTGTCAAAAGTCAGCACTTGGTATCATATAAAGATCGTGTTTTCTGCATAGTTCTTCAGTTGCTGTTTTCGGAATACACCTTATTCAGTGCTTCTTATAGAATTGTATTTTTATGCTATTGTTAAGTAGCTAATTTAAAACATATGGCTACAAAAATGGCATTGTTACTTACTGTTTCAAATGCTACCTCAACTCCTCCATAACAAATGTTCATTTTGCTGGAAGGTCATTCACGATAACATTAGCAACTGTTGCAAAATTATTCAGAATACATTTGGCAATAATGCAAATGTGTGATAAAATGCCATTATTCAAATTTACATAATGACACATAACACATTAAAACAGTGAATTTTTAAATAGTTATTTTCTAAACATTTAATACACTTATTTTAAAACAACTAAACACCAATGTGTCTAGATAAGTTAAAAAAGAGCATTTTAGCTCAAACAAAATGAGTTGTAACCTTTTGGCTTTTTGTTTTGATGTTATTATTCCAATAATTTTTACCCCAGAACTTGGTAAATGAAATGAATATCCTTCAAAGTGCCAGCTTGTGCTCAAATACAATTTTCAGGCATAAGGAAGGCTTAGGCCCCTCTATGAACTGTACAGTTGATTACCTGCTTAAGTGCTGTGATAATGATCAATATGAAGACTGCAATATGCACAATAAAGACCGATTGACTAAAAAAAAATGGCAGTTTAAAATTTCACTCTTCTTTACTGAATCATGTCAGATCGCTTCACTGCTATCTGCATTAGCCGCCTTTTAGTTGTGGCAGACATGAAGAAGGTATGCAGTTTAATCAGTATTAAACATATTCCTACTCTTAGACGTACCTAATGGGTGAAGTAAAATGACAAGTAAACCTCTTATTCTTGTTGTGAAAGAGTGTAACACACAGTCATAGAATGGTCATGGAGAAAGTTAAATTTGAATCATTTGCTGACAGATAATCCACTTACAAAATGACTGTATATACAGTGTCCTCCATAATGTTTGGGAGAAAAGTACATTTTTCCTTAATTTCTCCCTCTGCTCCACAGTTTAAAATGACAAATCACACAATTCAGACATCATGAATAAAGTGCACATTGTAGACTTCAATTTAAGGATTTTGCATACATTTCATTCACACTATGTAACAACAACAACAATATTTATTTATACAGCACATTTTCATACAAATGATGTAGCTCAAAGTGCTTTACAAGATGAAGAAAGAGAAAAAAGACAAAATATATAAGAAAATAAAATTAGGGGCCATATGTGCAAGAGCCATTTTCCTAGTTCTATAAGATTCATAAATATCTTATTAGATGACAAAGCATAAACTATGGGAGGTTCCTATAACCCCCCATAAGTACAATTGTATTGGTATATTCTTCCCATTTCTAACAGCTTTGAGTTAACATTATTGTTCAGTTAGTTAGTGACAGCCTTGCCATGTGTAAGGTGTAGAGGCATACGGTTTTTAACCATCCTCGTGATCGTGATCGTGCTCGTGACCGTGCTTGATGGCCAGGGGCTCTTTAAATGTGTGAAGTAACACGCAAAGAAAACTTGTTTATATAAGTGATATACTGTACGCTTAAGAATTTTTAAGTATAGAAATAGCTAAAGTTTCTCAAGAAAGGCTGTTTATAGAAGAAACATTTTTCCTTTTTTTGCCCTTTATTCTACATGTGTAACTATTTTTTTTTTATTCTTGTGTGGATTATTTGCTTTTATCTTTCACTAAATATTTTAAAACAAACTTTTGGATTGTGAGATTTCTTTTGACACACATTTAACCCATGCTTGACAACGCCTTACGCCTCGGTGGCTACAACTAATTAACAAAGATTCAAAGTAAGGTCTGATGGCCAGGGAGGACAGAAAAAACAAAAAAAAACTCCAGTTGGCTGGAGAAAAAAACAAAATCTGCAGGGATTCTGTGGCCACAAGATCACCCAGCCCCTGTAGGCATTGTACCTAACATAAATGACCTCATGGTATTCAGGCTTCACATGGAAGAACTTGGTGATGATGGTCATGTGGACCTCTGGCCTTCAATCCGTCAATGTAGGGACAGCATGGTGGTTTGATTATGTGGTAGTGGTTCAGATTGCCACCACTGAAAACCAGAAAAAGAACAGCAGAGAAAGTACAGGTTAGTACGGATTGCAGAGGCACTATGAAAGATAATGACAATTAAATGCATATACAGAATATCAGGGTTACATTAAAATGAAGTTATGAGAAAGCCATGTTAAAGTAATGTGTTTTCAGCAGTGTTATAAAGTGCTCCACCGTATTAGCCTGGCGAATTTCTATCGGTAAGCTATTCTAGATTTTAGGTACATAATAGCAGAAGGCTGCCTCACCACTTCTTTTAAGTTTAGCTCTTGGAATTATAAACAGACGCTCATTTGAAGATCTAAGGTTGCGATTTGGAGTGTAAGGTGACAGACATGCTGAAATATAGGATGGAGCGAGATTATTTAAGGCTTTGTAAATGATAACCATTATTTTAAAGTCAATTCTGAATGACACAGGTAACCAATGTAGTGACATCAGAACTGGAGAGATGTGAGAAGACAGATTAACAGTCTTTTTTTTAGAACAGACTAAAAGTTCAGCAGTTTTCTTAAAAATGTTGCAAGTTACTTTTTAGCTTACATGTATTTAGCAGAGACACTTTAAACAATAGCTTATTGAATATTTGTACATTAATACATATAATATTATAGCTTAATAACGATTTTTCCTTTCTCACTAGTTAATATTCTAGCAGTTCCATTCTGCACGAGTTGCAATCGATTTATGTCTTTTTTGGGTAATCCTGAGAGGAGTGAGTTACAGTAATCTAGCTGACTGAAAACAAAAGAGTGAACTGATTTCTCAGCATATTGCAATGTTATAAGAGGTCTAACGTTTGCTATATTTCTTAAGTGAAAAAATTCTGTCCTAGTAATCTGATTAATATGTGATTTAAAATTCAGGTCAGAGTCAATAGTTACCTCTAAATTCTTTACCTTTATCTTGACTTTTAATCCTAATGGATCAAGTTTATTTCTAATATCTTCATTATATCAATTTTTGCCACTAAAACTTCTGTTTTCTCTTTATTTAGTTTGAGAAAATTACTACTCATCCGTTCAGAAACACAAGTAAGTCAGTGAACCAAGAGAGTCGGGGTCATAAGGCGCTATTTGATAAATACAGTTGTGTGTTGTCAGCATAGCTCTGGTAGCTCACGTTATGCCCTGAGATAATCTGACCTAATGGAAGCATGGAGATCGAAAAGAGCAGCGGACCCAGGATAGAGCCTTGTGGAACACCATATACTGTAGAATATCAGGGCTCTTTAAAGTATAATTACCACAACTAACAAAGAATTTTCTACCTGTCAAGTGGGACTCAAGCCAATCTAAGACACTGACAGAGAGGCACACCCACTGACTAAGGCGATTTCTAAGAATATTGTGATCAATGGTATCAAATACGGCACTCTAGGAGGATGAGAACAGATAAACAGCCTCTTTCTGCATTTACCTGCAAGTCATTTACTACTTTAACAAGTGCAGTTTCTGTACTGTGATTTGTTCTAAAGCCCGACTGAAACTTGTCAAGAATAGCATGTTTATTGAGGTGATCATTAAGCTGCATAATACTGCCTTTTCTAGGATTGTACTTAAGAAAGGCAGGTTAGAAATGGGTCTAAATTTTTTAAAAACAGAGGAGTCGAGATTATTTTTCTTGAGCAGGGGTTTAACTACAGCAGTCTTAAGACAGTCTGGGAAGACCTCCGTATATAATGACGAGTTTACTATGTCAAGAATACTATCAATTAGCAGGCCAGATAATTCTTTGAAAAAACTTATTGGTATTGGGTCAAGGACGCAGGTGGAGGGTCTCAGCTGAGAAATTATTTTATATAAATGTAGAAATGGCAACACGTATTCTACATGGTCTCCCCATTTCAGGGTACCGTGATGTTTGGAACAACTGGTGTCACAGGTGTTTCTGATCACTCATTATTTCATACAGTACCCCAGTTTGCTTCTACCCTTTGGAGTCAAATATAATGCATACCATATGTCTCTGTCATTTCGTATGGGATTTGTACAAGCAGTATTAATTGTGCCATCTGTTGGAATGACAAATGCAATGAATCTTTGTACTAAAAACATTTGTGATGTGTCATCTTTTAGAATGACAGAGACATTTATCCTTTTATTAAGGTGGATTATGTAATGACCACACTTTTTTTTTCTTTTTTTTTTCTTTGATGCCGATGTCTGGAGAGCGGTCCAGTCAATGGGGTCGGATCTTCGTAATGCAGTTAACTCAACTCCTGAATGAGATGGCACCTTTTAGGAATGCCTCACTTTTATAGCTCCCGGACCTGAAGAGGAGTGGTCAATTGCTCTCAGTGGGCATCTTCTCCAACCTGTGGGTGATAAGAGAGATACAAGAGTTAGTGATCGCGAGCCCTGGATTCTGAAGTGGTAGTGCTTACCTCAGACGAGCCCAGAAGGTGACCCTCAGATGCACACATGTGACAAGAGGTTTCATTCCTGTGTTTGAGCCAATTTTGTACCCACCTATGTTACATGCTGTTAATTCCCATATCCTTTAGTTTGATTGCAAACCTTTCATGTGGTACCTTATCAAAAGGCTTCTGAAAATCAAGATAAATTATATTGTATACTTGTATAAATGAGGACAAAGCAGTACAACATAAATTCACAAGGGTATATGATGGAAAGAAAACAACAGGTAAACATATTACAGAACACGCTACTTTAAATCCATATTACAAGGTCTCGCTTCTTGCATTATCTATCTTCAGAACCTTTCTTCTGTTCTGCAGACATTTGCCAATCATATTCAACTTGCTATGATTTGGTTTCTTTTTAAATTTGCCAATGTGGAGATGGTGTGTTTTTGATCAGGTGTTGTGCTTGGCTCATACCAACTGTGGAATTTAGCCTGATAGCTAAAATGCTCAATTTTCGGTCTCTTTTCCAGCTATGTTCAGAGTCTCCCATGTGCCTGCTGGCAAACTGTGGCCTAGATGTTGAGTAAGTGGCTTTCTCTCTCATAAAGCTGCAGATGGTGAGGCACCTGAGTAACAGCTGCCGTTGGCACAGACTATTCAATATCAGCTAGTGCAGCTTGTCACTTAAGAGTTCTCAGAGGTCTCTTGATGGCCTCCCTCACCAGTCTTCTTTTTTGATTTTGATTTCATATACTTTGTTAATTGGGGAATTTGTCTTTTCGCATGACCTTTGGAGTAACTTTCAAGTTAAGGGCCTTGCTCAAGGGCCCAACGGAGTAGGATCCCTTCTGGCAATAATGGTATTTGAATTGGCAACCTTTCAGATGCCATCACAGATCTTTAGCCTCAAAGCCACCACTCCCACCATTCCCATTTCTTGCACAATTACTCAGTTTTTGAGGATGACCTGCTCTGGGAAGATTTACTGCTGTGTCATGCTCTTGCCATTTCTTCATGATTGATTTAACTGGACTCTATGGATATTCAGTGAGTTGGAGATTTTTTTGTCTTCATCAAGTAGGTTAGGCCCCTTTACTGTCTGACCCAGGAACATTTAAGCTACAATCAATTGAAGCGCCAGACAGATGATCTCCATTGAACTCATTCTGTGAATTCTACAGAACCAGAATATGATTTCAAAATTTCGGTAGTTTTCTCAGTATTGGATTTTATCATCAGCGATTTAAAGACATGATTTGAAGAAGCAGATGCCATATGTGAATTATTCTCACCCATTTTGAATTTTCAGAACTTGGACAATGGTCAACTCACCGCAAGAGCTGCAAAACTTGTACATGCATATGCAGAAGATCTGTCAGATGACTTACTGGATGAAATCTTTCACTTCAAAAGTATTTACAAGACAGTTTTTTGGTGTTGAAAAAAGCCAATTAGAATTTTGAATGCAATTTACGACAAAAAACTTCAAGGTATATTTGCCAATATCTGTCTCGCTATTAAATTGTTTTGCACAGTCCCAGTTACTGTTTCTTCAGCAGAAAAATCGTTTAGCAGATTGGCAAATTCATTGAAAACATGGCAGAGAAGTACAACTAGTCAAAAACGACTTAATCATCCAGCAGTTCTGTGTATCAAAAATTATTTAGCTAAACATGTTGATTTTAGTGAGGTCATTGAAAATTTTGCGTCAAAGAAAACTAGAAAACAGATTTTGCAATACTTTTTGATACTATTGTAAGTTTTTCATTAGGATCTTTACTTTATAAATATTTCAATAAATGTGCATAATACTTCTTATGTTTTCGCATCATTAACCTTGCTTATTTTATTTTAAATCCTATTGGGTATCACGTTTTCCTTAACCCTAGGTGAAGAGCCCGCGTTAGAATGTGGGGGCCATGAAAATGAATATTGATTACCATCATTAATTGCATATCCTGTACAATACATCTCATCATAAAATGTATTTTGTAATGTTTTTATTCGTGCATTGAACGTCAATTAAAATTTTCCCGTTTCCCTGTGCCACCCTGTATCTCCATTCTCCTTCACTGTTTATATCTTCTTCTTGTACCACACTCACCAGTAAGTACAGGTTTTCTTCTTGGAGTTGATTATCTCGTAAGCTTCTTGGTAAAGCTCCTCTTTTCTTTCTGGTGACATTGACATGTATGCTTCAAAAACTACTCTTCTTGCTTTAGACTCTACTTTGTTTGCATTTTTACACTTTAGATTCCAATTCTGATGCGGGTCTTATTGCAAGAATTTCACAAGCTCACAATGTTGGAGCAGCTACTTCTTTCACTTGTACTTGTTTTTTACTTGTCAATAAGAGTGACACTTCAAAAGAAAACTGTTGCAAAGGGATGATCAAATCATCGAATGATCACTTAGATTTGACATGCATCAAATATTTCAGAGTGCTTTTCAAATCTATTGAAACACATGTTTTAGAGTGGAGCTTCACAAAAAAAGAAAACATTTCAATGCTTTTTCTTATTTTTTAAGACGTATTGCACAATAATTCCATGAAAATATAAAGTAAAATGGGAGTGGACTTGAAAGACCAAAGTTTTATTTGACATGTTATGGAGTGGAATCCTGTCCAGGGTTAGTTTGTGCCTTTTGCCTCATCATACTCAGGACAGGCTGATGCTATTTGAGACAATGACAGAGAACAGGAAAAATGGATGAATACATGGGAAGTTCATTGTTAAGTTATTCTGTACCTGGGGTAGAACACACAAGAATGTAGAGGAACATACAACACATAAATGAGTAAGATATTTTGTCATGGTAGTATCCTTGGGTGACCTTACTCCCCTTTATACATTTTATTACTTAGAACATAACAGAATACTCCAAATCCCATTCTCTTACCACATTGTCAGGGTTGAATGCTACTGTAGTTCAACACTGCCCCCCTTAATTTACATCTGCAACCCCTGGCACCTAGGCAGAGAACCAGAAGAGGCAACAGAAAGTTACAGTATACATTCATTCACATATTGTATATCAGTGTTTCTCAGCCACCGGGTACAAGTTGCTATTATTTGTAGTGAAAGTGGTATAAAAGGCGCTATATAGTGCCCGACCCGGCACAGACTTACGCAGAGGCACGTGTAAAACAAACAGGCTTTTATTAGTTTTCTTCAGCCGTGGGGCATGTCTTCCCCGTGTCCCACAGGCCCAACGCAGTCCCAAAAGTACAAAACACAGCTCCAACAACCCTTCCTGGCACCACCACTCCTCCCAGGCAACCTCGTCCTCTTCCTCCCGATTCTGGCCCCGAATAAAGGGAGGTGTTTCCTGAAGAGGCATTATCTCTCTTGGAAATGTGTTCTTTTAAAATTGTGGCATATTAAATAATTAAACAATATCATAATATACCAGAAACGTCGATATCCCTCCCATCGTGATTACGGCGGTACAAGAATCACATGAGAAACAATATCTTTTAGCTTACATTTACTGACGATTAACGCGGTTACAGACAGAGAGGCGCATGGACAGACTTAATCCAGGTGGGAAATCTGGATCAACACAGTCAGCCATTTTCTCGTCACCACGCTGGGAGGTTTTTCTTCGAGCTTTGTCGATTCCGCCTCTAAGGGTCTGGCTGTTGTCCAAGCCTTTATAATGTCTTGCTTCATTTGCTGGTCTTCTCTGTCTCCAAACAAGGGCTGAATTCCTCCCCCACAAAATACAGAAATATCATAGTGCTTACATGCCGATTCTCATTCTCCCAATAAGGAAAGAAGATTTGTGCTGATAGAGGACAGAAATACCCTAACTTGTGTTTAAGCTGACTATACAAGCCTCCAGTTGTCTTTGGCTATCTAATCCAATGCTTGGCTTGCAATTCTAACTGCTGAGCCCCTGTGTGCCACAGTTAACATGCACATGTGAATAAAACTCATAACAGTATTGTCCAGATATAGTGATATAAATAAAAATGTAGTATAACAGGAGGCTGGCCCGTTTTATAGCCCACCCGGAAGTGTTCCAGGTGCTTGACCAGCTGGTCCTGATTGCACCTCCGGGTGGGGCAGATAACTCGTCCATCTGGGTTGTTGGCTCTCGGCAGCACCCCCTAGCGGCCACCCCATCTCCCAACCAGGCTGTGGAGGACTTCATGTCCCATGGAGCCACGTGGGAGACTGGGAAATGAACAACGGCCAGGGAGGCTGCCCCCAAGCGTCCCGGGGGAGGTATTGAGCTGTCCATGGTGGCTCCCCCGGAACATATGCAGCAGGGGCATCCCGGCCGGGCATGGGACCCGGCTGTCCATCACAGTGGGTTGCTGCTCTGGCAATCGCACTAGATTGCTTCACACTCTCATAATTGTGCTTGATTCCCCAAGGGGAAAAGTTCTGATGATTCATTAAGGGGGGCCTCCCAACTAAACCATCATGCTTGAGTCACCAAGGGGAACCCACACTCCTTTTGTTGGGTCGTGAAGACACATGGGAAAAAGTGGGTTGCAACATCAGAGAGGTTTGATTTGTGGCAGATGTAATTTAATGTCAACAAATGTAAAGTATTACAAATAGGAAGTAAAAAATGTTAGGTTTGAATACACAATGTGCAGTTAGAAAATCGAAAGTACACCTTATGAGAAGGATTTAGGAGTCACAGTGGACTCTAAGCTATTGACTTCCTGACAGTAATCAGAAGCCATTCAGAAGGCTAACAGAATGTCAGGTTATATAGCGCCTTGATGTGTGGAGTACAAATCACAGGAGGTTCTGCTGAAGCTTTATAACTCACTGGTGGGACCTCATCTGGAGTACTGAGTGCAGTTTTGGTCTCCAGGCTACAAAAAGGACATAGCAGCGCTAGAAAAGGTCCAGAGAAGAGCGGCTAGGCTGAATCCAGGGCTGCAGGAGATGAGTCATAAGGAAAGATTAAAAGAGCTGAGCCTTTACAGTTTAAGCAAAAGAAGATTAAGAGGAGACATGAATGAAGTGTTTAAGTTTATGAAGGGAATTAGTACAGTGGATCGAGACTGTTATTTTAAAATGAGTTCATCAAGAACACGTGGACACAGTTGGAAACTTGTTAAGGGTAAATTTCGCACAAACATTAGGAAGTTTTTCTTTACACAAAGAACGATAGACACTTGGAATAAGCGACCAAGTAGTGTGGTAGACAGTAAGACTTTAGGGACTTTCAAAACTCGACTTCATGTTTTTTTGGAAGAAATAAGTGGATAGGACTGGCGAGCTTTGTTGAGCTAAATGGGCTGTTCTCGCCTAGATTGTTCTAATGTTCTTTCTAATGTTCTAATGTTATATATAAATATAATTTACTTTATCTGTCCCCAAAGGGAAATTGAAACTTTACAGAAGCTCAAGAGTAGAAATAAATCTCTCTATTATACTACAGTATATTACTTCCCCAAAACAATGACTCAAAGCAAATGGTCAAGACAGCTCTGGAGTGGCTTCAGCACAAGTTTCTGACTGTTCTTGAGGGACCCATTCATGGCCCAGACATAAACCCAATAGAATATGTTGTGAAAAGACCTGAAGATGGTGGTTTACAGACACTTCTTATCCAGTCTAACAGAGCTTGAGAGGAACTGCCCGGAAGAATGGGATGAACTGCCCAAAGCCAAGGGTGCAAAGCTTGTAAGGGCTTACGCAAAAAGTCTTGAAGCTGTAGTTGTTGCCAAAGGGGCTTATTTAAAGTACTGAATTAAAGGTATGGACACTCATATTAACGAGAGGTTTCACTTTCTGATTTTTAATGAATTTGCAAACTTTTCTAAAAGCAAGCTTTCACATGGTGGCGCAGTCATAGCGCTACTGCCTCGCAGTAAGAAGACCTGGGTTCTGCTTTCCGGGTCCTCCCTGTGTGGAGTTTGCATGTTCTCCCCGTGTCTGTGTGGGTTTCCTCCGGGTACTCCGGTTTCCTCCCACAGTCCAAAGACATGCAGGTTAGGTGCATTGGCGATCCTAAATTGTCCCTGGTGTGTGGGTATGTGTGTGCCCTGCGGTGGGCTGGCACCCTGCCTGGGTTTTGTTCCTGCCATGTGCCCTGTGTTGGCTGGGATTGGCTCCAGCAGACCCCTGTGACCCTGTGTGAGGATATAGCGGATTGGATAATGGATGGATGGATGGATGAAGGTTTCACCTTGTCATTATGGGTTATTGAGTGTAGACTCATGGGCAAACATGGCAAGTTTATCCATTGAAAATTAAACCCATTAAATAACAATGTGTTCAGAAAGTGCAGGGTCTTGTATACTTTCTAAACCCTGTTTATATACAATATACAGGTCTACACCCTACTTCAACCTCCTTGGAAACAATCAAAACTCTGTAAAAGAAATTGGAGGAATGAATTGCTTTTACAAAGAAAAAGTGCCAACTGAATAGTGTCCAGGAACTAAGTGATCGTCCCATTACAAGATTAATGCAGAAAAGTGAATTACACAGAAGAAAACAGATGCAAAATCGTACATTAGTAAATCTGGAGTCAAGCCTTCTCAAGAACCTCTTAGGGTGATTACACAAGTTGTTAAATATTACTCATCATAGTGGCTCATAAACAGAACAAGGGATTTGGCAAATCTAGGCTCTCTGTGGAATAAAAGTCTGAATGAAGTAAAAAGCCAAGGACAGAAACTTACCATCAGTCACTCTGTTAGTAGGTCATTTGAAAAAGGTAATTTTGTAAAATAAACCAGACACTTTGCAGATGAAAATTATTATAAAGAGTGTCAGAATCAGACTCAAAATTCACTTTACTGGCCAGGTACATTAATGTGTACTAGGAATTTGTCTTGATAGAATTGGTGCAACATACAAGGACAACACAGAATACAAAATGTAAATAAAAAAAATATAAAATACAACATGATACAGTCTCACAGTTAGGAGACCCAGGTTCGCTTCCCAGGTCCTCCCTACGTGGAGTTTGCATTTTCTCCCCGTGTCTGCGTGGGTTTCCTCCCGGGGCTCGGGTTTCCTCCCACAGTCCAAAGACATGCAGGTTAGGTGCATTGGCGATCCTAAATTGTCCCTAGTGTGTGTGTGTGTGTGTGCACTGTGGTGGGTTGGCACCCTGCCCGGGGTTTGTTTCCTGCCTTGCACCCTGTGTTGGCTGGGATTGGCTCCAGCAGACCCTTGTGACCCTGTGTTACGATATAGCGGGTTGGACACTGACTGACTGACATGATACAAGAGTGATACAAAAAACAAAGAGATAAAGTAGGATTAAAATGTCCAGGCAGTTTAGTGTGCACTCATACATAGACACTGAGTAAAAGCTCAGACCTGATTAGTCAGAATAACTGCATGTGTTTGGGTGACGTGTTGTTTTAGCTTTCATGGCACAAAGACGTTTGCCAGAGGGAAGTCTATGGAGCAGGTGATGCCCTGGACTAATATAGGACTTCAATGTGTAGTAAGTGTGATTCCTTGGCGCATACAGCTGCCCTAACCCCGACACAAACAGGCAGGACACTAATTGCTACACAACACACGGTTTATTTATATTTAATTCCACAGCACAAGGTAAAGCACAGTCCTTTCTTTCTCCAGCCAGTCCTTCCGCCTCCACTCCTCCTTCATGAACTTCATCTACTTCCTCTCAATTCAGGCCGTTGGATGCTGGCAACTGGCTCTTTTTTATACAGACGCCCAACAGCTTCTTCCGGCAGCACTTTTGGGTGTGGCGGAAGTGCTGCCAAACAAGGCCCTGCAGGCGTCCACGAGCCCCCTGGTGGTGGCCATGGGTCCCAGCAGGGTTGAGCTTCCATGCTCATAACCCGTGGCCCTGCTGGAAGCCAAAGGGGGCTGCCCTCTGTCGGTCCACGGTAGAAACGGTCTTGAAAATACTCTCTCCCCTGGTCCATCCATGGTCAGGGCGTCCCAGCCATCCACCACATAAATTAGAGCCTATGATCCTTTCTCATGCTTTGATGATCCACTGCCCACTGGCCTCGGCCTGAACAGAGGCAGCACCAAACCTGACAGTCACAGATGAGGTCAGAATGGGCTTGATGATGGCTTATAGTGCATCTTCTTATAGGTAAAGGACAGCCCCTCTATGAAGGTGAGCTCAAGTGTCAATCAAGTAGGGGAAAGTGTCAAGTCAGATTTTCCCTTTTATTGCCATTTTTCAAAGTAAGTAAAATAAAAGCTCAGGCGTTGGCTACCCCAGTGTGCCTCCATTACTCGTTGGTTTTAATGGTGGGCGATTGTTTGGGGATACATACCCTAAGACCGTAATGGACAGAGATGCCTGCAGATCAGACATAAGGCTCAAAAGGAACTCTTCCTATTCTGAGTTCTTACATTTGTAAAGGAAGAGGACAAACAGTTCAGTTCCCCAGTGTCCCCTTTAAACTGGATTGTATAGCTTTTCACCCACTTTGAATAATGATAATAAAAGGTAAAATCTGACTTGATGCTTTTCCCCAATTGATTGATATTTGAGCTCATCTTCACAGAGGTGCTGTCTTATACTTAAAGGATAGAGGAGGCAATGGGGAACTAACTGTTTGTCCTCTTCCTTTACAACTGTGAGGACTCGGAATAGGAAGAGTTCCTTTGAGCCTTACGTCTGATCTACAGGTATCTCTGTCCATTACAGTCTTAAGGTATGTAGCCCAGAACAATCATCAAAATTCCAACCATTAAAAGCAACGACTAATGGAGGCACACTGGTATAGTCAAAGCATGATCTTTTATTTCACTTACTTTGAAAAATAGTAATAAAAGGAACACTCAAACTTGACACTTTTCCCCACTTGATAGATATTTGAGCTCATCTTCACAGAGGGGCTCTCCTTTACTCACAGGAGGCTGCACAGTAATATGCTCCTCTATCAAGAAATCGCATCAGTTGCATGTAACGTATGGACACCACTAACATATTTTGTTAACATTTGAAGTAAAAAGTGCTAAATACAACTTCAACAGAAAACCAGACAAATGGTGTTTTATGATTATGCTAATTTACAGTTACGATTTATTTGATGAACACAAACATAAAAAAAATTAAGTGTAAACTGGGTATTAGCAAATTTGTTAGCAATTTTCGATTAAGTTAGAACATTGTAAACTCGGACAAGCCATTCAGCCCAACAAAGCTTGCCTCTTAATTCTTCCAAAATAACATCAAGTAACACCCCCTTTGGTACAAATCACAGCAGGAAACATTTTTTGTAGTGAATTTTGAGTCTTTGAGTTCTTGTGTTGGACATTTTTCCTGTTCTTCCTAGAAGATCGCTTCCTGCTGTGAGATATTCTTGGGCTTTCTTGCGTGCACAGCATGTTTATGATGTACCTGGGGATTGTCAATGATATTCAAGTATGGGAACTGCGAGGGGCTTTCCAAAATCGTTGTCTTGTTGTAGAAGCCATTCTTTATTCAGGTTCAGCCTTCTGACTGACTGACATTCTCCTCGAGGATTTGCTGATATTTAGTGGAATTCATTTTTGCCTGTTGTCACACTATGCTTCCTGTGCCACTAGATGCCACACAACCCAAAGCATAATAGAGTCACCCTGTATGTAACAGTGGGCAGGGTGTTCTGGACAGTGAAACAGCCAAACCTAAAGTGTTAAAAGTTGCATATTTATTTCATTTGAATAGAAAGCAAGTTTATCATAGCTACATAAACAACTTAATGTTTTACCTCTGTATGCTTACATGTAATAGAACGTTTTCAACTATGTTTGTAATAACAGAATATTAATTAGCCAGTTTGGAATGTCAAGTGGAAGCACAAACTATTTGATTTGCTTTCAGACAGAATAATGGCATATAGTTTTCTACCCAAATTCCCTGCCATACTATACACTCACCTAAAGGATTATTAGGAACACCATACTAATACAGTGTTTGACACCCTTTCGCCTTCAGAACTGCCTTAATTCTACGTGGCATTGATTCAA
>JANRMT010062823.1:5477723-5506727 GCA_026402145.1 Polypterus bichir lapradei
AGTTTGGAGTTCAGGAGATTGTCTTGACCAGGACCACACCCCTAAATGCATTGAAGCAACTGCCATGTGATTGGTTGATTAGATAATTGCATTAATGAGAAATTGAACAGGTGTTCCTAATAATCCTTTAGGTGAGTGTATGTCAATATGTCCTGTAAGCATAGGGTAGAAACTTAAAGAAACATAACAAACCCTAACCCTAATCTAATTTAGAATATACCATACCATTTTGTAAGACTGCTTAATCCTGAGCAGGTTCACAAGGGGCTGGATCCTATCCCAGTAAGCACTGGGCACAAGGCAGGAACAATCCCTGGACAGGCATCAGGTCCATCACAGGGTGAACACACACATTCACACAAACCAGGACCAATTTAGCATCGCCAATCCACCTAACCTGCATGTCTTTGGTCAGTGGGAGGAAACTGGAGCACCTGAAGTAAATCCATACAGACACAGAGAGAACAGGAAAACGCCACACAGAGAGGACCTGGGATGTGAACCCTGGTCTCCTTACTGCAAGGGAGCAACATGCGTCCCATCTTTCTATATAATATGGTACCGTGGCTGTCCGTTTGTCTGTCCAGGATTTTAAATCACCTGTAGCTCGCAAACCGTTTGACCTATTGACCTGAAATGTGGTACTCATATACTATGTGACGTCTACTATCCACTTTTGGGGTGATGATTGACCTCCAAGATTATTCCTCTTTTTATTTTTATTTTATTTTATTGTGGAATCAACTCTCGGCAGCAACCAGCAGGGCAGTCATGTGGCACTTGCGTACAGGCGCCGTTCTCATCCCTACCATATTCGCCTACTTCTTCAGATCTTAAATCATTTCTGAGGCAGATTGAAAACTTAAGTGCCAGCTTAAGTGAAAAATTAAGGAAAACGTACTAATTACAGTAATTGCATCACAATCACTGATTTAATCAGTTTTAACACGAAAAGATGCAGACGAAAGAAAAGAAGAAGCGTGCCACTAGGGTGAAGAAAAGAAGAGCTGCTCAGGAAGTAGAAAGCAAATCAACCTCTGAGGAAATGAATGGTAAACATACAGAGAAAGAATATGAAAACTATAAATGCTCAAGTCAAGTGTATTCACTGCACGTTATCGTGCAGTGTGCCGTTACTGGTAATGCAATATGTAAGTCTTAAACAGGAATAACATAGGCAAGAACTGTTCTTTTTTTATTTTTGTATTATCAATTTTTCCATGAAGCAGGCTGAAGCTACATAATTTTGGAAGCCCTGGGCAATCGCAGCTTCACACTGCTCCTTTGTTCTCAAACAATCCTTCAGAGTCCAGACAGTTCGGTTTTAACGTCATCTGTCTACAGTACTTGGTTCCAAAATGCTTCTGTCTTATACAAATTTTTGCATCTTTAAGCTGTTGTTTTTTGTGATGAGATTGCAGGTAAGTTTTCTGGCTGATGGCTCTTCCAAGAAGGCCATGTCTGGGTAAGTAACACTGCACAGTAGAGCACTGCACCACCACTCCTTTCTCAGTTAAACTCTACCTGCAGGTCCCATGCAGTCCTGTGCAGTGCACAGTATCAATCAACTTTTTTGATCTTCAAGATCTTGTCTTGACCCCCACATAACCCCTTTAACTGCATTCCTTAATAAGACTACTGACTGTGGAAATTGGTGGCTGGAAGCGCTTTGATATCTTTTTATAGCCTTCAGAAACTTTGTTGACATCGATTAATTGAATTTTCAGATTCTCAGTCAGTTGCTTAGATGAGCCCATGACTGTTGAGTTTTGCTTAATGTTTAAATAGTCAAATAAGTTATTACACTTTAGATATGGTATCAGCTATCAATTCCTAATTACAATTCATGGCCAGCACAACACCAAATTCACTAAGCCAGAGTAGGCAAACTTCCTACCGAGACCTTACAAATGAAAGGGTACCCACACTTTTGCAAATACCATTTTCTCCAGTTCCCAAACAGTCCCCCAGACTGATGTTATGCACTAATAAGACTACATCTGGAGTGTTGTGTGCAGTTCTGGTCACCACGCTACAAAAAATTGTGAGTGGTCTCACCTAGACTTTCTTGTATATTCAGATATGGGGATGGATATTTGAGGAGTAAACCACAAGACAATGATTATATTTTTATATTATGTACATTAAAGAACCATCAACAACAAATCAAATCAAATTAATAATATGTTGAACAATTATTATAATAAGTAAAGTTGAATAAATCAGACTCTGCAGCTGCATGAATAAAAAATTTGCCATGATAATTTTTATTTTGGTGAACAATTTAGGTAAATTATCACTTTCAATAAGCGGAACTGGGTCAAAAGTAGCAAGAGACTTTAGTAATGTGTGTAATATAATACTTGTACACAAAAGTTTGTTTACGTAAAGCAAAAACTTTCTCAAATATGTACGTATTACCATTTGAACGTCAAACAGAAAATTGCGATTATCTCGAAAACGGGTCGTTTTTTGAAAAAATACAAAGCGACAAAAAATGCTTAGAATGTGGTGCTTTATAATAATATGAAATTATCAAATTTATAATATTTTTGGGGAAACATTTCAGGTAAAGTACCATTTCCAGTTAGCGGAAATAGCTCAGAAGTTGATAGGAATCTACGCTTTGTACCTAATACTTGTATGAAAAATTTGGTTGACCTAACTAAAAACGTACTCAAGTTATTATGTTTACATACACACACACATACACACACATTGAGACACACAGACATAATTTCAAAAATGGTATTTTTGGACTTAGGGAGGTCTAAAACATCGAGATTGATTAAAAAATCAAAGTTTTGGATGATTCCAATACTTTTCCTATATTTCCTCTATGAGAAAGTGAAAAGGCATAGCAGCTTTTAAAGCTGTGCTGAGGAGAGCAACCAGGTGAATCACTGGACTTGAGGACATGTCCTACTGTGACAGACTCAGTAGAATTAAATCTGTTTAGTCTCAAGGAGAAGAGACTGCATTGGAGTCTAATTCAGATCTTCAAAATTCTCATAGATATCAATAATGTAGATCCAGTCAAATTCTTTCAAATAAACGGCGAATCACACCAGTGAAAATTAAGGGGACATGCACTAAGGACTGAAGCCAGGAAGCACTTCTTTATTCAAAGAGTTGTGGGAACTTGGAACAAACTACATGCAGTTGAAGCAGAAACCTCGACAACCTTTAAGAAGTGTCAAGATGAGATATTGGGACAGCTAGCAATTAGCTAAAACAACACGGTTGACAGACTGGATGGTCTCCTCTCCTGTGTCAAATTTGTGATGTCCTTATGATGTTTACTCGATTATGTTGACATCTTTTGTAAGTCATTTTAGATAAAAGAGTCTTCTAACCAAATACATTTAAATGGAAATGTAATGTGGTCAGATACAGGAATGACAGAGGACCTCAGGATAATTTGGGGCAACCAAGGCGGGCCATCCTGTTTAATGAGAGTGCAAAAATAAAGATGACTCCCATCATGGTGTTGCGCTACCTAACTTTGGGCTAAAATAAAAAAAAACATTAAACAAACTTTTGAGGACTTCAGCCACTTATTGGGAGGTCCGTCCAGCAGCACGTTCCCCTGGGGGCAGGGCTAAATATCCTCACTTGGTGGTAGAGAAGATAGAGTTGGCAGCAGCACCCCTCATTGTCCAGCGGATCATTACACACCTTGGCAGAGCCCATGAGGAGAAGATCATGTGTGACAGTGCAAGGGTAACGAGAATTTACTTCTGGAGGCTGGAGGGGCGTTAGTTCCGATGTTTTTTGCTAGGTGTGTGTACTAGACAGCCCTCTGGAGAGTGGCTTCTGCATCATGACAACACTCCTGCCCACACAGCATTGTGTGCGGCAATTTCTTATGAAAAACAGGATGAAAATTGTTTCCCACTCACCACAAACCTAATCCCCAGACCTTTTATTATTATTTCCAAGAATGAAGAGGGACCTTAAAGGAAAGTGTTTTCAGGATGTAGAGGAGGTCAAGAAGCAAACGACGGAAGTACTGAAGGCTATCACGTTGCAAGAGTTTCAGAACAGTTTTAAACAATGGGAAAAGTGGTGGGACACGTGTATTGCGTCTCAGGGAGAGTATTTTGAGGGTGACTAAATTTTGGAAATGTTCTGAGAAATATACAATTTTTAAAAATCAAATTCTCGTTATTTTTTGGTCCTCCCTTGTAAATGTAATGTAACTTTCATTAAAATGCCATTGCTATCGTTTGTTTACTATCAAAATTTAACTTCAAACGTCAATAAAATATGTAAGCTGTCTGGCAATATCCACAATTTTGCATGGAACTATATCAATCTTTTTTTTTTCTTGTGCTAGACATTTACACATACTCAATCTTATTAAAATGTCCTTTTTTCTTTGCTGTTTTTTCTGTTCCTTTATGTGGCTTTTTGATCTCATCATCTCACTTTTAAGATTATTTTCGATAAAGGGATTAATCTCAGCATGGCCATCCTAAGGCCTTATTTTCCTGGCTCTTATTTGTAATTATTTTCTATTTGTGTAAAATTGCCATATTATGTTTGGTCTTGTGTACTTCTTTATTCTTGAGAGAGCCTTATGAAATTGCAACATACAATTAATACCTTTTAACTGTCCTCCTTTTTCTGAGTGGTTTTACTTTGGTTGAAAACCTTTTTATCTTTTCAGTAATCTTGTCCAACTGCGACATTAAAATTCTTTTGCATTGCATTTCTTGAGTGGTTTCATTTTTTTTAACACACTTGAACACAAATGAAAAACGTGTTCTCGCTGAAAGTAATGTATAGTCATGGCTCTGCAAACATAAAAAGAGAAAAACAAAAAGTCCTGTGTAAGTCATAAATCTCTCAGAAATTGGCCCAGTCTCCCCAATTGTTGTGGGGTGTCATTCCTTTTATACAATGAGAATGCATCTGTGTTGGCTTAATTCATCGGCCATCAATATGATTCCAAAGGCCTCTGCTAAAGCTATTTATTTTCATCAGCGCAGACTAAATAAGACGTTCTTGGTCTTATTTTTTAACCATTACTAGTGAAACACACAGACCTTCAGTCCTAAAATAAAATGCTGCTAAAATCAAGATATAAACAACAGTAAACTCTCCACTGCTGTTAACAGACTTACACTTGGTTATGTATTCTAAACATGTAAGCACCGCATCCTGGGGGATTATCCATGGACGGTAATTATGGTGGTCATCTCTCGGATTTGCAATCACATTGCCAGTAACACACAGCCATGGGTCACTTTGCCGTCCTTTATTTACATTTACTGTAATAAACTTTGATGTTCAAGGTTGCCGTAACCTAAAATGTGTTGAAAGGGTATTAAGCTACATACAGGATTAATTCTTGCTTGTGTCTCGCACGTATGCCTGGGAGAAGGTTGATGGGCCCCAATGATGTTATTTCTCAGCCAAACCAGGGGATGGCACTGTCATCTGATCTTTTCTCCTTTTGTCCCTGTGCAGAAAAGCCAAAGGGCCGCCCAAACAATGGTGTTACCACCAACCCTCCTCAGATGACGTCACTTCCGTCTATTTCTGATAACAACTTCCTCTTCAGAACCTACTTACCCAAGACATCACTTCCACTTCCAGCCACCCTGATCCATCTCCTTCTTGTTTCAGCCATATAAATGTATCTGTATCACCCTTAGTTCTCAGTTTGAACTCTGTTTTGTAACAACATGTTTATTTTTTGCTGTTTGCAGTAGCCATTCCCAAACCTTTATGTGTCTCCAGCTCTCCTTGTTGCACTTGTCTATGTGCTTCAGCATCTTGTCTGCGTATACACTCTCATTCTTCGTCACTCAATCGCCTTCTGTGATGTGCCTGAAGCTCAGCAGATATCACAGTTCTTCTTTTCCTTCTACCATTATGGTGGTTATCACTTGGTTTCTCAATCACTTTGCTATAAGCACAAAACCACAGGTCACTTTGTGTCCTTCATGGCCTCTAGGTCGTTGCTACCTAAAATGCCATGTATATGATCATGTCTAGCTTGTCTATGTATTTCAGCATCTTGTGTGCTTATATTTTCTCATTCTTTGTCACTCAATTGCCTTCTGTGATGTGCCTGATACTTAGCAGATGTCACTGCTCTTTTTTTTGTGCTACCATTATGGTGGTTATCACTTGGTTTCTCAATTACTTTGCTATAACACACAACCACAGGTCACTTTGTGTCCTTCATGGCCACTAGGTTGCTGCTGCCTAAAATGTTATATTCATAATTACATCTAACTTGTGTATGTGTTGCAGCTTTTTGTCTTCTTATTCTTTCTTGTTCTTCCTCACTAATATCACCTTCTGTGATGTGATTGACGCTCAGTAGATGTTGCTGCTATGCTTCTTCTTTCTGCCATTACGGTGGTTATAACTTGGTTTCTCAATCACTTTAACATAAACACCCGCCCACAGGTCATGGCCACCTGGTTACCACCACATAAAATTCCCAGAACATATCAGGTCAAATGTTTTCAACTAAGACCATGATTAAAGTTTTAGTACCAGTAGTTCACAAGTAATCATGTGACAGATGGACAGCACTTTATATACTGTAAGTCCCCACAGGATAGACAAGCCTCCCAACCAGGAGAATGGAAGGTTCCTTACCCAAACTGGAGGCCCCAAGTAGACAGTCAGGCATCTGGGCCAAGAGAGATAAAAGTGCTGTACCTGTACAAGGTTGGACATCCCAGATGAAAGAGAGGAAGATTCTTTACCTGACTGGGAAGCCCCAGGCAGATGGACAGGAGTCCCAACTGGATATATTTGGAGCATCTTTCCTGACCAGGATGAAAGGGAAGGGCAGGGAAGAACTGTCACTGAGGTCTATTTCCCCAGGACTCTAGATGGCAGCGGTACTGGATATCAGTGCCCTGTCAGAAACCAGTAGGGCATGCTGGGAAATATAGTTCGGTAATGCAGCTCTGCTGGGCACCATGTGTTCCCTGTTAATGGGAACTTCCGTATGACCCAGAAATACTTCAAACAGGCAAAAGCCTGGGTCCTCAACAGAAGGGTCTGCACTACCTTGTCCAGACGAGTTGGAGCTGGAGGCAGGGAGGCAACACTTGATTGGGGGAGAGCAGTGAGGTAGAGGGAGGAGAGGAGGTAAAAGAGAAGAAGAAATAACTTGTATTGTGCTTGTATTTGCAAGGTGTGTTATAAAACACCCTTTTATTTGAACCCGGGACTGTCTTGGGTGATCATGTTTAGGACTCACTGGTGCCCCATATGTTCACAATACATAGATGAGAGCTTTATACATGATGGTGTGAGACCAAGAACTGAGTGTAGGACAAGTGTCATTACAAGCAGTAAATGAATCATGCATCTATTCGTATTTTTTCTGAAAGGTCTTGGGGCCCGGGTCCTATCCATGCAGCAATATTTAGAGGTTTATGTGCAGAGTCCACAGAATTGGTTCTGCTGCTATGATGGGCTCTGACCTCCTGTTGCTCTAAGTTGGATTAGGATAAGTCAAAACATAGGCACATTTTTATTTATACTGAATTGTAAGTTAATAAAGTTTTGCAAATTTCATTGAAGAATGCAACAGTACTTAACTTAAAGTCACCTAGCATTGCTGTACATTAACAAAAATCAAGTGTGTCAGATTAGTCGACTCTAATTTCTAATTACTGATGTAAAACACCTATGTATTCAACGCTTCATGTCAGTATTTAGGTGCTCTTTTGGCAGCCATGACAGCCTTGAGTCTGTGTGCACGGGTCTTATTCTCTTCATTAGCTACATTATTTGTATGGAAATGTGCTATAAAAATACACGTTGTTATCCATTCTTCTTAGCAAAACTACTTGAGCTCTGTCAGGCTGCATGGTGATCGTCTGTGAACAGCCCTTTTTCAAATTCAGCCACAAATTCTCAGTTAGATTGAGATCTGGTCTCTGTCTCAGCCGATGTGGTGAAAAACCTTCCTCTTTTTTCAAAAAAGTCATTCATGGACACCAGATGAAAATGCAGAATAATTCTTTATTTGTACACAGGTAGGCACAAATGTCTCAGTCCATGGAGCGAGCAGCCAATTGTGGAAACCAGGGGTGCTCCAGCTGCCCCAACCCCAACAAAGACAGCCAGAGACATGAATTCAGCACAACACATGTTTATTTTCACACGTAGAGGACGTCTCCCTCGCCAAACACAGTACATAAGCACCAAATACACAGTCCTTCTTCCTTCTTCTTCTCTCTTTGATATCCACCTCCACTCCCCCTCTTAGCAAGCTTCACCCCTCTTCCTCCCGACTCTGGCTCTCTGAATGCATTGAGGCTGCTCCTTTTAAGCAGACCCTGGAGGTGTTCCAGGTGTCTCATTAATCAGACCAGGAATCACCATAAGGTGTGGTGAAAGCTCCATGTAGGGCTCTGCAGCTCCCTCTGTAGCTCCCTCTGAAGCCCCCACAGAATCCAACAAGACTGTGCCACGCTCCAACTCCCAGCGTGCCCTGTGGGAATCCATGGTGCCACCATAGAGGACTTCCCCTCTAGTGTTCCGGAGAAGGTAGTGCACTTCTGATGCTTTCTTTCCTGGTCCTTCCAACCAGCTGGCATCCCGGCCAGGTAATGGCTGTGGCCGCCCGTCACACAATAAAACAATTAATCTGCTTTTATGCTTTTTTGTTACATTACCTCATCTAATACATCATATCATCTAACTCTTAAACTACTGTAGAATTCCTGAAGCCTATGAAAAAACTCATAAAGCCGGCCCACCTTAAATCCCTTCACACCTCTACCATCAGCGTCTTTTGTTTTGTAAATGTATTGATCAGCACAAGCAGCAAGCAGCCTGCTGTCCCATTCCCCCACCGCAAGAGCTCAACTCAGGCAAAAAGTTCTCCGAGCTCAAGCCAAGGCTCCTTATCTGCGTATGAGATCTGGAGTTGTGTTGGGAAAATAATGCAATATATTGTTATTTTGAATACATACATTTCAGGTGTGTTCTGTGTCTACAAAGATCTGGGTAAGTGTAGGATGAAAGTAAATGCGAGAAATGCAAGAAATGCTGAACACATACCTAAAACAGAAACTTTTTCCATGCTCTACTAATAATGACGAGAAGTGTATAATGTGTGAAGACTTTAGTCCAAATATCAAATCAACACGTGTGCTTTTATTCAAGAATATAACCAAAAAAAAAGCATTCAAATTACGTGTGGCTGTCAATGACTTAAAAACTCAAGCTCAAATGTCAATCGACAGTGAGTTTACACATATTCTTGAACAGTGCAGAGATAAGAACTGCTGCTTCTAGTTTTCGAGTTTTCTCATAGGCTTCAGGAATTCTAGTGTTAATACGCATAAAATGCAGAGCTTCATTCAATCAACAAGTACCACCAGTGTTTTCTGATTCCTTTTGACTTTCCCATTAATTTCAATATTGCCACGTAAACAAAGATGATCTGTGGACTCTCCTATTGATTTTAGTTTTGTTTGGGGTTTCCCATTCGTTTATTCCCACTTTCTAGAGGGGTGTTTGTTACTCATCTACTTCATTTTAATCTTAGCAACTATCTTGGTGGATCCTCTAAGATGAGGGCAAAGCCTCACATGCCTTAGCTTAAAACAACAATCAGTTAACCTTTTAGTTACATTCAACTCTTATCCTTATGTTTAATAATTTATTGTTATAACTTCATATAAGTATATACTTGCATTAAATTGTAAAATGATATTATGTATTGATTAAAAATATTGATTCAAATTCTATACCACCTTAGGACATTAACATTGTTCTTTTGAAGCTATTCCTGTCTAGCTTGGGGTCGTTGTTTTGATAGAAAGCAAATCTTCTCACAAGGTTCGTGCTTCTTAAATTTCCTCCAGGATTCTCCTGTATTTTGCTTCATTCATTTTGCTCTACGAAGCCTTCCAGGGGCTACTGTAGAGAAGCACCTCCATTGTATATTGTTGCCACCACCATCAGTGTTTGGATTATGCAGATTATTTTAGAAAAATTAAGTAGACAGCTTTGTTGAGTTGAATGAGCCGTTCTTGTGTAAATCTTTCTAATGTTGTAATGATGACATATCACAAGGAGTGAATACATATGCAATTGATTATTTTTTTATATTTGTAATTAATTTAGACCACTTTGCAGATTTCTGTTTTCACTTTTACATTAAATATTTCTGTTGATCAGTGTCAACAAAGCCAAATCAAATCCACTGTGATTCAATGGTTCATAACAACAGAATCTGAAAACGTCTATGGAAGTAAATACTTTCTATAGGCACTGCACATGCATATGCACACATAGATAAAAATATTCACACAGAAAGTGAAATATTTCCCAGTGGGCACCTTTTCCTTTAAAAACTGCCATGCAAGTTTCTTTCTCAGTGATGCCACAGAATTTGTAGTTGTATTGAGCTTGAAGGTTAAATGCTTGGTACTGCATGTCACTCTAATTACCCTAATGAGGCTATAATTGCCTTTACCACTGTCTTTTGCCTGTACATTGCTGAAGAAACTGTCACGTACTCTGAGTAAAAACATTGGGCACACCATGAGCATGAAAGAGAATTTTGAAAAAATAAAGTCTTAAAATAAATAATAGCAATTTAGGAAAATTACAGATTAAATGATAAAAATACCCAGATTTGGAAAAGTGCACAAAACAGTATCAAAATACTTGGATCCCCTCAAAGTGCTGATGGTTCTATAATCAAAACAATCTGAGTTGCATCACATCATATAAACACTGCTTATAAAAATTAAGCAAACTTGTGATGGAACCACAGGTAGGCATGCAGTCATCTTGCAAGAGTACAGAGTTTAGTGATTAAGAGTGGAGTATAGAGGCATCAGTCAGCTGCATTATATGACAACATCTACATAACTATACTGCATAGCAGGTGTGCAGAACTAAAGAAGACAGTGCTTATTGCTGGTGATGTGGTTCCCTAAGCCACTAGAGGGCAGCGTGCTGCAGTGTCCAATGGGTACTGAGGAGGGCAGCCAGTCTTGGTTCTTGCACAAGAGTGCAGTGTGTGTGTGATAGTGTGTATGTGTGTGTATGATTTAAATCATCTTTGCTTCCATTTTCCAAACCTTCTTATCCTGAGCAGGATCACAGGAAAGCTACAGCTTATCCCAGCAAGGAAGGAACTATCTCTGGAAAGGGTGCCTGCCCATCACAGGATAAACACACTCATACACAAACATAGTTTAGTTTATTTTTGTAGAATGCCCTTTACAACAAGTTTTCAGGTCATCATTAGTCATTATCCAACCCGCTATATCCTAACACAGGGTCACGGGGGTCTGCCGGAGCCAACACCCAGCCAACACAGGGCGCAAGGGAGGAAAAATTCCCAGGGCAGGGTGCCAGCCCACCTCAGGGCACACACACACACACACTAGGGACAATTTAGGATCACCAATACACCTAATCTACATGTCTTTGGACTGTGGGAGGAAACCGGAGCACCCGGAGGAAACCCCCACAGACACCACGGGGAGAACATACAAACTGCATGCAGGGAGGACCCAGGAAGCGAACCCAGGTCTCCTTACTGCGAAGCAGCAGCGCTACTACTGCACCACCGTGCCATCTATTCAGGTAATATGTAAAAAAAAAAATTACAAATTACATAATCCACCTTAATAAAAGGATGAGTATCTCTGTCATTCCAAAAGATGACACATTATAAACATTTTTTGTAACAAGATGCATTGCATTTTTCATTCCAACAGATGGTGCAATTACCATTGCTTGTAGGAATCCCATACCAAATGACAGAGACATACAGTATGCATTATATTTGACTCCAAAGGGTAAAAGCAAGTTGGGTGTCTTATGAAGCAACAAAACACACCTGAGCAATCAAACACCTGTGATGACAATTCTTCCAAACAGTATAGTGCCCTGAAATAAAGGTGGGGTCACGTAAACTTAACTGAAAGTCTACAATGTGCATTTTAATTTTATCTGAATTGTTAGATTTTTAATTTTAAACTGTTGGGCAGAGGGGGAAATCAAGGAAAAATGTCTTTATCCCAAACATTATGGAGGGCACTGGATGTCTCTCTGTCACCCTGATCCCTTTATCCTCGGTCACAAGATGCTCAGGGTGTAGTTATGGCGTTTAATGAGCATGGTGGGGGATCACAAGCATATAGAGTTATGCATTAACCAAAAATTTTGATTTTTGTAAGTTAAACCTAAAAAAAAATGTAGGCAAGGAGAGACGTGAACGCACACAGACAGTGACTTGAGCACCAGGTTTTAAACCCAGGATGCTGTGTTTTTGACTCAGTAATGCTAGCCACTGGCCATTCATGCAGCCTACTGATCAATAAATCTTTATTTTATTTAGCACTGCTTTTTACTGATTGTATTTGAAGCAAACAACATTCCATACTATCAAGTCAAAATTTAGTCCCTCCCCATGATAAAGAGAGGAGCACTATTAACAGTATGCTGTGTTCATACCTGATTGTAAATTTAACATAGTATAATATTAGAACAACTTATTTCTTGTATAGCCCAAAATCACACAAGGAATGCCTCAATCCTCTTCATAGAGCTAGATAGCCATTCTATAATGGACACCTCAGAAATACCACAGCGCAAACTCCTTTGTCCTTACGTAGCGAAGTGCAACAACTTTCATGGTAAAATGCAAGAACGCATTGCACCACTCACTAAATACAAACCTATCACATATGAGGATAAATATTTGTTCAAATACATCAAAAATAAAGAAGTAAAAAACTAATAAACTGTGACAATAGATGCACTATACCAGCGCTTGACCCGACATAGACAGACACAAGAGGCACACTTATAAAAACACAAGTGCTTTTTATTTTTCTTCGCTTGTATGGAACTTCTTCTCCGTCCCCAAGAGCCCACAACACAGTCCAAAGCACAAATCACCTCTAAACAATAATATATTCTCCTTCTTTCTTCTCCACTCCTCTCCAGCAAGCTTAGTCCCTCTACTCCCGACTCTGGCTTCCAGACTGGTGGCTGCTGGCTCCTTTTATAACCCTCCCAGAAGTACTCCAGGTACTGATGACCCATTTCTGGCTGCACTTCCGGGTGTGGTGGAAGAACTGCCCACACTGGCTCAGGAACCACTGCAGTGTCCCCTGGTGGCACCCCCGGATCCCAACAGGGTCATAGATAACTCCATCTCTCATGGAGCCCTGTGGGAATCCGAGGCACCACTGCCACCCAGGGAGGCTGCCATCTAGCGTCCCGGGGGAAGTACTGTTCAGTCCATGCCTGTTCCCCAAGACCATATACAAAAGAGGCGTCCCGGCCGGGTTTAGGGCCCCGGCTGTCTGCCACAAAACATACATGAAAAACAACAACATCTGTCCAACAGCTAATTGTAAAACTGCGGCCAGATTTTAGAAAAGCAGTCAGACAAGCCAGAGACAGTCAGAGTCCTGGAGATCTCCGCCAACAAGCCATCTCTCCCCATTGGCCATTCTACATCTGAGTCAGTGCTGGGCCAGCCAATCTGATGAAAGGACCCTTCTACCCCATGATTCCAGTGCTCCTTTATCCGAGGTGACTTTTCCACAGGCAGGCAAACAACTTGGCGGTACAGCAGTGGCCTCAAGTGCCACATGAGGATACCGAGAAGAGAAACAGAGTTGGTGAGGGTTAGTAATTGTTTATAAATATTGTATTACTTATGTTTAAGTATTAAAGACTAACAACAAAGGTGCAGTATGCACAGCTAATCAGCAGCTCTAGTCAAGGTATGCTAGACTAAAGCTGTGAGTCTTTACCAAGGTTTAAAAGCTGAGACTGATGGGGCACCTCTTATAGTTTCAGGCAGACCACTCCACAGCTTCAGGGCCTTTTAACTAAAAGCTCGACCTCCCACTGTTATTTTATTAATCCTTGGAATCATAAGCAGGCTGGCATCTTGAGATCTTGATGTGCACCCTGGTTTGTAAGTAATGGTAAGTTCAGAGAAGTAAGCAGATAATTAAGTAGATAAGTAATGCACAACTTGTTAAAATGGAGAGGACCTTAGGAGTATAGTGCCTTTCCCATAGTGAGTACCTTCCCAAGATGCTTTACACATACAGAGCGCTTATACAGTTGTTTAGATGTGTTTTTAAGTCCTGTAAGTTTGAGTGGCCTGCTCAGGTTCACCTACTGAATCAGAAGCAGAGACTGACAATAACAGTAAACTTTCATTTTTGGTTCTATTGTCTATTTGTAGTAAAAGACAAAGTTGGTGTCATTAAATTGAAAATATACAGTAATTCATAACTTTATTTATTGTTCAGCACAGTAAAATCTGCTTAAGATGAAAGAATGAATCACTTTAATTGTTTTCCTGTCATGATTACTTCCAGTAAAAGGTCCATTTTACCAATCTAGTTCATAAATGTGCACATCAATTATTTTAATTTTACTGCAAAGATCGGGTTCAGACAGGGAAGTAAACTATTAATACCAGGCCTCTTCTAGCATCAGATTTATCTTCTGGAAATTAAGTCAAGGTTGAAAGTCCCATTCTGCCCTAATTTCTTTAACAATGTTAATAAAACAAATCTTAGTATGAGTATGGAAATAATGGTTATCCATAAATTGTTTGTTAATAAAACAATGTAAGTCTCCTATTCTATTGAACTTCAACCATTCCCAAAATTCAAATTGTATTTCTGTACTCTCCAAACCTATAAAAAAAGAACATGATTTAAGATATTATGATATCATATATGCTGTGATGAAAAAGTAGTGTTTATTTTCTGGCCAGTAACACATGTCCACTATAGCCATGTTTCACAAAATTAAGCAACAAAACTGCAGCTTATTGTAACCTACCCACAACCCACCTCAACTCCCAGTTCCCTGCTCTCTTTTTCAGTGTTTCTGCCATCCCTCTCAGGCACCAGGCTGTCCCCATGGTTAAGCCTTTCTTTTTAAATACCCTGGGGGGCTTCCAATGAGATCAATTGTGGTTGGTGTCACAGATGAGAGCCACACTCTCCAATCAGGCACCTTGAGCTCTAACAGTAGTCACTGTGTCACTTGCAAAGATCTTGCCAAAAATGCATCTGCATCTGGTACCTCTGGTAATTCCAATCTTAAAAAAATGGGCCTCTTGCAAGCCTAAAAATCTTATTTACTGCATTTCTTGCAAGAAGTGTCCTGCCATCTTAACTACATAGTTAAAACAGTGTGATAGCTAGAGGATCGTTTCAGGGAGCACGTTCAAGCTATTAAGATGAAAGACATCACAAAATCCATTGTAGAACTCTTCACATTCCTTGATCACAGCCACCCTGACGTCTGTTTGTATTCTTTCATTGGACTTCAGAGACACTTTTCATGACCTTTCCCACCCTGAGATCACATACTTCTCCTGGTCTTAATGGCTGGCATTGTTCCTTCCTTCTCCTCATATATAAGTTACCTGCTCTTTCCTTTTCAGTTGCACACCTTATGAAGGCTTTACAACTGAAATGGAATTAACTTTTAACTTTTCTTTTGTAGATGCACACTGATGCAGCCCTACACTGACGCCTTGGAATTATCAAATGTGTATGTGTTTCACTGTTGTTTTTATTGTCTTTTTATTGTTAACATTTTTATTTTATATTTGATGATTTTGTTTATTTTTGGGGAAATTGTGAATCGTCCCTTTGTTTACTTTTGTTTGTTGTTCTTTGAGGGGGTGGGGCAAACCTCACTTACGGATACATTCACTTCACGGAGCCTCGCAGCTCAAGACAAGGTGGAGGAGTCGCAGTAATTGCTAAATCGGAGTTAAACATCAAAAGAATCCCCATTGACGGTCCATTGTCTTTTGAGTGTCTGGCTCTTGAGCTAATAACAAAATCTGATCCTGTTTCACTTCTTGTTGTCTATCGCACCCAGAAATACAATGTGTCTTTTTTATCTGATCTGACTGAATTATTAACCCACTTAAGTTCACTTTCCCAGAAAGTCATTCTTCTTGGCGATTTCAACATCCACATTGACATTACTACATGTAAACTGAGAAATGAATTCCTATCCTTACTGGACTGTTTTGACTTGGTGCAGCATGTTGATCTTCCCACCCACTATGGTGGTCATATGCTGGACCTGATCTGCACATCTGGATTATCTGTCGGCAACACTTATAGCAGTGATTTTGGACTCTCTGACCATAAAGCAGTGCTTTTCACCGTCTCATTACCTCTCCTTCCTCTTACCTGTAATTTATTTCCAAAACCTTAAAAATATCTGTCCCTTTGTTCTTGCTGGATCCATTTCTGATCTTTTTCTGTCCTCACCTATTCCATCAACACTAGATAGTCTTGTTGACCACTATAACTCAGCCCTTCATTCAGCACTTAAAACATAAGGAGGTTTCCTTTAAGCGTTCAGCTCCTTGGTATAATTCAGAATTGCGATCTCTGAAAGCAACTGGCCGATGCCTTGAGAGAATGTCACGTAAGACTGGCCTCACTGTTCACATCCAGCCTTTGTCTGACCACCAAAGAGCCTACAGAGTAGCACTAACTGCAGCCAAGAACACACATTATGGCAGAATAATAGAAAGTGGCCATGATAACCCAAGGGTTTTGTTCTCTTACTTCAGCCTGCATCTGGCCCAATTACCTCCTCTACTGAAGTCTATGAAAAATTCCTCCACTTTTTCCGCAATAAAATTAAAGATCTAAATAATTCAACTAACATAAATCCATCATCCATTTATATCCTTCCCTGTCTTCCCACTCCTTCAAGCTCCTTTTCTAAATTTCCACCAGTCACATCTGCTTTTGTTAATGACCTGCTTTGTAAGATGAGGCCAACTACTTGTGTACTGGACCGCCATCCCCACCACACTTCTTAAATCCTGCCTTCATGCCATGATCCCGACTGTTACAACAATTATCAATACATCCCTCGACACTGGGGTTGTGCCAGCCACTTTTAAAATTGCTTCTGTAACCCCCATGTTAAAAAAGTCTGGTCTTCATGGCGACAATCTTAACAACTTTCGGCCTATTTCCCACTTACATTTTCTGTCAAAAGTTCTTGAACGTGTTGTAGCCTCCCAGCTCATCAATTACTTAACCTCTAATAATTTGATGGAACCTTTTCAGTCTGGTTTCAGGGCACAGCACAGCTGTGAAACTGCTCTGCTACAGGTAACCAATGATTTGCTTATGGCAGCAGACTCTGGAGAGACCAGCATATTAATTCTATTAGACCTCAGTGCAGCATTTGACACTGTCAGACATGACATTCTACTGTCCAAAATGGAGATCATGCTGGGTATCTCTGGCACTGCCCTCCAGTGGTTCAAGTCCTATCTGACTGATAGGTAAGAATTTGTTAGTCTTGGCAACAGCTGATCCAGCTCAGTGCCAGTCATACAACGGGTTCCTCAGGGCTCTGTCCTTGGCCCTCTTTTCTTCTATATTTATATGCTTCCCCTTGGCCATATCATTTGTAGCTATGGACCGGGTTATCATTTTTATGCAGATGACACTCAACTCTATTTCAATGTCAAAAGTGCAACTTCATCAGAGTTTTCCCAGCTCACAACTTGCCTCAGTGAAATTAAAACCTGGATGAACTCTTTAAAATTAAATTGCAACAAAACTGAGCTCCTGCAAATTGGCACCAAAGCGCTACTTAAGAAAATGAGCTCCTTTTCAGTCACTCTTGACGGTGATCTCAACAGACCTTCTTCTGATGCAAGGTATCTTGGTGTCATTTTTGATTCCTCCCTTTCTTATTCCGCCCACATAAACCACATTAAGAAACGTTCTTACTTTCACCTCCCTCCTGTTTTTTTCTAAGACTCTGTGAAGCGCCTTGAGCATGGAAAAGGCGCTATATAAATAAAATGTATTATTATTATTATTATTATTATTATTACATCACCACTCCTGAGGCCTCCCGCAGCCTATTTAACACATTGACTGCTGGACCATTTATTACCAGGACATTGCATTAGAGGGCTATGCATATGTGATATATAATGAACTTACCTGGCAGGGGAGATACCATTCTTTCCTGTTTTGGTATAAGGAACGCCTCACGGCCTTTGAAGGACAGGCAATAGTTTTGCAGGTCCACCACTGTTTGAAATTCCTAAGGACGTGGTGTTTTGAGCCTTTTGTTGGATTTCATTTTGCTGGAGTCCAGAGAATGTGTTACAGCAGTTAAAAAAGTATAAGTAGATATCTGAGGTGGGACTGTTTCTTCCCTTTGTTTTTTTGTTGCCACAGGACTTTTAAAGATGGCATCAGAAGAGGAGAGGAGGAATGCTGTTCGTTTTCAGCTGACTCACAGGGAAAAGATGGATTGGAACACCTTCATCTCTTCGGTTTTGTTTGGAAGCCTAAAATTCACCGCACAGCAGGTAGAATTTATCTTTGCCTTTCATAATCGGGAAATTTTTGAGGTGGTTTTTACTCCATTTTACTCATGGAAATGTGCATCAAGGTTTTTAATTATAATGTTAGAACAGACAGAACCTTGGAGATGACAATAATGCAGCCCCTTATCACAGAGAGAGATAAAATCTATCCATGTTCAAGTAGTAATGTTTTCAGAGAGGATAAAATACGAACAAATCCTCCAATAGATGGAGAGATTTTGTTAGGAACAGCACAGAAACAAATGGAGAGATGAATTTGGGATTAAAATGGGATAATACAACTTTCTCATTAAACTTCCAAGAAATGATAATGGTGAACTTAAACAACTCCCACCAATTATACAGACTGGTAGAGCAAGAGGTCTGATTTTTTAATAATGGACAACCAAAAGTACGCTGTAATTGCGAACAGGAAGGGCAAGTAGTCTCACAATGTACTACTGAAAAATGTAGCAATTGTGGAGACATGGGGCACTCAGTGAGGAAATGTCTCCAAAGTATAAAATGTCACCTGCGTGGCGAGGAAGATCATGGGTACAAAACATGCCCTAAATCCTATGCAAATAAGAGCAAGGATAGCATAGTCAAGCCAGTGACTATCCAGTTAAACAACGATGAGGAGTCCAAGAAAGAAGAGGAGAGGAGAGAGAAAAAAGAGGAAGAAAATAGAGATGGTAAAGTTAATTAAAAATGTGAGAATGGAGAGATGTAGAGTGATAAACAACAAAAGAAGGAGAAACAACAAAAGAAGAGGACAAATACCCTGCAGAAAGAAAACAGCAGGAGATAGACCAGAGAATTGAGGACAGTGTCCAGAGGACTAATCTGGAGCTGGAAGAAATGAGGGAATTACTGATCGATGCTCCTTCCCTTAGAGCTACAGAAGTAGAAGACAACAAGTTTGAGACAAAAAAAAGATTGTATGAGATCATGAGAGAAAGTGAAAAACAAAATCGAGGCTAGAACATTAACAACCTTGGAAGGGAGTAGCAAAGAGATGGACAGCAATCCTTACATTGTCAGTAACCCCTTCTTAAAGGAGGATCCCATTGAGACCTTAACAAGAATTATTGAAACAAAGGATCAAGGGGAAAAAAGGAATAGAGAAAGAATGGCTGAGAAGCAAAAGAAGAAAAAGACAGAAGAGAGAGAGAGAGACCCCCAAATAAAGGGTAACTTATGAGAATCTCTTCAATTAATGTAAGTATGATAAAAAGAAGAGAGGTAGTTTTCAGATTTTTAAAGAATTGCAGAGCAAACATTATATGCATGCAGGAATGTGGTATACCATGTCTAGTGTCCTACACATACTAAGGGAAAGCATGGCAAGGAGAAGCTTTCTTCTTGGGATGAAACAATCATAAAAACAGTGGGATAGGGTTCCTAGTGAAAAATCAGAGAATAAAGATTAAAGGATTTGAAGAGGTGGTCAGTGGACACTTGGCTGTCTTGAATATACAGTACAAAGAGAAAGCCATCAACATCATAATTGTATATGCACCCTGTATGAAAAATGACAGGTTTGAGCTCCTGCAAAAACTAATATACTGTGTGGAGAGAGGGAGGATAAAGTAATTGTAGGAGATTTTAACTGCAGGACAGACAAAGGGAAGAAACTGAACAAAACATCAAGGCTCCTGTTGGATATGTTAAAAGATCATCAATTAAGAGACAACGGGAATAGATGAGGGAACCGAAGAAATAAGTACATGTGGAAAGAGTGGCAAGGAAGATCATGATGAATAGATTACAGCTTCACAGAAAATGGCCTTAAAACAAAGAATTTGAAACTGACTCCCGTGTTCTTCTCAGACGATCATTTTCTGCAAATAGGAGTTGAATCAGGAGAGAAACTAGAAATTAATGCAACCCTGTTAGGGAAAGAAGGAATAAGGAAAGAATACTCAGAAAAGTGCTGAAAATGGAAGAAACTGCAATGCAAATCGGTGGCAGAATGGTGAGAGATCATGAAATTTAGGTCACGCAAATTCTTCCAGATGAAAGGCAGAGAGGAAAGCAAGTGCGAAAGAGAAGACATGGAAGCTTTGCAAAAAGAACTAGAAAACCTCTATGGGGAAGAGAATGAGGATGAGGATATATGGAAAAGCAGATAACAGAAACCAAGAAAAAATAGCAAAGATATACAAAAAGAAGGAAGAAAAGATAAAATTCCAGAGCAGGGTACAAGAATTAGAAGATGAAAAATGTACCCGCTTCTTCTTTAAAAATGTAAACGAGAGGAAGAAAAGAAGTCATATTAACAGCTTGAAGGACCTGGAAGGAATCCTCAAGAAAAAGGAAGAAGAAACAATGAATATAGCGGTTTTCTACAGAAAGCTATACCAAAAGTAGAACATAAACTCAGCTTGCTGGCAAGAGGCCTTTAATTGTACATGTAATACGTTAAGTGAAGAGAAGCAGAGGAGATTGGAAGAGAAGATCATGGTGATGGAGGTCGAAAAGGCAATAAATCAAGGAAAGAGTGGAAAAATGCCAGGAACGGATGGACTGTCCCTCAAATTTTACAGTCTTTTGGGAAATGATAAAGGACAATATGGTGGAACTCTTTCAGGAAATTATGGAAAGATTTGGGGCACCTGAAACATGGAAAAAAAAGTGATTATAGTGTTAATTCCGAAGAAAGGGGTTTCAGAAAAAATCTCAGATTGGAGTCCAATGACTCTCCATTGTCAGGATTACAAGATATGGGGGAAAGTGACAGAAAACAGACTGAAGGCTGTAATGGATCAGCTCATAGGAAAAGAACAGGTGTGCGCAGTCCCCAGGCGATCAGTGGCGCATGGATGAAACTGAACAAGAGAAAGACTGAGTGGCAACTGCAGGGGAGGTGGATGGAGGAGTTCGAACACAGTATAAAGTTGCATAGAGGGCCAGTGAAAGTCCTGGGAATTAACTTTGGGAAGGAGAAGGAAGGAAGGAGTGATTGGAGGGAAATGGAAAAGAAAGTTCATCAGCTAACAAGTCTCTGGAAGATAAGGAAGCTATCATATGAGGGCAAGATCTTGCTGATTAAATCAGTAATATTGCCTAGGTTGTTTTTTCTTGCAACAGTGTATTTAACCCACAAGGGAAATTTTAAAAAGAATGGAAAGACAAAATTTGACTGATAAACTAGAACTAAGGTATGAAATCACAAACTGACTGGACTTTGGTAGAACCTCTATTCACCATTCTGTATAATGACACGAAATTTAACGATTTTGGCACACAACATGGAAATGTATGTGGATGCGGGCTGGGACTGCAAGATAAATATTTCTCCCACATACACTTAATTTAGTGAGTCGCATTTTTGGACAGGTATGTATTGCAACATTGAGTCATAGATGCATTCACAGACATTTTCAAATTTGAATTCTGCCAGGACTACTGAAGCACAAATTTACTTCTATTTATTTAGTGTTGAAGAGGTCCTCATGATACACTCAAATGGTAATGGGGGTAGATACCTGCTGTTAGTGTAGCTCTCATGAGCTACAGATTTGAGAGTGAGTGAATAATTAATAAATAATTAATGACAATTATATAGCGTTTTTTTCTCGATACTCAAATCGCTTTATGTAGACTGAGGGGAGCCACTTCAACCGCTACCAAAATGTAGCACCCACCTGGTTGATTTGATTATTGCACCAGTATGCTCACCATACATGAGCTATTAGGTGGTGAAAGGGTGAGAGAGATAGATAGCCAGTTAGAGACAAGAGATGATTAAGGGGCCAGAATCGAGGAAGCTGTGATGGACAACTTAGCCAGGACATCAGGATACACCCAACTGTTTACAAAAGATCCCCAGGGATCTTTAGTGACCACAGAGAATCAGGCCTTCGGTTTTAAATCTCATCTGAAGAACAGCACCACTGCACTTGGGGTATTAGGATCCACACACAGACCACCAGAGTAAGGGTTCCCTGTTGGCCTCACCAACACTTCTTCCAGAAGCAACCCACGCTTTTCCTAGATGGTTTCACATCCAAGTACTGGCCAGGCCCAACAATGCTTAGCTTCATGGGATGACCTGTTCTGAAACACAGGTGGTATGGCTGCTGACAGTGGACAGGACATGAATACACCTCACACCATTACTGATTCAAAAATTGAAGCAAGAAGGAATTATAAAGCATTGGATCTTGAACTACTTTCAACAGTATCCTCTAACAAAGTGGAGAAAAAAAAAAACAACCAAAAGCAGCTTTGGGAGCAAATTAGGAACAAACACTGAATGTGGTGCTAGTCTATCCCAGGGTTCACTCATGTACACATCTACAGTACATGGCACCAAATTAGGGCTTCCAGTTAAGAGAAAGGCTTTGAAGAAGTTGGAGGAAAAGCAGAACCCAAACAGGCATAAGGAGAATGTTCAAACTCTAAAAGAAATGGCAACACATGGGTGGAGAATTCAAACTCAGAACATTAGATGCACGAGACAGCAGTGCTAACCACTGTACCACAATGCTGCCTCACATGAAAACCGCAGATGTAATTTGTTAATGGGCTGATGGCTGTTTTCCACTTAAGACTACACTATTACTTCTACCAAATGAAACACAGTTTCCAGCCACTACTTCATAACGTAAACCTCAGTTCAGGCCTTGTGAAATCCTCTTTGTTTTCCTGTTCCTGGCTTTGTTTTTTCAGGTGAAAATAACTTCTGTTTATCAGTTTCCATATTTTTTGAAAAGAGTAGACACCATACATAGAAACAGAAGAAGTTTTCTTTTCAGCCTCTGTGATGAACTGCTGGAACCAGTGGTGACCACAAGCAGACGCAGAGCCAAGTTATAAATCATACTGGCAGGGCTACAGATGTGTGCTTACAATGCGCACAGGCAATCAGCTGCAAATGCCGACTTCTTTTGAAACTTCCATCCTAAATACACCGTACTACCTGCTAGATGTTATAGAAGCCTGGAGATAAGCTCAGTGTGACTCTTGTTTAAAGCCAGATTTTCTCTGCATTATTCCTGATTTGGCTGAATTCACAAAGTAAACTGTAAACTATAAATAAACGCAGATACTGTGGTCTTTTGATCAAAGAAGGAATAAACTGTGGCTGTTACATTGCAATAAAAATACGATTTTAAACAATTGCAAAGTTTAAATGCAAACGCCTCTTCATTGTTATTACAGCACTTTGTTACCGTGCTTGCTAGGAAAAATGATATGGTATGAAACACAGAAACTCATTAAGTTAGAAGAGTAGCGCTTCTTTAAATGTGCTTTGCTTAATTCAATTTATTCTTGTAAAACACATTCATAAGTTCATTCTGCTATACACTAATTACAAATATTGTAGAAGTAAAAATAAAAATGCACTTGATCAACGTTCTCCATACAGCTCGGTCCTGCACGTCCTCTCCAGTCAGGCCCTTTTCCCTCAAATCTTCTTTTATTTTATTCATCCACCTCCACTTTGCCTTCCCTCACTTTCTCTTCCCCTGTACTTCCATTCTCATATCTTCACCTTATCATGATGTAATATCATCTACTGTTGAATTCTGCTCTGTACTTCTAAAATTTCTATTGCACTACTAGTAATTGAGGATTAATTGTGTTGTGTTCTGTGCATTGTATTGTATTGACCCCTTTTTTTGACACCCATGGCAAACCCAACCTACCTGGAAAGGGGTCTCTTTCTGAAGTGCCTTTCCCAAGGTTTCTTCCATTTTTTTTTCCCCCTATAAGGGTTTTTTTTGGGGTTTTTCCTCGTCTTCTTAGAGAATCAAGGCTAGGGGGCTGTCAAAAGGCAGGTCCTGTTAAAGCCCATTGCAGCACTTGTGTGATTTTGGGCTATAGAAATTTAAATTGTATTGTATTGAATCACATCTCTATACCACTTCAACCTACTTTCTTATACGTCTCTCCTACTTTTGTTGTACCTCGGATTGTCTCATTTCTTATTCAGTCCTTTATTTTAACTCCACACATCCATCTTAACATTCTCATTTATGCCATATCTAACTTCTTCTCCTGCACTCCCTTTACTGGCCAATTTCTCAGCTCCATACATCATTGCTGGTCTTACTGCTGTCTTACAAACCTTAACCTTTAACCTACGACTTAACCCTTCAACAACACAATCTTCCTGATATCTTCTTCCAATTGATCCATCCCCACTGCACGCTATGGGTTATCTCTTGATCTTGGGCTACCACTGATCATAGCTATAATATAAACGTATCCTCTCTTTTCAGTAGCTCTCCCTGCAGGCTAACTTCTGAATGCTGATCATTATTAAACCTCAGGTATTTTGTCTTCTTCCTATTTATCTTTAGTCCTGTAGCTTCCAAAACCCTTCCTCCATTCTTCCAACTTCCTCTCCATTTCCTCTTTTATAGTGCTACATAAAGTTATCAGCAAAAATAGGCACCGGGGGATTGGATCTTTTATTCCATGAGTCAATACATTTGTTTTATCATTATTATGTACTAACAGAAATATCCGGGTTTGCCTGGGTATATTGGGTTATGAATTATGGATTAAAGTGCTCGCCTTTTTATCTTTACTGGCTGTCCCCTCTGTTATCTCCACTACCTCTCTAATAATTTCTCTGCTCTCCTGAGTTGAGAATTTGTTCTTTTTGTCTTTGATTGGATTCCATAATTGTGACCATTGCTGGGTTGGAACCACGAACACTACTCCTTCCTGCCTTAATTAGGGTTTCACAAATAGATGTCCAATTACATGTAAGCTTGCTGAATAAATGAACCATGGAAAGAATCTACAGTATAGAGGGCCAGTGGGTGGGCGAGGGATTGGGGTTCATAGTCATGACTGCAGCTTTCTGTATTTTTATAGAAGATAGCACCAGTGTTTGTACTTGATATCGTTATAGAGACAAGTTGATTCCTTGAATGTTGGGTGGCATGGTGCCGCAGTGGGTAGTGCTGCTGCCACACAGTTAGGAGACCCAGTTTCGCTTCCCGGGTCCTCCCTGCGTAGAGTTTGCATGTTCTCCCCGTGTCTGCGTGGGTTTCCTCTCACAGTCCAAAGACATGCAGGTTAGGTGAATTGGCGATCCTAAATTGTCCCTAGTGTGTGCTTTGTGTGTGTGTGTGCCCTGTGGTGGGCTGGCACCCTGCCCGGGATTTGTTTCCTGCCTTGCGCCCTGCGTTGGCTGGGATTGGCTCTGGCAGACCCCCGTGACCCTGTAGTTAGGATATAGCGGGTTGGATAATGGATGGATGGATGGATTCAATGTTGATCTAAAATTGCTATAAATCATGAAAGTGTTTTGGCATCAAAGCTTAAAATTATTATCGCCTCATCATTAAATGGACTTAAATAAATGTTGATGGTCAAGGAACAATAAAAGTGACTAGTGCCCTTCTTAATCATTTTCTTTCAGCCAGCCACTGAGCACACACTAAAAAGTCATATTTCAGTCTGTTTCATAACAATATTCAGGTGTATAATAGTGTTGTTTTTTTAAAAAATGTAAGGTTTTCCTGTGATAAAAAATGTAGTGTGGTCAGTTTATTTCAGGGTTATTGTCATGTGTACCCAGTGCAGTGAAATTCCTATCTGTACATTGGCCAACATGCAGTATGGTGCCAATGTCTTTGTCTGGTAACCAGAATCACGATCCTTAGGCTCTGTTCCCCTCTAAGCTGTGTGGGACCGCAGTCGTGTACCTTTTGTCAGGGTGCCATGCAGCACTTTTGAACTGCCACGCAGCTATTATTGTGCCATTCACTCCCTCTCCCACCTAACAGTTTGCAGGGCTCCATACAGCACATTCTTCACCCTTTAGTCATCTACCCATGGCTCCCGAAATTCCATGGGGATCCTTGGTTGTCATTTGTGTGTTGGCACTTTATGATACTCAAAATTCAAGGGGATTGAATAAATTTATCGTAAACGGTGAGTGCCAGCTCATGTGCTATTCACATTCGCTCATAAGTACAAAAAATAGGGGGAATATTACCCTTAGGCTAAGTATAATATCACATTACAAAACAATAATTAGTGGTGACTAAAACTGACAGTCTTCCATTTATGTACAGTTTCAAGTAGTACTAGGGTGTTGTACCGTGTTAGCCATTGTGAATGTAGTGAGAAGTCAAACAAAATGACACCTTGTATTGGATAACTAAATAGATTACAATATGCAAGCTTTCGAGGCAACTCAGTCCTCTTCTTCATTACATCTTGTCTGCAGAAAGGAGCCTGAGTTGCCTCGGAAGCTTGCATATCGTAATTGTTTTAGTTAGCCAATAAAAGGTGTCATTTTGCTTGACTTCTCACTACGTACAGTTTCAAGAAATTAAATCTAACCTTCATTTTACATGCGATTTTAGAACTTCAAAAATCATTAAAAATGGCAGTTTGGGATTTTATATTTTTTGAGAGCTTGAAAGAAAGGGTTCGGCAATCCTTTTTGGACCTGTACATTTCTCAGAAAAGTGTCCAGATGAAAATAAATGGCAGAAAAGCCATCTTTTGGAAATTCAACTTGGCTATATGCATCCTGCAATGAGACAAAAAAGACGTACTTTTATACAAAATCAAGACAATGAAGTTGTTGCCCAAATTAGTGGAGAAGAAAACACTGAAAAGCTGCAATCTTAGATGAGATCCCGGTACAAAACTTTGTGCATGCTGATAATGGTGTCTTCCCATCAGCCCCAGCAAGGAAGTTGTAGTATTTGCATTGTGCTCCTCCATTAAAACCAACAATTTTTTTCTAAACATAATATAATTTAACCCTAGAATTACCTAAGCGTATGAAAAACTTGTAATTGTGCCACCTTAAATCCCTTTGCACCTCTCTGTCAGCGTCTTTTATGTTGTGAATGTGTCAATCAGCTGGTGGAAGCTCCACACAACTGTTTTTACGGTTCTGCCTTTGTCACGAAACGGTTTCATAAGCTTTATTATCTTAGTCTCAGAAAGTCTTTCTCCTGTGGGGCGACTGGGATCTTTATCTGAATAAGATCAAACACAGATGCAAGGGTGCGGAAGGAGCTTCCATCTGCAGCTGAAGTGACTTCAGTACATATATATTTTGTGAGCATGCCTGTGTCGATCAAACAGAGTAGGCTCTGCAGTTTACTTGTGACTTTATGCTGTAGGAAGATAAGTAAATGAATCAAGGTAAATAACACTCAATCTGGCTTTTATATAAGTAACATACTGTATACATGGTTTTCATATCAAGACCATCACAAAACATAATCACAAACAGGACTTTGCATGATACCTTGGCGAGCTCTGTAAGCCGTGCTGTTTTGTTGAAAGACAGGTGTGGGGCAGACTGACTGGCAGGATGACGGACAGCCTGTTGCTGCATCCAAACGGTGCCATCTTTCACCTTTACGCCTGATGCAGCTGCGTTGTTCTTATATGTGAGTGGACGTTTCTTGCGGGGAGGGCTTCTGTTCTCTTTCTCCGATGCAGAACCCTCATCCTGATCTGAGTTCACCTCTGCAATAGCACTTCTTTATTTGAAAACATCAGCATCAGATCAGGGCAAGCGTCAACATGACTGAGAGAATAAAACTGAATAACAAATAAACAAAAAAAAATCACTAACCTTAACAAGTACCATAAATTTACACGGGCTATAACAGACTCAAATCAAATGTATGTTTTTATTCTATAATAGTAAGAATAAGAGCAGCTCACTACTCAAAACAGAGGTGTCCGGGTTCGAATCATGAGTCAGCACTTCTTACCACTGCACCACCAGAGTGGTCGTATTAAAGGTGTGTCAATGTTGCACCCTAATGCAAGTTCTTTTTCTGCAGTTATATTCTTGAATAAAAGCGCACTTGTTTCGTTATACTTGTACAGGGTGAGGCAGAAAGGACGGACGTCTTTGAAATGGCTAGAACTCACCACTAGGTGGAGTGACAGATGTGCGGTAGGTGGCGTTAGGTTCACAAAGTCTTAGCATTTTTTTATTTTCTTTTTAGTTGAAGCCATGGAGCCGTGGACGATAGAACTCCGTGTTTTTGCGTACGACTGTTTGGTCAAGAACAACCAATCTATTACCACAGTTCAGCGTGAGTTTTGTTGCCATTTCAATATCCACAGAAATAAAGCTGTTTCCACTCGTAACACTATCCTACGTTGGGTTAAAGCACTTCGTACACAAGTTACACTAATGAACAAAAGACTGCTGGGGGCTACATGAACGGCACGTACCCCAGAAAATGTGGAAAGCGTACGACTAGCCCTGCTGTGCAGTCCAAGTCGATCTGCTTGGAAGCATTCTTCTGAACTTGTCCTCAGTAATCGTTCAGTAAGGCGTATTTTGCATTTAGACCTGCATTTCTACCGCTACAAATTGCCAAATGCTATTTCAATATGAACTGAAATCTTTCAATAAATTTCTTTGTAAGAAAAAATTAACAATTTTGTGATTTTGTAAAAATGTCTGTCCTTTCTGCCTCACCCTGTACCTTTTGTGAAAGTGTTTATTTGATATTTGGACATCAGGCTTCACACATTATACACTTCATGGCTACATTTTGTCAATTATTCTTAAAACATGAAAAACATGTCTGTTTTAACGATGTGTTTACATAGATTATTGTAGACACGGAACACACATGAAATGCTTGTATTCCAAATAATGATATATTATTTAC
>JANRMT010062823.1:5506827-5639749 GCA_026402145.1 Polypterus bichir lapradei
CCTCTACAACTACAGGCACTTCACTCCAAGATAAACACTGAGCACTGGGAACCTTCTTTGAGAATTGAGCTGTGGCAGTGGGTGGTGGTTGGTGGGGGGTGATTAGCAGGCTGCTTGCTGCTTTTGCTGATTGACACATTTACAACACAAAAGACGCTGACGGAGAGGTGCAAAGGGATTTAAGGTGGGCCGAGATTACAAGTTTTTTCGTAGGCTTTGATGATTCTAGTGTTAATGATATTTACTAGCTTCAAATACATTACCTTTCATAAAACACATTATAAGCCTATTTAACCTAACATAAAATTGATCAAAATGAACACAACATATTTCACAAGACTTTCTATTTATATTAATAATTTGTATCATTCATATAACAATCATGGACTGTTAACAGCTGTTTACAATGGATATCCTTATTTTCTTGGACTTCCTGGAGTCCAAACCTTCATGCTATCTGCCTTTATATATTGCAGGATTTGGGGACTTCATAATGGTAATGCTTGTCAAATCACTGTCTTTGTCTTTAAATGCATTACCATTGCTTTCCCCATATTATCGCACTGACTCCCACACCATATCGTCCTCATTATGGACATCAAATCCATGTAAACAGACATATATCACAATGATAGAAAAGTATTCCAATGATTTACGAATCACAAGGCTAAGTTATCAACAAGTTACACAATCTGAATAAAGTTGTCTTAATGTTGAACTCTCTGCTTCAATGTCAGCTTTTGGAACTGGTGAAAAATGGGTGACAGATTCCCTAGACACTTTATCAGAGAGTGTCACTTGCTACCTTTTTTCAGTCTCCCCTGTTGGATATCTCCCATTAAGTGATTAGCACTTCACTTTACAGCAGATTACAACAACTTGCTCATGGAGACAGCAATGCTCTTTTAGATTCAGACTGGAATAAGTGAGACAGGCTGCTAGGATGTGATGTGGCATGATAGGTAAGGTGTACAGGGTAGTAATGCTGATAAAAAGCTGGCGCAAGTCAGGCACAAAGCAGGAGAGCTTGGCAAAAGTCAAGATAAATAACAAAAACTCATATTCATTTACAAACAATACAAACGTTCAAATACATAAGCTGCAAAATAATACATTGGAGTGGAAGATGCAATTATCTGTCTGCTCCACAAGGCTCACTCCCTTCAGGACAAAGCTGGCAGCACAGTGAGGATTCTGTTCTTTGATTTCTCCAGTGCCTTTATTATCATCCAGCCATCCCTTTAAGGAGTCTGCTCAGGCATTTACAGGTAGATGAGCCAATGGTGTCCTGGATAACGGACTATCTGTCCGGGCAGAAAGCAATTTGTGAGGTTCAAGGCCGTGTCTCTGATGTGGAAGCGAGCAACACTGGAGCACCACAAGGAACAGGCCTCCCCCATTTCTCTTCACTCTGTACATGTCTGACTACAAATATAACATAAGGTCAAGTCACTTGCAGAAATTCTCAGATGATTCTGCACTGATGAGGTTCACTGACAATGGTGGATGAGACAAAGAACAGGAATCAGGTGAAGGAAATGGCATCAAGATGTGAAATGAATTGTCTACAACTTAACATCACCAAAACTTAAGAAACAGTTATAGACTTGCATGGCACCCAAGAGCCTTATTATGTCAACTCACTATTCAGAGAGTGGATGTGAAGGTGGCGCACTGCGACAAGAAGTTGGGGGGTCTGCATCAATGACAGGCTATACTTGTCTCATAGTAAACAGAAACTATATAAGAAAAGGCAAACTTTTTTTCTATGAGACTTCTTCCTCTTTATCTTATCCCCACTTCTGAGTCGGATCAATATGCCTGACCAACCTTCTCCATACAGCTCAGACCTGCACCTCCTTGCCAGCCAAATCCTTTTTCTTCAAATCTTCTTTCACTTTATCTGTTCATCTCCACTTTGGTGTCCCTTGTTTTCTCTTCCCATGTACTTTCATTTCTGGTTAACTCACTACGCCATCTGTTCACTCCCTGTCCAGCTTTTGTATTTTGAAGACAGTGTGTGGTGCTGCTGATCCTAACTCTCCATATCTCAATAATGCTGAGGAAGACACCATTGAATTCTTTTAATTCTGAGGAACCCATAATTTTGGAACTTTATTTGTCTCCAGGGTAAATTCGTTTTTTTACAGAAGCTCTTTAGTTAAATAAATAAACAAACACTTTTGTCTGAACACACACCAGAATGGCTATAAGGCAAGAAAATTAAAAAGAAAGAAACATTCTGACTTGGCTGTTCCAATTTTCATTAAGGCAGACATATTGCCATTGTTATAAAGGACCCCCAATCAATTTTCCTGACACACTTCTGCTGAATAATTTGTTGTCTGAAAGTCGTCAGTGTTAGTGTGTCAGAGAGAGGATGTGCAGCACTGTTCCAAATGGCTCTCAGTTTTGGTTTAATTCCCTCCTTTACTATGACCTCGGGGGGTCCAGAGTGTGTCCCCATAACTGAGCCTGCCCTTTTAATCAGCTTGTTCATTCAGTAGGCCTCTCTTGAAGTGATGTTACCAGCACAGCACACCACACTGCCCACCACAGAGTTGTAGAAGAAGTGAAGGATGCCACTTTCCACATTAAAGGAATGCAGTCTTCTAAGGAAGAAGAGCCTGCTCTGCCCTTTCTTCTCTAGTTCTTATGTGCTACAAGACCAGTCCAGCCTGTCATTGATGTGGACCCACAAGTAGTTTTAGGAGTGGACCACCTGTACATCCACTCCCTGAATAGTGACCACATATAGAAGTTCTTTCGTACCTATGAAAATCAATAAACAGTTCCTTGGTTCTGCTGATGCAGACAATTCTATTTACACCAAGAGACAAACTTTCCACCTGCTTCATCTCCTCTGTCTCATCCCCTTTATCAATACACCTTGTAAGTGCAGAATCATCTGAGAATTTCTGCGTGACCTGGCCTGCTGTTACATTTATAGAAGGAGGTGAGTAGAGTGAAGAGAAAAGGAGACAGGACTGTTCCTTGTGGTGCTCCACAGTTGCTCAAGTCAAATAACTGAAGGAGTTGTCACATTTGCTGTTTGTTTAATAAAGGGTTCAACTTTGTTACTTCAAGTTCAAGGATACAGTTTGCTTGGAATGACTTTTCTGGTTGTTTTTTGTGTAACTCTGAACTCCAAACTTGACCATTTATTTATTGAACTTTAGTAAAAACTCACCTTTCCCACTTGAGACAAATAAAGTGCTATCTATCTATCTATCTATTACATAGTGCCTTTCACATACATCTATCTATCTATCTATCTATCTCTCTATCTAATTGCACCTCACAGTTCTATCTGTCTATCATCAGAATATCATAAAAACACAAGCAGCATAGGGATTACTAAATGTATACTGAGTAGTCAGGACACGTGACACTGGCTTATATCCCTTGCCACTAACAATGAACACTGTAGTAATTTTGAGGAATTTTATCATTCATAAATACCAAACTTATCACCCTCTTATTTGCTTCTTGGACTAAACATTTTAACTAACTTCCATTTTCTAGTTTTGAGTATATGTCTGCCTCCCAGGTATTTATTCTCACTTCCTTGCTTTTCTTTTTCAATTAACTTCCCATCCGTTTTTTCCTTCTAATATTTGTTTTTCTTCTTTCCACAGCCCTACAGCTAATCCTTCTTTTTTAATGTTATATACTTCCCAGCTAATAGCCTTTTTTTTCCCTCTAAGTTGTTGCTTAGAAGACACACAGCCTAAAAATCATTACCAACCTCATTTTGTTTTCACAGTGTACATCACTGATATTTCAGATTTATTATTTTTATGTTATATAGTTACTGAAGTGGCTTTAAAAAATCCATATATAATCAGCCAAAGCCTGAATGTCTACATGTACAAGCGTGTGTGTGTGGTGACTCAGCGACAAGTCATCACTGAAAAAGGCTTTCATACGCAGTAAGCTTTTGTAATATAAATAGAGGCTGATATTACCTAAAATACTTTCTGGTTATCCAAATGGACACAATGGAGAAACGAGAATGATAATTGCTGTGCTAGGTGTAACCAGATGTGCTGCTGTGATGTGTTTTTGCCACTTTTGTATTTTTGTATAATGTGTATTCTTGGGTAAGACTGGCATTCAGGTCTTAAAACTCAATAAACATATCCTGGTTGGGTTTACTTTTGGGTAAGTTATATTTATGTACCATTTCTTCATATGGATTCCCTTATAAGTATTTCTAGAAATGAAACATGTGGAAAGATTTATCAACTTTTCCCAGAAACTGGTGGAAAGCAGCTCTCATTCTCATTACTATTGTCATAGCCTGGCACTACACTGTAGAAGAGATATACTAGTGTACTCACCCATGTGTAAAGTTCCCATCATCAGGCCAATTTTATAAAACATGCAGGCACTAAAGAAAAAAAAAAAGGAAAGCCCTTGATGTATATAAAATATCTGTTGTATTTTAGCATTACCTCATTTATAAGGAAACATGTAACAAACTCACGAGGCTACTATGGGAAACAAGCAGCATCTCCTAGTGCCACTGGATTGGTCATCTAAAGCCAATGTCACATTATGTGACTTCTAGTCTTGGGGTATGACAGAGTTACAGACTGTAGTTACTGATCTTACCGCCAGACCACGTCAGTTTAAATCACTGAGCATTTCTAGTGACTGTTTATTTATTTTTTCAATTTCCAACGCTATTACTTTAGGCATGTTGCACTCGACAGTCACAAAAAAAAATTGTTAAAGAATTGGCTCAACTGAAAGCTACATCAAAAAGATACGGGAAAATTGTTAGTGACATGGATTGAAGATCAAGGGAAATCCCTCTCAATATGTTGACAATCGTGGACATTTAGTCAAAACATTTACATTGGAATATCCTATACAGCTTTGCTAAGTACTGTATATAATATGGCGTTCACATAACATCTTATTTCATAGATCGTGAATGTTAAGCTGCACTGTTGAGGGTGAAAATCCTGTCTTTGAATGATTTTCTCACACATATTTGTGGTAAAAATGTCAATGCTCGTCCCGTCTTTGCTCCTAAAGCAAGATTATAATCACCTGTTTAACATCATCCGTTTCTTTTGCATCATTTTGTTTAAGTCATTATTGGCCTTAAACTGCCCCCCTACAACTTTGGAATGTTTTGTAGACCCTCGATGGCAAGAATGGAAGTACATTTACAAAAGAATGAAATTGACCAGACTGAACATTAAAAATCTTGGGCATCATGTATAATGCCTTGTGTAAAATTCACACTAAAGCATGGTGTATGGACAAAACTAGAAATGTGCGTACGCACAAAATAATTCATATTCACAAAACTGTGCATAAGCAAAGTTCTACATACGTTCCCTTTATAAATCCCAATGAATTTTAACGAACATGCAAGCGCCTGCTGCTCCACCCTGACTTCTCCCCAAATTTAGCATATTTCAATATGCAAATCAATATAACTAGTCACTTCCGTTCAGTGTTTTGTCAGAAGACAATGCAAAAGGACTTGGAAAAACGAAGAATTTCAGATAATGCGAAAAGGAGGTCCTGCCCAATGAAGTGGAGGCAAGGAAAAATGTACTTTTTTGGAGGCTTAAGCAGTGGTATAAGCAACAAAAGGAAATTGATGGAGTGGCACAGTGTGGTGGAGGAACTCATAAGTTCAAGTTCAGAAAGACACATAGTACAAAAAATGGAAAAAGAAGTGGTCAGATATCAAAGTCGACATGAAAAGGCGAGTCACAGCCCACTGTCTGAGTGTCAACACCACTGGAGGAGGTAGCAGAATTTCGGGGCTCAAACCATTTGACCAGCTGCTGCTGCAATTATTGGCGAGACACTTATAACCAGTATTTTAATGTCGCTCAGCCAGTGGGTTGGTGAGTGGGATGAAAAGCCACATCTTCAGCGGGTACCCACTATCACGTAAGTAATAGTGTTATATGGTTGCATCATGAAGATAACTTTTTTGACCAAAGGAGTAATATTAAATGTCTTATCTTACTGAAAAGACAGCCATCACACACACCACCATTTTCAAGTATATTCCCAACACTACTATTTCTCAGAATAAATGAATCATGAGTTGAGCCAGGCCATCTGACTACAACATTAATGAGATGAATTTTAACAGCGCAGATAATTTGCACGTTGATAGAGAGGAAATGCTTTCTATTTACATAAGCAAATTCATTTTCTGAAGGCACCATTATAACAATGTGAATGCAGTCGATCGCTCTGTCTGTACAGCTGGCATGGCATTAGTGATGACTAAGAAATACCTGATCGATCAGCCAGTTCACATTGAAAAGCTCCTGTGGCTAAAAACACAAGAGTGGACAGAATATGCAAAGAAGCAGGTAGAGCACAATTCTTCAAAGTCTGCCTTTGTAAAGTTCAGCACACAGCTCCTAGAGGATAGCTCTTGGAAATCTAAATCGGCTTAGAAGTCTGTCATCATCAAGGGACAAGAAATCATCATGAGCTCTAATAAATATGCACTCTCTTCTACTTCTTCCATTTGCAATGTCTTCTAACAACACTAAAGCAGCCATGGTAGTTGGAATACTGGCCATTCCGTGCCCCATTATATTGTTACAGAACGATTACAATCAAGTGCCTTATATTTGGAAAAGATAGGCAATTAATTTTGTTGCTTTTAATAAAGCCTGCTTCATGGATGTAAATCTAAAAAAGAAAGGGGCACTACACAGAAACAGTAGCACTACTTTGACACCGAGTGCTGCTCGCTTATAAAACCGAGAAGAAACGTGCTGTCACACATGTGCGCATAGGAGGCAGTCAACGGACTTAACTAAAGGTAAAACGCTGGGTCAGGGGTTGACGAAGTGTACTAATGGCTTTTCTCCCTCCTCTGCAGGAAACACCACCTAAACCCCAACTAGGTTCCACTTCCATCTCCAGATCACGCCCTCCTACTGACCTCACTTATGCCTGTTCCCCGTTGGCCCCTTGGTCCTTTGCAGCGCCTATAAAGCCAGCCACTTGCCTTTCCCAGTTAGTCCCATTTTGGACACAGTCTTTTCAGGCTACTTGGCATAGAAGCACTATTCATTACAATATTAACTCTTTGAGGGCTGAATTTTTTTTCTAAAAATCTTAGTTATCTGAAAAGCACACAATGCACTGGTTTCACACATAAATCAACATAAAATGTCTGTTTCTATGTGCTGTGGCTGCTGTTGGCCCCTGTTCAGCATCTCTGGCAACAGTGACTGCGCAGGGGTGGATCCTCTCTGCCTTCACACAGCAGGTGGGCTATGGTGGCAGTAACAGTGTGACGCAATATGGTTTGTACTTCTTGTCATCATAATTTGTGGTCCTCCTAGGCGAACGCTGCTGTGAACATGTTCAGCACCACGATCAGCTGGGGACCAATAGGCTGATGCTGGTACCTCACTTTTGTTTTTGATATCCATCTCCAGATCACTTGCATCAAACTCAGAGTCCGAAAAAGTCAGAGTGTGATTCAGCGATAATACGTAAAACGTCCATGGAGTATTTTGCTCTGCACATTTGCTTTAGTCTCGCCAGATGTTGATGCCATTTCAGAGGGTTAGTGACCTCTTCACTACTCATGAGGTCAAATCAACAAAGCTTTGTAACTTTCCTTTACGCAAAGAGAGGCGAGTTTTGTCGCAGTTTACAGCCGATTGCCTTCCTCTGCCCTGGAATTTCGACAAAAGTCAACATCAGCCCTGAAAGAGTTAAGGGTGGAACCCCAAATTTTTTTCTGTCTTCTTGTTTTCTTTTATTGTGTGTACGCAAGATCTGAGCCTGCCATGAAAATGTGCTTTGCATTATGCCAAGTTTAGTTTTAATAAATCTCGATGTGTATGTGGAATTGGGCGTATGCAACATTTTTATGCATGTGTACCATTTATACATTTTACACAGTTTGTGATGGATTACAAGTCAAAGTGATTTTTTTTTCTGTTTTTATTTGCATTTTTCAAGCTTGTTCAAACTTTTCCAAGTCGAAGTTGCAGCTTAGGTTGAGTACATGTCTTGTGTGTGGTCACGAAAAACAAATCTAGCAAAGAAGCTCAGGGGTCTTATTGTACATTATTGTACACGTAACCCATGTGAACTGCTCAGCTTTAAAAAAAGCTTTTTCTCATATCACTACCACATTTTTTAAACATCTGGCATTATACACACCAGCATCTTTAGAGGTAATTTTAAGGTTTTCGTTTTTCTCTGTAGGGTCAGAACAAATATATATTTTAGTGATTTGCCGGAGGTAGTTTTTTGCAATACTTTAATCAAAGTAATAAAAACACCACAGCCCAACATATTAGAAAAAGAACGCAATTCATATATTGTCATAGTTTCCACATAACTTATTGATGTACTGCCGTTAGCAGAAAAAAATCATAACTGTCTTTCTTGCGGTTAGTAATACAAAGGTGTTTATATCTGCCTGCTTTGTTCCAAACAATGTGATGAGCAAAATTGACGAGGAATTTATCCTTTAACTTCTGAGATGTCCAAGTCTGCCTGTCCATTATACTTTTCAGACAGCAGTAACTTTGTTATTTTACATACTTTATCTGAAAGAAATGGCAAAGTTTCAGTATATTTTACAGTAGTTAAAAGAATACAGGAAATTGTCAGTTGTTAACATTTGATCATTGCTGAGTAATGATAATTATAGCTGACACATTATATAGTGTCACACATGCTCACCTGAGGCTAACCTTCCAGGCCCATCTGAGGTAAGTACAACTACTCTGCGACACGACTGCATCATCTCTTCTTTCTCCCACAATCCTAAGAAACTGCCCAATGAGGGCAGCTGACTCCGCCCCTCCCAGTCCAACCACTATAAAGCTGAGTCTCTTTCAGCAGGGATCATCTCACTTCAGAAAAAGCAGACTGCAGAATGGAGCTTCCATCTGAAACATGACTGCTCTACACAGCTTATAAATATCCTCAGCCCAGCTAGGCTAATTTGATTTTGGTTATTTGCATTTATTCCTATCATTGAGTGCTTGTTCTTTTCAAGACTTTGCAAATACAGTGAGACCTCTGTTCAACATGTATGGCTTGCGTGGCGTAGGTTAGACAAAGGAGTCCTGAGTCAGTCTGAGCCCGTCCTTTGCCGAATTAATACGTGAATTATTTTATTGCGAACACGTTACCAGTTTTTTGTGCATTTTACTGTTGAGTTCCAAAAGTGTACGACAAGCATGGGGCCAAAGAAAACATTAAAGGATGCCACCATGAAGAAATTACTGAAAATAACCATAGAACTGAAAAGAGAGATCCTCAAAAAACACGAAGACGGTGTTCATGTGGCTGATCTGGCACGCCATTACGGTAAAGCAACATTGACAATATGTACCATTCTTAAATAGAGAGACAGATTCAAGAGTGCTGATATGGCAAAAGGTGTTAAAGTGTTAACGAAACAAAGAGCTAAAGCAATCGATGATGTTGAAAAGTTGTTGCTAGTGTGGATAAACCAGAAACAGCGGGTGATAGCGTATCCGAGGCAATCATATGTGAAAAAGTAAGGGAGTTGCATGCTGATCTCATTAAGAAAACCCCTGGAATGAGCGATTCAGGAGTGGAATCATTTACAGCGAGGAGGGGATGGTTTAAAAAAAAGAAGTGGTATTCACAGTGTCATAAGGCGTGGCGAAGCCGCGAGCTCAGATAAAGCAGCCACCGAGGGACACATCAAGGAGTTCCGGGAGTTCATCGAGAGTAAGGGTTACCTGCCACTATAAACAATGTATGTTTATAACAGTTTTGGGTTGTGGAACAGATTAATTAAATTAGCATTATTTCTTATGGGAAAATTTGATTCAGAATATGAGCATTTCTGTTCAAGAGTCACTTTCTCAAATGGATTAATCTCGTGAACCGAGGTTCCACTGTACTTAAAGGGGCGACTCAGTTGGTGCACCATCTTTTCCATTTATGGATATTGTGTTCCCCTCAGTCAAAAAATAGTATAATAACAGATATAACACATATTGTTATGCTTTATAATGGTACAGTTATTGTTCTCTCCAGAGGGGCACTGCTTCTCCATCTTCCAGCAGATGGTGCTATTGTGCCACTGCATTCTGTAGTTCAGTCAATCTATTTTTTTTCAACATGCTTAAGGCCAGCAGGATCACGGGGCAGTTAGAGTCCATCCCAGTTGCAGGGGAAGAATAATCCCTAAACAGGATGCCAGTTCACTGCAGCAAAAAACACACACATATACTCTCACCTGGGCCAATTTAACAACACTAATTCACCCAACCTGCATGTCTCTGGAGGAAACTAAAGCACCTGATGAAATTCTATGTGGCATGAAGAGAATGTACAAATCGCAGTTTCCTTACGGCAGGGCAGCAGTGCTACTGCTGCACCAGTGTGCCATCCCCAATGCTTTTACTATTGCAACCAACAGTGAAATTCCTTGGGTGTAGATAAAAACAAAATGGATGTGTAAATGTCACAAACGACTCTAGAATTCCCACAAAAAGTTTAAATAAATACATCATAATGAAAGGGGGGGTCAAAATATGAAGCCAAAGACAGAACTGAGCAATCAAATAAACCTTGTGAGCGGGGCCGGTGCCACTATTGATATGATTTAGGCATTCGCCTGGGGCACAGATCATAAGGGGGAGAAAAGCCCAGTTTGCACAGGTTAGCTACCAAACAGTCGGTTGGCACACTAATAAGCTTGGCCTGGGGCACAAAATAACCTAGCACCAGCACTGCTTGTGAGAAAGCCTAAAGATGAACAGAAATCATAGTCGATACATACACAAAAATTAAAAATAATTAGGACATTGAAAAGAACACAAAATAACATTAGGAATTGTTTTGACGTTTGAAATCTGCAAAATTGTTTGAAAACATGATCATATGGAGTGAACTTTATACATCCCGTAACCCCAGATTTTGCTCATATAGATGCCTAGCAACAGCAAATAAAACTACTCTGAACACCTTCTTCCTACTGGAAACGATATGGCATCGTGGGAAACAGAAAAAATAAACAAAACTTTAAATTCTGCAACCACCTCCAAAATACAGTAATATCTCTTGCTATCATTTTGGACAAAAAGCTTGATGGGACTACTAGAAATTAGGACACACTCTCTGTAATATTCTTAAAGGGTAGGCTCATTTATTACACAGAATCCACATACAATTCCATGCACAATGAAATACGAGGGGCGTTCAATAATTTATCTACCGAAGTATGAAAGAAAGTAGCAAGCATTTTGAAATAAGTCTGGGCATGTTGTTACTCATGCACAGTTGCGGCTCAGTGCGAGTCTAACATTCCAAGATACAAGATGTCAGGAGAGTCCTCATGCAAATCAAGTAAGAAAATGCTAGATTTGGAGCAACATTCAGTGATAAAATTTCTCATAATCGAAGGGAAAAAGCCAAAGGAGATCCACGAATGCATGACTGCAGTTTATGGCGAGTCCGCCCCATCATCCTACAAAATAAAATTTTGGAGCAAGCAGTTTAAGTGGGGTAGAGAGTCCATCGAAGATGACCCTCACACTGGACAGCCTGTGGAAGCAACTTCCACAGAAATGTGAAAGAAAGTCGAGGATTTAATTTTGTCAGACACACAGAAGAATTTTTTTTTTTCAAAGGGGGTTAAAGTCATTGCAGGAAAAGTGGATGAAGTGTATGGAGTTATCAAGGGACTATATTGAAAAATAAAACAATTTTTTTAAAATTGCTGGTGAAGGACTATGCTTATGCAAATTCCAAGAGACTGTGTTTGTGGGGTGATTGACAGTTAAGGCGGGTGGGGGAGTGACGTCATCATCTCCCCTCCCATTCACCTCATTTCATTCCCTTCATTTCGCTCCGAGCTGAGCTCCGCACCTGACGCGGTCTTGCGGAAGCAATTTCGTGATGCTGCCAGCAAATATGCACATAAAAATCCACAAGTTAATACACACGCTGTCTCTAGAGTTTCTCTACACTCTGAATTCTCCAGGCACTACTGAGCATAATCGAATTTTGAGGGTTGGGACACCAATAATGTTACTGAAAACCTTACAGCCACCGAGACTTTGTAACGGCACGAGACTTCTTTGGCTGACTGCCTGCCCATATAAGGCGCTCCGCTGTTTTTTTGTGAAGCAGCCTTTACACAGCTTCTCTGCTGTTTTAAAAACGAACGCCATATAAGGCTGTCCTTTTCCTTGCTTCACGGTTGTCTGCTGTTTTATTGTTCGTTTATTACGATTGTTACAGTTATTGTGTAGCTATTTTAGACTTAGTTTACTGTTCAGGTACCCATTTCCTTTATTTAATCCGCGCCTTCTCCGCTATTTTTTTGTTCGTTCATTACGATTATAGTTATTTATTGATTCCCTTCTTTGGCTGACTGCCTGCCCATATAACACACTCAGCTGTTTTTTTGTGAAGCAGCCTTTACACAGCTTCTCCGCTGTTTTATAAACGAATGTCATATAAATAACTATTTTTACTGCCAGTGCCTCAGGTGAGACAGTTTTTATTCCTCGCATCTCCGTTATACCATCTAATCTCCCATTTCAATTCAAATGCCTTCAATTTCCAGTAAGGCTCTGCTTCGCAATGACAATTAATAAGTCTCAGGGACACATCCTACAAAAGGTTGCCATTGATTTGAGGCAAGATTGCTTTTCTCCTGGACAACTATACGTTGCATGCTCAAGAGTAAGCTCACACAGCTTGGTCATATTACAACTGGAGTGCTGAACTGACAACGTGGTATACAAAGAGATCCTTAACAAATAATTATTGGTATATTTTCCCTCATTTTAAAAAGGTTTACTTTCTTCTTAATAAAAATTTAAAAGCAGTACTTCGCCACTGCGAAGCTCAGGGATTTTGCAATATATACAGTATATATTATTATATGTATGTATGTGTATATATATATATGTAGATATGTATATATTGTGGTCCATGGCCGGCTTTGCATCCCGGCCAATACCCCCAGGCCGCCAGAGGGAGCCCTCACAGCGGCATGGAAGGTCTCCGAATTCCAGCGGAGCCTCATGGACATTGTAGTTTTTATGGACAGCCCGGCTGGATACCATGGAGGCCACCAGGAGCCGCTATAGGGAGGCTTGGGGAGTGTTATTTGCCCTATGCCCTGGAAGTGCTTCCAAGTCATATGAACGGAAGGAACGATGTACTTCCGGGGTGAGAAAAAAGGTGTAAACCTTAAGTTTAAATTAAGTTCATAGACAGGCTGCTGCTGGCGTTTCTCATGCCTACGACGAATACGATATTTGCAAGATACAAGTTTAATGAGAAGACACAGGGTATAAAAGAGACTTTTGATCACTTTGTAACAGAGTTAAAATTGCTGTAACAGAGTTAAAATTGCTGGTGAAGGACTGTGCTTATGCAAACAAATAAGAAAGCAGGGTGTAAAGCTTAACTTTAAATTAGGTTCATAGACACGCTGCCGCTGGCGTTTGTCATGCCTAAGGCGAATACGATATTCGCGAGATACAAGTTTAATGAGAGGACGCAGGGTATAAATGAGACTTTTCTTCACTTTGTAACAGAGTTAAAATTGCTGGTGAAGGACTGTTCTTATGCAAATGAAGATGAGATGGTCAGATTGGCACAAACTCAGCAAAAGTGCTAGAGAAACTTTTAAGTGCCAGGTCTGAGCTAACATTAAATAAAGCCGTGGACATCGCGAGATCGCACAAGATAGCACAAACACAGCTGAGAAGCTTCGATGCATGTACTCCGAGCGGCTCACGTGAACTGACTTTGCAGGACTGGGAAAGGTAAACCCGTGCATACAGTGTGTGATGTCTCAGATAAAGAGGAAGATGAGCTGTTTATTGATGCAGTAAGAAACAGTGACAAAACAATTACATTGGCAATCATGTTACGTTATTTTTTAAATGTTTCCTTTTCTTTTTCATAACTTCTTTAACACACTACTTCTCCGCTGCGAAGCGCGGGTATTTTGCTAGTCATTTATATATATTGTATATTACAAATAACAGCAGCCAAATAACTGACCCCTGTGGGACACCACTCGTAACATTGCCCAATTCTGATAAAGTTCCTTGCACCATCACCCTGTGCTTCCTGTGTCTGGGGTAATTCTTCACCCATCTACAAACAAAACCCTGAACTCCCACTTCTTTAAATTTGATGCCCAACCTCTCCTGTGGCACCTTATCAAATGCTTTCTGAAAGTCAAGATAAATAATATCATATGCTCCACTTTGATCATATCCTTTTGTTGCTTCCTCATAGAATTCCAGCATGTTGGTAAAACATGACCTCCCTTCTCTGAACCCATACTGACTGTTCAGTAAATCTCCTGTACTTGCCAGGTGCTGCATGTTAAGCTTAATGGCCTAAATGCAGGCAGATAGACCACTCCTCAACACCGCCAATCCCTTTCTCTTTAAAGTTTAAATGTTTTCACAGTGTTTACTGGGGATTTTGATGCCATACTCTCTCTTCTGTCCAACTTCTTCATCTTCTTTTGGCTGCTCCCTTTAGGAGTTGCCACAGCAGATCATATTTTTCCACATCTTCCTGCTCTCTGCATCTTTCTCTGTTACACTCATCTCCTACATGTCCTCTCTCACCACATCCATAAACTATTCATATATAAATCTAGGCTACCAATAGTCATGCTTCTCTTCTGAGACTTGTGACCATATGAAAGAAGGTGGTCATTTACATGAGTGTGCCCTGAGATGGACTGACACATGCCCAGCACTCATTCCAGCCTAGTGCTCAGTGTTGCTAGGATTGGATCTGACAGGGTCTGCATGTTCAAAAATGGAGGATAGATTTGATCCTATTATCATCGATACTGAGAAGCTACTGTACTCAGAAAACAAGTACATGAGATTGTCTGATTACTTATGTAGAGTATAATATAAAAGAGACAAGTTTGTCTGTTAATGGTTTCTATTGAGATGGTGCAGGTGTTTCTTTGTCATGTTTCTAAATAACACTGCATGGGGAATCAAAGCAAAGTGAATAAACCTTGAAAGCTATTCAGTATGTCTTATACATCATAATAATATACCCGGCTCTGCATTTTATTTTTATTCATCCATCAATACACCAATTTGCTGAATCTACAGGTTGGTAGGGAGCCATAGCCTAATCAGCTGCATTCGATGCTAGGTAGGAAGCAAAGCTGAAGAGCTCTACTGAAGTCGCATCTTTAAACTTCGGATGACAAGTAAATAATCTAAAAGAAACCTGTGGGTATAGTAGAAAAATATACAGTACAAAATCCAAAACTGAACGAACACCAGTAAGGAATTACATTACAGTGAAGACTAAATGCTGTTTAAATGAAACAACTGACCTATGGCCTTTCGGACAGGTAAAGGTGGCACAGAACAGAGACAAGGCCCACCAAGGTGCTGGTATTGAAGACATTTGATGTCAGGCCAGTTAATTTTACAGATCTTTTACCAATATTTACCAATTTTAAAATTGGTGTTCTGTGGGAAAAAACTCTCATGTACCAATTTAATTGCCTTTCTTGTCAAGCCTCAAGGACATAGATATTTCACCTCTGTTTGATGTCTATTCTGTATTATACTGAAAAACATTTTTACTGTGTAAGATATTAGACAGGCCACAATAACGAGTTGGGGCACCACACCCAGTGACCCCATATAACTGGAATGCAGAAAAAACAAGAAAATGAACAATAATTGCAAAAATGCCTTTTCAGATCTGCCTTCAAAATGACCGAACTTACAGTATGGTCACATGTCCTTCCAGCATGAAGAGATGGGTCCAAGCAGATGGGCACCGGAACTGATGTCAGAGATGTTACACCTTTTATTCATCTGGTCTTTAGAGGGAAGAAGAGAAAAGGCATTAGAACACAGCGCCATCCCCTGGAGGGCAGGTAGTTACAATCACCAGAGCCCTTAAGTTATCCGCTATGCACACATGCATGACAATTATTATTTTAGACCTATGATAATAATCGGTGACTGAAAGTATTCTTTTGTTTGCACTAACTGAATTTGCATTGTGTTTTTTATTATTATTTTTTTACGTTGAAACAGTTGTATTTCCAAATATGCAGGACTTACTATTGTTACTCTTGACGTACCTGCTGCCAGCCCAACAACTTACAGATGTCATATTGGCTTTTAACACTTTTAGGGCAGAAATCAAATAACTGTAATAAACAAATTAAAGTGGCATGGCTAAGTAAATAAAAATACAATGATATGCGAACATAAATAAAATGTTTCATGAAATTAGCAGAACATCTTTATTTCTGCATTTATATAACTATTTCTTCATTTATTTATTTCAGGTGGAGCACATCCAATGTGAAATATGCCTTGAAACAAAAACTGTCAATTTCACCCATCAAAACTGAGAGGGCGGGCTCTAGTGAGTGCTGTGTTTTGATTGGCGATTTTTTCTTTTATTGTGTGTCAGTTTACCCTCTCTTTCCAGGTGCTCAAGGTGATAGATGTTTGTATCACAAATTATGATATTTGATCAGCGTGTTCTTGCAGTATTTTGCATTTTTATTCTAGTTTATTGTCTCTTATTTTAATTCAAAGCTTTGTTTTTCCTGTACTTATCTTTTATTTAGTGTCTTATATTATACTAGCCATCCCCCATGGCTTCGTCTGCATATTAGTGAAACAGGACAGTGAGGAGGGCCAGGCCCAGCTCTCTACTCCTAATGTCACTCTTCCCCATCCCCTCGGCCTGCAGCCTCTGTCTTGGATTAGTGCGAATATACTGTTTCGCTCCTGCATGCGAACTATGATTCTTAGCGCAATGAGAAAGTTGCAAAATCAACAGAATGTTCAAGCAAATTATAGAAAAAAAAACAATCTAAATCTGTTAAGTAGTTCTCTCGAGAAAAGCGGACAAACATACAAATGGGTCTAAAAAACTATAAGAAATTTCTTGCTTGGACCACAAAATTTTTAAAACCGTTTCTCAGTGAGCACCTATGGGCCAAGGGTAACCTACATTCCAAATTACAAGTCTCAACTCCTCATGGATTGGGAGATTTCATGATGAGTGAGTCAGTGGTATTTGGCATTTTATATATATAGATTGTATTTGATCTTTTTTCTGCTTTTTCTCTGTTGTTTCATTTTTCAAGTTTTGTGACACACTTTGAGTATGCGAACACCACTGTATTCATATTCAGATTCCTTTTATTATCATTGCACTTTGTACAATGAAATTGCAGCAGTCCTAAGGTGCATTCACATATAATAGGCATTATTAAGTTATAATGCAGTACAATATAATACAATAACAGATTAGAATAGTAATAGAATAAGTAAATATTGCACTTGGGTATAATGCACATATGAATTAAGTGCAATAATAGAAATGGTAAAATAGTATAACTTACACAGAATGTAAACATGTACTTGTAGTGCAAGAGTGACTGTTGTTATATTGGTCATTGTCAGTCATTATAAGTGTTTCATAGTATTCAGTTCTCATATGGCTCTGAGGTATAAACTGTTTAAATCTCTTTGTCCATGATTGGATGGACCTGAACCACCTTCCAGAGGGCAGCAACTCAAACAGGTGATGTCCAGCATGGGAAGGGTCTTTCATGATGTTGGCTGCTCTGTTGAGGCAGCCAGAGCTGAAGAGTCCCTCCAAAGAGGGCAGGGTACAACCAGTAATTTTCTGGTGAGAGTTATAATCCTCTGAAGGGCTCTCTTGTCTGCCAATGAGCTGCTGGTATTCCACGTAGAAATGCAGTATAACAGTATACTCTCAATGAAGCAGCAGTAAAAGGACACCAGCAGCTTCTCAAAAGTTGTTTTTCCTTAGGATCCTCAAGAAGTAGTCTCTACTGTGCCTTCTTGACTGCCACTGTGATGTTTATGTGCCCCTACTTTTTTTTTCTTCTCTGTGGCCCTAATACTCTTCCATATGACACTCTGATGGTGAGCTGCAACTCACCCTTTTATATCAACTTTGATAGCTGACCACTTTTTTTTTTTTTTTCAGGCACTGTGCGACTTTCTGAACTTGAACTTTTGAGTGCCTCTGCCACACTGTACCACTCCATCAATTTTCTTTTGTTGCTTATACCACTGCTTAAGCCACCAAATAGTATGTTTTTCCTTGCCTCCATTTCACTGGGCAGGACCTCCATTTTGCATTTGCCGAAATTTTTCTTTTTTCCCTATATGCTTTTTCCATTTGACAAAACACTAAATGGAAGGGGCTATTTAAATTGATTTGCATATTCAGATAGGTGAAATTATGGGAGGAGTTGGGGTGGGGCTTTAGGCGGGTGCATGTGGGTTAAATTCACATTGATTAAGATTTTATAAAGGGAAAGTGCATAGAGCTTTGCATTCACACAGTTTTATGCATCAGAATTTTTTGTGCATATGCACATTTCTAGTTTAGTCTGTACATCGTGTTTTAGTATGAATACTATGCAAGGTGTTGTACATGAAGCCTTAGAACAGGTAGTCCCCAAAATACGGATATCCGACATATGACTTATGAATGGGGCCACAGCTGCTCCTTCATCTGTCTGGGGGACGCGACACAGGCTCCTCAGTAACTGCCGTTCCATCATCTTTGGACTGGGGACGCTGCAAGCGGTGGCTGGAGGGGGGGATTTCACTGCTCACGCAGTGTAGTGTCCCTCGGGCGGCTCCCCCATTCATTCTCAGTGGGCGGGTGGGTGCGCGGCAAGCGCTCATGTGCATGATGGAGGCTTGATGGGGCAGAAGGGGGCGTTTAACTGTCCGCCCACCAAACAGCCTTGCAGTGCTGCCCCATTCATTCTCGGTGGGTGGCTGGTGATGCTGCAAGTGGTGACCTGGTTGTGGCTGAACGGAGGCTATTGAGGGTGAATGGGACGGCGGGGGTGGGCAGCATTGTAGTGTACCTCGGGTGGCTTTCTGCTGAATTGGGGTGGTAGTGGGCGATTCACTACCTGCCTTTCGGTGCACCCTGTTTGCTCTTGGTGGGCTGACGCTGCAGGCAGCATACTGTATGAAAGTGGAGGTGACTGTGTGGTTGGCGGGTGGTGAATCGCCCCTCGCTGCTCCCATTCATTCTCAATAGTAAGCCTGCTTGTACTGTTATGTAAATAGCAGGAAGTTGTCTCTCATCAGTACATCAGACGTGCTGATGAGGGGTGCCTACCTGCTGAAATAGCGTGTACAGTGCTGTGCAGAAGAGCTCATCTTAACCTTTTGTCTTCACCCTTCAACAATGTCTCTGAAAAAAAATTCTGATGCAAGTGCTGGTGATACAGTAAAGAAGAGAAAAACCATCACCAAGGAAAATAAATTAGAAATAATAAAAAGGTCAGAGAGCGGTGAAACTCCATCATTCATTGGCAGAGCACTTGGTTACAGTCGGACAACAATAGTATTTATTAAAATAATGAACCTGTTTCAGACTTACATACAAATTCAACTTAAGAACAAACCTACAGTCTCTATCTCGTACATAACCCAGGGACTGCCTGTACTCAAAATGTGGTCTCAATAGTGCATTATATAGTCTTGGGAAAAACATCCCTTATTTATATTTAAGTGTTTACAACTTAACCTAACATTTGAATTGCCTTTTCAATTGGTTTTGCACATTAGATGATGAAAACAGGTCAACATAAGCTTCCAAATCCTTTTCAGGAGTCACTTCCTGTATGACAGAGTCTCCTAACTTGTATTTATAACTGTTCTTTTGCCCACATGTAACACTTCCTAAAGTGCATTTCCAAGTGTTTGCCCAATTATAAAGCTTGTCCAGGTTTTTTGGAATTGTTTTGGCTGCCTCCTCAGAGTCTGTTGTTCTCCAATTTCAGTATCATCTGTGAATTTCACAAGCTTACTAACTACACCAGAATCAATGTTATTAATATAAATCAGAAAACTAACAGCCCTAGGACAGACCCTGAGGTACTCTACTAATGACCTCAATCCACGTGGAGCATTCCCCTCTTACCTGCACTCTTTTTCTTCTGCCAGATAACCAACTTGAGGTTCAATTTTGTAGGTTACCTCTGATGCCTGCAGATTCTATTTTCAGACTTAATCTTCGGTGTGGGACTGGATTAAAGGCTTTATGAAACTCTAAGTAAATTAGGTCATATGCTAAAACACAGGTAAAAACTTAAATAAGACATAGAGAGAGCCTTCAGTAGTTGTTTTTTTGTTTAATTTGTACTTTTGCTTTTTCCTTTTGCTTATTATACAAACTGTTACTTTGGACTTCTTGGTATAATTTTTAGAACAGGGATGTTGCAAAAACAGCCCCTACGTGTTACACTGTACTTATAAGATTTTACTGTAATTGTTATAACCATGAAAGAAAAAAGGTCTTAAATTTCAAGATTTGTTCATAATATTGAAATGGTGCTGACAAGTTCCATCATGCAAATAAGCAACTTCAGAAACAGCTGCAGGGGAGCCTATAAAAATGCAAGCCTGCAAAGAAGAAGTCCAACTTGTGCAGCAACAGTTAAGGACAGCGAGCGCTCTAAAAGAGTGATGTAAAGAGCTAAGCATCCATATTGCCACTTGGTGCTGGTGCTACAATACTTTATCTGATTTTATACAGATTTTCTTTTTAACCACGTTTTGGCAAAAAATGAATATACCCTACATTGTCAGCTCCTAATGAAACTAATATAAAATATATTAGAAATCCTTTCAGCTTGTTCTGGGAGAAGTGCACTAGCATCAGACAATAATATTTATGAGCCCTTTATTGATCACTGTGAATCCGGTGCAAGGCTTCATTCTGAGGTGACCAATTTTTCCTCAAACTGAGTACCAAACAAACAAAGCATCTCTTTGTTCTCTGTATTTTCATTGCAGTTTCTACTACAAACTACTATATGTTTTCTGTTATCATGATATCTAGATATGGTACGATAACACATCTCATGTTAAAATACAGGTAGTCCCCAGGTTACGGACATCCAACCTACGACTTACGAATGGAGACGCAGCTGCGACGCATGTGCCTCAGTAACTGCCGCTCCGTCATCTTTGTCCTGGGGACGCTGCAAGCAGGGTGATTTCGCTGCTCACGCAGTGTAGTGTCCCTCGGTTGGCTTCCGGCGGCAAGCGGTTTCACTGCCCGCCCACCACACATGGCTGTCCCGTTCGTTCTTGGTGGGCGGCTGGTATTGCTGCAAGCTCTAGCTGGACGGAGACTGGAGGGGGGCGATTTCGCTGCTTGTGCAGTGTAGTGTCCGTCGGGCAGCTCCCGGTGGCAAGCCGTTTCACTGCCGCCCATCACACACGGCTGCCCCATTTGTTCTCAATGGCCGGCTGGTAATGCTGCAAGCAGTGACCCTGTTGTGGCTGAATGGAGGCCATTGAGGGTGAACGGGGCGGCGGGAGGTAGCATTGTAGTGTGCATCGGATGGCTGCCTGTTGAATGGGGGTGATTTACTGCCCGCCTTTGGCCGCACTGTGTTCGTTCTCGGTGGGCGGACACTGCAGGCAGCATACTGTAGTGGAGGTGACTGTGAGGTGGGCTGGTGATGAACCATCCCTCAATGCCCCCATTCATTCTCAACAGCAAGCCTGCTTGTACTGTTCCGTACATAGCAGGAAGTTGTTTCTTGTCAGTACACCAGACGTGTTGACGACGGGTGCCTTCCTGCTGTGATAGCATGTACAGTGCTGTGCAGAAATGCTCATCTTAATCGTTTGTCTTCACCCTTCAACAATGTCTCTGAAACACAAATCTGTTTGTTCGGTGTCCTTGAGTTCTCTGAAAGGCGCCTTGTATGAATAAAATGTATTATTATTATTATTATTACAATTCGGATAAATAGGCAAGACCAAGCCCATGTAAAGAAAAGAAAAGCTCACTTTTAGGGGGTGATAAAATCCCAGTTTGCTTTCACAGAATAAACTGAAAATAGATGGATAAGGACAAGGCAACCCATTTGCTATTTTGGTCCTCAGAGCCAGGGGTTACAGCGAGAGGTTCCTTAGGGAAATACAACGAGATGTAAAAACTCAGTCTTCACAGTATCTTAATTAATTGACGCAATGTCATAATAGAAAAGCGGGAGTTCTACAACTCCCAATCCAAGACTTTTATTTAATGCCAAACTCAAAAATGTGTAATTTATTTACTATTTATGACAATATTTCTTCTTCCTCTTTGGATCTTTGCACAAAACATTTGCCTCCAGAAAGATTCTCTGGCCGCATCTTCAAATTGGATTTTCAGAATATTATGTCCTACCTGGCGGGACTTTTTCTCTTTAAAAACTAAAATATTTATTCCTGTTTTGATACAGAACTTTTGAAAATTTTCTTTTCTTCCAGCTACCATCTATAACTTTCAAATTATAAAGTTGTTTCTGCTATGGGATACAGGATTGGCCGTGTCTTATAAATATATGGATTAGCTAAATAATAAATTCCTATATATTGTCGTATTTGATTATCTAACGCACCCAGCCCTGACCATAACCATATCTGGGAAAGGGGCCCAAAGTTTGAATACAGTAATGCTCTTATTTCAATCAAAATAGCCATCTATCCAGTGTCTCGAGCTATGACCTAACCCACTCTAACCTTAACCTTTCTAGGGAAGGGGGCCCTTAGGTTAAAGATAATGCTTTAGTTCCTTCTGTCTCAACCCCCTACCTTTCTGGATTTTAACTTTACATATTTTTTGACTTCATAGGTGAGTCAATGCCAAATTAATTACAATAACTTTAAAAGTTAACAATCTAAATACTGACAATGGGGTTTCTCCATAGTTTGAGCTTCAAATGAGATCACCAAAAAATACAAACCAAATTAAAATTCCAGTTATTGTTACTTACTCCATCAAGATTCAAAAGATAACACAAATTTTACATCACTTTCAAGAGATATTTTTAAACTGAAGATGGACCAGAGTGAGAAGACAAGCCAGACTTACTAAGCAATAGCAAAGTTTATTATAAAAATAAAAATAAATATGGAAAAAAGCATATTTTCAAATCAATAAGTAAAAGTTGTTTAAAACTTGCTCCTTTTAAAATCGAACTGTGTTTTGGGTCCAAATAAACGAATACATTTAAAGCCATCCAGTTCTTGGAGGATTAACCCTTTGCTTTCTTCACATTCAGAAGTACTTTGACTATGGAGAAATTATTCTGTATGAAGGCCTATGGACAGATACATGCCTGTGTTCATGAGACCATCATCTAGTCTGCTGTCATGGAGCAGGGAGCATGTTGGGAGGTCGGCACACACGCAGAAAAGAGTCCGAGTAAAGATTGGAGTAGAGAACAGTGGACAGAATAGCCTCACATGCACTAGCATTACAGCAACTCTCCATATTTGCTGCCTGTAGTATAAACAGGAATTTAAAGAAATTCTTGGTTGACACAAAATTCTCAACTAAGAAGAAAAACACTGCTTGGTCTATTCCATTTATGAATATATATATATATATATATATATATATATATATATATATATATATATATACACATACATACATTTTCAAAAACCACATTACCCATTCTTCACACTTTTCATTTGCCATCTACAAATTGCATTTTTTGCAATCCAGTGCACAGACTGTAGACTGATCTAAATTGGAGAAACTAAAACTTCTATTGAAAGCAGGGTCATATCTTAGATCAGTAGAAAAACAAACAAAACAATAAAACAATCAATTCTCTATCAACTTTTTTCTCAGGAAAGTCATAATCTAATCATTTTTGCTCTTAAACATGAACAACATTGGACAGAAAAAAGATAGGCTTAGGCAGGAAAGATTTTGGATTGAGACACTGGATACATGGTATCTGAGAGAATTAAATGAAAAATTATTGCTTTGATGGTTCTATGGGTTCTTGTAAATTTGGTTACTTTTTTTCAGATAGCTTTTTTAATTACTCATTTTTTATTTTTCCATCTATTAGTTTACTTGCAATTTTAATTTTATTTTCCATAATTTTTGGTATTAATTTCCTAGATGATTAATATAACCATATTAGAATTCATATTTTAATCAGGGGACTAGTGCACCTGAGCAGAGCCTTCAGGCCATTATCCCCTAATCTAATCCTAACAATGACCCTAAGATAACTCATCAATGTTCACAAGCAGAGCCTTCCACCAAAACACATAATGGCGTGTAAACAAGAAGTTGTAAACACACTTTTAGAACATATTTAAACTAAACCATTAGTTGAATAAATATGAACTCGTCATCAGCTGTTGACACGGATAGAGAGAACTTAATTTCAAGTTAATGTAGGCCCATTCACCATTTGGAGGTCCTCCAGGGAACTGAGTTACTCCAAGGCATGGCTAATCAAATGATCAAACGTACGTCCTTTATCAAACCTTCAGCCCCAGATTATCAGTTCTTGGGCAAAATTAAACTCAATACGGAAAGATGGATGGAGGGTACTTTGGCCATCCTCAGGGATCATTATATATGGTGTGACAGCAGGGGGCGCTGTCGCTCCTCCAAACCCGCAGCTAACACGTCCAGACACCAGGTAAAATATAAGAAATAAATTTAATTTCTTCAATAATGTGCACAAAGCACCTCCACCTCCACAATACTCAATAATCATACAATACTCAGCAATAAATCCTCCTCTCCACCCAGCAGCTCTGTCACACTCCCTCCCAACTCCGGCTCAGTCTGCTGGGTTTACCACAGTCCTTTTTTATAGTTCGTGAACCGGAAGTGCTTCTGTCCTTCAGTCCATGATTCCATAGCACTTCCTGGTCAAATGAAAACTTCTTTTCTTCGGCCCGGAAGTACTTCATTTCATCCATCCCTGTGACTAGGGAGTACTTCTGGGCTATAATAGAAACATTTGTGCCTCCCTGCAGCGTCCCCTGGCGGCCCCCACGGTATCCAGCAGGGCTGTGAAGTCGAACTCCATTGTCCATGATGCCCTGCGGGAATTTGGGGCACCTCCATGTTGCTGGGAGGAGTCCATCTAGCAGCCTGGGGGTGCTGGCCAGGATAAACTGCCGGCCATTCCTCATAATGGGTAATTAATTACATCTTTAAACATCTACCCCAAATGGATGAATGGGCTGTTCATGAAGCAGTATCTTCTGCAAAGATATAAATAAGAATAAAATTAATCCAATCTTCTCTTTCTCACTTTAAGATTTTATTGTATACACACCTAATGGATCGAGTGTCTATACAGATGCCCTCTTCTGAGCCTGTTGGTGAAGACGACAAACCTAATCCTGAAACACCACCAACATTAACTATAATTCTTTTTGGTGTACAGTCTTTACTGTTTGACGCAGAACAAGTATTTACTGTCTCTTCTTCTCAGATTCAGATTCCAGAACAAAATAGTCCAGGCTTGGTCCCCTGGGACAATGTTAATAGGAATCGTAGAATGAGGAAAACCAGATATATGAGTGTTATTTCATCTTCTCTCATAGATTCTGGTGTGTTGGGTGCTCCCTCATAGAGATCAAAACCTAATTCTAAGGTTAATACATTAAAAAGTAAAAAGGGATAATTTGATGAATGGCACTAGTATTAAAAATCAAGATGATGTCAATTCTGATCTCCCTTTAAAATCAAATATTGTAAAACCTAGAAAATGTAATAGCATTAAAATAAATGGCGTCCAATTTTTTTAACAATCAATAGTTATGAGGATCAACAGTACAGAGTAATGGGGATTGTGGAAGAGAGGTAGCAGAGTTAAAGATGCTAAGATTTGCACTGGGTGTGACGAGGATGGATAGGATTAGAAATGATTATATTAGAGAGTCAGCTCAAGTTGGACGGTTGGGAGACAAAGTCAGACAGGCGAGATTGCGTTGGTTTGGACATGTGCAGAGGAGAGATGCTGGGTATATTGGGAGAAGGATGCTAAGGATAGAGCTGCCAGGGAAGAGGAAGGCCTAAGAGAAGGTTTATGGATGTGATGAGAGAGGAGGACATGCAGGTGATGGGTGTAACAGAGCAAGATGCAGAGGACAGAAAGATATGGAAGAAGATGATCCGCTGTGGCAACCCCTAACAGGAGCAGCCGAAAGAAGAAGAAGAAGAAGAAGAATAGTTGTCCCGGGGGATTCTCATCTTTATTTCCTAGATCCTCATGAATACGATGGTTTGCAGGCTGAAGTCACTGATAAGGTCACAATTGTACAACTCATTACCTTTTTTCAAAAGTTTTCGACCAAATCACAAGTTAGAAATATTATTTGCGCTGGGTTGAATGATATAATTGACACAAAGCAAAGTATTAATCTGTCTTTTACCGAATTTCAAGAAATAGTAGGTACTAGTTTCATGGTGATTCCGTATTTGGACAATCCAAAATTAGATGACTGCATTGAAATGTTAAAGTAAATTTTATTTTTTAATATGGTCACTTTTATTAATCCCAATTCAAATATGATAGGGATAAAAAGATTAATGCTGTTTGACTCTGGAATCGGCACGGGCATTTGTACACGCTAGCCTACAGCACTATGAGAGATTGAAGAGTTTTTAAGTATCCCCTTCCATACCTTTAACTTAATATGCCTTTATTAGTTCTTTCCCCTACACCAGCCGTTATCCTAAAAATTCTTCTTTTGGTTCTTTCCTTACCCCATCTCTTATATTAAAAGTTTGTGTGCCGCTGCAGTCATAACAGTTATGTATTATCATCCGAGTATATTTGTTATTGTTATTGATTGTTGTGGTTGAGTAATTTTGTTTTATTTTTTGTATTTTCTGTATGTTTATTATTATGTACTGTTGTGACACCCAAGACTCCCAGTCATGGTGACCAGAATGAGAAGACAAGTCAGGCCTACTAAGCAATAGCAAAGTTTATTATAAAAATAAGAATATGGAAAAAAGTTTTAATTTTCAAATAAATCAATCAATAAGTAAAAGTTGTTTAAAACTTGCTCCTTTTAAAATCGAACTGTGTTTTGGGTCCAAATAAACGAATACATTTAAAGCCATCCAGGTCGTGGAGGATTAACCCTTTGCTTTCTTCACATTCTGAAGTACTTTGACTATGGAGAAATTATTCTGTATGAAGGCCTATGGACAGATACATGCCTGTGTTCATGAGACCATCATCTAGTCTGCTGTCATGGAGCAGGGAGCATGTTGGGAGGTCGGCACACACACAGAAAAGAGTCCGAGTAAAGATTGGAGTAGAGAGCTGCAGCAGCAGTGGACAGAGTAGCCTCACATGCACATGCAAGGAAGTTTGAATTAATATAGTGAGTTCCGGTTGAAACAAGGACAATGTGTAGCTAGTATCACTAAGTGCACGAGCATTGGATGAACTTTCAAAAGTGTCTCAGTGAATGGTCAGTGAAACCACATGGCGATATAAAATGCCCTCATAGACGTTAGGTCGTCTTTGGGCCAATCCAAACTGTCGATCACCTGGACAGCTTTTTGTGAAAACCTCTGATTTAGTTGGTGGAGTGGAAGGCAGACAAAAGAAGAGCTTGGTGAGCTTCATGCTTATTCAACCTTTTCGATTTTCTTTTGGAATAACTTCCTGGAATTTATTCTTTGCAGGAAGAAAACTTTTGGTTTTGTTTATTCTTATTGCAGATCTCTGGAAGGTGCAGCCTTTGTAAATCATCCTTATTTTGCCTTTTTTAGATTGACTATTTTTCTTTGTCTTTACTGGATTTGATTGCATTACTGATTTTCATGACACTTAATTTTTGATTATTGCTTTGGAACACTTTTTTTTCATAAAAGACAGCTTTATTTGCACCTTACCAAGTCTCTGTGTGTATCTCATTCACTGGTTTTCATTTGGTACATGAACTACAAAGATGTCAAGGTCATGCTTGGTTTAGATTAAATCATAAAAACTGTTGAATTTAAGTCAAGAGATGTTAATCTCAAATTATATAATACACTTGTAAGACCACATCTGGAGTTCTGTGAGCAGTTCTGGTCACCACAGTACAAGAAGACATAGCAGCACTTGAAGCTGTGCAGAGGAGAGAAACCATCCCAGGACTGAAGGACATGTCGTACTGTGACAGACTCAGAGAATTAAACCTGTTTTTTCTCGAGCAGAGAAGACTACACGAAGACCTTACCCAGTGTAAAAGATTCAGGAGGAGACAACATAAAGGTTTGGGGTTTTCCGGCCCCGTATATTGTTGACGCTCCACAATATGAAAAAAAACACGGTCAAAATATACAAACAAAATAGTTCATACACGCGATGCCAAACATGGCGTCGGCGGCCATTTTATTAGGGAGGAGCCGGAAGTGGAGGAATGCTGGGAAGGAGCCGTGAGGGAGCATGGGAGTGATGACGTCAAGGCAAGATGGCGGAGGAAGGGCGGAAGTAACCGTACTGCGGTCAAAGTTGACTTAGGGCGGCGGAGCGTCTTTTTTCCTGAAAGAAACAAGAGAAAGGAGAAAGTTAGTACCCCGCCATTCCCTGCCGACGAATACCTTTTCAGGTGTGTTCAGATCCGTCCGCGGTCTCCTACTCGCGCGTGCGTGACACCAGGTATTTCAAAATCTTCAAAGGCGTTGATAAAGTAGATCCAGTAACATTCTTTTGGCTTAAGTGTGAATCACGTACTCGAGGACAACAGTGGAAATTAAGGGGAAGTGCATTTAAAACTGAAGCCAGGAGGCACTTCTTTATGCAAAGAGTTGTGGGACTCTGGAATATACTACAGAGACATGGAGTTGAAATAGAAACCTTGACAATCTTTAAGAAGAATGTGGATGAGATATTGGGACAGCTTAGCGACTCCTGTCATTTCTCAAATTTAGTATGTTCTGTGTTCTTAAGCAGCACAGGACATCACAACCTTACAGAGAAAAACCTATGCGGACTACGATTTGTGCACTGTAACATATAGGACCACATCATGGATAATAACTGATAATTATTTGATGAAAGTACCATGGTCTGGTATTATTTAACCTGCCATTTGTTTGGTTATTTCCATACAATAAGATGGATAAGGGGATTGTGCATGACAAGCCACTTTAACATGATTTATAGGAGACAAATTGTTGTACTGTCAGGCTTTGCCCCTATACTAGTCGATATTTTAACAGCTAATTAAGTACTTGCACAGGACAAAAGATAAGAAAAAAAGGAAAATTGTTTTAATAATGAAAATATGAAACAGAAAGATTATATCTTAAACCAATTTGTATGCACAAAGACTTGAAAAATATTACAGGAAAGCCATAAGGCGTTAGGATTAGCATTAATAAAATACGTTCCTATGAAATCCGAAGTCGATTTGTTTGAAATCAATGATGCAAAAATAAAAATTAAAAAAAAATCAGACCATATTTAATCATGCATCAGTAGTGACGAGTGAAGTAAAAGAGTTTTGATTTCCACAAAGTTTTGTAAAACTGTTGCTAAAATTAATTTTGCCTCCAACATTTTAATTGCAAATTCAATTCACTAAAGTGAGGCTTTAAAGTTTTTGGGGTGGAAAGTAAGTGGTATTGTCCTTTATGTCATGATTATTGATAGGATTTGGTGCATTCATTTTTCACCTTTTATGTTTTTCTGCATTGAATCTGATAATCTTGCTTTTTTGTTTTTTTGAATCACTTGGTCTGATTCTGACATCCACTTTTGGCAATTCTGCTTTGTTTTGACGTTTAATAATTTTTTTGGACAGTTTTCTCTACCTAGTTTTCCACACGTTACCATTTTGGATCTCCAACCATTAGGGCAAATGCGCTCAAGTTTCACAACACAGTGGGTTAAAGGCTCCTCCGGGAAATCACATCCACATTTGAGTTACGGATGCACAACCCTTTTCAAATGGGTTTTTCTACATGTTTCTCAGTCCTAACGTTTTCTGGTTCTGACATCTTTCTTTGAATTTTTGACTACAATTCATTTCGGCTTAGACATTTGTGTCTTTGATCTTCCAGTTTGGAGCTGTTTTCTGTTAACTCATCTATCCGTCCAGTCATTTCCCAAATGTCGTTAGTTTGCTGACATTTGTGACAGATAGGGGCGCTCTTGACCCCTTGAACCCTCAGACCACTCGTCAGACACCAGGTAAACGTCCAGAATTATTATTTATCTATACTAATAAAAGGCAAAGCCCTCACTCACTGACTGACTCATCACTAATTCTCCAACTTCCCGTGTAGATAGAAGGCTGAAATTTGGCAGGCTTATTCCTTACAGCTCACTTACAAAAGTTAAGCAGGTTTCATTTCGAAATTCTACACGTAACGGTCATAACGGTCGATAACGGTCGACAACGTCCGCCATGTTGAACTTTCTTATTTATGGCACCATCTTCACGAAATTTGGTAGGCGGCTTCCCTGCGCTAACCGAAACCGATGTATGTACTTATTTCAATGGTATGACGCTACTGTCGGCCGCCATTTTGAACTTTCCAACGTCACTAATTTTCCAACTTCCCGTGTAAGTAGAAGGCTGACCCCATCTTCAAGAAATTTGGTAGGTGACTTCCCTATGTTAACCAAAACCGATGTACGTACTTATTTCGGTGGTATGACGCCACTGTCAGCCGCCATATTGAATTTTCCAAACATCACTAATTTTCCAACTTCCCGTGTAGGTAGAAGGCTGAAATTTGGCAGGGTCATTCCTTACAGCTTACTTACAAAAGTTAAGCAGGTTTCATTTTGAAATTCTACGCGTAACGGTCATAACAATCAACAGCGTCCGCCATCTTGAACTTTCTTATTCATGGCCCCATCTTCACGAAATTTGGTAGGCGGCTTCCCTGTGTTAACCGAAACCAATGTACGTACTTATTTCGGTGGTGTGACGCCACTGTCAGCTGCCATATTGAACTTTCCAACGTCACTAATTCTCCAACTTCCCGTGTAGGTAGAAGGCTGAAATTTGGTACTTATTTCGGTGATATGATGCCACTGTCGGCCGTCATATTGAACTTTTCAACGGTCTTTGTTACTTATGGGCTCATCTTCAAGAAATTTGGTACACGGGTTCCCAACGCTAACTGAATCCTACTTACGTACATATATACGTCCATAGTCTGCAGCTCGGTCACTGTGTGAGGCGGCGTTGGGTCCCCCATCCCAACGCCTCCCACGTTATTGGCTGCCTGCCTGCCTATATAAGGCCGTCTGTCGCTCCAGTCTCTACATTCCCTTCCTTGCTTCGCCACGGTATTCACGTCTCCCTGCTGATAACTACAGCCTTTTTATTTAATCCACGGCTTCTCCGCTGTTTTATTGTTCATTTATTAAGATTATAGTTATTGTGTAGGTATTTTAGACTTACTTTACATTGTTCAGGTACCCATTTCCTTTATCATTCCAACCGTACCCCCATTAACATGTCTATCGAGGTGATCACCATCGATCAAAGAACTGTCACTTACCAAGTGGTTTCCATGCCCGGAGATGGCACCTGCCTTTTCCATTCTCTTTGTTACATATTGCACGCCCATATCAGGCTCACTCTTGATATCCGGAGGAACATTGTGTCTTATGTATTGAATGACTGGGACAGGTTCAAGGTGTGGACTGATGACAGTACAGGAGATAATTATACTACACAGGAGCACTAGAAGAGTGAAATGCTTAAGTGTACCGAAATGGCCAAATATTTTACACCTTTGGACAACCGCCAATGCCTCTTAAACATCTTAGATTCACAGGTGACGATTTCAGTAGTGGACACTTTGATGTTTAGAAATGTTTAAACTCTCAAAAGCTGGATGTGAAGTTATCAATCAAACTGGTTGTATACTTAAAACGCTTGACAGATGCCGAATGTCTCTTCAACACAAGTCCTACAAATACTGTCGTAATTGAAACAAACCATGAAACTCAAACCGATTATGACAGCAGCAATCCAAGCTGTGAGATTTGAAACAAGATTACTGTTCACCTGGCCAACTGTACGTTGCATGCTCAAGAGTAAGCTCATCGCACAGCTACAGCTTGGTCATATTACAACTGGAGGGCCGAACTGACAACGTGGCATACAAACAGATCCTTAACAAATAATTATTGGTATATTTTCCCTCAGTTTTAAAAAGGTTTAATTGTCTTCTTAATAAAAATTTTAAGGCAGTACTTCGCCGCTGCGAAGCACGGGTATTTTGCTAGTTATGATAATAATGTGCACAAAGCACCACTACTCCACAATACTCTAATAATATATCAATAATCCATAATAAACCTCCACTCCCAGCAGCTCAGTCACCCTTCCTCCCAGCTCAGCTCTCTGCTGGGATTTCCCAGAGTCCCTTTAAAGTCCTTGACCCGGAAATGCCTCTGATCCCCCCAAGTCCATGTGATTCCTAGCACTTCCGGGTCAGATCAAAACTCCTCTTTTCTTCAGCCCGGAAGTACAGTATATGATTTTTTTCCGTTTCCGTGATTGTGAATTACTTCCGGGCTATAAGGAAAGTATAAGTCCCTGGGTCTCCCTGCAGCGTCCTCGGGTGGCCCCCATGGTATCCAGCAAGGCTGTGATGAAAGACTCCAAGTTCCATGATGCCCTGCTGGAATTTGGGGCCCTTCCATGTTGCAGGGATGGCTCCATCTGGCGGTTTGGGAGTGTTGGCCGGGATACACGGCCGGCAATCCCTTACACATTATAAGCGCTTTTGTATTTAGAAAATTACATATTATAGATAATTTCACTATTCTGACGCTTTTCTATTTTTTTCTAGTTAAATTTAGTGAAGTGTAATTGAGTAGCCATGTTTCCTGTCAAATACAGGCAGTAGAATATAAAAATATTTATTATCTATATTTACTAACTCTTTCTCTATGCGTACCTTCACTCATGAAACCTTTTTCTCAGACTGTCATTTCGCATGATTTCACAAATATTTCCCATCTTTGAAGAAAACTTTCAGCATGCCTCCTACACTTTTACTCTTCCTTCTACTTCCTCTTTCAACCATGACACCAAAGCCAAAGTGACCAATCAGATTGCTTGGGAAAACTGGACACATATACACACACACATACATAACAGAGCTTAGTATTTTTAGTGGTTTTGTTTGATGGTTGCTATGCAGTTGCTAACGGCAATGACAGAGGTCACAAATGGCGTGACTTTAAGGATCACACCTTATAATGGTCCGTCTTTGGGAGTCTCTTTGTGATTCTTTTTCTAAACTCGAGGACTTTTTTCCCCCCTGGTCTGATTTTTTGCTTAGCGGTCAACAAATACTTTATGATCTCCCTGTTTTTGACTTCAGCTTTCTTATTTTCACTCCTGTGATTTCATTCCTTGTGACACGACACCCTAAGAGTTATACGTCAGCATACCTTTCTCTGCCCAATCTAACAGCGCCCTTATAGTATCTTCCAGGTATGTCATCTGCCTCGTGCACTGCCTGTTTGCACTTTCATGCCGCCGTCTGTGCCTTACATCTCTAACTTCAACAATCATTTGCCCCAAACTCCACCTGACGATTCAAGCCAGGATGCTTTTAGAGCCTCACTGGCAGCCACATAAACAGGCCAATGGATTTTAGCAGTGGAGACGTGCGTCCAAAGTACTCGTGGGTAAGTCCTCTCTAGCTGTACCCAACCTTTCCATGCTCTGTGCTAGTAAAAAATTATGCCATGTTTTGGCATATAGAGAAAAGGGTTGCAGATAAAATGTGCTAATGGCACAAATTTCACTAGTGGCAAAACACAGAATTCTTCACTCATCACAATCCATCAGAATTTGGTTTATATTTTCTCTGCCCAATATTGGTTTTTTTTCTTAAAAACACATTTTTTTAAATTACTTTAGGAGCAAAAGAGTGTTTCAAATAAATAATGTGATGTACAGAAGTTTACCAAAATCTTACACCAGTTCCACACTGAGAATGAGCAGACACTGAATTCAAGCACAGGACAATCCATGAAGAAGCAACAACTAATATCTTTACCACCATGCTACCAAGTACGGTGGATATCGAAAGTATTCAGACTCCTTCACTTTTTTTTTTTTTTAAAACACATTTTGTAATGCTGCTGCCTCGTACTCAACTGATTTAAATGTGTTTTTCCCACTTCAGATGCAATTCAATACCCCAGAATAACAAAGTGAAAACAGGTTGTTAGAAAGTTTTGCAAATTCATTAACAAGTGTAATATCACATTGACTCTAGTATTCAGACCCTTTACTCGTACTTAATTGTAGCCCCTTTGGCAGAGATGACAGCCTGGGGTATTTTTGGGTGTGATGCAACAAGCTTCACACACTTGGATTTGGGAATTTTCCGTCATTTTTATTTGCAGATCCTGTCAAGCTCTCTCAGGTTGGATGGTGACCATCGGTGTACAGCTATTTTCAGGTCTCTCCAGACATGTTCAATCTGGTTTAAGTGCGGGATCTGGCTGGGACACCCAAGGACATTCCCCTGAGATGTCCCTAAGCCACTTGTTGTCTTTGCTTTGTGTTTAGGGTCATTTTTCTGTTGGAAGATGAGCCTTTGGCCCAGTCTGAGGTCCACGGTGATCTGGAGTAGAATTATTATTAAGGATGTCTTTGAACTGTGCTCTGTTCCTTCAACCTTGTGTAGTCTCCCAGTCCCTGCTGCTGAAAAAACAACCCCAAAGCATGATGCTTCCACCACTATGCTTTGTTAAGGAGTTATGCTGCCACCTAGTGGCAGACACTATATAAACATACAGTAAGGCCTGTTGGCAGTTGACTGTTTGACACGACATGTTGAATAAAGCAGTCAGAGTTGGCTTGTGGAAACCGGCTCTGCGTGGTCTATATACATAAACATGCTTCACTGTAGGAATGCTATTGCACAGGTGATGAGTGGGGCCTGGTTTCGTCCAGACATGATGCCAATCTTGGTTTCATCAGACCAGAGAATCTCTGTTTTCACATCCTGAGAGACCTCTAAGTGCCTTTTTGCAAACTCCAAGTGAGCTTTCAGGTGTCTTTTACTGAGGAGAGGCTTCCATCTGGTCCCTCTCTCATTAACGCCAGTGGTGGTTGTCCTTGTGGAAATCTCTTTTTTTTTTTTTTTTTTTAAGTTTAGCCAGAGTGACCATCAGGTATCTTCATAATTTCTCTTACCAAGGCCCTTCTCCCATGATTCCTCAGATTACACGGGTGTCCAGCTCAAGGAAGCATCACCGTTTTTTCAAACTTCTCCCATTTGTGAATTAAGAAGGCCACTTTCTTAGCTCTTTGGAATCATCATTACTGCAGAATTTTTTTTCTACCCTTCCGCTGATCTATTCCTTGACACAATCCTGTGTCTAAGCTCTGCAGGCGATTCTTTTGTCGTCTTGGCTTGTTTTTTGCTCAACTGTTGCACCTTCTATAGACTGGTTTGCTCCTTTTCTAAACATGTCCAATCAATTGAATTGACCACAGTTGGACTCCAAACCAGGTGAAGAAACATTGCAACGATGATCAGCAGAATGGGGGGTACACCTGAGCCATATTTCAAGGGTCATAGCAAAGGTTCAGAATACTTGTGTCATTAGGATATTTTAGATTTTTTTTATCTTATATATAAACGTCTATGCGTAGAAGTGTGTGCATCTGTCTGTCTGGCCCGGAAGTGTGAGGCTACAGCACAAAGCGCAAAGAAAGCAATCTCTGTTGCCAAAGTAAAACCGGCGAGATAAGAAAAATTCACTTAGTCGCTAATACACAACAGAGGCGAGCGCTTCGGCAAAACAAAACCTCCGAGGTCAGAGAAACTCAATTAGCCGCTAATAGACAACAGAGGTGAGCACATTGGCAAAATGAAACCTCCAAGGAGAGAGAAACTCACTTAGCCGCTGATAGACAACGGAGGCGAACACGTAGGCAAAACAAAACCTCAGAGGACAGAGAAACTCACTTAGCCCGCTGATAGACAACGGAGTCGAGCATGTAGGCAAAACGAAACCGCAGAGGAAAGAGAAAACCTCACTTAGCCGCTGATAGACAATGGAGTCGAGCATGTAGGCAAAACAAAACCGTAGAGGAAAGAGAACCTCACTTAGCCACTAATGCACAACTGATGTGATTGATTGGTTGAAGTGCCAGAATCCATAGTTTCTAGGAGCCCTGGCTTTTTACAGCACAGGCTTACACAGCTAGTTTTTAATAAGTTTACAAAAATATCTACAATTCTGCTTTCACTTTTTGTAATTCTGGAATATTAAGTGTTGTTTCATAAGGGGAAAATTAATTGTAATGATTTTAGCACAGCATAGAAAAATGTGTAAAACATGAAGGGATCTGAAGATGTTTTGAGACCACTGTAGATATTTTGTTTCAGAAAATAAATCAGTTACTTGATTACAAATTATATGGGGTTTCAACAGTTTTATTCTTTAAATAAATGCATAATGTCAGTGTTTAAAATATGAGAACTGTGATCAACGGCTCCCAGTTTGTTCACAGGTGCAGATCAGTAATCAGTAAGAGTAAGAGCCAATAATCTAGCTTAATATTACAACACGATATTTAAATAATCAGCCTGATAACAAAGGGCATGAAATATGTCTCTCTCACTGGTAAAACTGGCGTCTTAATATTCAGGTCAGCATGTCAATGGAATTTATAATTAATTCATAGAATAAAACATTTCCCATATCTTTGTTTATTAGAAGTCACTGTTTCTGAAATTATACTGAAAGCAATTTGAATTGAGCCAGCGAGAGGCGTAACAGTTAACTCAATTCATGAATCAATAAATATGAAGGTAGTCTTGATTTCAACAATGTGTACATAAGATTTTTAACAAAGTACTTAACTGACGTACATTAATTTACACCAAATATAAAGTAAATAATTCAATTATGCGGAGGTTAATGAAAAGGTACACTGCAGTTGAAAGGCAACATGATTAATCTCTGGATCACAGATATGAAAATATAAAGATAACTTTATACACTTATTCTGTATCATTTCTTTGGAGTTATCAAAACAGAATTTTTTTTTAATTAGAAATCAAAATAGAAAATAAAATGGAAGACAAAATTACATTCAGATTGTTGATAAGATTAAAAAAATAAAGCAAAAGAAGCAACAAAATGAAAGAGGAGAGCAGACATGTAATAAGAAACATGAAAGCTGAAATGGTGCATGTTAATTAAAAATGCACTTTAAGGTAAAAACTAAACATGCAGTTCAAATTAAATCAAAACTTTATGTATTTCAATTTGAATTACATACTTTGATGATTCAGCCTGGAGTTTATGCATTGCTAGTTAGCTCCCCTGTTTTGACTGAGATGTTTAGAGGCCAGTCTGCAAGGACTTCATTTTTTGTGAAGAACACACCAGGAAAGGTCTGTCTTTGGTTTGAGCACATAGTCACTAAACAGACAGTGGGCAAGTACCAAAAATAAACAAGTGTACAAATATTCATAATAAAACCTTAAATCTGTACCCCTTACCACAATATCACTCTTTTATAACAAATGATGCAAAGGTCTGATGACTTTTCCAGTGATTTTTAGTCTTCAGTAACATAACCTTAGCGATGAGGTGGCAGCCTGTGGCACACCTCAGTGAAGGACAGTTATCTAGTCTGACATACCCAGTGATTCACTCCAAATAGTCCAAGACTTGCTGGACAGATCTGATTTTTTCGTTAGTCGTAGGGGCGGAGTCTGTGTACAAGACTGCTGGCAAACCATGAATGCTCATCCAGAAGTACAATGGGGAGTAAGGAATGTGAACTTAACGAACAGAAGAGTGGCTGAAAAAGAGGAAGAATGAAAAAAGGGAGGGAGGGGTAAGATTGAGCCTGAACTTTCCATGCCAGTTAACCCTTCGCAAAGCAGAGGCAGTACACTTTTGGCTGTCAGATAAAGGGGCAAACACAACTGTGCTAAATTTGACATGGCTGGTGATTTTTAGTCATGTGACAGCAGTTATCAAGTTTGACCCTCTAACTAGAAGTCACAAATGTTACAATCGGCTTCAGATGGAAGATTTTGTGCACCGCCATCATGGTGCTGTGATCATATGACATAGTGACAGACATCATTATTATTACCAATATAGCTGTCTCCATGAAAATAAAAATATAATTATAATAATACAAATTGAAATAATTATAGCTATAATGCAAAAAAAGCATAGTAAACAAAATGTGGAGGTTCTTATTGGGTTGGAGAGTACAGAATTATTTAAAACAGAACCATAAGAAGGGTGGTCCATGTAAAATTCCATTTGTCTCAGAATACTTTCTTCTATATCATCTCATAACTATTCATATCTGGTAATTGTGAAGGCTACTGCATTAAGCTCAATTCACTGTCATGTTGAGGAAAACTTTAAGACCAGTGGTTTCCAACTTTTTCTCTGCCCCACGCCCATAGAAAATGTTTGATTTATGTTTACACCCCCTACAAAATGAATATTACATTTGAAGATGAAGAAAAAATTTTAATTTTGGAACCACAAATTGAACGTCATACAGTACTGTGGGCAAACAAATTGAACTCAAATAAATAAGCTTTTAACTCGGTGCATAAACTTTAAACATTGATTGAGCAATTTACCTTTATAAATCTTAATAATCTTGTAATTGTGCCACTCAAAGTTTGACACTCGATTGACAATCTCGGGGTCGAAACATCAAGTGCTGCAAGAAAATAACACATGATCCACGATTGAGGGGTGCGGTGATTGGAGATTCCTATGAACCAACGGGTGCAGCGGTGTGCTGCTAAGCAATGAACCACAGTCAATGAGTTTTGTCCCCCGATACCACCTTCACTGTAGTTCAAAAACAGATGCTCCTCACAGTTAAAACTGCTGCGCTACTGCCAGGACCACCAGCAGGAGAGATAGGCTGAGTGTAAGGAGCAGGTGTTGCATCCAATTCAGTTAAAAACACAAATGTTTTTCTTTTAAAACTAGTTTTGTTAGGGCAGAGTGGTGGCTCTGAGGCTAGGGATTTTCACTGGCAATCGATAGGTTGCCAGTTCAAATCCTGTGAACGTCAAAACAAACTCTACTTTGTTGGGCCCTTGAGCAAAGCCCATAACCTGCCTTTGCTCCGTCCTGGGTATGACGTTAATCTGCATCCAGCCCTGCATGTGGGCCCTCCAACCTTCAGGGAAAACCTGGGGGTTGGTGGCAGAATTGGCACTCCAGCCACCATAAAAAAACCTCACACTGTTCCACTCCATCTGAACTAGTGTGGTGCTGAGGTGTCACCTGTTGCATGGCTGCACTCGGGTCCCAATCTGCGATCCTGAGTTGGTTTGTCATGTGGTGGCTGTGGCAATGCGCTGTATCAGTGCGTGCTCCTAACACCTCCATCTCTCTAGTTTTGTTAAACTTGACTTGCTTGTATAGAATGTTATTTGATTTTAATAAAATCAGTAAAATACTTAAAAAAAGGGGGAAAAAAAACCAAAATGTCAGTCAAAAACCTCAAACTGTGCTTCAAGAGCAGGGCTTGCACAGAAATCAGTGTTAGACTTCACCCTTCTCTATGGATCCAAGGTCCAAATTCCAATCTCTTAAAAAAGGTTACTTGCCTTTACAAACGCTCCGCGCAAGCAAAAAAAAAAACCAAACCCAAGATCACACATTTCTGCGGCTCATTCAAAGGCGATAATTGTGCGTGCAATGCTTGATTCTTTTTATATCATAAAAACAGAACTTGACAACAAAATGGTGTCCCTTTGGGTCTGGTTATACAGATCTCAAAACCCTGTTGACTGTCTAGACTTGCACACCACAATGTCACATCAAGTGATGAAATTCAAAACAAATTATAAATAAATATAACTAGACTCAAGCCTGAATTACTTTATGAAATTCCTCTCACATGTAGTCCACTGCACCCTTAGTTTACTGTTGCTATTGATTAGATCCTTGTCTTCAACTGTATCTCCAAACCGAGGACGTGTTTTAAAAGGTAATCTAAATGAATTCAGAACTCATTTTTTCCTCAGGCCATCACGCTTTTGAGTCACAAATGCCTTCATCTGATCCATAACTGGAATAACGTGAGTGGCTAAGTGGAATAAAGCAGAGCTTCCACCGATCTCAGGACGGTTTCAAACTCTGAGCACGGACAGCCACTTTAAGAGGACCACCGTGTGTGTCACAGTGGCACATGATGAGTGATGGCAGAAGAATCATATGTTAATGTGTAGTGCTGAAGAACTGTATTCATTTATAAAAATGCCTCAAATATCTAAGGTCACTAAGAATAACACATGGCGGTATGTCAGGAGGACTGATCCAGAGGTTGTGCATGGAGATGTGCTTTTTTTAAATGCTGAAAATATAATGCTTATCAATTAATACCAAGCAACTTCATTTTAGTTTACATTACATGAAAAACACGCATACAAATTTTTGTTTTATTTTAATAGCACACATATATAATAATGATCTTTACAATTATTTTGATGCATTGAGTAAACATACATTTTCATCTGCCAAACCTTTCAAAGATGAGCTGAAGTTGGCACTTAAAGACAACCTGTAGTGCATCCAAATGCCTTACAGTTAACTTTTAATAATTCATATGTTATAAATTACACTGACGTGACATTTTAGTGAAACTACCTGGAAGGCAAGCTTGATGTTAGGAAACTGCAGAGGGTCGCTGCTTCTTTTCATGTTTAATAAAGATAAAGTACCATTAAGCAGGTTATCAAGGCACAGGATGCAGGAAGTGATTAAATAAGATTAAGAAAAATGCCTGAAAGTCACTTGTTTGTTTCATTGTCTATCATTAAAAGAAAATGAGAACAGTCTTGTTAAAAAGTATACTGCTTTTTAAATTACAAACTAGCAAAAACATGTAGGCTAGCTCAGTGATGGTATACATGCAGCTTTACAATTTACTTTTAAGGATTTACTTTATAAAACATGATGAATTAAGAGCAGTACAGATTTTAAAATTCTAAGACAATGATAAAGAGTACAAATTCAGTTTGTACCTACAGTAATAATCCTGTATAATAATGATAATAATAATTAAATATTTACCTAGTAATTTACAGGTATAAAATTTCAGTTTGGAGTTTTTTCTGTATTTCTATTTAAATTTGCTCCTTTAGCAGACACTTTTATCCAAAGTGACGTACAAAAGAGGTCAACATAATCGAGTAACATCAGGCTGGGGACTGTTTAGGAAACAAGTGTTGCAGGACAAGGGTACATAATTGACCACTGTAAGAGAAGAGCTCTTACAACTGCCTGACTCTTTAATTACAACATCCTGACATCTGTACCAGCACTTTTAAATCAGAAAAACAGATCATATGCAATATTTAACTTTATATCTTGTTCTCTGATAGCAGTTTACATACAAGAACTCATTTCTTTTAACCAGGTATCACCTATGCCTCTTAATGATTACCGTATATAAGTCTGATCTTGAAACCCGAAAAATCGATCATAATATCAGACCCCAACTTATACTCCCGTTCAAAAATACGACATTTATTTATTTATTTTTTTACATCTTCTTGCCTCCTCCAGTCTCACACCAGTTTCTCAGACACATTGAATTTTGTTGCATCAGCGCAGTTACCAATTTCTTTCACCACTTCAACGACTTTTAATTTTAAACCAGCTTTATATTTTCTTCTGATCGAGTGCTCCATTGTAGATAAGGGATTCTCTTATGATAAAGGTGTATGAGGGTGTGAGATACACAAAACACAAAACACTGCAAGCATTGCTTCAGAATAGTTCGGTTTTACCGTGTGGTCACGTAGGCACAAAACATGGAAAACAAAGGCTGTGTGCTCCATGGTTACTCTCTCAGGTGGGCGTTAGCATATCATAATCTGTTGGACCAATAGCATGAGTTTTCCGCATTCGACTTATATGACCGACTTTATAAAATACCGGAAATTATACGGTAAAATCAAGCCCCGACTTATTCGGGGGGAGAAATTAAACGTGAGTATATAGAGTAACTGTTTTGGGACTTTTCATAATACTTAATAGCAGATGTGTGTTTCTAGACCTATATCATTTACCTGTATGCTGATTGGTGAAACTTAAAATATATTCAAATGTGTTATGCGAATGCACCTAAATGAAAATAGGTGCTCTGTTAAATTTCTTCAGTCTGCCATGCTATATTAACAATATCATAAGGGACTCCACTTGGCAGAAATTAAGGACGTTCATGTTTGAATTTTATATATAACAATAGGTCAAGACTCTTCTTCATTTACTAAGTATTTTCTGCAACACCACAATAAGTGAAGAGCTCAGAACAAAATACAAGTGAGTTACAACTCATAGATAAAAAAAAAAACTTAACAGCTCAGCCAGTGTAAAAGAAGAGAAGCAACACAAAACAAGGTTTGGGGCATGTGCTTGACCCTGACATTGAAAGTGACGTCATTGGTGGAATGGCAGTCAGTCTTCCATTCTGCAGAGGGAAGGCATGAAAACACAGCACCATCCCGTTTTGGCAGGTAGTTACTAGCACCAGAGCCGTTCAGCTGTCTCCAAAGCTCACACAAATGACAAAAGAAATTCACAGAACAAGACAGTCTTCAAATGCTTTTTAAACACATTGAGGGAGTCAGAGTTCTGAATGGAGGTGGGCCATTCATTGTATCAGCTAGGAGCTAAATACAAAAATAGTCTCGAATGAGATTTGATGCCATGAAGAAGTAGCATCACCAGACACTGTTCAGCAGCCCTGAGTGGTCAAGAAGGAGCACAGGACCACACAAGTGCCTCCAGTACCGATTCACTGACTATTCTTTAAGCATGCATAAAGGACCTGAACTTAAGACACGCTGCTACACAGAACCAATGTAGTGATTTGAAAAGAGAAGTGACATCTTTCCACCTTGGCTAATTTGAATCATCTGCAGCGGCTTGGGGACTCTTGTCTAGTTGACAAGTCCGAAGCATGGACCAGGAATTGCGCTGCATACTGTGTCACATATGGTTTGATCTTGTGGATATACTGTATTATACATTGAATCTGCAAGGCCATAGCAACATGGTTTCTGAAGAAGGGCTGGTCATGAATCACCACCTCAAGGATGAGTGCCGACTTGGGAGATATTAATGATAATAAACCAAGCTTAACAGACGTGGGGTGCTGAGCAGATGGGCAAACTGAAATAAAAAGAATTGAGTTGGAGATGGTGCTTCTTCATCCAGGTTCCAACATCAGTGAGATATGCAGAGATTCTTGTTGATACTGTGTGGTCCTCTGGAGGGAACGACATGTACATCTCTGTGTCATCGACGTAGCACTGATAGGAGAAACCATCAGACTTGATGATAGGGGATAATGAAAAGGTGTATAGAGAGGAGAGGGCCCAGCACTGGTCTTTGGGGGACCCCTGTGCTGGCCTGGTGTACCATCTCTCCTTGCCAGGACACACAGTAGGATCTGCTCAGGAAGTAGGACTAAAACTACCTGAGGACAGTCCCAGTGAATCCAAGATCAGAGAGGGTGGCAAGGAGAATCTGGTGGTTAAAAATGTTGAAGGCAGAGGAGAGATGACATGTTGGTAGCTCTATCCTGCTGTAGAGTGTAGACAACGGTAAGTAGAGCCTGTCTGTTTTCTAGAAGAAATGGAGAGACCTAGTTAGAGACAGCATATTTCCAATGTTTTATATAGAAATGAGAGAAGAGTGACTAATCTGTAATTACTTATTTGAGATATTTGGGAACTTAGGAGCCCCTGTCTTAAGCCAAATCAGAGATATGGGGCCCTGGAATATATCCAGCGGCAGTGGGTGCAGGATGGGAAATAATCCTGGAAAGAGTGAGAGTCCAGTGCAGGGAAGGCATACAGGCACATTAACTAATGCTAGATGGAGTTTGGGTGCTTGACGCCAGACAGTAGAGCCCTACAGAGAAGGGGAGATGCATGGAGATTGGATCAGAAAACGGTGAAAATCATACGAAGTGTTCTTGTGCATTGCTTCTGGCACTAAAGACAGTTTTGAAGCACATCACTCAAGGGTGCAGTTGTGGTGCAGTGGACAGCACAAAACAATGAAAACTACTAAGCGATACATTTTGTTCTGTAGTATCAATCTGTTGTTATAATATTGTGGCTTATCATATAATAAAAGTTTATTTTTATAAATCAGAATTTTCAGTTTTCAAATTTCTTGAAAATTGCTGGGGAGGCTAGGGCTGTAGTGGCAAAACGCTGGGGACAGCATGGTTCAAAGGGTTAAAATAAAATAATGTTCGTGTGGTGCGTATTAAATCGTGTGAAAGGCAGTGTAACAGACTTTTATCTTAGTTTTATAATAGGACTATGGATTTATAATTTTTCAAAAGAATATAATGCAACATGTATTTTGTGAGACAGCGTCCAATTATTCTTTTAATCATTGCTCTCCAAGTGAAGCACTTAACTGTAGCCGAAGATTGCAGATACACTGCCAGAAAAGTCAACACATTATCTGGCAATAACACAGCGTAATTATATTCCTAAAACAGCCAAAATTAAAAAAAGAAATTGAATATTGGGAATGCTTTATTCTTCATTCGAGACTTACGTTATAGCTGAAAAAGTTTTATCAAGAATTATTTCACCGTTCATCAGCATGGACTGTTTTATATAGTTTTTCTAGTGTTTGATATTATCAAAGAGAAAATGCATTTCTTACTTAATATGAATTGAATGGCTCAAGGATAGTTTTTTTCAGAAGTTTTATTTTTTTCCATAATAGCAAAAACAGTTGAAGAAAGTGTGAGGAGCAAGTTGTCTCACTGTGTCACCATTCCTCTGACTTTCTTACCACAGCCCCTTTACTACGTGTCTTATAATGCAAGTCAGATTTTTCTTTGATTTAGCCCTGTGCACCAAAGCTTAAACTTACAAATCAAACAATGTAGACATCAGTCAAGTGAACATTGCAGACTTTCATTGAAGGGAAGGTGCCTAATTTGTGTCACACCATGTAGAAATAACAACACTTTTTCCACACATTCCCCCCATTTTAGGGCACCAAAATGTTTGCGACAATTGGCGTTGCAAGTGTTTGTGATTCCTCAGGTGTGTTTCATTACTTCATAAGATACTTCAGCTTGATTCTACACTTTGGAGTCTGTAGCTGCCAATTTTCAACATACGCTGGGCCAATGAATGTCAAAAAAGCCATTAAGAAGCTGAAAAACAAGGATAAAACCATTAGAGACAGCAGTAAAACCTTAGGATGACCGAAATCAACTGTCTGGAATATCATTAAAAAGAAAGAACACACTGGTGAGCTCAGCAATCACAAAGGGTCTGGTAGGCTAAGGAAGATCTCCACTGCTGATTACAGAAGAACCCTCACTATGGTAAAGAAAAAGCCCCCTAAGCCCCTGTCTGACAGATCAGAAACAGTCTTCAGGAGACGACTATCAGGAAAAGACGTCATGAACAGAAATACAGAGGACACACTGCAAGATACAAACCACTAGTTGGCTACAAAAACAGGATGGCCAGATTACAGTTTGAAAAAAAGGACTTAAAAGAGCCTCTGGAAATAAGTCTTGTGGACTAATGAGCCAAAGATGAACCTGCATCAGAGTGATGGCAAGAGCAAAGCATGGAGATGAAAAGGAACTGCCCAAGAAGCAGACCACCTCATCTGTTAAACATGGTGCTAAGGGTGATATGGCTTTGGCATGTATGGCTTCCACTGGTACTGGCACACTTCTCTTCATTGATGATGGAACTGCTGTTGATGGCAGTGGCACAATGAACTCTGAGGTGGATAGAAGCATCTGATCTGCTCAAGTTCCAGTAAATGTCTCCAAACTCATTGGATGACACTTTGTCCTACATCAAGATAATGACCCAAATAAACTGCTAAGGCAACATATGAGCTGAAAAATGGGAAATTCTTGAATGTCCAAGCCAGTCAAATGATTTAAATTCAAACTGAGAAGGCCTTCAATATGCTGAAGACAAGCCCCCGAAACAAGCAGGAGTTGAAGATGGCTGCATTAGAGGTCTGGTAGACCATCACCAGAAAAGATCCTCAACACCTGGTGATGTCAATGAATGGCAGGGAACAAGCAATCATTACATGCAGTGGATATGCAACAAAGTCCTATATATGACTGCTTTAATAACCTGTCATTGCTGTGTCCAGACATTATTGTGTCTAAAATTGAAGGACCATGCAGAAAAAGTCTTGTCATTTCTCCATGGTGTGACAGAAATGCATGCAAATACCTTGTCACACGTGTGCATGGGAGGCAGCTAAAGGGTCTGAATGAGAGTAATTCAGCGTTTCTCAACCTTTAAGTATTTGTGGCCTGAGTTTTCATAACAGCTTTAATTGCGTCCCCCCCAACATTTTTTTGAAATGTAGATGCATATTTTATTATACCTACTTAACTTTTATCGACATTTATCTAACTCTATATTTATTGTTCTAGTATCAGAATGTAGTTTAAGTTAATTTGTTTTGGTTTCAACAGATGTTTTTTTCATATTTTTGATTCTTGTTTTCTTTTTTTCATATCTTCGCGCCCCCCCTAGGGGGGCCCGCCCCACAGGTTGTGAACCACTGGAGTAATTCCATGCCAAACCAGGGGGTGGCGGAGTGCACTAACTCTTTCTCTCAATCCTCTGCAGACCAAGTATGGGAAATTCTGCTTGGCCTCGATGACGTCAATTCCAGTTCCGGTCTCAATGATGTCACTTTTGGTTCTCGCCCCGGAGATAATGTCACTTCCGGTCACAGGGTTAGCAACATCACATCCAGTTCCGGCCCCAGAGATGACGTCACTTCCTCTGGTCTGCTTTAAAGTTGCCATCTTTTTGCCATCAAAATACTGGACTCCAACCAAGTCACAATTTTTGTGATTATTAACTGCTTTTGCAGCTAGGGAATAATATGAGGAGTGGCTGCCCCAAACCTTTTTCATGGCTCTGTCAAATCTATTGTGACAACCTTTAAATGAAAGCCTGCAATGTGCACTTTAATCATATCTGAATTGTCAGTCAGTCAATCATTTTCCAACCCGCTGTATCCTAACACAGGGTCATGGGGGTCTGCTGGAGCCAATCCCAGCCAGCACATGGCACAAGGCAGGAACAAATCCCAGACAGGGCACCAGCCCACTGCAGGGCACACAAACACACACTTACACACCAAGCACTAAGGACAATTTCATATCGCCAATGCACCTAACCTGCATTGGACTGTGGGAGGAAGCTGGAGCACATGGAGGAAACCCATGCAGGGGGGTCCCGGGAAGCGAACCCAGGTCTCCTTACTGCGAGGCAGCAGCGCTACCACTGCGCCACCGTGCCACCCAACCTGAATTGTTTGATTTATAATTTTAAACTGTGGAGCGCAGGGGGATAAATCAAGGAAAAATGTGTTTTTGTCCCAAATATTATGGAGGGCAGTGTATATACTAGAAAATGTCACAGAATTTATGTAATAACTGCTTTCCAGAAAAAAAAAAAAACATGGAATTTCAAGTAAGTGAGCAATAAATCTGTGGACTTTTCCCAGCCTTTTCTCTGAAAACCATTTTAAAAACTTCAAGGATGAACATTAAAATTTTAAAAACATTTACAAAAATGAGCTTAGGTGACAAGAACCTGTGTGCCAAATTTCAGGTTTGTGGCCTGACAATGAAAGTTGTGCATAAAGAACAAAGAGAAATGAATCTTTATAGACATCGAGAATAGAGATAAGACAGGACATTCCTAAAACCTGCTTAATCAGCTGGAGGAAGACAAAGGACTCTGCTGTGAAAAACAGCTTTTATTTTAATGTAGTCTAATACACAACACAATAATAGTGGTGGCTCTGAGTCTAGGAATCTGCACTGGCAATCAGAAGCTTGCCAGTTCAAATCCCATAAATGCCAATAGGGATCCTGCTCTGTTGGGTCCTCGAGCAAGACCCTTAACCTGCAATTGCTCCGTCCTGGGCATAACGTTAATCTGCATCCATCCATCCCTGCATGTTGGCCATCCAACCTGCAGGGTTTGGTGGCAGAATTGCCACTCCAGCCACCATAAAATAACCTCACGCTGTTCCACTCCATCTGAACTAGTGGGTACCGAGGTGTCACCCGTTGCATGGCTGCATTCTGGTCCTAATCTGGGATCCTGAGTTGGTTTGTCGTGTCGTGGGTGCGGCAATGCGCTGTATCAGTGTGTGCTCCTAACCTCTCTCTCTCTCTCTAATACACAACATCTGTAGTTTTTATATTGAAAGAAATGACAATTCCAGACTTTTGAACGTGGCGTGTAAAGATGACTTTGGGGGTAGAGGAAGGTGTCTTAGCTGTGAAGACTGTCCTTCAGCTTAAGGAGAGCCTCTTTTATGGAGTCTGTTTTTTGGGAAGATGTCTAGTGTTTCAACTTTCCAGCTTTCTGACCTGGTCAGTGTTAGGTAGCTCCATGTTTATACATACTGTATAAATAGGACCCCGTTGACCTGTCATTAACTTGTCTCCCTTGAAGTCAACTTCTATGCAAGAGCTACAAATTACTACTTCTTCTTTCATCTGCTCCCATTGGGCAGATTCAGGTTGCACAGGCGTTGCTGGGAACGATAATTAAGCGGCCTCTTTAACAAGGTGCCAAAAACTCAGCAAGGGGATTGCGATCTTCTGTCTATATTTGTTTTTACGCATCACTCACTACTGGATTACAGTTTCAATTTGGATGGATATGCTTATCCTGCTCCTGTTTGTTTGTGTGTTTTCGTCTGGGTTGGTAAACATCTTCGTCCTTGAGAGCACTCCCAACTTCAACTGATCTTCACACAACAACTGGAACATGGTAGAGACAAAACTTTCATAACATTCAGGAAACTGTTCACTTGGCATTTCCATTCATTTTCTCTATTATTGTACAGAACTGTATCCTAAGTGTTGATTGTTTGTCGTCTAGTGCTTTGTGTTTTGTTAGGTTTCATTGGGTAGGGTTTGACCATTATTATTGCCGTCGGGAGAACTGGGGAGGGCTTTTGCATACTCGTTTGGTTAATAATTGTGTTTTTTTCCTTCATTACTTGCTTAACATATACTGTACTATACCTTTATTATTTATCGATTCATTTAGGCTCTTTTTCAGTGTCTCTGTGCTAAGTCAAGGCTGGGTGTGATCCTGTGGTCCACATAATAAAATAAATAAAGTGTGAATCTTAACATCCGCTAGATGCTTGTCATTTGATTAGGGATCTAGATATTGTGAATCTGCACCACCACCACCACCACCTGATCAGGGCACCATGCAGTCCCTCCATTGATGGATTGAAGGCCAGATGTCCACATGACCATCATCATGTAATTCTTCCATGTGAAGCCTGGAAACAACGAGGACTGATTGAGATCATTTAGAGGTCTAGGTAGAGTACCCAGTGGGGGTTGGGTGGTCTCGTGGCCTCAGAACCCCTGCAGATTTTGTTTCATTCTCCAGCCTTCTGGAGTTTTATTTTGTTTTTTCTGTCCTCCTAGCCATTGAACTTTACTTTATTCTTTATTATTTAGTATTGCCTAATCTTATTTTTATATTTTTTCTTTCTTCATCTTGTAAAATCACTTTAAGCTACATCATTCCTATGAAAACGTGCTACAGAAATAAATGTTGCTGTTGGCTTTTACTGCATATCCTGCTCAAATGTCAAGAAATGAGCTAGGGTCTATTTGTCTCCTTCAGTCTACATTACAGCACTGTTTCTTGAACCCTCCATGCCGCAGAGCCATTAAACAGGACTGAGACATTTTTACATGCAATGCATGGCTCCTCAAAGACAAATTGCTTTAACCATCCGTTTAATGAAGATTTTATTTTGTTCTAAATTATTATGGAGTGAGACAACCTTCTGCTCAAACAATAAGATATAGAGTTCTGTTCATTATGTAAATCTATAGGTTGAGAGAAGGTTTTAAAGCTCCTGTTCTGAATGCCTCCCCAGTGTACTATCCAGAGACAGAAGCTCCTGTCATCCTTTACAATTTTGCCTGAAGCCTAATAAAGCATTGATGTGCTTATATCTGAAGTGGCATGACTTTTGATATTCAACTTTTGTGTGCCATTTTTTAGTGCATTACAAAGGGATAATACCCTCTTCTCTGAAATTAACATTTATAGGTTATATATTATTGATATGTAAAATAGCAGGACTGGCCAGGATTTGAAAACGTTCTGTCAATAAGCAGCGGTTGCTGGGTGCTGTCATAGTCTTCTAAAGCAAACAAAAGGTTATAGATGATCAGCTCATAAGTATTCTTGACAAAGCAACTTTATGCTATTGTTCTGCTTGCTTTTTATTCACTCATTGAATAATATGGAGTGACTGCATTCTCATTTATTGAAGGTGTCACAGGAAAGTTAACTATGTGGGGGTAAGGGGTTTGCAGTGCTGCTGTGCTCTGCATCTGCTGAAGGGCTGGGGAGTCAGAACCTTTCACCAATCAAAATGCGGTTCATTTAGTGTCTGAAGTGCAATAAAACTTTTTTTTCCTTACATGTGGGATATGTTCCTAAGGATTAAGTATAGTAGACGTTCTTGTATTGTCAAATACCCCTACAGGGTGGAGCTTCAAAGCTCTGTGCCCGTGGCCCCCAAAGCAACCAGGATGGTGGCCCCCACTTGATCCAGGGTGCACGTAGACCCTCCTCCGGTCCCTCAAGGCGTCCCGGTCCGGTCGTTGCCCCTGGCATCCCCGACTATATATATATATATATATATATATAATATATAAAACAAAATGCTTATATAATTATGCACCACCAGTTTTCAATGCAAATGTATAGTAGATTCAGATACACACACATTTTGTTATGCTGCAAAATTGAAATTTAATTCTTTTAGATGTGTTTTCATCCCCACATCAATCAACACTCAGTACCCCAGAATAGCAAAATGAAAAAAGGATTTTAGAATTTTTTGCAAATTTAATAAAAACTGGCCATGCTACCCATCAAAAGCAGGTAATAAAATGATTTAAAAATATTTGTTCTTTCTTGCCGAACATGTATTTTCCACGCATTACCTCTGTGATTACATGTGTTTGAACATCTCTGTGCTGGAGTGTGTTCCTATAAAGCCTGCTTCTCAGATGTTTTTCAGGGCAGCTTTCTCATATCCGGTTTTACTTTTATACCTGTTGCCTCTGAAGGAGACCCTGTGCATGCCTGTCATGGTGTTTCTCCTCCTCAGGTGTCTCGCACTCACACTTTCTATTTCATCGTGTCAACAAAGTCAAACTGACCAATCAGATTGCTCAGAGGGAGTGGACCGACAGACTTCAGTGTTTTATTATACAGTAGATATCAAAACTGAAAAATGACATTGACATTCACACCCTGTCATCAGTGCTTATTTGAAGCCCCTGTAGAATCTTCTTGGGTCTGACGCAACAAGCTATGCACACCTGGATGTTGGGGATTTTCTGCCATTCTTCTCCTTTTTTCCCCCACATATTCATTGTCTCTCCTCATCACATGTCCATACCACTTAAGCCTACTTTCCTGTACTTTCATAGATATCTCTCTCACTTTTGTTGTACCTCTGATTGTCTTATTTCTTATTCTGTCCTTTTTTATAACTCCACACATCCATCTCAACATTTTCATATCTGCCACATCGAGGCCACATTCTTCTCCTGCATTCCCTTCACTGGCCATGTCTCAGCTCCGTACATCATTGCTAGTGTTAGCATGGACTTCAGAACCTGACTTTTGACCTTTACCTTAATTCTTTGATCACATAATACTTCTGATACCTTCTTCCAATTGTTCCATCCACACTGCACTCTGAGGGTTATCTCTGCATCTAATTTTCCCATCTGGGGCTACCACTGATCAGAGCTATTTAAATGTATCCCCTCTTTTCAATAGCTCTTGCTGCAGGCTAACTTCTGAATCCTTATCACCATTAAACCTCAGATATTCTGTCATCTTCCAAAGCCCTTCTCCATTCTTCCAACTTCCTCTCCACTTCCTCTTTCCTGCTGCAACTCAACACAAAGTCATCAGCAAAAAGCAGACACCAGGGGGTATTAGTCCTTTATCCCATGAGTCAACAGCTCCATGACCAGACCAAAGAGTTAAAGACTTCAAGGAGATTCCGTCACCAGTCCATGCACTGTAAGTGTAATTTTCAAAAGATGAGGGTGTACTATAATTATGTAAAGCTTTTCCTTCAATTTTAGAGTATAAGTCCATTAAACTGGCCCTTAGGCTCTAAACATGTTAGATTAGAGAGATGCAGCAGACAAGCATAAACGCAAACAGAGAACATGAAATGGGAAATCCCTAACAGTTGTAAAGCAGTTTGAAGGAAAAGAGGAAAGACACTTATTTGAAAGATTTAAACCAGGGGTCCTCAGTCTCTTTTTATTCTAACCCGGTTGCTTAATTAGAAAGCAATTCTTGCCAATAATTTAATTTCATGGCTTGTTAGTGCTTTAACTCTGCTATGTCAGGTCATTCTCATATCCTAGATTTTCTTCCCTTTTCTAAGGATATCATCCAGATGATTTGAAGGCTACAATGGATGAGTAATTCTCAGTCCTTCACTTTTTTCTCTTCACTTTCCTTCCAAGTATTTCATTAAACCCAATAGTGCATAATAAATACACACAGGTGTAAACTGTGTCACAAACTCGACAAAGAGCCATAGTAAGGTTTGGGGCAGCCACTCGTATATTGTTTCCTTGGCTGCAAAGTTGAAAAAGTGACAAATTGGAGTCCAAAACAAATCTGAGGGGAAAGGGGAAAGGTGGTGGCTTTTAAAGGCCTATAAAGGAAATGACATCAAGGGGACGGGACTGGAAAGGTCTTCATCCATAGGCTGAGACCCGGAAGTGACGTCAAAGGGGTCGGAACCAGAATTGATGCCACCAGGACCAGGTGGAATTTCCCATGGACAGTCTGCAGAAAAGCACTCTGTGCACTCTGCCATCTTCCGGTCTGGTTCAGAATTACTGTCATTCAAGCCCTTTAGCTGCCTCCCGTGCGTACGTGTGTGACAAAGGTAACAAGCTAAATGGAGAAATGCTGGTCTCCTTTGTCATTTGCATGTTATTGCTAAATAGGAGCAATTAAAACACTGAGAGTACAACTGTTTAAGACTAAAATAAGCAATAAGCGTTCAAAATATGAACTAGCGAGACAACTAAAATAAAGCAGAAGTGTTACTTGAGCAATAAGTGCTTCTTATTAAGCAACTGGGTTGGAGCAAAAACCTGCAGCCATTGCGGCCCTCCAGGACCGTGATTGAGGACCCCTGATTTAAACCCTATTTTGAAAAATGGGGGGGTTAGAAACAAAAATGACCACTATAGTGAAATAAGTGGTTCTTGGTTTGTAGCATGCCCTCTAGGACCCCTTATATGTGTGATAGTGTCCAGTCAAACTTACATGTAATCTAAACCTAGACACCGTTAAAATATCCGACTACACCACCCAGTTTTTATTAAGAGACTGGGGACTCCTGAGATTTACAGAAAATAGCTCTCAGGTGTCTTTAATTTGGGTGGTGAGTAAGCACACAATGAAAGACGTGGCAGCAATTTCAGGAAAACAACAGTAACTTGTATTACACAAGGTAATATAAAGTACACCAAAAAGATAAAAAGTACTTAAGAATCTAACAATATCAGAAGTGTAAACCCTGATAAAAAAGAGAAACACACAGTCCACACTCTAAAACTCTGTTAAAAACATAAAGTGGAGGATGCAACCTTTAGGCTGGAGTTATACTTCACGCGATGCGATGCATGCTGCAGCGGACGCTCCTGCTACGCAAGCATTGTAGTGTTTATACATGCACGCGTACTTTATGTAAATCTGGAGGAATCCACCAGGTGGCAGTGCAAAATATTATCACAGCGAGAACATGTTCGGCTTCTCCATGTTGTGAATTGCCTAGAACACCTATTAAATTCCGATGACACCTTACCGCAATATCTCTGAAAAGGATGTTTATTGATTAAATCCATCAATCTAGAGGTGTGTCAAGTCCAGCAAGCATTGGGCACGAGTGAGAAACAATCCCTGAACGAGGCCTCAGCTCATCGCAAAGTGAATACAAGCATTCGCATACACTAGCGTCATTTTAGCGGCACCAAATCCCCAAATCTGCATATCTTTGGAAGGAAACCGGAGCACAGTGTGGAATACAAGCAGGAAATACCAGCAACATAACTCCCTGCGAGACAGCAGTGCTATCGCTCCGCCACCGTGTCACCCCCATGTGTGTAATTATTCCCCCCATGTGTGTAATTATTAACAGAATTCATTATTTAAACAAAATTATATGTAAAATGTAGCATACACACTTTAATGTATTTCATCATGAAAGTGATATCAAGTATAAATCTAAAGATTCTAAATGTGCAGGGAGTTGGAATATCATGCATTTAATTTGTTCTGTGTGGTGATTGCTGCTTACCGCTGCTGTCAGGTCCAAGAAGCTCGTAGCGATTAAAAACTGGGCTGACGTTTACGATGGTCTGCTTTAATGATAAAGTAAACTACGAGGTTAAAGTGGACATTTCGAGATTAAAGTCGAAATTTCCACTTTAATCACAAAATACACGTTTTCACCGTGTCCTTTATTTTTTTCTTAGTGGCTGAAATAAGGCTCTATACATTATGTTGCTGTTGTGAAGTTGCAAAAAAAAAAAAAAAAGCCAAAAAAATGGCACAAAAGATGGTATGTGAGACTTTTAAAATGTATCGTGTCATTACGATCGGGAATATGCGACGTTTGAATATAAAAGCACCACGAATGCCTCTTTATATCGGCATTTTGCTTCACCACATAGAACCATTCATCAAACAGCGAAGCACGCACATCGACCCCCGTAGGATTTGTATAGAGGCTTTCTATCACATGTAGATAGATACTAACCCCAACCCTGATCTTAATAACTTTGGGGTATCCACAATAAATTTTGACTTTGGCCCGGATATTAATGGTCTATCCTTTGGGAGTATGCTGAGTGGGGCCTGGGGAGGTCATGGTAGAAAAGAATCATGTATTAAAAGGAAAAAGGGTGATCATCAGGAACAGGGATTCGATGGATCGATGAGATGTATGTGGGGGATGAATGATCGATAGGGGAGGTAGTAATTCATGAACAATTTCATTCATTAATAAATATGTATAATTTAACACAGAGTCTATTGGGATTCATTTGGGATTTGGAGGGGAAACGGGACAACGGGAAAAGGGAGAATGCCGTGTTGAATAAGGAAAATGAGGTTCAAGGAGAGGGTGAGGAGTTAGCACAACAAGAGGATCAAGGTTCACCAAATTTAATTTCTTTAATAGATTTTTCAGAAAGGGGAATAGAACAAAATAAATTACTGGTAGTCTTAACTTTTTTGAGCCAGGCACAGGCTACGGTCTGGGCGTTGCAACAAAATTTTAGAAATTTGTAACTCAAATTTGAACCTTTACAGGATTATAAACTAATTATAGCATATCGCAGAAACTTAAATTTAAAGGATATGTTGGTACATGCTTCATGCGCCAACAGGAAAAAAAAGGTGAATAGAACGGCCTGGATAGTTCCCTTTAAAAGTAAAAAAATAATTAAGAATACATTTACCGGAATAGAAATACCGATATTTCAGACATTTCAATTAAAGTCCAAAAATTGTGTTTATGCGATACAATGCGTTAAATGTGGTAAGATATATATAGGACAAACCAAAAATTCTATTAGGCACAGATTTGTGCAACACCTCTGGTTTATACAGAATCAAAGATAACATACTGTGCTCTATTTACATTTCTCAAATGAATTACATCAGCCAATTATGTTCGGACTGGAACAGGATAGAAATTGGACTCTGCGTAGACGACTGCAAAAAGAAAAGGACTGGATAAATACCTTGGAAACATATGATCCTGAGGGACTAAATGAGAGGTAGATTTTTTTAACAAATAGTTTTACAAAGTTTTTTTTTGATTGGTTTATTAAGATAGACTAGGTTATATTAATTTTTCTCAATAGGCTTTTTTTCAGAATAATTGATTCAGAACAAAAATAAATTAGTTTTTAAATGAGAGGATAGATCACAGGTTTTCCTCCGTCGGAGCCAACTCTTCCCCTTCTAGTAATCTGGAAGGGGTTTCAGCCTCTGCTTTCTCCCCTAAAAAATCAAAACAGAAAACAAAAAATAAACAATCTGAGCAGAAGATGATTGATAAACCTGTGAGTTCTGATGCACCTAATTTTCTAAGATCTCAATCTAATAATCAAAATGTATTCGTTCATTCTAATTGGATGGAGGAGATGGGCATTGAGCAACATATTAGGGTCATTCTGGCGGATGAAAGTCTGTCTTCCTTGAAAAATACGGGGCGGCCGGGATGGATTATTAATTTTGCTTCTGGACAGACAATTGAGCAATGCATGGGCTGGGTTAAACGCTCTAAGGAAGTGACAGCTGAGGTCGTTCTGGCATTTTTAGGCCTCAACAATATTGTCCGAGGCTGCACTTCTGATTTTGATAAAGTAGTGTCCCAGCTTATTTCTAACATGAAGCATTGTTTTCCAGTTGCGGATTGTTATTTGTCCCTGCTGCCACCAGTATATGATGGGCCCATGCAAGAAAAAATTGGCTATACAAAAACATCGTAAGTCAGTAGATGGAATTTTTCCATGTGCCCATCTGAATTCAAAGAGAACATCTTTGGCCAAGGTGATATTAACAAAGGAGTCAGCGATCAGGTTGGTGGATTCTTGGGGGTCTCGGATTTAGATAGGCCTGCCCCTGCCCCAAAGACTAACCTTAAGGTTTGTGGGGATGGAGCTTGTCTCTTTCCGGTGCCTAAACTTAAGATAGTAGACTGGGGCTGAAATTTAGATTTAAAACGGCACCCGGTCTTAATATTAATTTTTCTTCTTGTTGTATTAGATTGGCCTGCCCCCACTACAAATTCTAAACTTAAAGTTAGTGGAGATTGGGCCAATCTTTGACCTGGTCCCTGATGTTAAGATAGTGGAAGGGGCTCTAAAGTTAAATTTAACAGAGCTTTGTTTGCTATGGACTGGGTCAATTCTGTGTTTTCCCTCTTTTAGCCCTGAGGGATCCCCATTTTTAGATTAAATCTTTAAGTCCTAGTATTGATCTAGTTTTTATAACCCTAGTGTATTGGATGAAAAAGCTTTTAGTACTGTTTTTCACCTCTTTGTATGATTTTAGTGACCCTCTAGATGCAAATTATTTGAAACCGGTTTTTATGCAGTTTTAAAATTTTTAAATTAATGCAAAACTGGTAGTTTTTGTAATAATTGTACAGAAGGGTCTAGTTAATTATTTTTTAGGGTAAATTTAAGTATTTATTAAACTTTTTTAGGGATAAGTGCTGTGCCGGGGAGTAAATAATAAATTTTATTTACGTCGGAAGTGTACCCGTGCACCCGGTGTGCTCCATTATGGGCACACCAATCTCCACTAACCTTAAACCTAACCCTAACCCAACAGAAGTGTTGCCAAATTGTCAAATTCCTGTCAGTGCCTCTTCCTCATGGACTGACCGTTTTCTCTTTTTTTCCCCACTCTGGGCTGCCTGTGTTGACCTGCGCACACCTCGCTTCACATCCGCCAGCTTCATTCTGCCCTTTCGTGTGTCTTCTCTCTCTCGCTGGACTCACAGCTGGCTTCTCTCTGGTGGAGCTGTCTCTTCTTCCCTAGAGGCAGGTGTTGCTGTCCGTGTGCCAGCCACGTATCCTAATCTGCCTGTGAGCCCCTGTGCTCTGTGCGAGTGGTCTTGGCAGCATTCTCAATTGACCGTCCCTCATCCCATGCCGTCTGCTGCCCAGAAGTATAAATCCCCTTCGGTCCCTGCCTAGATCAACATGACGATGGATTAAATGTAAACACAGGTTAAAGAAAAGGTATTGTTGCCAACAATCAAGGAGTACACATATGCTGATTAGAACCCAATGTCCTCAGACGTTAATTTTCAAGCCAGGTAAATACAAACATTTTCCAAGGAAGGAGGCAGTTCTGTTATCACAATTTTGTTTGTATCTTTAAGCAGTTCAAACTTCAAAGCGGGTTACTCTATTGCAAGACAGCAAATACCTATATCCTGTAGACAACCATCAGAATAATCGGTAACAGGATTATTCAGGACATTTGCCTTTCAACTTATCACCCCAGTCCCAACAATGAGTGCCTATTGCCCCATCATCTTCTACTTCGGCCGCTCCCGTTAGAGGTTGCCACAGCGGATCATCTTCTTCCATATCTTTCTGTCCTCTACATCTTGTTCTGTTACCCCCATCACCTGCATGTCCTCGCTCACCACATCCATAAACCTTCTCTTAGGCCTTCCTCTTTTCCTCTATATTGGTTACCTGTGTCATTTAGAATTGACTTTAAAATCCTGCTTGTAGTTTACAAAGCCTTAAATAATCTCGCTCCATCTTATATATCGGAATGTCTGACACCTTACACTCCAAATTGTAACCTTATATCTTTGAATGAGTGTCGGCTTAGAATTCCAAGAGCTAAACTTAAAAGAAGTGGTTATGCACCTAAAACCTGGAATAGCCTACCAATAGGAATTCGCCAGGCTAATACAGTGGAGCACTTTAAAAAACTGCTGAAAACACATTACTTTAACATGACTTTCTCCTAGCTTCATCTTAGTTTAATCCTGATGCTCTGTATATTCAATTAATTATCATTATTATTCATGGTATTCATATTCAAAATCCGTACTAACCCCTACTTTCTCTTCTGTTCTTTTTCCGATTTTCTGGGGTGGCGACCTGTGCCACCACCACCTGATCAAAGTACTGTGATGTCTCTACATTGATGGATTAAAGGCCAGAAGTCCACATGACCATCATCATCAAGTTCTTCTAGGAGAACCCTGTATACCATGAGGACTGATTGAGGTCATTTATGTTAGGTAGAATGTCTAGAGGGGGCTGGGTGGTCTCGTGGCCTGGAACCCCTGCAGATTTAATTTTTTTTCTCCAGCCGTCTGGAGTTTTTTTTTTTTTTTCTGTCCTCCCTGGCCATCGGACCTTACATTTATTCTATGTTAATTAGTGTTCCCTTATTTTAATTCCTATTTATTTTGTCTTTTTTCTCTTTCTTCATCATGTAAAGCACTTTGAGCTGCATTATTTGTATGAAAACATGCTATATAAATAAATGTTGTTGCCTGGCAGCTCTATCCTTAACATCCTTCTCCCAAAATACCCAGCATCTCCCCTCTGCACATGCCCAAACCAACGCAATCTCACCTCTCTGACTGTCTCCCAACCGTCCAACTTGAGCTGACCCTCTAATGTCCTCATTTCTAATCCTATCCATCCTCATCACACTCAGTGCAAATCTTAGCATCTTTAACTCTGCCACCTCCAGCTCTGTCTCCTGCTTTCTGGTCAGTGCCACCGTCTCCAGCCCATATAACATAGCTGGTCCCACTACCGTCCTGTAGACCTTCCCTTTCACTCTTGCAGATATCTGTCTGTCACAAATTACTCCTGACACTCTTCTCCACCCACTCCACCCTGCCTGCACTCTCTTCTTCACCTCTCTTCCACAATCCCCATTACTCTGTACTCTTGATCCCAATTATTTAAACTCATCCACCTTCGCCAACTCTACTACTTGCATCCTCACCATTCCAGTGACCTCCCCCTCATTCAGACACGTGTATTCTGTCTTGTTACTACTGACCTTCGTTCCTCTCCTCTCTAAAGCATATCTCCAACTCTCCAGGGTCTCCTCAATCTGCTCCCTACTATCGTTACAGATCACAATGTCATCAGCAAACATCACAGTCCACGGGGTCTCCTGTCTAATCTCGTCTGTGAACCTGTCCATCACCATTGCAAATAAGAAAGGGCTCAGAGCTGATGCCTGATATAATCCCACCTCCACCTTGATGTGTACAACTCTTACATATTTAACAGTATTATCTCCTGACAGAGGAGCAGCTTCAGCAACAGACTGCTGTCACTATCCTGCTCCACTGACAGACTGAGGAGATCGTTCCTACCCCACACTATGTGACTCTTCAGTTCCACCCGGGGGGGGGGGGGTAAACATTAACATTATACAAAGTTATTGTCTGTTATACCAGCATTTTTATCACTCTTTGATTTAATATTGTTCTTTATCAGTAAGCTGCTGCTGGAGTATGTGAATTTCCCCTTGGGATTAATAAAGTATCTATCTATCCATCTATCTACTTCTCTGGCACTCCCGACTTCCTCATACAATACCACAGCCCCTCTCGAGGCACCCTGTCATTTGCTTTCTCCAGGTCCACAAAGACACAATGCAACACCTTCTGGCCTTCTCTAAACTTCTCCATCAACATCCTCAGAGCAAACATTGCATCTGTGGTTCTCTTTCTTGGCATGAAACCATACTGCTGCTCACTAATCATCACCTCACTTCTTAACCAAGCTTCCACTACTCTGTCCTATAAACTTCATGCTGTGGCTCATCAATTTTATCCCCCTGTAGTTACAATAGTTCTGCACATCCCCCTTATTCTTAAAAATCAGTACCAGTACATTTCTTCACCACTCCTCAGGCATCCTCTCACTTTTCAAGATTCCATTAAACAATCTGGTTAAAAACTCCACTGCCATCTCTCCTAAACACCTCCATGCTTCCACAGGTATGTCATCTGGACCGACGGCTTTTCCATTCTTCATCCTCTTCATAGCTGTCCTTAGTTCTACTGGCCTTTAAATTTAATATTTACATGTTTTTTTTGTTTGCCTAAGAGAAAAAAAGAAACCACCCAGTGTACAAAAAATGTTCCCCTCTAACATCTGCACTCTTTTTCTTAGGGTAGACAATCCCAACCAACAATCCATTTCCATACAGTACAAAGATGTAAACCAGGTAATTAATAATCCTGAACTGTGGCCATTGTGAGTTTTACAATTAAACAGCTAATTGATTAAATGTTTTGGCTTTACAATCAGGCATAACCTTCTCTTTATTTCTCCTGTTTTATACTGTTGGGAAAGTATAGCCATTCATTTTAACAAAATATATACGTATGCATATCTCCAGGCAAAGTAAGCAGATTTATGATTAAATTATTTGTTAGAGTGTATGAAACAATACCTCCTTTAATAACAAAAGTCAAATAATCCCAATTATTTTATTTTATACCCACAACCTGTTTTTAGACGAATGATTCATTGGTTGCATATTTATACAATATATGGATGGCATGATAAAAAAAAAAATCCTGAGCTTATTAAAGTCAAACTGTCACGAGGCAATGGGGAATAGTTAAGCTAGCGCTCCGTCTTTTTGACTGATGCCGTGTTTGCCTCACATAAGGAGCTTGCTAATATGATCCCAGAAAGAACAAGACAGCCTTTTAAAAATGCCAGATCTTTGTGTAGCTTGCCTTTTCACCAGCCAGAAAGATGGTGCTCACAACTCCATCTCTAACAGCTATAAAGCTAGAACCTTTTAGCAGTTTATTAAAAATGTATTAGAATTGAAACACGATTTATAAACCATTCCACAAAACCAGGCACTCGCACTTTATTAGCAGACAAAAAAAAAAGAGGCAAAACTCAGCAGGGAAGAAATTAATGAGCCAAGGCAGCCTTGAAGACATTTCAGACTATATTAACCAACACACCTGAACAGTCATGGACTTGCAGACTTGATGTAGTACAATATATATTGTTTTTATCATTTTTCATATTCTTTCCAAAATGTCCTCTGGGTTGACTCGGATTGATCTTTCACCGGCAGTACTTTTGTCAGTATTACTAAATGTAGAAATAGGACTTTAATTTGATATGTGTCACTCAAGTAAAAATAACACACAGAATATATCATAACACTTTTAGTTTGTGGGGTTTTTTGGTTTTATTTGCTAAAGATAACAGTTCTTCCAAGTTTTAACCTAGTTAAATTCAGTTCTGGATCACAAAAAGTACTGTGTGCAAAGGGGTACCAACCCACTGCCAGGGCACACTAAAAGCGCACATTCTGGGCCAATTACCTTGACATCCATATCTTTAGAAAACCAGAATACCCAGTCAAAAATCCATACAGACTTGAATGGGCAAACTCCAAACAACTGTGAGGAATTCTTGCTAAAGATGTAAGATTCTTTAGATTAGATTAACTTTATTAATCGCAAGGGGAAAAGTCAGGTGTATACAGCAGGAGAAACATAACTAAGAGGGATAGGGACTCACAGGACAGATAATACAGTCAGTCAATAAGTAAATTAATAAATAAAAATAAACTTAACTACTAACACATCTTTAGATACATCGATTTGCCTGATAGCACACATTGGAATGAGCCTGTGGCTAAAACTGTTCTAAGGGAGCGCCTCCTGGAGGGAATTTTTCACAATGACATCCAATTTTGCCACCTTCCTCCATTCCACCACAGCTTTCAGTGTTCACCCTGTGATGAAGCAGGCTTTCCTGAGAAGTTTGTTGAGACATTGTGCTTCTTTTGTACTCGAGTTGCTTCTCCAGAAGACCACAGTGTAGCACCACACTGACCACTATTGACTGGTAGAACATTTCCAGCAGGTCGCTGCACCCATCAAAAGATCCGAGTCTCCAAAGCAAGTCCAATCTGCTCTGGTCTTTCTTGTACGGCACCTCTGTGTTGTCAGATCAATGCAGTTTATTGTTTATGTGGACCCCCAGGTACTTGTATCTCTGCACCACTTCCCCCTGAATTGTGACTGGTCTCAGAGGCTCCTTGGCACGCCTAAAGTCCACCGCCAGCTCTTTTATATTGCTGATGTTGAGTTGCATGTTGTTGCACAACAAGACAACTCCTCCACAAATGTCCGGTACTTTGACTTGTCTCCATTATTAATGCAGCCTTTGATGGAGGAGTCATCTGAAAATCTCTGTAGATGGCAAGTGCTGGTATTGTGCTGGAAGTCTGTTGTGTGGAGGGTGAACAGGAAGTGTGAAAGCACAGTCCCTTGATGTGCTCCAGTATTTCACACCACCATTTCTGACATGCAGTCCCTCCGTTTCACTAACTGCTGTCTGTTGGTCAGGTAGTCCATGATCTAGGAAACTGTGGGGGCATCAAGATTCAAAGCCTTGAGCTCTTTCCCAAGTCAATGAGGCAGAACGGTGTTAAGGGCACTGAAAAAGTCAAAGAACATTACCCTGACTGTGATACCAGCTTTGTCCAATTGCGAGTAGGCTCTGTGGAGCATGGAGATTACAGCATTTATTTTTATTTGCCTTTTGTACAAGTGCACATTGGAAAATCTTACTCAATCTGTCCAGTTAGGTACATGACATATAGTACAGGTCACTATATACACAATAAATGACAAGGCAAGTGCAAAGACTAATATAGAGTAATACAGAACATTTACGTGTTCTGTTTTGTGTATTCTGTTTTGAGTATTGTATTGTATTGTATTGCATTGACCCCCTTCTTTTGACACCCACTGCACGCCCATCCTACCTGGAAAGGGGTCTCTCTTTGAATTGCCTTTCCAAGGTTTCTTCCATTTTTTTCCCTACAAAGGTTTTTTGGGAGGTTTTCTTTGTCTTCTTAGAGAGTTAAAGCTGGGGGGCTGTCAAAAGGCAGGGCCTGTTAAAGCCCATTGTGGCACTTCTTGTGTGATTTTAGGCTATACAAAAATAAACTGTATTGTGTTATATTGACGACTACTACAGGACTCATTACCATTCACTGGTGAGAATAATTGCTTCACTAAATATTAATAAACTGTTGCACTCTTTGTTATTATAACACAAACTACCTCCTTGTTAGTATTTCTAAATTCTGACATCTGATTTTCTCTGAATGAACTAGTGGCCTCTGGATCCTTTAGGAAAATATTATTAACGACCTTTGCTGTGATGTTTTATTTTATTGAATTTTTAGACCTTTCAATATTTTGCTCTGGTAACCTTTAAAATGTCAGGCTAGATATATCATTTTACAGTACTCTGACTTCCATCATACTTTCTTGCAACAGAGAAATTGTATCAATTTTGGTGAAGGCAGTACTAGCAGAATATTCTTCTTTCTAGGACACATTGAACCAGCCATTTTGAAGCACATACGCTACAGCATTTTATTTGAAGTGATTAATTTTGGCAGGTTATATTTGTGCCTCAAAGTTAAAAGCGTGTCATTTTTAACTGAAAACCTATGAGATTTATGTTTTCTTTAAAATGAATTGTCTATCCAACCATCTATTTTTGCAAATGGTTTTTCCAACACAAGTAATATAAATAGTAACTTGTAAAACCAACCTAAAACAGATGGTTACACTTTATTTTATGCATCCATTATATATCCGCTATTAATGTGCTTTATAAACGTTTTATTAAACTATGCCATTAACAACAACAAAAACATTAAAAACGTTAACACTCTTGAAATAAGTTTGCTATTTTTCATTGCTTTTATCATTCAAAAAAGGGTCAGTCAAATAGATGGCAGGATAGGAATGCGACACCCTGTGCCAATACCACCCTAGGCACAACACTGAACCCTGGGCATCTGATTGGTCATGACTGGAGATCTGTGGTAGAGAGAACAAGACACAGACCAGATTAGATTGAAAACAAACAGTGAGTCTTTACTTACAAAAATACATTTTTAAAAATCAGTCATGTGTCATCATTTAAAATACAACTCTGTCCCGGTGACACCCAAAAACAGACAAACAAAAAACATATTTAACTAAAATAAAATCCTGCAGCAAAAAAAATTCAAGAACAAATAAAAAAGGATTTAAAACTATTTAAACAAAAACTCCTGAGTACTCAACTCACCTGAGCTCAGCCCCAATAAAAAGTTCTGGGACTTTGGTTCACTTTCCCAGTTTGCTCTTTGCTCTCTATATCAAAGAGAGGTGGTTTCATTCTGGGTCACTCCACAGAAGACCACCCCTGGTGGTGGCAAATATTCTTCAATATTACTCTGGGATTTTTCACAACCAATCCCCAACACTTTTATTTCCCTTCACCAGTTGGGGAGGTCAACATGATGCAGGCTACATGCCATACGTCCCCTTAACCGGAACTTCACACAAAAGTGCTTCCCAAAACCAATGTCACATTATGTGACTTTTTGTTCATGGGGTATATCAGATTTGCTGATCACACTCACTGATCTTATCACAGCAACATGGTAAAGTGCAGCTCTTGTCACACTTACCGACTAAATGCTGATCTTTCAATTCAGTTGTACTGCCCCTTTTTCTGGCAGCCAATAGTGTGCTGCCTGACGGAGTTGCCGATGTATCAGTGCTGTACGAACGGTGAATAGCTGTGGCAAGTTCAACTGCGGTCTCGGCCCATTTTCTTTTTTCCATTCTGTTTTAGCATGTAAAACACGAGACATCAGACAGACAAGCTTCTCCTCTATTTGTGATGTTCAAAACACGTCTTCTTGCTCCTTAATGCTACATTCTACGTACAGTAGAGTCTCGCTTATCCTACCTTCGCTTATCCAACATTCCGTATTATCCGACGTCCCACCTCAAAAAAAAAAAACAAACAAAAAAAAAAATATGCATCAATCGGCAACAAGAACTGCAAGTTGCGAGCGTAGTCTATTTTTTTTTTGCTCCCGACTCTGCCGCAGCTAATTACAGTGGAACCTCGGTTTGTGAGCATAGTTCATTCTGGAAATGTGCTTGCAGTCCAAAGCACTCGTACAGTATATCATTGCGAATTTCCCCATAAGAAATAATGGAAACTCAGATGATTCGTTCCACAACCCAAAACTATTCATATAAAAATGATAAATACAAAATATAAAGTAAAAATACATAAAGCAAATTAACCTGCACTTTACCTTTGAAAAGAATCATGGCTGGTGTGAGTGAGTTTCTAAACTCTTGTGGGATTCCACCCAACGGGACGACACGCGGAAGAGAATCCCAAAGTAATCGCAGTCTCCCAGCGCTGTAGCAGTTCGGTGTAAAAGCCAATACGAAAAGATCGCAGACATGCTATAAGCGCCTGCCGTTGATGGGTAATACAAAGAACAAAGGACATTATAAATGTGCTGGGCTTAGTATTACTTTCCCCCCAAGCCTGCCTGACTGCTGTTTCTGTGTAAAGGAGAATGAAAGATCCTGCTACATTAAATAACCTCGCTGTTGCTGTTTCAAGCTTAATAAAGCTGGTGTTGCTAAAAGTATTGAGACTCAGCTTCGAGTTTTCGGGTGCAAGACAGGGACTCGCACGTCACAGCACAAACACACACACGCAGTCACAATACTGTAGTAAACAGTATACGCTCGTACGGATGTTGACTATATTAGTGACGGAGTTAAGGCTAGAAACTGCAATTAATTACATTGAGCAACAAGAAGAAGCTACAGGAATCGACATAATGATGCTGCAAAGATGGCGAGACTTCACAGCGAAGAAACGGCACTCGTCAGGAAAGCAGACTACGATCAAAAATGTCTTTAAATCATCACAGGACTGAACTTTTTAGGTACAGTACATACTGTATTTAACGTCAGACAATTCTGTAAGTTAATTTTTTCAGTTAATTTATTCTATTTTGTTGTAAAACATGATTATTAGGTTCGTAATGTGTAAAATTATAACAGTTTGACATTTAATAGGTTTTTTCTTAACACCTGCCATTATCCAACATTTTCGCTTATCCGACGTTCGGACGGCCCGTTTATGTCGGATAAGCGAGACTCTACTGTATTGTATTTCCAGCTGTACTCTCATTGGTTCTTAACTCTTGCAATGCATAAAGCTTACAGTCTTCTTATACAATATGCTACCATTGCTGTACATTTGTCTGTCCAGGATTTTAAAACACCTGTAACTCACAAACTGTTTGACCTATTGACCTGAAATGTGGTACACATATACTACGTGACTTCTACTGTCTGCTTTCAGGGTGATTTTTATTACTCTTTTTATTTTTTTTTACTTTAGAATCAACTCTCGGCAGAGGCCAGCAGGTCAGCCATGCGGTTCATGTGTACAGGCGCTGTTCTCATTCCTACCACCTTCGCCGCCACTTCCTCTTCCTCTTCATATCTTAAGTCATTCTTGAGGCACATTGAACACTTCAGTGCCAGCTTAAGTGAAAAATTAAGAAAAACATGCTGAGTAATTGCAAGACAAAAACTGACTTAATCAGTTTTAACAACGAAAGATGCCAACAGAAGAAGAGAAGAAGTGGAGAAAAGAAGAGCTGCTCAGGAAGCAGCAAGAACATCAACCTCTGAGGAAATGAATGCTAAACATACAGAGAAAGAGGATGAAAACTATAAATCGAGTGTATTCACTGCACATTATCGTGCAGTCCACCATTACTGGTATGTTTATATACAGTGTGAAAGAAAATTAACTCCTTGCAAGCTACTAAGGGTTAAAAGCTGACAAAGATGTTTTGCTATAATGACAGGTTATTCATACAGGCATCTGTCATAAGACAGGGTGCAATAAGCTGACCATGGACAACTTCCTCTTTAGGAACGCGTCTGTTAGACACAGAGAAGATGACCTTTCCTTCTTTAGGGCCCGTCTGACACATACACAAAACAGAAACGGTTGGCCGATTTGCGCAATAGAAGATGAAATGCTTATGCTTTTTTTTGGTATTATGCTTTTGGAGAAGTAAGGGAAAGGGAGGAAAAAATATAAGACGACTGAAAAGGGAAATCTGCGCTCTTCTGCCTTGTAATGCATGAATCCATGTACTCATCTGTGACAGAATAAAAGCTGATTGATTGAACTATTCCTGTCTTCCTAGGTGATCTCTTAGGATCTGCTTATAATAGAGGTGTCCTACTCCAACCCAGACTCTAGGTTTTCCTTCCTGTGACTTCATTACTCTTCATGTTCTAAAACTAACTGGCTGCACCAGAGACGATTTAAGGGTGTCATATTAAAGCAGGTGGACACTTGTGCAGGGTGGCACATGGAGACGTGGGTTCGTATCCCAGCTTCTCCCTGTGTGAAGTTTGCATGTCCCCCTAATGTATGTATGGGTCTCCTCTGGGTATTCTCACAGTCCAAAGTAATGCAGATTAGGTACATTGGCGATACAAAATTGGGCCTAGAGTGTGGTTGGGGTGTGTGTTCACGCTGCAATGGCCTGGCACCCTGTCCAGGGTTTTTTCCTGCCTTAATAATAATAACAGCTTACAATTTTTATATTTATATTCTTACTACTCAAAGCACTTTGAGTGGTTAACCACTTCAACCACTACTAATGTGTAGCATCCACCTGGATGATGCGACAGCAGCCATTTTTGCTCCAGTACACTCACCACACGTGAGCGATCAGAGTAGTGAAGGGGTGAGAGAGAGAAACCCAGTTAGAGAGACGGAATGATTAGAAGGGCCAGAATGACTAGGCTATAGTGGGTAATTTAGCCAGTAGATCGGGATACAACCTACTTTTTGCAAAGGATGCCCAGGAATATGTATGACCACAGAGAGTCTGGACTTCGGTTTTACATCTCATCTGAAGGATGGCAGTATTTTTTACAGGAAAGTGTCCCTGTCACTGCACTGGGGACATTGGGATCCAAATTTAGACCACAGGGTAGCACCCACTGCTGGCATCACATGGGATAGGTTCCAACATCCCCCTGAAACCCTGTTCAGGACTAAGTGGGTCAGAAAATGACTGAACACTTATGCAATCAATTATTGTGTGTTTTATATTTGTAATTAATTTAAATCACTTTGCAGAGATCAGCTTTCACTTTGACATTAGAATCTTTTTGTTGATAACCACCATGATTCAAAGTTGCATAACAATAAAATGATACTTGTTACAGGCACTGTATAATGGATCCTGCTTCTGGGGTGCTGTACAATGGCTGACCCTACACTCTGACCCCAGTGGTCATATGAAAAGGCAATTTCTCCCTAGATATTAAAAAAGTATATCATATCAAAAATATCAGTCTTGAAGGTTTGTGCCTTTGTAGGATTTTGATGATTTATAATCAATAAGATGCTCACTCCCCCCTCCTTGAACCGTCACCTTATTGTGGTGGAGGGGTTTGCATGTCCCAATAATCCTAGGAGCTATGTTGTCCGGGGCTTTATGCCCCTGGTAGGGCCACCCAAGGCAAACTGGTCCTAGGTGAGGGATGAGACAAAGAGCGGTTCGATAAACCTCCAATGATGAGCAAAAACTCTGGACAATGTTTTCCCTTGCTCGGACGCGGGTCACCGGGGCCCCCTGGCGAGCGCATGGTGGCCGGGCCTGCACCCATGGGGCTCGGCCTGACACAGCCCGAAGAGGTAACGTGGGTCCTTCTTCCCATGGACTCACCAACCTATGGAAGGGGCCAAGGAGGTTGGGTGCAGTGTGAGTTGGGTGGTGGCCGAAGGTGGGGACCTTGGCAGTCTGATCCTCGGCTACAGAAACTGGCTCTTGGGACGTGGAATGTCACCTCTCTGAAGGGGAAGGAGCCTGAACTAGTGCGCGAGGTCGAGAGGTTCCGGCTAGATATAGTCGGACTCACCTCGACGCACAGCTTGGACTCTGGAACCAATCTCCTTGAGAGGGGCTGGACTCTCTACCACTCTGGAGTTGCCCCCGGTGAGAGGCGCCGAGCAGGTGTGGGCATACTTATTGCCCCCCCCCCCGACTTGGAGCCTGTGCATTGGGGTTTACCCCGGTGGACAAGAGGGTGGCCTCCCTCCGCCTTCGGGTGGGGGGAAGGGTCCTAATTGTTGTTTGTGCGTATGCGCCGAACAGCAGTTTGGAGTATCCACCCTTTTTGGAGTCTCTGGAGGGGGTGCTAGAGGGCATACCTTCTGGGGACTCCCTCGTTCTGCTGAGAGACTTCAATGCTCACGTGTGCAATGACAGCAAGACCTGGAAGGGCGTGATTGGGAGGAATGGCACCCCCAATCTGAACCCGAGCGGTGGTTTGTTATTGGACTTCTGTGCTCGTCACGGATTGTCCATAACGAACACCATGTTCAAGCATAAGGGTGTTCATATGTGCACTTGGCACCAGGACACCCTAGGCCTCAGTTCGATGATCGACTTTGTGGTCGTGTCATCGGACTTGTGGCCACATGTCTTGGACACTCGGGTGAAGAGAGGGGCGGAGCTGTCAACTGATCACCACCTGGTGGTGGGGGAAAATGCCGGTCAGGCCTGGTAGGCCCAAATGTGTTGAGGGTCTGCTGGGAACGGTTGGCAGAGTCCCCTGTCAGAAGTAGCTTCAACTCCCACCTTCGGCAGAACTTCGACCACATCCCGAGGGTGGTGGGGGACATCGAGTCCGAATGGGCCATGTTCCGTGCCTCTATTGTTGAGGTGGCTGACCGGAGCTGTGGCCGTAAAGTGGTCGGTGCCTGTCGTGGTGGCAATCCCTGAACCCGTTGGTGGACACCGGCGGTGAGGGATGCTGTCAAGCTGAAGAAGGAGTCCTATAGGACCTTTTTGTCCTGTGGGTCTCTGGAGGCCGCTGATAGGTACCGGCAGGCCAAGCGGAATGCGGCTTCGGTGGTTGCCGAGGCAAAAACTCGGGCATGGGAGGAGTTTGGAGAGGCCATGGAGAACCACTTTCGGACGGCTTCGAGGAGATTCTGGTCCACCGTCCGGCGTCTCAGGAGGGGGAAGCAGTGCAGTGTCAACACCGTATATGGTGGGGATGGTGCGCTGCTGACCTCGACTCGGGACGTTGTGGGTTGGTGGGGGGAGTACTTCGAAGACCTCCTCAATCCAACTAACATGCCTTCCAATGAGGAAGCAGAGCCTGGGGACTCTGAGGTGAGCTCTCCCATCTCTGGGACTGAGGTCACCGAGGTGGTCAAAAAACTCCTTGGTGGCAGGGCCCCGGGGGTGGATGAAATACGCCCGGAGTTCCTCAAGGCTCTGGATGTTGTAGGACTGTTTTGGTTGACACGTCTCTGCAACATCATATGGACATCGGGGACAGTGCCTCTGGATTGGCAGACCGGGGTGGTGGTCCCCCTCTTTAAAAAGGGGGACCGGAGGGTGTGTTCCAACTACAGAGGGATCACACTCCTCAGCCTCCCTGGAAAAGTCTATTCGGGGGTTCTGGAGAGGAGGGTCCGTCGGATAGTCGAACCTCAGATTCAGGAGGAACAGTGTGGTTTTCGTCCTGGTTGCGGAACAGTGGACCAAGGGGCTGTTCCACGAAGCGAGCTTATAAAATCGAGGATTATTTGTAATAGCCTCACTTGAGTTAGCCTAACAGTTCACTTCAGGCTCATTGAGTTCCACGAACAAAATTCAGGTGTATTTAATCTCCGCTAATTCAAGCCAAGCTTGATAAGCAAGGCTCGTGCGTGTCCACGCGATATAAAAGGCAGCCTTGTTAATTGATGCTGGATAAGTAAGAATGGAAACTAAGGAAAGAGCTGCGTTTTTTTCGCAGGCGGAGCAAGAATTATTATTACAAGCCTATGAGGACTGCAAAGCTATAATAACTAGAAAGGGGAACACGAGCTGTATTATCAAAGCTCGTGAGGCTGCATGGCAGAAAATAGCTGACAAGTTAAATGCATAAGAACATGATTTTAGTAACTTTTGTGTTAAGGATGTCAAACTATTTAACAACTAAATGAGAACAGTTTCAAGCCTTCAAAATGTATAGTCATTAAAATTTCCTTTTACATATGCATTTTGTTACCAGTTGTAACGTACTTTAAGGTTATTTTAACACATTGATAAACAGGACAGCATGTTAATTATATGGGTTCATCTTGGATAAAAATTATTAATATAATTATTAATAATGCTTGGTTTCAGGAGCAACATGAGTGGAACGAAAAGGTCCTGGCAGCAAGTGAAGATTAAATACAAAAATATTCTTCAGAATGGTAAAAAGTAAATCTAATTTAGAACTACATTTTTAAAGAATTAATTTAAAGGCCACTTTTGCATTGTATAATTTAGCCACCAAAAAGAGAGCTGCGGCTGCTGCAACCGGTGGGGGCCCACCTCCAGCAGCCTGTACCCCAGCCGAGCTGATGGCCCTTACACAGAACTATGCACGGCCTATTATTGAGGGGATTGAGGGAGGAACATTCCTTCTAGTAATGTGCAATCATATGTTAAAGGTATGGTAGGTCTTTACTCCGTTTCTCCTCTCTGCCTTGCTTTCTGTTAAATGTCTTAAACAAATATTGTAATGCATTACAGTAGTGGATGGTGTCTTGACCCTCTTGGATCCTGAACAACAGTCATTAGAATCTGTTGTGAGTATTGTATTTAATCATATACTTTAATACACTGCAATAACTGTGGGTTTTATATTTAATGTTCCAGTCCAATGCCTTTATCTGCTGCTAATTCTGTCATGTATTGTGGTTTTTGTTCACTTAAGTTTATTTTGTAAGTTAAGCCCCGCTTCTAATGGAAATAGCTTTACTTGTACTGTTAACACTTGTAGTCAGGCATTGTACAGCAATAAGCATACCACTGCATGTCGTACTTTGTGTGTGACAAGTTGAATTTGATTGCATTGTGGCCATGGTAAATATAACCAACAAATGTTCCCTTTTTGCAGATCGCGGGGCCATCCACGACACAGGAGGATGAGGAAACCGTTTCTGTTTGCTCAGAAATGCTAGCCGTATGAACTTTAAACTATCTTGCAGTGAATAACATTTGTCTCTTCCTTATAAACCCATGCAGTATTTGCTGTGTACAGGAGTCTGAAGACCCAGGTGGGCAACGCTCTCAGCCCTCATCAGCACAGCCCACATGTACTCAAAGACCGTCAAAGGAAGAAGGTAAGTAATAAACTGCTTAATGTAATTAATAAGAATGAATGAATAATTATTTTTTCCTTCTAATGAGACAGATATCCGTGCTATTTACAAGAGGTATTTGATCCAGGAAATAGAAGTCCGAAAAGCAGACCTCGAATATAGACACCTGAAAATAAAAAAACTGAAGCTTGAAATTAAAAAATTGGAGAGAGATGTAAGTGGTTAACATCACTTTATTGTCTACAATTAGTGTTCACTGTTGTAAATGCTTCCCCCTTCCCCCAACAGGATATGAAAGATTAAATAAAAATGAAGAAAATGTCTCTAATTGTTCTTTGTTGGGGAAAAAAAATAAATAAATGAAATTTGCAACAGAATCAACCAAAATATGTGTTTGCGTACACATCTCTCACAGCTCTACCGTCCATGTGGTCTTCCACTGCTAGGCCCTCTTCCCATTGCTCATCCGGCGTCATTATTGGCATACGCTCCTGCTGCAGTATTGCCACATTATGCAAAACTGCACAGGCTACTACAATGTCACACGCTCTGTCTGGTGTAACTCTGAGATGCCACAGGCAGTTAAACCTGGATTTTAACTGTCCAAATGTCATTTCAATGCGTGCCCTTGTCTTACAATGGGCATGGTTGAAATGTCTTTCTGCTTGTGTTGCAGGATCTGTATATGATGTGAGAAGAAACGGTAGACATGGGTATCCTCTGTCACCAAGCAGCACACCAGGAAAAATTCCTTTAATGGAAAGTAGACACATTAGACTGTAGTATAATAAACTATAGTATATTTGTGAATTTTAGTTGACTTGCCTTGTCTGAGGCTTTGAGCCAGTGAAGACTCGCGAAAAATTCTGGCATGTACTGATCCTGGCCATTTTGCCACAATGTTTGAAATTAGATGTTCAGCAGTGCATACCATCTGAAACGTTTTAGGAAATGGTAATGACATACATTGCTAATGTTGGACGACTACACTTTCACCTCTTGTATATAAATGTGAGATATTATCAGTACTTACCTGTACATTAATACTGTGATATGATTTGCGGTTTATGTAATCAGGCTCTGTTGGACCTGCTGGAGCCTTTACCCTCACGTGTGTACAGTCAATGGCTCCAATGACGTTAGGAAAGCCTGACAAATTAAATTCAGTTACTTATCAGGTAATGATTTATGTGCTGTATATGAGTAGATGTTTAAAGATTAAGCACCATTAATTCCAAAGAAAGTTTCCTTAATGGCAAGAATTCCTCGGTGGCCAGGAAAGGTAATGAATATATTTAAAAAGGACTTTAATGCAACGCAAACCTTCCTGATTTCACGGCACACTGTAGCTTTGCTTAAATGTTCAGCATCCCCCACACTGTACAGAAATGAACCACTGGCAAAATAACACAAAGACTGTGCAACCGTAAGGGCTTTAGAGCGACGTGTGTTTTTAGAAATGTAAGGTTCCAATAACTGACACAAATATGCAATACTGTGTCTACTAAATCTATAGCGCTCGTATAAATAATCATCCGCAAAATGCAACGGATCTATCCTGGGCCGAAGTAATTGTGGAACCTGTTGCCTTAAAGCTCTACGAATGAGCCTCGCTCCCTCATCAACTGGATTATGAATAAATGGGCACGCCATGGTTATTCATGTAAAAGCCTTCAATGCACTCCTTGTCATTTTATACTTTCTAAGTAATTAGAAACGCCTGCATGTAATCTGTAATAATTTTATATTGGAGGGTCGATGTGTGCGAAAGAGGGAGAGAACAGCAGCAGAATAATCCCAGCCCCGCAGAATGTCGTGCTGTGACATTACATGGCTTGTCCAATCAAATTCATCAAGCTAAGCTAAGCTTCACAACTAACCTGCCACGGAGCAGGCTTGTCCAAGAGCATATGTTGACATAGTAATTAAGCGGAGCTTCAGGTTAGCCTCGTTCGTGGAACCGAATATGGAGAAATTAAGCCGGGATTAATCGAAATAAGCCTGGATTTTGAGGTTAGCTCGCTTCGTGGAACAGCCCCCAGCTCTACACCCTTAGCAGAATCCTGGAGGGTGCATGGGAGTTTGCCCAACCAGTCTACATGTGTTTTGTGGACTTGGAAAAGGCATTCGACCGTGTCCCTCGGGGAATCCTGTGGGGGGTACTCCGGGAGTATGGGGTACTGGACCCCCTGATGAGAGCTGTTCGGTCCCTGTACAATCGGTGCCAGAGCTTGGTCCGCATTGCCGGCAGTAAGTCGAGCCCATTTCCAGTGAGAGTTGGACTCCGCCAGGGCTGCCCTTTGTCACCGATTCTGTTCATAACTTTTATGGACAGAATTTGTAGGCGCAGCCAGGGTGTTGAGGGGGTCCGGTTTGGTTGACTCAGGATTGGGTCACTGCTTTTTGCAGATGATGTTGTCCTGTTTGCTTCATCAGGCCATGATCTTCAGCTCTCTCTGGATCGGTTCGCAGCTGAATGTGAAGCGGCTGGGATGAGAATCAGCATCTCCAAATCCGAGACCATGGTCCTCAGCTGGAAAAGGGTGGAGTGCCCTCTTAGGGTTGGGGGAGAGATCCTGCCCCAAGTGGAGGAGTTCAAGTATCTCGGGGTCTTGTTCACGAGTGAGGGAAGAATGGACCGTGAGATCGACAGACGGATCGGTGCGGCATCCGCAGTGATGCGGGCTCTGCATCGGTCTGTCGTGGTGAAAAAAGAGCTGAGCCGTAAGGCAAAGCTCTCAATTTACCAGTCGATCTACGTTCCTACCCTCACCTATGGTCATGAGCTATGGGTAGTGACCGAAAGAACGAGATCGCAAATACAAGCGGCTGAAATGAGTTTCCTCCGCAGGGTGTCTGGGCTTTCCCTTAAAGATCGGGTGAGAAGCTTAGTCATCCGGGAGGGGCTCAGAGTAGGGCCGCTGCTCCTCCGCATCGAGAGGAGTCAGATGAGGTGGCTCGGGCATTTGATCAGGATGCCTCCTGGACGCCTCCCTGGTGAGGTGTTCTGGGCACGTCCAACCGGAAAGAGGCCCCAGGACACTCTGGAGGGACTAAGTCTCCCGGCTGGCCTGGGAACGCCTTGGGATTCTCCCCGAAGAGCTGGAAGAAGTGGCCAGGGAGAGGGAAGTCTGGGCCTTTTTGCTCAAGCTGCTGCCCCCGCGACCCGACCCCGGATAAGCGGAAGAGAATGGATGGATGATGGATGAAGATGCCCACTCCTGAAGATACCACCATAATGTAGGATTGTGAAAAAGAAATTTCAATTTGGTTAATTATCAGTCTTGCCTTTGGCAGTGCTGGTAATTAATCAAATAAAATAAAATAATCCGCCAAGGCTCCTACTTTATTGACCATTCCTTTCTGAGTTGTAAGAAGGGTCTCTTGCAGCACATTTGTTTTAAGAAACAGAATGATACTAATATAATCCTTGTGTTTATCAATAAATTGTGTGATAAATGCATATACTGTATATTTTGACACATAAGACTGGACGCAACAACAACAACAAATAATGTAGCACAAAGTGCTTTACATGATGAAGAAAAGAGATAAGAGAAAGTAAGAAATAAAATAAGACAACACTAATTAACATAGAATAAGAGTAAGGTCCGATGGCCAGGGAGGACAGAAAAAACAAAAAAAAAAAAAACTCCAGACGACTGGAGAGAAAAAATAAAAACTGCAGGGGTTCCAGGCCACAAGACCACCCAGTCCCCTCTGGGCATTCTGCCTAACATAAATTAAACAGTCCTCTTTGTATTTAGGGTTCTCTTGGAAGGACTTGATGATGATGGTCATGCAGAGTTCTGGCTTTTAATCCATCAATATAGGACATCACGGTGCTTTGACTAGGTGGTGGTGGCCACAGAAAACCGGGAAAAGAAACAGAAGAGAGAGTAGGGGTCAGTACGGATTTTAGAGCCACCATGAATAGTTATTATAATGAATTGAATACACAGAGTATCAGGATTAGATGAAGGTGAAGTTATCAGAAAGCCATGTTAAAGTAATGTGTTTTTAGCAGTTTTCTTTTTTTTTTTTTTTAAAGTGCTCCACTGTATTAGCCTGGCGAATTCCTATTGGCACGTGTGACAGATGGAGGGCGCTATCGTCCTTTTGAACCCACAGACAATATGTCAGACACCAGGTAAAAGTCCAAAAGTTTGACATTTTATTAACAGTGCACAAAGCACCCTCCTCTCCACAATACTCATTAACAAATACAATACTCAATACAATCACAATCCTCCACTCCCAGACACGTTGCCACCCTGCCAACCAGCTCAGCTCCCCGTCTTGGGATTTCCCACAGTCCTTTATATTGCCTGACCCTGAAGTGTTCCCAATCCTTCAGTCCATGTGACCTCCTATCACTTCCGGGTCAGATAAAATGTCCTCTTCTTCATCCCGGAAGTACATCATTCCCTCTGTCGCCTTGACTAAGACGTACTTCCGGGTTATAGGTGAATCCACAGTCTGTGTGTCTTCCTGCAGCGTCCCCTGGAGGTCCCCAGGGTATCCAGGAGGGCTGCGATGAAAAACTCCACTATCCATGATGCCCTGCTGGAACTCGGGGCACCTCTTATGTTGCATGCAGGGCTCCACATGGCGGCCTGGGGGTATTGGCCGGGATGAAAGGCCAGCCATATCCCACACAGGCTATTCCAGATTTTAGGTGCATAACAGCAGAAGGCTGCCTCATTCTTTTAAGTTTAGCTCTTGGAATTCTAAGCAGACACTCATTTGAGGATCTAAGGTTACGATTTGGAATATAAGGCGTCAGACATTCCGATATATAAGATGGAGCGAGATTATTTAAGGCTTTATAAACCATAAGCAGAATTTTAAAGTCAATTCTGAATGACACAGGTAACCAGTGTAGTGACATCAAAACTGGAGAGATGTGCTCAGATTTTCTTTTCCTAGTTAGGATTCTAGCAGCTGCATTCTGCACTATTTTCAAATGATTCATGTCTTTTTTGGGTAGAATGGCCTTTATTCTAGATGTTTGTCTGTCTAGTCTTTTTGTTTACTGGTATTTAGAGTTCTGCTTTATCTTAGCACAGATAAATAGTTTTATGACACCAAGTCTTTCTGGATGACATCCGATGCTTTGTGAAGCTGTTGCTTTGTTATTGATCCTGGTTCAAATGGAGGATTCTTCATGCGTCGGAGTGCACTCTCTCTCTCATTGCTACATTATTCTTCTCAGTGCTGTAATGCGGCTTCCTCAACTTGCCTTCTGCTGCGTTTTGCCATTTCAAACAGAAACGGCATTAAGTCTATCTGGCACAAGATTTTAGATGCTGAAATTCCTTTCTTAAAGTAATGTCAGCTCCAAAGCTGACAGGGCTCAGTGCTTAGCTTGGCATACTGGATCTCAGCTCTTAGGCTTGCAAAGAAAAGAGTTTGAAAGCTTCGGCTCTCCAAGCAAGAGCAGCTGATCGCTTTTAGATTTGGAGATCAGGATTCAGATGTTTTCAATTATTTTGGAGATTTCGCCCTCCCTGAGAGAATCCCTAGGGAGTTCAGCGAGTGTCCATTCTCTCCTCTCTTTGCTTCTTCGCACTACTTCTCACTACTTTTGAGAGTTGTAGTTTTAAACGAGGGTTGAACGTTCTTCTGATTGGATTAATGTCACTTCCATGTACAAATCAGTGCCTTTTAATAGGTGGTGTTTATTAATCATGCAAGGTCCTATTTTGACCCCGTTTTCCACTTTTATACTCTATTGTGTAGACCTTAATAAAAATGTCTAAAATCCCATACACATACTACTCTTTGATCGGGTACTTTAGCACTGCCTCCTTCCCTGTAACCTCAAGTAATTAGACAAGAGTAAAGAAAACAGACATTAGTGAAGTTACACATTTATGTATAATTGATAAAAATGCCCAAAAATATAGAAACAGAATACAATGTGAATATTGGCTTCATACACTTACATCCTAAGAAGCAGAGCATCTCTCGTCCACAGGTGGCTCTCAGCTTATCTTCAGTCTAACTTGCTTTGCAACCACATGGCCTTTGAATGGAGTGTTGAAATAGGCCACACGCCTGCCAAGAAAAAGTTGTCTTCATCATTGTCTTCTGTTCATGGCCAGAAGGTGAGAGAGGGGTGAAGGTGGGGTGACCAACTTTATACAATTCTTACATCATAACACAAACTGATGGGGCATTTTGAAACAAAATGGCCTCTGGCTCAAAACCCATTCATAAACAGCCATACTTTAGACCAACTGAATTAGTTTCTCTGTCTTTTCCTGGTCTCTCTGCCAATCAAAGCACTCGGATACAACTCATCCTCCAGTTCCTTTGCTTACAGGCTCCAAGTCTAAACACAGTCACCATTGCCAAGCTGGTGTGATGCACCATCCTCCCCACCATAAACATCACATCCTGACTCAGTTCTAAAGACTTGGGGGGATGAGGATAGGCAAGTCAAACAGGCCTCCTGAAACTCTATCTAATATTACATTTGCTTTGTCTAGTTTACAAATAAAAGACATGCTAAATATTTATCAGCTTGTGTGCTAGAAATCATTACACCACAGGCGAGTTCTTCTGTCCCCCTTATTGTCGTCCCTTGAGTCCCATCAGTCGGGTTTTAGAACAAACCATAGTACAGAAACTGCACTCGTTTAAGTAGTAAATGACTTGTGGGTAAATGCAGACAGAGGCCGTTTATTTGTTCTAGCCTGAAGAAGGGGCCCGAGTTGCCTCGAAAGCTTGCATTTTGTAATCTTTTTAGTTAGCCAATAAAAGATGTCATTTAGCTTGGCTTTGCTCTACATTCATAATGGCTAACATGGTACAACACCCTAGTACTACAAACCTTCTGGCTAAAGAGGTCTGCAGAGGGGCCTCTGGAAAGATGTCAGGTCACCCCTGATTTACACATTTGTTATCAGATGAAGTCCACGAAGTTCCTGGTGCAAGCCTGAGTTCAGCTACTTAGTGTGGAATGCAAGTGGGGGGAAAAAAGCAGCTGGATCCCCTGTTAAATCTGCTTCCTTAACAAGCCTGGTGTGCCACAAAAGCTTAGCAGAATGGGCAATGCCCACTTTGTCCTACACCTTGTCTCCCGTAGGGTATGTGCTGTGTGCTTTTTAGGCCCCTTTATTCATGAAAGCTCTCACTGAAGGCATTTAAAAGTGGAACGTCTAAATGAAATGTTATTGATTTTTGACTCCGACTTTGTCTAAAAATTATTATAGTGAGCCCAATATAAAAAAAGCTTCAAACAGCCTTAACCTGGTAAGACACAGGAACAAAGCGAAGTGTGAAAGGATGTGGAAATCATTACATGCTTAAATGGGAATTTGTACATGTGTGACATTTTTATTAGCAGGATGGCAAATATTGATTTTTATACTGTCTAGGAGGTTTGTGTAACAACAACAGATGTACCAGAGCAGTTTGCAGAGTATTATTGTTATAGAAAAGTGTACACTTCAGTGCCTTCAAACACCTTTAGGAAAAAAAACTGAACCAGTACCACTGACTAAATTAACACTTATGTGATGGTTAATTAAGAATAGTATGAATTAGGGAACAGGGTCAAGAAGCTCCTGACACATCTAGTTTAAAAATTCCATTAGTAGACTAGAGACAAGCAAAGAAAGAAATCTGATTAAGTTTTGGAACCATTTGCTTAACTGCTAGAAGCACGAATAATGGCATTTTTAAACTTGAGATACATGCACCTAAATATTACATTATAGCAATATGAGAAACCTGGGTGGATCAAAGAGACAGTAATATTACTAGATACACATTTTTACAAAGAATGAAACTGGAACCTCATACTCTAATCTCCAAGGGGGCCTTGACTGATACCAAGTTAATTGTTCTGTATGGCACATGAAGAGCTGCCTAAAGCTTTACTTGGCTGTTTTCCCTTAGAACCCTTGGTAATTATCTGCTCTTCTTCTCCCCTCAAATAGGTAACCCCTCATCTCAGCTCAGTATTGACTAAATGCCGTTTCAATGTCTATGTACGTCTTATACATGTCCACTAGTGTAAATTAAACAAGTAAATAAATAGCAAAACCGACAATCACAGAGCATCTTACACAAGCTTGAATGCCAATATATTTAGGATTTAATTTTTATTGACACATTGCTTACCATGGAAGCGACAATTTTAAACATAAATTTAATGTATGGGGTCTTCCTATAGATTCACTGATGGAATAATGCTAAGTTTCTTCAAGCTTTAATTTAGTTCAGTACTAGAATAGCAAAGAATTCACAAATGCATCAACCTGTCTGTCACAATTTCAAGGAGTAAACAGAATGTCACCGAGAAAACAGCCTCTAAGGGCATGTTAGATGTGCAACATTTTGAAAGCATTTAACGATTGCTTTTGTTATGCTTTAAAGATAGAGTGTGTGGAGCAAGCTTTCAGCTTTAACTTTTTTTTGCATTGTTTATTATGTATTACAGCTCAGTATTTAACATTATCATACCTAGCCAGCTGATCGAAAAACTCTATGCACTAGGACTTGCTCTCTTCCTTATGCAACTGGTTAATTAATTTTTCTCACCAACTGCCTCCAGTCTGTCAGGTTGTCACAAACACACATCCTCCACCCTTCCCCTGAGCACCGGTATGCCACAAGGCTGTGTACTAAGTCCTCTCCTCTACGCACTCTTCACCCGTGATTGGCTGCCCATCCATAAATCAAACATTATCGTTAAATTTGTGGATGATACAACTGTCATTGGGCTTGTATCGGACAACAATGAAGCTGCATATAGGGAACAGGTTCAGAACCAGACAGCATGGTGTGACGTCAACAACCTGATCTTAAACACCAAAAAGAACAAAAGTTATTCCGGACTTTAGGACCACTAAAGAGACCAATCACGGTCCGATAACAATCACTGCAGAGGCTATGGATAGAGTTTCCAGCTTTAAGTTTCTAGGAGTCATCATCTCAGAGGACCTATCCAGGGCTGACAACACGTTGGTTGTAATAGGCAAAGTAGAACAATGCCTCTGTTTTCGGAGGAAGCTAAGAAGAGCTAACCTACCTTGGAAGCTGCTGGTCAATTTCTATTGATGCACTATAAAGAGCATCTTGACAAACTGCTAAAGAAGCCCTGCAGCTGGTCATAAAAACAGCAGAGGTCAACATCAGCACTGAACTGTCATCACTCAAATTCTTTGATAAGACTCATTGTATGAGAAGGGCCAAAAACTTTATGAAGGATAATACTCATCCTGGAAATCCTTTGTTTCAGCTCATCCAATCAGGTAGACACTTTAGATCAATCCGCATACACACAAACAGACTAAAAAATAGCTTTTTCCTATCTGCCATAAAAACTTTCTGAACTCTGAATCTCTTCAATCTATGATAATTTTTAATTGAATATGTGCAACATGCTATATTGGTAATGTGCAATATATTAGTATAACTAGCAAAATACCCACGCTTCACAGCGGAGAAGTAGTGTGTTAAAGAAGTTATGAAAAAGAAAAGGAAACATTTTAAAAATAACGTAACATTTGCTTTCTATTCGTTTGCATAAGCACAGTCCTTCACCAGCAATTATTTAATGTTAGCTCAGACCCGGCACTTAAAAGTTTCCGTCGCACTTTTGCTAAATTTGTGCCAAACACGTCCTCCCATTAAACTTGTATGTCGCAAATATCGTATTTGTCGTTGGCATGACAAACACCAGCGGCAGCGTGTCTATGAACTTAATTTAAAGTTAAGCTTTACACCTTGCTTTCCTATTCGTTTGCATAAGCACAGCCCTTCACCAGCAATTTTAACTCCGTTACAAAGTGATCCAAAGTCTCGTTTATACCCTGTGTCTTCTCATTAAACTTGTATCTCGCGAATATCATATTCGTCGTTGGCGTGACAAACGCCAGCGGCAGCATGTCTATAAACTTAATTTAAACTTGCGGTTTACACTGTGCTTTGTTTCCGCAGTAGCTGCACTTATGAATATGCTTGTATGAGTCACTCGCTTCATATTCTTTTGCTGCCTTCTCAATTGTGTAATGCATTTTTTGTTCAGCGCTCTTTGGAGCTCTTCCTTGTTCTCTGCGTACTGCGTTCACAGTCAGTTCACATGAGCCGCTCGGAGTACATGCATCGAAGGTTCTCAGCTGTGCTTGTGCTATCTCGTGCGATGTCCACGGCTTTATTTAATGTTAGCCAAGACCCGCACTTAAAAGTTTCTCTCACACTTCCGCTGAGTTTGTGCCAAACACCACCCTGACCATCTTATCTTCGTTTGCATAAGCACAGTCCTTCACCCGCTAATATTTAGCAGCAGAGTGTTTCTATTGGATTGCTGCTGATGGACGGCCTTATATGGGCAGGCACTCAACTACGTGGGAGGCATGACGATGAGGGACGCAACTCCGCCTCACACGGCGACCGAGCTGTAGGCCGTATACAGTATATGTACATAAGTTGGTTCCAGTTATGACCATTACGCGTAGAATTTCAAAATTAAACCTGCCTAACTTTTGTAAGTAAGCTGTAAGGAATGAGTCTGCCAAATTTCAGCCTTCTACCTACACGGGAAGTTGGAGAATTAGTGATGAGTGAGTGAGTGAGTGAGTGAGTGAGTGAGTGAGTGAGTGAGTGAGTGAGTCAGTCAGTGAGTGAGGGCTTTGCCTTTTATTAGTATAGATACAGGTCAGGTTAGGTTGGGGAGCATGCACTGGTACAGCACGTTGCCACACCCACCACATGACAAAACAGCTCGGGATCCTGGTTGGCAACCCCCAGACAGCAATGCGTTCCAGTCTCACCCTCCGGAAATTACCCTCTATATGTTGCAGAAAGGTGTTATGGAGGGCGACCCCTTGGCCTAGTCCTGCCAATTCAGGTCCCCAACAACGAGGATCCTCTGAGCTATATAACCCTCAGTGAATCGCGCCACATGGCCGTAGTACCGTAACTGAACCACATATTCAACACAAAGTCAAACCAGCAGTACCCAAGGATTCTCTGAAGAGACACAGTACCAAAGGAGTCCGGTCTTCATCTCAGGTCACTGGATAGTGTCCATGTCTTGCAACCATATAGCGACATAATATGCAATATACTATTCATTAATAGCTGCAACAACAATTTATCCTGCTGTACATTGGGCAAGCATAATTTGCTCTGGCTACTTGATCACTTACACTGTATACGACATATTTGAAAATATTTGACATATTTTGTACGACTATTCTATTTTCACCTTATACTAGAATTCTGTTTTTAAATTGTTCTTTCTATTTTATTCTTTAAATGCACCTTTGGGGTTGTCACAAAAGTAATTTCATTGTGTTACACAATAACAATAAAGTGCTTGGACTATTCTTTATATGCAATAAATAATTTGAATTTGTTTAGTGCTTTAGTCTTGGGAAGGAATCCCATGCCTGGTTGTAGCGGGGCTACACAATAATAAGTATTTACGGTGAGGTCGTTTTTTGTATTGTCAGGAGGAAGCAATATTTCACATCAGCCAATATTCAAATGTTACCGGACTTTATTAGCTTTTGGACTAATTTATCACTTTCATTTCCATTGCTGTTTATCATTCATCTGTGTTTGTGTTTCATGTTTATGTATTTATTATTTGGGGCAAGGGAGGGTTTTGTAAATGCAGTACACCCCAAAAATTCACAGGGGTTACGTTCCCAGAGCACCCGCAAATTGTGAGAAACCGCTAATTTTGGATGTGGTTAAAAAAATGCCTATTTTCATAGTTTAAACCCTAAATATGCCCCCAAAACACTTTAATTTAATTTCAAACTCATCTTAATACATTACTTAAAAATAAAGAATGTAAAGGTAAACCTATATACTGTACTGCTGTGTCTCCCACAGTGCTAGAATGTAAAATTCCGATGTTACCGCTATATGTACTGTAATTCATGCAAGCACGTTTTCATTGCCAGAAGCCTTAGATGGTGCAGCTCGTTTCAGCGGCATCTTGGGGCTGTAACCCTTAAACTGCCACATACGTGGGGTTAATGCATTCCTGGACGGCAAATACTTTTTTGCTGCACTTTAAGTAAACGTCACAATTTACAAAGAAAAAGTGAAATTTTAATGGAACACTTTTTTCATACAAAGAGCATCACAATTACTGCAACGCTATCATTTTACACCCTGCTAATGAACTGTAAAAACTATTTTAAAAACTACTGCAACAATATGTACAAAGTGCAACACTTGGGGCACAGAATTACACAGAAACACAGGAGATTGAATAAAGTTCCTGTCTGTACAAACACATCTCTTTCAGAAGTAAAAGGAGCTCAGTATGCAGTTAGTTATCGATTAAACAATAGACAAACATCATGGGGGAGCATAAACCCCCAACAGGAGCAGAGAATGTCTGAGGGAGGAGAGAAAAACAATGCAATCAGCCAAAAAGGACAGGTAGTGTTCAGGCTTTTAAGTGTAGCACCGCGAGAGAAGATGGTGATTTATTTATTTTTATAGTGGAGATTCCAGGGATGCATTCAGCCTTGACTCAACCTGTGCGCACTCACAGAGACAAAAACAAAGCCAAACGGTAATCAAATAGCAAATAAAGAATGTAATGAAAAATAAAATAAGAAAACAATACCACCCCTGTTCCCCTTACGGCGATTACACATTAAATACTACAAAGCACAAACAAAACACACACAGTAAATCATTAAAAAACGGCAACGGATGAAAATAGAAAGTCCAGAGATCCACACGTTGAATGAGAATGTACAGACAGTCCTACCGGTAGTTCCTGAAATGGTGAAGACGGGTTCAGGAGCGCTCCTTTCTTTGCAGAAGAAGCCATGAATCCACTTACAGTCCTCATGTACACAGGCAGACAATACAGATGCACGAAACGATCCAGGACAAAATGAATAAGTACAGGTAACCCAACAGAAGGCAGACAGACAGGAACTTGAAACACAAGTTACAAGTTTTTTGCTTTTGGTCATTGGCCCCCTTTTTAAAAGCCACGCTGGACATCCTTTGACCTCAACAGCCCCAGCACCCTCAGCAGAAGACCAATCAGAGCAACTGCAGGGACTGCTGGGAGTTGCAGTTTCAAATTCTATTGGCTACTTTCACCATCCCAAGTCACAGTTTTCTGTACAGCTGCTTCCTGTTCTCTCTACAGTACAGTATTGCCATGAAAAAAGCCATAAAATGCAGAGGATGTTTGCAGTTTCCGCTAACAATCATTAGTTAGGTTCTATGGAAAAATCAGCGAATGACTGAGGCCGCAAACTTTGAACCGCGACTTCATGGGGATCTACTGTATTGTGTTTTCATTTAATAATTATTCACTGGTGTCATTGGGTTAATGGTGGTTCGTGCGCACACACAAACACACACATGCACGCACGCACGCACACACACACATATATAATTGAATATTCGCCTGTCTTAATTAGGGATGGGTACTGGTGTCCGGTGCCATTGTGGAACCGGTGCTGACATGAACGGTAGTAACCAGACCGAAAAGCAGCGCACAATTCGGTGCTTTTTTCCCCTGAGAAATCTAGCCAATCACTTCCTTTCCAAGGATAGTAGGCGGGCCCAGGTATGTACGGGTTTTTTTTTAGAGCAGAGCTAAAATGCCGAAGCTGAAGCGCTCGAGAGTGTGGCTGTACTTCACAGCAAAAGATATAAACTCAGCAGCCTGCAACAAATGCTTAAAGGTAATAATGTGCAAAGGAGGTAACACCTCAAATCTAATGAAACACATGGCGTCGCATGGCGTTTTTTTAAAAGCCGAAAAATGCACCGCATTTGATAACTTGCAGCAAGACATCACACCGAGCATGAAGATGAAGACAGAGAGCTTCAACAGGCTGCTTCTCAAGCGGGTAGAGTCCCCTTAATCACAGAGCAGGTACAGAAGGAGCTTCAAATATACAAAAGACTGCCAGGAATTACCTCTGGACAAGACCCTGTGGCCTGGTGGTGGAGTAAGAGGGATACACTCCCCAATTTATCTGCCCTATCAGAAAAATACTTGTGTGTCCCAGCGTCATCAACGCCTTCTGAAAGAGTTTTCTCTTGTGCTGGGCATGCCATCAGCCAAGAGCGATGCCGTATAGCTCCAGAAAAGGCTAATATGATTATCTTCTTGCAAAAAAACTGCTAAACATCACAGGTTTCATGACAAAGTTTGTGTTTTCAATTGTTTAAGCACTGGTTCCAACCAAAGAAGTTATGTTTTATTGACAGAAAGGGCTAGGTTTGTTATAATTTTGTTTAAAAAAAATTACTGGGAAAAATAAAAACGCAAGAGGTTTTTGGACGAAGTTTGTGTTCTTTATTTTTTTAAGCACCGGTTCGAGCACCGGCACCGTTTCAAAAGTACCGTTTTGGCACCGGTATCGGATAAAACCTAAACGATACCCATCCCTAGTCTTAATGTGCATTTATATTTATCATTGTCAATATATCCGTTTTTGGTTTTACACATCTGTCTACTGTTTCCTAGTTATTTTGTTGTGTCGGGAAATTAAGACAATCTGTAAGGAGTACAGCTTGTTATCGTTTTGAGAGTCTTCAGGAAATAGTCTTGGTAGTGTAGTGGCCGCTCTGGGTAAGGGGTCGGCCGTTATATGGTTACTCTCATTATGGAGGCTACACATTCACGCTGTGTCTCTCTAAGGTTTACTACAGGAACTCTAGTTTTCCTCTCATCCTCCAAAGCTTTGTCTGATTGGCTAAATGAGAAATCCAAATTGGCTTGATGAACACAAGTGTGGCTATATGAATATGTGTGCTAAATTCACAAAAATGTAGGAGTACTCAGAATCTTTAATGGAAGAGCCAAAGTATCCTCCTGCACCAAGAATTTTGCTTTATAAAGTGATTCTGAACTGAAGTGCTTAGAGTCAGCCACTAAGCTCAGCTTAAAGCTGTAATAACTAATGAGGGTTCTCTCATAATATTTAAAAGGGCTATATGAAATTAAGAAACTGAGGAAATAAAATTCTGAGTTCTGAACCCTCAGGCCAATCTGCACATTCTTTTATGACCAAAAAACAGATGATCTTATTGTAACCTCACTTTATTGCGCTATTTTTCATTTAATTGAAGAAGATGTATATAATTAATACCTACATCTGTAATAGACTGCTGCTCCTTCCAGGATTAATTACCGCCTTACTCCCAATGCTGTTTGACTAAGTATTGGCTCAGAGGACGCTTGAATTGAATGGCATCATTTTGTTTCTGCCATGTCACTTTGTTGATCACTTTACTTTCTGCTGTTGCCACAAGCTCAGTTTACATTTTTTTTTTTTCTAAACTTTCCAGAACACGTCAGGTTATAAACTTTAAATTAAGACTAAGTTTAATGTTCTAAACCCATTGCTTTGTGAGTACTAGCAGGTTGTTAAAACAGAATGTGCTTGAAGCTCATTAGATTTCACACCGGTCATTCTTCTTCTTTCTGTCATGCAATTGGCTTCTGCAATTTGCTTCATACTAAGCCACATACCGTTCTCAGTCAGCTTACCATAAGAAACACACAAACCCATCTTTCTTTGGATAGTGTCCATGTCTTGCAACCATATAGCGACATAATATGCAATATACTATTCATTAATAGCTGCAACAACAATTTATCCTGCCGTACATTGGGCAAGCATAATTTGCTCTGGCTACTTGATCACTTACACTGTATACGACATATTTGAAAATATTTGACATATTTTGTACGACTATTCTATTTTCACCTTATACTAGAATTCTGTTTTTAAATTGTTCTTTCTATTTTATTCTTTAAATGCACCTTTGGGGTTGTCACAAAAGTAATTTCATTGTGTTACACAATAACAATAAACCCATCTTTCTTTGCCAAGGATGGCAAAACCACAGCTTTCAATTAAGGTTCTGTCCCCAGTAATTTGCACGTAATCATGTGAGAGATGGACAGAACTTTACATTTTACATATTGTCAAACACGTGCATCCAAGGATCTCCTCAAGGGCTCATCCGAGGTACATAAGTTGCCAGGACAAGAGGGAGCGCTATAGTTAACACGTTTTTCTCCTTCTTTCCTGGCTTCTCTGAGAAACTGGCCATTGACGACCTTAGCCCCACCCCTTCCGGTTTGGACAACACAAAAAGCCCGGCTGTCCATGAGGAGGCGTCTTTTGTGACTACAGCAGACCACTGGACAGAGCTCCCTAAAAGACCCTAGCCTTGGTGACCAAAGTTTTTACATTTTTGCTTTTGTCGATTTGCTCGCAGAGGCTGTCATTTTGAAGCCATAAAGGCACGAATTTAAGTTGACTGTTATATTAAAACAGGACAACCTGGTTTGTGTCCTGACTATTTTTCCGTTTTGTGTCTATCATTCCGGCAAACAGCACAATGTGCTGATTTTTTTATTTAAATTTTCCATTATTATCACATAATGCCTGTTTGTCTTAATTATACAGTATTTGGTATAGAATTAGATTAGATTCAAAATTTTACTGATGTTTTTCAGCATATGTGCTAATGTTTGTAATGCGTCATCTGTCGAGTGCATCACAAATACTAAAAACTGTTTAAACGGAGTGTAACTGCTGGATGAACAAAAATTGGCTCATGCTTTTTGTGAAATTCTACCACAATGATGGTCAAAAAGAGGTTGCAGGTTTTACAAACCCACACAAAAGGCCAGCAAAGTCCTAAATTCAGGTCTGGGCATTCGAGACCCAGGCAACCTAGGCCTAAACTCAAAAGGCAGGCTTTCTGGCCTGCAACTGCCTAAAATGGGGATAAGGCTTTACATGTTAACAAATATCGAGGAGAAAAAAAAAAAGAAAACTAAAAACAAAAGTTTCTTCCGCTATTTATACACTAAGCTCGTGTAAACTCACATACACAGAAACCAAATACACAATTGCGTTGTCTGCAGATTATAATAATTCACTATGATTTCACCGATACTATACTTCACCATGAGAGTGACATTTGCCTGACATCCATCATGGTCACTTGCTGTAGTAAAGTTTGTCCTTCATTTCTGTTATGCCCCAACATTTGTTATAAATGAATAGCTTTGCAAGTCCCATTTCATGAAAATTACTACAGCCAGGCAGCCTCAAGCAAAAAAAGAATTAACTACAATCTGTTTTCTTTTATTTTGGTTAATTTACTTGACAAATGCAAATTGTGGACTGTGTGGCTGTGGGATGTGTTTATGCGCATGTGTGACTGCGAGTGGTCCCGGTGATGTACTAGAGTCCTGTCCAGGTCTGTTTTCAGCCTTTTGTCCAATCCTGATGAGACAGCCTTTGGCGCCCAACTCAGTCCCTAGAAAGGCCACAATGCCTGCATATTCCTTGAATGCCCCTGAATGTTACGCCATGGGTATATTTTCTAGTTTGTTATTAATAGTTTGGAGCATTTTAAGTAAAGGATCATGGTTTATACATTTTGTCTCATCACTCTCAACCACTGATCCATTCAGCTTTGACTCCAGATGCCCTAAAGTCTGAATTTAAGGGTGCCATTGCACAGGTCATCACAGACCACTGGAGCTGGCATTCAGCCTGCTGAGGCGAGAACTTTTCTAGGTAGGCAAAGGTCTGGCTTGGCCAGTGAAGCCTTTTATTGGACTCATACCTCTTTAGCCATGTGTAACACACAATGTCATAACAAATGAGAATAGTAAAGGGCAAAAAAAGGTATAATTTTTCCTTAAATCCATATGTAATTGTGTACAGCATTGCAGAAGCACAACTTTATTAACAATATGCTATTAGGTTAGCTCATTTTAACAGGCATTGAGAAAATCATCAGAATTCATTTAGAGCAATCATCTTACAGTATAATGTTACTAATGATAACATTAGTGAATGTGATTTTTCTCAACGATGTCCACCTATTATCAGTCATTTTCCAGAAGGTGGTTAGTGTAATGATGCAGATAATTATTTTTAATGGTATTTTGATATTTATTAACTCGCTAGTGTTGCGTTTGTCTTTTTGCTCATTTTTGTTATTTCTGCTTACAGCTGTGAGACGTTCAACACAAACATCTTGTTTTATTTGCATAAGTGAACAGTGCATTGTATTTATTTGCATTGTTTACTCTCTGTAACAAAAATTTAAAAAGGAGAAATTTAAAATGTGCCATTCAAAAGAGCACAGAAACACAATGACAAACAACAGTAGTTGTTTAGATCCCAATAATTTTGATAATTTTCGTCCTATCTCCAATTTACCATTCATTTCAAAAATTCTCGAAAAGATAGTTGCTGCACAGATCCACTCATATTTAACTAATAATAATCTGTTTGAACGGTTCCTGTCTGGCTTTCGCCCCTTTCATAGCACTGAAACAGCACTTATAAAAATAACCAATGATCTCCTTATGGCAGCTGACTCCGGTTTACTTTCCATTCTTATTCTTTTGGATCTGAGTGCAGCTTTTGACACTATTTCTCACCCCATTCTACTTAGTAGGTTAGTCTCAATCGGTCTCTCTCATACTCCTCTAGCTTGGTTCAAGTCATACTTGTCTGATCGTACTCAGTTTATTCGATTGAAATCATTCACTTCTCAGTCCTTTCCTCTGGTCACTGGCGTCCCCCAGGGATCTGTCCTGGGGCCTCTTCTTTTCATTATCTACCTTCTCCCGCTTGGATATATTTTTCGTAAGTATAATATTCAGTTTCACGGTTATGCTGATGACACCCAGCTTTATCTGTCCACCAAACCTGATTCTGCTCTCCCCCCATCCTCCCTTACTCTCTGTTTAGCTGATCTAAATACTTGGTTCTCTTCTAACTTTTTGAAACTCAACAGCAATAAATCAGAGCTTCTCCTGGTAGGCTCTAAATCAACATTATCCAGAACTAATAGTTTTTCTATTGCTATCAATAACTTGCCGGTCTCTGTTTCCCTATGTGTGAAAAGCTTGGATGTCATCCTTGACAGTACTCTGTCTTTTAATTCACACATCAATAATGTCACTCGGTCTGCTTATTTTCAGTTGCGTAACATCAATCGTCTCCGTCCCTTTCTTACCCCACAGGCCACTGCCATTCTTGTTCACAGCCTTGTTACTTCTCGGCTTGACTATTGTAATTCACTTCTTTTTGGTCTTTCTCAAAAATCAATTCATAAGCTTCAACGTGTTCAGAACTCTGCTGCCCGTATTATCACCAGGACCCCTTCTACTCACCACATCAACCCCTGTTCTCCAGCAGCTCCATTGGCTTCCGGTCAAATATCGCATTAATTTTTAAAATACTTCTGTATACATTTAAGGCTATTCATCATCTCTCTCCTCCATATCTCTCTGATTTGGTACAGATCATCATCCCATCTCGGTGTCTCAGATCCTCTTCTTCTCTTTCTCTCTCTGTCCCTGTCCCCCGTCTTGCCACTATGGGGAGCAGGGCTTTCAGTTGCTCTGCTCCTCGACTTTGGAATTCCCTACCTCCTGAAATAAGAAACATCACCTCTTTCTCTCTTTTTAAGTCTAGACTAAAAACTCACTTATTCAAATTAGCTTATCCCACATAACTTTCTCCATTTTCCTGTCTTGGAACTGTGTTATGTTTTATGTTTTATGTTCTTGTAATTTACCTGCTCTTTTGCCTGCTTTTATTTTTTTACTTTTATTATTATTTTTTTTTTTTTTACTGTGTACAGTGTCCTTGAGTGTTTTGAAAGGCGCTTTCAAATAAAATGTATTATTATAGTCAAAAAGAGTGGTCCTGCTCTGCAAAACTTTGCAAATAAAATTTTCAAAGGTTCAATTCTGTGTTTAGAAGTCAGTCAAGTGCGAATCCTCCACTGTGGAAGACAAATTGCTGCAGTATTTGAAACACATCTCTAAAGTTGGTGGTGTATGATAATCTGCAGTACAGAAATTTGTCTTATAAATTGTGTCACGCATGTGCACTCCTTCAGAGCTCAATCAAGGTATTTAATACCCCACCCAGGTGAGAGGGGGTGCCACCACTAACAGTGGTTTCTTTTTTCTCATCTTCAGCAATGAGAAGATGCCCACTGAGTGCAATTAACTCCATTACTTCCATGTGAAGAACTATAAAACCCCAACGCTACAGAAGAGTCTCACTTGGACCCAGCGCAAACCTATAGGACTGAGTACTGAGATCTTTGTTTGCTTAAAAAACCCATTGCTTTGAAAGCCAAGAAGGCTGCTTTAATGTTCTATTTTGTGCCCACGTGTACACATTTTGTTGTTTATTGGCACAAAATTAAAAGAGATGACCTGGCTGGCACCAACACTTCCTACAGGTTTCTGCACTCATTCCACAATTATAAAAAGTCAGTCATAACTTAACACCTCATATGGTAGAGATTTTGGACTTAAACTAATAACTGCCTTTGATAGAAAGAAATTTCTTAAAAATAAGGAAGGAACCTGCTATCTGATAGAGCAGACACTGAGATACCGTATGAATTAGCAAGACCAAACTCCAAAGCTTCACCTTTTACCATCCCTAATGGAGAAATTCATGCAGTCATCACCTACTCAGCCAAACTGGGGCCTTAAGCAGGATCTGTTTGGTAATAAGATCAAATTTAGTCCGTCATCAACAATTGTCACCAGATATCTGTAGTGCTCCACCATTGTCTCTCCTTTAATTAAAGTTGCAGTGGTACACACAAAGAAATCAAAACCATTAAGTCCATAAATTAATTATATAAATAAATTATATATAACATCCAACATCTGTCTGGACATGGACAGCCAAGAGACCAGCAGAAATCTGTCAGTGTTTAGAAAGCAAACCTGCCCCCTATCAGGGCAAATCAATATCAGCTGGTTTAGTCATAATTGATGGCCTATTAAAAGGTTTAGAACATTAGAACACTCTAGACGAGAACAGGCCATTCAGCCCAACAAAGCTCACCAGTCCTATCCACTGGTTTCCTCCAAGAAAACATCAAGTTGAGTTTTGAAAGTCCCTAACATCTTACTGTCCACCACACTACTTGGTAGCTTATTCCAAGTGTCTATCGTTCTTTGTGTAAAGAAAAACTTCCTAATGTTTGTGCGAAATTTACCCTTAACAAGTTTCCAACTGTGTCCCCGTGTTCTTGATGAACTCATTTTAAAATACCAGTCTCGATCCACTGGACTAATTCCCTTCATAATTTTAAACACTTCAATCATGTCACCTCTTAATCTTCTTTTGTTTAAACTGTAAAAGCTCAGCTCTTTTAATCTTTCCTTATGACTCAACTCCTGTAGCCCTGGATTCAGCCTAGTCGCTCTTCTCTGGACCTTTTCTAGTGCTGCTATGTCCTTTTTGTAGCCTGGAGACCAAAACTGCCCACAGTACTCCAGATGAGGCCTCACCAGTGTGTTATAAAGGTTGAGCAGAACCTCCTGTGACTTGTACTCCACACATCAAGGCGCTATATAACCTAACATTCTGTTAGGCTTCTTAATGGCTTCTGAACACTGTCAGGAAGTTGATAGCTTAGAGTCCACTATGACTCCTAAATCCTTCTCATAAGGTGTACTCTCGATTTTCCGACCGCCCATTGTGTATTCAAACCTAATATTTTTACTTCCTATGTGTAATACTTTACATTTACTGACATTAAATTTCATCTGCCACAAATGTGCCCAAGCCTGTATGCTATCCAAGTCCTTCTGTAATGATATAACGAATTCCAAATTATCTGCTAATCCACCTATCTTGGTATCATCTGCAAACTTAACCAGCTTGTTACTTATATTCCTATCTAAATCATTTATATATATTAAAAATAGCAGCAGCCCTAGCACTGACTCCTGTGGAACACCACTCTTAACATCAGCCAGTTCTGAAGAGGTTCCTTGCACCATCACCCTCTGCTTCCTGTGTCTGAGCCAATTCTGCACCCATCTAAAAACATCACCCTGAACTCCCACTTCTTTTAACTTGATGCCCAACCTCTCATGTGGCACCTTATCAAATGCTTTCTGTTAGTCCAGATAAATAATATCATAAGCTCCACTTTGATTGTATCCTTTTGTTGCCTCCTCATAGAATTCCAGCATATTGGTAAAACACGACCTCCCTTTTCTGAACCCTTGCTGACTGTTCAGAATAACTCCTGTCCTTGCCATGTGTTGCTCAATCTTATCCTTAATAATTCCTTTCATTAATTTTCCTGTGATGCGTGTTAAGCTTACTGGCCTATAGTTGCTTGGATCTGCCCTGTCACCCTTTTTATATAATGGGATGATATTTGCCATTTTCCAGTCCTTCGGAATCTCTCCAGTGTGCAGCGACTTCCTAAAAATATGTGTCAAGGGTTTATATATGTGCTCACTAGCCTCCTTAAGAACACGAGGATAAATATTATCTGGTCCTGGTGATTTGTTTGATTTCATCTTATTTAATCTGAGCAGCACTTCTCCCTCTACAATTTCCAAATCCCTCACACCTCCTTAGCTGTCGCGTTTACCTCTGGGAGGTTGTCCACTTCCTCACTTGTAAACACCTCAGAAAAAAGTAAGTTTAGGGCATCCGCTATTTCACTGTCTGTATCTTTTAATTCCCCTTTACTATTCCTGATGAACTTGACCTCCTCCTTAACTGTTCTTTTACTACCAAAATACTGAAAGAATCTCTTGGGGTTTCTCATTACCAAGGGGTCATACAAGACGCATCTCATGATGGGTAAAATTGAAGAGCTCTCTCAAGACCTTTGCAACCTTATTGTTGCAAAACATGCTGATGGCATTGGTTACAGATGTATTTCTAAAATGTTCCATTGAGGACCGTTGGGGCCATAATCCGGAAGTGGAAAGAACATAATTTCACCATAAACCAGCCACAACCAGGTGTTCCTTGCAAGATTTCTGACAAATGAGACAAAAGAATTATCAGAAGAGTTGTCCAAGAGCCAAGGACCACTCGCGGACAGCTTCAGAAAGACCTGGAATCAGCAGGTACAGTTGTTTCAAAGAAAACAAAAGTAATGCACTCAACCGCCATGGCCTCTATGTACGCTCACTGTGTAAGACTCCACTGCCGAAGAAAAAAAACACGTTGAAGCTCATTTAAAGTTTGCTGCACGACATTTGGACAAGCCAATGAAATACTGGGAGAAAACAGAGTCATGTCAGAGGAGACCAAAATCAAACTCTTTGGATGTCATTGCACACACCATGTTTGGAGGAGAAATGGCACTGCACATCACCCCCCCCAAAAAACCCCATACCAACAATGACGTTTGGAGTTGGGAACATCATGGTGTGGGGCTGTTTTTCAGCAGATGGTACTGGCAGACTTCATAATATTGAAGGAAGGATGAATGGAGAAATGAACCGAGAGACACATTTAACAAGAATCTGCTGCCATCTACCAGGATGCTGAAGATGAAACAAGGGTGGACATTTCAGCAAGGCAATTATCCCAGACATACAGCCACAGAAACTCTCAATTGGTTTCAGAGAAAGAAAATAAAGCTGCTAGAATGGCCCAGTCAATCACCTAACTTGAATCCAACTAAAAATCTATGGAAAGAACTGAAGATCAGAGCTCATAGAAGAGGCCCCCGGAACTTCAAGATTTGAAGACAGTTTGTGTGGAAGAACGGGCCAAAATCACACCTGAGCAATGCATGCAACTAGTTTCTCCATACAGGAGGCATCTTGAAGCTGTCATTACCAACAAAGGCTTTTGTAAAAAGTATTCAATAAATTTCAGTAAGTGTGTTCAATACTTATTCCCTGTGTCATTCCACTTTATTACACATAAGTTAATTTATGGACTTACTTGGTTTGATTTCTTTGTAATGTGTGGATTACTTAGGTTGTTACCAACATCTGGTGTAAATTTCAAGACAATAGCCCCATTAGAAATATATTTACTGAGAAAAATGTTGACACTTTCAATACTTATTTTCCCCACTGTATGTACAGGTATGTATATTAAATTGAATATGTAAACATTTAATTATTTAATTAAAAACGTTAACATTTTTGACTTGATATCGCTTTGGGTACAAGCATATTGCAGTAAAACTAATTTTCATGAGTTAGGCAAATGTTTGACATGCAAATCCACAAATACGTTCTGCCACATAGAATAGCATAATAGCACACAAACAGACTGATGACATCAGCTGCGTTGCTCATGTCCATCCCATCAGACCAGACCAGTTTAGTCCGGTGTACTACCTGCACTACACAGTACACAATGTGCTGCAACAACTCCTTTTACTTGAGTTTGATCAAAAGGCGGGAATAGGAAGTGTAGGTTATTGCTTATTATTCTTGTTTTAGTTAGCAAAAACAAAAATGTCTATTCTATTATTATTAAATAATAATTTTGTTGATAAAAATATTTTAAATATATTAATTCAATTTACTGCATGGGCTGGCACCCTGCCCAGGCTTTGTTTCCTGCCTTGCGCCCTGTGTTGGCTGGGATTGGCTCCAGCGGACCCCCGTGACCCTGTAGTTAGGATATAGCAGGTTGGATGATGGATGGATGGATAATTCAATTTACAGACTAAAACAAATTTTCTAAATAAGTCAGAGATTTGGAATAATTTCAAAAAGGTTGGAAAAGACAAGGCATGCTGCAATCATTATAATAAAATGTTGAGCTGCAAAGGATCATCTATGAGCAATCTTCATTATCATCTGAAAGCAGTTCAAAAAATAATAAAATAGACAAGAAAACAGAAATGATCAACAAGCCAGTATTTTTAATTTTGTGAAAAGGAGCAGTTTAGAAGAAAAATATTCACTATTGCTTTGTGAAGTTACATGTGACAACACACGAAAATTCCATCTCCCAGGTGGGCATGATAGAAAATTTGCATTGGGTGTCGTTGGCAACGTCACGGTCTCAGCTATCCAATTCTGTGAATTCTGAGATGGAATGATCCACTCAGAAAGAGCCACCCCCACCAGAACTGCCAGATGGTAGGTACATAACAGTTTCGCCATGTAGTTTCATTATGTTGAATCACTCAGCAGCCGTTTATCGGAGAGACATGTGCAAGGGCTCATTTTATTCAGTAGAACCTACTGTAAGTAACAAGATGTCATCTGTATATTTTTTACTGTTGTTTTGTGGAGTGAACACATGGAAAAATCAGGCAAATGATGGGACTTTTTTTTCCGGTTTTTGGTCCATGGCGGCCATGTGTTCAGTCAAAGCAACTGTTGATAGCATCGTTTGAAATCCACTACTCGAGACCTTTCAGTCGATGTATAACACTTGGGTATTCCTTGTTTAGAATTACTACTAGGCTGGTTTAAATTTTTTTGATGACGTTGTATAACGTAGCACATATACGATTTCATGCCAAACTGTACATACTGTAACAATGTGATCACTTAGTGTGAAGAAGACAACCATGGCTTTCAAAACGAGCTGTTGGCTGTGTCTGCGTGTGGTACAGTTTGTCTGTATGATGCTGTGGAAGGTATTTAAAAACATTTTTTGAACCTCTGTTGGCCGCATTAAGGTTTAAAAATCTTTTTTTTACTGTTTTTTTTTTTCTTATGTAAAAAATAAAAAAAAAAATACTGGAATTGGAAAACTCCCCCCCCCCCCAAAAAAGTCAGTTTTTGTATAAACCCTAGTTCCTGACTGGTTTGAAGGGGATAGTGCGTTTTACACAAGCAAAAAGCAGGATTCCTGGAAGGTACCTGGAAGAATAAGCCTTCTGAGGCCTGCATATTTCCATATTTGAACACTGAAACTGCTTTCCCTAATTGTGTCCTTACATTTCCAAATGTAAATGTATTTTATGTTATTACTGCATTAGTGTGTATGCAAGTTTATTTTACTTTTTAATTTGGTTCCAGATGGCACATGAATTCAGCACATTTCCTCAGTTATAGAATTAATGAAACACCTGTCAGCAACAAATTAAAATCTATGAAAGTATGGGCTTACAGGATTTTTAATTTATTGTACATACGGGATCTCACAGTAACCACTAAAGTTAATGGGAGATTCTTATTCAGAACTTCCTGAAATCTCTCTACAAGGTTCATACAAAGACAAATAGCCTTTGATGGGGGCCTCTTCTCATCATTCGTTGGTCAAAAGCCTTTCCTTCAGTTTAAAAAGCAACTCCCAGAAGCTTTTTAGCTTCCCATTTATGGATTTGCTCGGTGTAATCTGGAAGTAACTATTTAACAATATTTTAACAAAATAGCGGGCATGTTTCACATTTTGAGCAAGAGACTGGATAACGTACTGTACATGTGGATTACCCAACACGAGCAATGGGAGATTTTTTTTCCCACTTCATTGTATGGATTTGGTCACTAGAGAGTACCATTCTATTAGAAATGTTATGATCCCTGAAAAACATGGACATCAAAAATTTTTCTTGACTACCAATACCAATTACGTTGGGTAATATAGATATACTGTATATAAATATTTTTGGGTGGAATATTCTTGTAAAATTATTCTTGTTAGAGCCTTTTTAACATTATGGACACTCTCTTTTTAACTGCCTTTGTAATGCACACTTTTTCATAATACTTACGTATCTTTGGACATTTCCTGGTGTCTTTATTCTTATTGACTCTAGTGTTGCCAGAGTTTGTCCACAACAGCTAACTGTAGTTTAAAAATTTTAAAAGATTGATGCATCCAAAAAAAAAAATTACATCAAACATTTTACTCATTAATCCCACAGCCCATATTAAGTTGAGTTCTGTAACTTCTGAAAGTTAAGTGCTATAGTGTATCATGCAGTTAACAGGTATGCTAATTCGTATTCTGGATTTTTGTCATGATGAGCAGGGGCCAAAATACTCATTGATTTAGTAGAATCGTGGTACGGACTTTCTCAATGCTGTCGTCAGTTGTTAAACATGAACAACCATCCCGCTCCTTCGTCATGCATAACACTTGTCCAACCAATTGGGAAGAACCTCTCAATCCATTTGTAAACACTCCATCATGGTAAAAGGCAGTCTCCATATTGTGCATAAGCATTCAGCCTGTGCTATCCCCTTCAGCCCTTAAAAAGCAGATCACTCTTCTGTGGTGGACACGGAGAGCGGAATGGGACACGTTTACTTCTAGAAAACAACAAGAGAAACTGACTGATTATGGTGGAAACTTTACCACTGTGAGCACAAACACACCAAGTTTCCACATGTTAACGGAGGAAACAGTATAGCCAACCCGAACAAAACTATCACTAAAGTGCAGATAATTGACTTATTCTCATATTCTGTACTTTTAAGCAACTAAGTATACAGTACAGGGATATGAGTTCTAACAGGTTTTACGATATGCTTGATAAAGTAAAATTCCAAGCACTAAATTATTTTTAACCCTTTGCACATGGCAAGCCGGTTTTCGGTCCAGCAACATAGTGGTATATACCTATCTATTGTCATAACCCTGCTGGCATAAATAACAGCCTATGCATATCTGTTACACTATCCTATTTCCTGAAAGGCCACTACACCCCTTTGCTGTCATATCTCTACTGGTCAGAATAACGGCCATCACTATCTTAGACTATGCACATAACACAGTATATTGTGGTCTAGTTATGCTCACACTATTCACACAAGTTACGCTTCTGTTTTGTAGCTGCAGGTCAGTTTTGTTTTGCTTGTAAGTTTCAAGAAGAAAGCAGAAAGAGTTTCAGTTGTACTTTAGCCTGGGACTCAAGCCAACTCAAAACTGATGCTTTGTGTGCACAGACATGCATGCAGGCAAAGAGAGCTTTTACCCTTCTGCTCAACAAGAGGTTTTTCTCTTTACTGAGCTCACCTTAGGACATCAGCGCTACCGTGTGACAGGTGTACCGCCCCAGTCTAACTTCCTACCTGCTACTCACCCGGGGCGGGTAGCGCCGCACACAGGGTATTCAAGCGCTTGACCCCAGAAGCAAGAGTCCTGCTGAGAAGGGGAGACACCAGGCGATTGATTGGAAGACAATGAAAATCAAATGGAGTGCTTCTGGCAATAAAAACTGTTTTCAAGCATATCACTCAAAGGTGCAGTTTTTGGGAAGGTCCTTATAATGGATGAGAGACTTAAAATGATACACCTTGCTTTATAGTATCAAGCCACAGTATCACAACAACAGTTTATTATCATATTACCATATGATAAAAATGTTTGGTTTTCAAAATTTCAAAATTACTGGAGAGGCTAGGGCTATAGTGCCAAAATGCTGGAGAGAACAGAGTTCAGTTATCACATGTACGTGCCTGGGGATCATCTTCCTGGCTCTGCTAAGTGATACCATTCTGGAACAAGAAATGGAAGCAGTCTCTTAACTATAACTTCTCTTTTACTTGCAGTTCAGAGAAGCTTGGAGTACACACTGTCACTACCCGATCTGTGCCATCTACCCAAACTACACTCACATGCACAGAAAACTTAAGACTGCCCGATTCACGCTTATTTTACAGCATGAGTCTCCATCCAATTTGCACTACTCATGTGCTCTCTGCTCACTAAATTTCTTATGACAATGCCCAATTTGTACTGCGTATGTGTATTTTATGAAAAACAAAAAAAGTTGCCTGCTGGATTTGCTTTGCTAATCCGCATCATTTTCGACTTTTATGTTTATCTTCATTAAAAAATTTAATTGCCACCATTATAATGAAAAACAAGGCCAAAAAGAAAAACAAAAAGACCTTGAATTTCTTCAACAAAAAAAACATTTTTCGCTTCTTGCAAAAATGAAAACGTTTGTGTTTTACAACAACCTGAAAGGGTAGGTTTTATGGTAGAGAATTTAATAAGAATTTAACAATCAAAGTGAAATACAACTGGTCTGTGAACTTCATAATATGGCGGTTAGGCAAACATTTTTAATTTTTAATCAAGTACTTTTCAGTGTTTGAGAATATATATTGTAATACAAGTATAATTTAGATACATCTAGGGTGACCTGATGAATTGCGTCTCGTTTAATAACTGGAATATAATCAAAAATACCATTTAAAAAACAGGCTGGTCACTTTAATTATGATTTTGGAACATGTAAACAATGCAATTAAAAAAAAAAAAAAAAAAAAAAAAACCCCCAAGGTGGGCTTCCCTGTTATATCCTGACCCATAGTTAATAAGTTGTGTCCTCTTTGGGACAATGAACATCTGAGCTGGATAGGTTTATCCCAAATCAGGAGTCTAGTTTTTACAGTTTGTTTAAACAGAGATATAAATTGGCATTTAATAGTAATACTAAAAATGTTACGAAGAATTAAGTGATTCAAAATTTCATTCACTTTTTATCTCTTATTTTAGGTGAAATGTCGTCAACACTGCCAGCTAAATGATCCCATCAAGACATTGGCATCAGTCTTGCATGCTACCAAGGTAATGCAGTCTACAGATTTGCAAAATAAATCAAGTGAGGGTAATAATTTAATAGCAAGTATTTTCCCAGGTTAAAGCTGCTTAAATGGTGATAGGCCTGGCTCTCATTAGCCCACTACATGAAACTGCAAAGAAAAAAATAAAGTATGTGTTGACCACAACTGACCTCTACACAAAGTGGATTATCACTGAACCTCTCCAGTCTATGTCCACAAGTAAAGTGATTGCAGACATTACAGGGAAGCTTTACACATTTGGCATGGTTAGAAAAATCATTACTGACAAAGGAACCAAGGTACTGTTCAATGAGATACTGTTTAAACAAATGCTTATTTTTAAAAACTGAAAAATTTCCAGAAAAACGGCATTTAAATTTTTACCATGGGTGACAATACCGTCATATCATCCTTTTAACCCTTCATTTTAACAGGTCGAATATCTTAATGTTTCCCTGTCTTCTTTCTGCTGCCTTTTGTAAAATCATTTATTATCTCTTGTCAGAACTCCTGAAATAATCCTGTTGATGCCTCATCCACAGCTAAATGAGAACATCTTGGAAGTCCTGAAAATAAAGCATGCAGGCTTCAGTGCTTACCATCTTCAGACAGATGGGCAGGGAATTGTGCGCATTTAATTCATCTTGGATGTTGCTGGTAATTAAATAAAGACTTGTCCAAAGTGTTTCTAAATACATTTGAAATAAATAGGATAAAAGAACAAATCAAAAAATTAAGAGTGCAGTGAGAAAACAAGTTAATGAGAGCCCAATGATTGGGTGCTCCATCTTATTGCAGTTGTATATGGCATCAACACTGCTAGGCAGATGGGTATACATGGTATGGTTGGCAATCTTCTAATGAGTTTCCCCTTTACTTAGTCCTAATGCAGTGAGCTAATGGTGAACTTTATATAACCAGTCTTCAACAAGGTAAACTTCATGTTTCTTGCTTTTTCACCAACATCCTCACTTACCAGAGATACAGACACCTGTCCAATGGCAGACACTATTGCTGGTGGAGATCCACGAGAAGTCATTGACACCAGAATTAAAGAAATGAAGGTTTTGAATGAAAAGATGATCAATATTTCATATGAAATATCACAGTTTTAAATGTTTAAGGTTACAAGTGAGGGTTTTCACAAACCTCTGGAAATTGTGCTAATTCATAAGGTTTAGCCAACAGAAAGCCGAGTGCAGGAGTCACAGTCAGATGACTGGAGACTGGTGAATGCTGCCATTTTGTACTTGATTAAAAGTAATAATTTACAACACAAAACAAGTAAGCATGCTGTAGGTTAACTGAGATGGTGGGAAGAATGCAAAGTCTCTTGAGAACAGATAAACCCTTCCAGTTGAGTTTTGTGACTTTACTAAATTTTCTTAGAAATGTCGGCTTTGTAGGTACTTATGAACATTGAGAAGGTGCAGACAAGACAACAAAAGTCTTATGGGAACCATAAAAGAAAGTCAGCAAAAATATGTCCAATATTGTGGATTCTGTCCTGAAATTCTGAAACCCTCAAACAGCAATATCCGAAACACAGCCTTGCCCGCCGTCACCAAGGGCATTTTACTGTATCCAGCATCTCTTCAAAAGGTGTGGCTACTATCATGAAAGTCAGAAGGAAGCACCAACAGTTTGATTTCTCACGTCTAAGGTGATACTCTCGATTGGAAAGTAAGAATGTTACTTTAATCTAGATAAATGTTGGTGCCTCAATGAATGCAATTGTTGAAACTTGTCCAAGAAAACAGTAGTTTGAAATTCCTGTTATTGGCAACAGACAAACTTAAAATTTTATTTTGATTTTTAATCTATTATTAGATCATGGACCAGCTAAAGGATTATACCTTCAGGACCATTCATATTGGATGTGTCTGCTCAAGCAATTGAGCATCTGTATGCTTGCTTAGGAGAGAAGTGGAAGGAGGATTTGGGGTCTCTTCAAGATGGGCTGACAAGTACCATATCCACCAAGTCAACCTAACATCATTGTTTGATTAAAGCCAATTTCATTGTGCCTTTATGGCCAGTGTTCTATCAAACCACGTAACCTGTCAAAATGTGCAGAATGGCTTTGGAGCACATGTGGAGTATACATTTCTACTCATACGTCACTGTACTCATTGATTTGTTCAACCTTAGAAAAAAGAAGGTCGCGGCGGCAATCCCCAAACCCGTTGGTGGACACCGGCGGTGAGGGATGCCGTCAAGCTGAAGAAGGAGTCCTATAGGACCTTTTTGTCCTGTGGGTCTCTGGAGGCAGCCGATAGGTACCGGCAGGCCAAGCGGAAAGCGGCTTTGGTTGTTGCTGAGGCAAAAACTCGGGCATGGGAGGAGTTTGGAGAGGCCATGGAGAACGACTTTCGGACGGCTTCGAGGAGATTCTGGTCCACTGTCCGGCGTCTCAGGAAGGGGAAGCAGTACAGTGTCAACACCGTATATGGTGGGGATGGTGCGCTGCTGACCTCGACTCGGGACGTTGTGGGGAGTACTTCGAAGACCTCCTCAATCCCACTAACATGCCTTCCAATGAGGAAGCAGAGCCTGGGGACTCTGAGGTGGGCTCTCCCATCTCTGGGACTGAAGTCACCGAGGTGGTCAAAAAACTCCTTGGTGGCAGGGCCCCGGGGGTGGATGAGATACGCCCGGAGTTCCTTAAGGCTCTGGATGTTGTAGGACTGTCTTGGTTGACACGTCTCTGCAACAACGCATGGACATCGGGGACAGTGCCTCTGGATTGGCAGACTGAGGTGGTGGTCCCCCTTTTTAAAAACGGGGACCGGAGGGTGTGTTCCAACTATAGAGGGATCACACTCCTCAGCCTCCCTGGAAAAGTCTATTCGGGGGTTCTGGAGAGGAGGGTCCGTCGGATAGTCGAACCTCGGATTCAGGAGGAACAGTGTGGTTTTCGTCCTGGTCGCGGAACAGTGGACCAGCTCTACACCCTTAGCAGAGTCCTGGAGGGTGCATGGGAGTTTGCCCAACCAGTCTACATGTGCTTTGTGGACTTGGAAAAGGCGTTCGACCGTGTCCCTCGGGGAGTCCTGTGGGGGGTGCTCCAGGAGTATGGGGTACCGGACCCCCTGATAAGAGCTGTTCGGTCCCTGTACAACCGGTGTCAGAGCTTGGTCCGCATTGCCGGCAGTAAGTCGAGCCCGTTTCCAGTGAGAGTTGGACTCCGCCAGGGCTGCCCTTTGTCACCGATTCTGTTCATAACTTTTATGGACAGAATTTCTAGGCGCAGCCAGGGTGTTGAAGGGGTCCGGTTTGGTGGACTCAGGATTGGGTCACTGCTTTTTGCAGATGATGTTGTCCTGTTTGCTTCATCAGGCCGTGATCTTCAGCTCTCTCTGGAGCGGTTCGCAGCTGAGTGTGAAGCGGCTGGGATGAGAATCAGCACCTCCAAATCCAAGACCATGGTCCTCAGCCGGAAAAGGGTGGAGTGCCCTCTCAGGGTTGGGGGCGAGATCCTGCCCCAAGTGGAGGAGTTTAAGTATCTCGGGGTCTTGTTCACGAGTGAGGGAAGAATGGATCGTGAGATCGACAGGCGGATCGGTGCGGCATCCGCAGTGATGCGGGCTCTGCATCGGTCTGTCGTGGTGAAAAAAGAGCTGAGCCGTAAGGCAAAGCTCTCAATTTACCAGTCGATCTACGTTCCTACCCTCACCTATGGTCATGAGCTATGGGTAGTGACCGAAAGAACGAGATCGCGAATACAAGCGGCTGAAATGAGTTTCCTCCGCAGGGTGTCTGGGCTTTCCCTTAAAGATAGGGTGAGAAGCTCAGTCATCCGGGAGGGACTCAGAGTAGAGCCGCTGCTCCTCCGCATCGAGAGGAGTCAGATGAGGTGGCTCGGGCATCTGATCAGGATGCCTCCTGGACGCCTCCCTGGTGAGGTGTTCCGGGCACGTCCAACCGGGAGGAGGCCCCGGGGAAGACCCAGGACACGCTGGAGGGACTATGTCTCCCGGCTGGCCTGGGAACGCCTTGGGATTCTCCCGGAAGAGCTGGAAGAAGTGGCCGGGGAGAGGGAAGTCTGGGCTTCTCTCCTTAAGCTGCTACCCCCGCGACCCGACCTCGGATAAGCGGAAGAGGATGGATGGATGGATGGATGGATGGATAGAAAAAAGAAAAAATAAACTTGGCTGAGTGGTTAGGTTGGGTGAGCAACACCATAAAAATATTACCTTTTGACTTTTAAACATGTAAATATTTGCATGTGCACACTTGCTTTGCTGTAGAACGCAGAAGTTAACTGAAATGGTGTGCTTTACACATGACAACTTGCAGTATGCGGAGGAAAAAGTGGCAAGAATATTGTAAAACCTTATGCTTATCTCAATGTTTTGCCATTTAAACGTGTGAATATTTGCATGTACACACTTGTTTTGCTGCACCATGCAGATGTGAGCTGAAATGGCATGCTTTGCATGTGAAAAGTGGCGTCCTGATAAGTTGCCCCCGCTAATTTTCACTCCCGCACAAACATTTCACCACCACTATATTTTGCCTTGGTATTCATGTACATATCTATAATTGCAATTAACCTTACCCAACATTGAGAATAAAACAAGTTCACTCAGGTAGTGTTCTTATACGACTCACAGATCAACGTGTTCCACTGAAGATAGTATGTGTGATTGCCTCCATAAAAGGCAAGTATTGTACTTAATTTAATCCGTGTTATGTGATATAGTATTGTATGATTGTACTGGATTTCACACTTTTTTTTGCCAGTACTACGGCCGTTTCAAGACGTGCATTTACAGTTTTCAACGCCCGAGTATCGGTGGTGCGTGGCCATGTTGAAGAACCATCAACACCTCGCAGACAGCACAGTATCAAAACTGTTGCGTCACCACTCACCGCATTGTGTATTACTTTCTCACTGAAAGTGTTATTTTTGCATTGGTACTAAACCTAAAATCAACTTTAGAAACTTTCACTATGGCAAAAAGAAATTTGTCAATTAGAGGCAAAAGAATATTGGTAGAGGATGATAACCACATTTTAAATCCAGGCAATCAGAGAAACAAAAAGTATGCTGCTATTTCTGCTAGATTCAAAGGAATAGCCCAAAATTTTCAGAATCGTAATGCAATTGATTACCTTAGAGGCATCACATACAACTTTGAGTTCTAATCAATAATTTTATAAACAGAAATTATTTTTTGTGAACATTAAAATTACAAAGATATTAATTTAGCACATAATTGTAGTTCACGTATTTTTTTTGCAACATGTGATATTAATTTTTGTTAAATCGTTTGGATTCGTTTAATCAAAATTAAAATTTATATATGTTTACAGAGCGTTTCATTTAAGTGATGCACTAACTTTTTATCATTTTGCTACAAAAATGTTTAAATTAGGAAAGTCATTTTTGAACGCTGAAAAAGATTATTCACTTTATTTTTTTTTTTTAGTAACTTTCAATACCCAAAACGTCTGAGTGTGGGCATTAGAAGAAGTTACTGCGGTGGGGGACAAATATCATGGAGTCGAAATGTAGTGGGGGCGAAACGTACTGGGGACATAATGTGAGAGGCGAAATTTCCATAAACCGTGAAAACTAGTTTTTGCTGCGTAACAGAAAAGTTAGCCGATAACGCTTTAGAACATCCATAGGTATAGAGAAAAACTGCGAACATCTATTCAGCTTTCTTTCGGTGGGAGTATACCCATCAGGGTATGAAAAGTCCTAAAAATTAAACCTTAGGAGGTATGCCTTCAAATTGGCAAAGTGGTGGCTCCAAGGCTAAGGATCTGCATTGGAATCCTGAAGGTTGTGGGCTCAAATCCTGTTACTGCCAAAGGAGATCCTACTCTGCTGGGCCATTAGGCAAGGCCCTTAACCTGCAGTTCCTCCAGCGGTGCTGTACAATGGCTGACCCTGTGCTCTGACCCCAAGGGGTATGTGAAAACTAACATATTCCTTATACAAGAAAATGTATAAGGCAAAATAATTTACAAAGTCACACTAAAGGGTGAGTCTCTGAAGCACAATCAATTGCAGCGTTATGGTAAGATAGCTCTTCAATGAATGTAGCTCTTAATATTCAATGCAGAAGGGCCGCTATTCTTTGTAAGCACAAGAGCCATTAGAACCAAAGAAGAGGAAAGGATGCTCTTCAAGGAATTTCATTCTTCTCAAACTGGGGGGCACATGGGCATGGTGAAAACACGATCTGTGATGTGCTTCAGATTTTACTGGCATAGCATGACCAATGATGTTGACATCTGAGTATGTGGTTGACGTATCCTTCTGTTTTGATACAGCCATAAAAACTGTTGTAACACTAGAGGGCACTGTTGCTCCTCTAACCCAACACACAGACACTGACAACACGTGTTAAAAGCACCAAGAAGTTATCTTTCTTCTTCTTTCTGTACAGTACTCCTCAAGCACCACTGCCACCAACAAACAGAGAAATAAATACAATATTAATTACAATTCTATTCCAATACACCTCCAAGCAAGCTCTGTCCTCTACCTTCCAACTCCAGCTCACTTGCTGGGTCTCCAGCAGTCCTTTATATAGTTCCTGACCCGGACGTGCTTCTGTTGTTTCTCCCATGTGACTTGCCGGCACTTCCAGGTCAGCTGGAGAATTTAAGTACTTTAGTCAGCCCGGACGTTCTTCGGGGCTTCCGTCCTTGTGACTACCGAGTGCTTCCGGGTCCTTTGACAACTCCACCTGGCGGTACCCACAGCATCCAAAAGGGCTAAAAATCTGAACTCCAAGTACCAGGATGCCCTACGGGAATCCGGGGAACCGCTATACTACTGCCTTCCCCCATCCTTCCATTCCAGGGGCATCCCGGTCATCTTTCACACTGTATGCATGTTAACAACATTTATTTATATAGCACATTTTCATACAAAAAGTAGTTTAAAGTGCTTTACATAATGAATTAAAGAAAAATAAAACATAAAATAACCAAATTAAAATAAGACAACATTAGTTAACATAGAAAAGGAGTAAGGTCCGATGGCCAGGGTGGACAGAAAAAACAAAACAAAAAAAAAAAAAAAAACCTCCAGACTGCTGGAGAAAAAAAATACAATCTGCAGGGGTTCCAGGCCACGGGACTGCCCAGTCCCCTCTGGGCATTCTACCTAACATAAATGAAATAGTCCTCTTTGTAGTTAGGGTTCTCACGGAGTCACTTGATGTTAATGGTCAAACAGACTTCTGGCTTTTAATCCATTCATCATTGTTGGAACATCACGGTGCTTTGAGTAGATGGTGGTGGCACGAGCCACCACCAAAAGGACACCGGAAAAGGAAACAGAAGAGAGAGTAGGGGTTTGTACAGATTTTAGAGACACCATGAATAGTTATTATAATGAGTTGCATATACAGAGTATCAGGATTTTAATTACAGTGAATTTATGAGAACGCCATGTTAAAGTAATGTGTTTTTAGCAGTTTTTTTAAAGTGCTCCACTGTATTAGCCTGGCAAATTCCTATTGGCAGGCTTTTCCAGATTTTAGGTGCATAACAGCAGAAGGCTGTCTCACCACTTCTTTTAAGTTTTGTTCTTGGAATTCTAAGGAGACACTCATTTGAGGATCTGAGGTTACAATTTGGAATATAAGGTGTCAGACATTCCGATATATAAGATGGGGCGAGATTATTTAAGGCTTTATAAACCATAAGCAGAATTTTAAAGTCAATCCTGAATGACACAGGTAACCAGTGTAGTGAAATCAAAACAGGAGAGATGTGCTCAGATTTTCTTTTTCTAGTTAGGATTCTAGCAGCTGCATTCTGCACTAGTTGCAAACGATTTATGTCTTTTTTGGGTAGTCCTGAGAGGAGTGCGTTACAGTAATCTAGTCGACTGAAGACAAATGCATGAACTAATTTCTCAGCATCTTTCAGTGATATGAGGTCTAACTTTTGCTATGTTCAAGTGAAAAAATGCTGTCCTAGTGATCCGATTAATATGCGATTTAAAATTTAGATTACAGTCAACAGTTACCCCTAAGCTTTTTACCTCCGTCTTGACTTTTAATCCTAATACATCAAGTTTATTTCTAATAGCCTCATTGTATCCATTATTGTCAATCACTAAGATTTTAGCTAACAAGGTCCTAGAATGTGATGAATGGCAGAAGGTTGGTAGTTCATTTCCGGCGCCGCATCCGAGTGGCAGCCTTTTCCAGCAGCTCTGTATATGACTTTATCTTTTTACCTTTTTATCTCTATTTTTATCTATTCCACTGATCACTTCTACCACTTTATGTGGAATTGCTCCCTGGACACTTTTTACTATTTTTACTACTTGACTTGGATTTTTACACTCCGAGAATCGCCTATTCAAGTAGTCAGCTTAAAGCACTGAGAAGAAATGCTCATGCCGGTGTGGTTCCTTATTTACCTGACGAGGTAAGACGACGATATCGGGGCAGCCGAGCCGGCGCAAAGATAAAAGATAAGATTAAATCGAGACAACTTGAGAGAAAATGCCGTTATAAACCATCGGTGCCTTCTGTGATCCTGGGAAATGTGAACTCACTACCAAATAAGATCGACGAACTGGCTGTGCTGGTGAAAAATGTCAGAACATACAGAGAATGCAGCTTGCTGTGTTTTAGTGAAACGTGGCTAACAACTACCATTCCAGATGCTAACGTGGAGCTAACCGGGTTTAGCACAGTTAGAGCGGACAGAGACGCAAGTACCTGCGGGAAGAAGAAAGGAGGAGGACTCGCTCTCTATGTCAATACAGGACATGTAAACGTTAAAATCTCCAATTGCTGCAGGGACATCGAACTGTTGGCCGCAAGTCTGCGTCCCTATTACTTGCCCAGAGAGTTTGGACACGTGATTGTTATTGTTTACATCCCCCCTCAAGCGAACGCGGAGATAGCGAGTGACATCATCCATTCCGCAGTTACTAAGTTACAAACGCAGCACCCTGAGGCAGTTGTGCTAATCTCTGGAGACTTTAACCATGTAACGCTGGACAAAACATTACCTGCCTTCTCCCAGTATGTGGATTGTAACACCAGGGGAAACGGGACTATCGACCTACTGTATGCAAACGTTAAAGATGCATACAGCGCCACCCCGCTGCCTGCACTTGGGAAAGCAGATCATAACCTGGTTCTGCTTCAGCCTCACTACAAACCAAGAGTGAGGGCGCTACCTACAACCACACGCTCATTCAGGAAGTGGTCCCCTGAGGCAGAGCAGGCTCTGAGAGACTGCTTTGGAACGACAGACTGGGATATACTGCTGGGGTCACATAGTAAGAACATTGAAGAGGCTGTTGAATGCACAACTGATTACATCAACTTCTGTATGGACATTGTAGTTCCAGTAAGAACAGTACGCTGCTATGCTAACAACAAGCCATGGGTTACAAGTGACATCAAGGGCCTTTTGAACCAGAAGAAAAGGGCTTTTAAAGGCGGTGATCGGCATGAGCTCAAGCGCGTGCAGAAGGAACTCCCGAGTCCAGCTCAGGGCGGCGAAAGAGCAGTACAGGAGAAAGCTGGAGCAGAAGTTGCAGAACAACAGCATGAAGGAAGTGTGGGATTGGATGAAGATTATCACTGGCTGCAGCTCGAAGCGGGCTGCCACCATCGAGACAGACGTGGAGAGAGCAAACCAAATGAATAACTTCTTTAATAGGTTTGATCACCCTAACCCACTCTCACCTCATAGTACTGCATCCTCCAACCATCCTTCTGCTGATACCAGCATAGGTGAGACATCCCCACCCACAATTACAGCAGCCCATGTGAGCAGAGAGCTGAAAAGACTTCATGCCAGCAAAGCAGCGGGTCCAGATGGTGTATCGCCACAACTGCTGAAGGCCTGTGCGTTGGAACTGGGGAGTCCTCTACAGCGCATCTTCAACCTGAGCCTGGAACAGGGGAGAGTCCCAAGGCTTTGGAAAACATCTTGTATCACCCCAGTCCCAAAGATATCACGTCCTAGTGAGCTGAATGACTTCCGGCCTGTCGCTCTGACGTCACATGTGATGAAGACCATGGAGCGGCTGCTGCTTTACCACCTGAGGTCACATGTCCGCCACGCCCTCGACCCTCTGCAGTTCGCATACCAGGAGAAGGTGGGAGCGGAGAATGCCATCATCTATATGCTACACCGATCCCTCTCCCACTTGGACAGAGGCAGTGGTGCTGTAAGAATTATGTTTTTGGACTTCTCTAGCACCTTCAACACCATCCAACCTCTGCTCCTTAGAGACAAGCTGACTGAAATGGGAGTAGACTCACACCTGGTGGCATGGATTGTGGACTCTCTTACAGACAGACCTCAATATGTGCGTCTTGGGAACTGCAGGTCTGACATTGTGTTCAGCAATACAGGGGCGCTGCAGGGGACTGTACTTTCTCCGGTCCTGTTCAATCTATGTACATCAGACTTCCAATATGACTCGGAGTCCTGCCACGTACAAAAGTTCGCTGATGACACTGCTATTGTGGGCTGCATCAGGAGTGGGCAGGAGGAGGAGTACAGGAAGCTAATCAAAGACTTTGTTAAATGGTGCAACTCAAACCACTTACATATTAACACCAGCAAAACCAAAGAGCTGGTGGTGGATTTTAGGAGGCCCAGGCCCCTCATGGACCCTGTGATCATCAGAGGGGACTGTGTACAGAGGGTGCAGACCTATAAATATCTGGGAGTGCAGCTGGATGACAAATTGGACTGGACTGCCAATACTGATGCTCTGTGTAAGAAAGGTCAGAGCAGACTATACTTTCTAAGAAGGTTGGCATCCTTCAACATCGGCAGTAAAATGCTGCAGATGTTCTATAAGACTGTTGTGGCGAGTGCCCTCTTCTACGCGGTGGTGTGCTGGGGTGGCAGCATAAAGATGAAAGACGCCTCACGCCTGGACAAACTTGTTAAGAAGGCAGGCTCTATTGTAGGAGTAAAGCTGGACAGTTTAACATCTGTGGCAGAGCGACGGGCATTAAGCAAACTCCTGTCAATCATGAATTATCCACTGAACAGTGTCATCTCCAGGCAGAGGAGTAGCTTCAGTGACAGACTTTTGTCACTGTCCTGCTCCACTGACAGACTGAGGAGATCGTTCCTCCCCCACACTATGCGACTCTTCAATTCCACCCGGGGGAGTAAATGCTAACATTTTTTTTTTTTTCATTTTTATTACTATTTAATTTAATATTGTTTCTTGTATCAGTATACTGCTGCTGGATTATGTGAATTTCCCCTTGGGATTAATAAAGTATCTTTCTATCTAAACCTTTGACAGCTCCACAGCGATTAGTGTATTAAGGTGTGTATGGTAGTAGTTTGATATTCCATAATCGGTATTGACATTAAATGTTAGTTAACCTAGTTATCACTAATTCGACTTTAAACCAATTCCTCAGATGACATTTAATGTTGAAGACATTTGGCTGTGCCCTGTAAACACACTGGATTTTAGTGATATTTGTTCTTGAACTAAGTTCAGTTGCCTTTTTTTGCTTATGTTACAGTGCAATATTTATGCCAATTATATATTATTTACTTAAATACACAGATATTTCACTTGATGTCTTGACACAGCAGAGTCCACGCTTGCTTTGAGTAAAAGCATCTGCTATACAGTATAAATTAAATTGTAAATGTCATCGTGATTTGATGTACAACTGCTCTAAATACCTTTTAAATTGTCAACATGTCAGAGACGGCCACTGTGTTGATTGGCCCAATGGGAAATGAAGCTGTGAGTGGAAATTGATACAGAACTGGAGGTTAAGTGTTTGGAATAAACTTTTAACTGAACAAACACATACTGTATGTGTCCAGATATCATGCTGAACACACAAGTAATTTTACATAAGTGCTTACCTTTGTCATTTTATGTTTGAAAGAACTTGCCCAAAATAATTTCATTAAAGAAAAAAAAAAAGAAAACAGTAGCTAGATTTTTCTTAGGGAAGATGAAACAAAGGCCATGGGGCAAAATGGAGAACACAGACAATGCAGCAACTGTGGAGTTTTACCGTTGATGGTATAGTGAAGATTTTCATACTAATGTTTTAGGCATTTACATGAAATTAACAATCATTACAGTGGCCTAGCTACTGTAAAATGTTACCTTGCAGTTTGCCAAGGATTATCTTGGGAGGGGAAACCTCAGTGCAGTGCAGACATCTCCAGAAGCCTTTACCAATGCATGACTTGCTGCTTTTCAGTGTAAATGTCAGTGGACATCGCACACTGTATGAAAGCTGTGACATCAAAGATGTATTCGTACTCAAAATCCATGCAGATTCCTTCACTTTGCTGGTAAACGATGCTAACAAAAGCATGGCTTTAATGGTAATGTGTACTATTAATATGTGTTTTCTATTAATTGACTCAGAAAAAAGTACATATGAAAGTGGCCAGTCCCGAATATTTTACCACATTGTACTTTCATGTAACTGTTTTAAATCATTTTCGTAGGTGCACTGGGAATCCTGAATCAGATAGTGACGCGTCAATTGTGCCCAGTTGTGGTAGAAATTCTATTAGTTAAAGAAAGAAACTTACTCGAATATGTTTGATAAAACCTTTTTGAGTGAGTAACTGGGCAGGAGAAAGCTTGTCTGTAATAAGAAATTTATATAGCACCTTTCATAAGCTCTAGGCACTTATTTAAACAGCAGGGTATGTGTAACATTGGATACAAATTTTTTGCCTAGAACACTAAACAGACAAATACATTGTGGCGGATGGCCGGGACGCCCGTTTGGCATGGAATCTGGGGTAACAGCCATGGGTTGCACACTACGTCCCCTGGAACGCTTGGTGGCAGCCCCCCTGGGTTGCATCGGGGCCACAATCATGAAACACTGAAGCTTAACCCTGCTAGGCTCCGTGGCCACCGCCAGGGGGAGCTGCACGGCTTCCTGAGCCCGTGTGGGCTCTGATGCAGACACACCCAGAAGTGCAGCCTGAATTAGGACAATCACCACCTGGAGCACTTCCGGGTGGGCTATAAGAGGAGCCAGCAGCCACTACTTGGGGTGCCAGAGTATAGAGGAGGAAGACAAAGCTGCCTGGGAGGAGTGGAGGAAGAAGAGTGCGTTTTGGGGTTTTCTTTTGGTGTGTTTTGGGGACTGTGTAGGGCCTGTAGGACACGGGGAAGACGTGCCCCACGGCTGAAGAAGAAAAATAAATCTTTTGTTTAAATTTTCATATGCCTCTGGTGTCAGTCTGTGTCGGGTCACCGCCGAGATTGCACCTTATTCCACAACTGGATATAACATTAAACATTATACAAAGTTATTGTCTGTTATACCTGCATTTTTATCTCTCTTTAATATTGTTCTTTATCAGTATGCTGCTGCTGGAGTATGTGAATTTCCCCTTGGGATTAATAAAGTATCCTATCTACAAAAGCATTAAAATAAATAAATGAGAGCAAAACACTAAGTTCAATATCAAAAGAAATGCCTGAAACCAATAACATTATTTATGACCAGTAACAGTGGACTGCACGATAACGTGCAGTGAATACACTTGACTTTCAGAGTTTTCATACTCTTTTCCTGTACATTTAACATTCATTTGCTCAGAGATTGATGCGCTTGCTGCTTCGTGAGCAGCTCGTTTTCTCCATTCAACCAGCTCGCTTCTTCTCTTCTTCCATTCGGCATCTTTTAGTGTTAAAACGGATTACAGCAGTTTTTGTGTTGCAATTACTTAGTACATTTTTGTTAATTTTTCACTTAAGCTGGCAATTAAGTCTTCAATCTGCCTCAAGAATGATTTAGCCATATGCATGTGCCGCACGGCCGCCCTGCTGCCAAAAGTTGATTTTACAATAAAATGAAATAAAAACAAAAAGAGTAATAAAAATCCCCAAAAGCGGACAGTAGAGGTCACATAGTATATGTGTACCAAATTTCAGGTCAATAGGCGAAACGGTTTGCGAGCTACAGGTGATTTAAAATTCTGGACAGACAAACGGACAACCACGGTAGCTTATTATATACAAAGATATAACACACACACACACACACACACAAATTATGTTGAGTATCTGCATCATTTATTTACCCTTGCAGCATGAAAATGAAGAGCAAGTATCCATCACAGCAGTCTCTTGCAGAGAGAGGGTTTTTATAGACAACTGAATTTGCATAACAGTGCTGAATTAATGCTTACATATCATCTTCTGATTGGTTAAAACACAGGAGGTGCTTTAGCATAGAGCACAAGCAGCCTAAAAATAAAAGTCTCTCCATTATATCCTTGTTCTTCAATATTTCTTGATTTCAGCTCTTATTCTGTTATGAAAACTGTATACGTATCAACTAGCAACTCTTAGTAGGTGCATGAAAGAGCATCACATCCGCCAGCTTCTTGAACCATCCCACTGGAACATTCTACTCGTTTACTTGACCATTTCAGCAATCTATTCATAATATTTCTAAATCAATTGTTTAAATATTTCAATGTGCAGTGCAAACCAAAAGTATTGTTACCTCTAATAATTATTCTCTCACACAGTACAGTAAAGAAAAGACCTATGGTTAAAATTGTGGAAAGTGTCACAAATAACAGTTTTGCTACTGCTGTGGCAGGTTTGTTAAATGCCGTTTTCATTTCTTCTCTAGTCTCCAATGTTGGTTTGTTGCTCAAAAAGGGGGGTTTCTTTGAAGAATGCTTCATCAGATATGTATTGTTAAATTAATCTGGCTCTTTTAAGGACTCTGGGAGTAAGAAGTGGCCCAACCTGAAGTATGTATGGATTGGGAGCATGTTTTGATAAGGCATACTTGTCAATCGAAGTAAGATTCCTTTAGGTGTGTGCCAAATAATGTTAATTTAAAATATAAGTGTTCAACAGTTGTTTAAAGACTTGGTAAAGTGGACTGTTCTAATTTATGTTTGTTAAAAGGTAAATATTTATGCCATATAATTATTAAAAACAAAGAACTAAATATGAACGTCACCGAGGTGAGCATATTACGATTACGTCTCAGCACTTGTTCAGCCGCATTTCTCAGCAATGCCATTCACGTACAAGAACAGAGCACTAACGCTGAGTTTGGCACAAATCTCAAAGCTTATGTGAACGTAGCCAAAGGAAGCATTTTCCAATAGGATAGCAATTATCAATAGACGTAGCTATTGGTTTGCGCTATGGTAGCATGTTTCAACAAGGCAGCACAAATCGTCAGGACACCAGTAAGTTCCTAATTCAGTATTCATTACGTGCATTTATGCACAAAATTATGAATGCTAATGTTCATATCTCAACAATGACAGGACAACCTGGGTTTGAAAGATGCCATTACATTTCCTGCTTGGAGTAGGCAACAGGATTAAGTGGATCACTATATGCTATGTGCCGAGTTTCAATTCCTTAATATAGATACTATATTTTTTTACATCATTTTGATGGATCGTACCACTGTGTTAGCTGTGAACGCGTCCATTTCAGGTTTTACTAGTGGCAGAAACACAGATTTTTTTTCCCCCGCAGTGATGGTTTATAATACAGTTCATTTTTGTATTGGCCAGAATCACATAAGGGGTGAAGCAATGGGCTTTAATTGGTTTCATCTTTTGACAGCCCAAGCCTTGACTCTCTAAGACGACAAGAAAAAACTCAAAAATGGCAGAAACCCTGCAACACAAACACTGACAATCAGTTTTAACACGAAAAGATGTCAACAAATGAAGTGGGCTGCTAGGGTGGAGAAAAGAAGAGCTGCTCACGAAGCAGCAAGCGCATTAACCTCTGAGCAAATGAATGAGTATGAAAACTATGAATGCTCCAGTCAACTGTATTCACTGCATGTTATCGTGCTTTGCACCGTTGCCGGTTTATTGTAAAGAAAAGTCTTTGTCCAATTTGCCAAATGACTCCACCATATAATTTTATTTTCTTTTTTCGTAGTGACATATAGTACCATTAATCCATGAAGTGGTGGTGCAGCTTACTGATGGAGAGATTTCATATAGAGGGCTATGGCATTTCTGCAAAAGTTCTAGTGTTTCATTGTCTTAAAAAAAATATTCTCTTCATTCTTTCTAAGACATGGCCAAAGGTTTGCTTACTGGAGTGACGATTGCTGCAAGGTACCCCCTCGGCTGGGTCAATCTCTTCAACTGTCCCACCTCACATGAAAGCTGTAGAAGCCCATGGCTCCCAGCAGCACTAGTCAGAAAGTTACTGAATTATTACCCAAGTCCACATTCCTGATTTTATAGAGTTACAACATGTCAAAACTGATGCCAAACTGTAACCTAAGGATCAGGTTAGAAGTTGACACCTTCCACTAGACTGCTATGGCCCAAAGCTACCAGTGAAAGTGTGGTGTGCGACTCATTTGGTACAAGAACAGAACTTGGTGCCTGGCCTTGTAATGTGTCATTTACTTGTCACTTAAACTATACATAGTCCTCCCGAACTAATGGCTGAACTGAAAAACAATGGGAGAAAGTGGGCTCTTTAATAACAACTACTTCACTTATTATTGCATTTACAAACAATGGCCTTTTTTTTTTTTTTTAATATATTTTGTTTCTTGAACATAGAGGATACCTGGTGGTAATGACCCTTCTACCACGGCCGTCTACCTGGAGTCTGAAGAAAAACTGAACACCCTTTTCACATACTGTAGATTCAAAGATTTCTAAAAACAAAATGCGCAAACAGAATTCCCTGTTAGAGATCATGTGCATTTCATTCTAGATGTCTTATTCCCAGAGGCACGACTGCTAGGATGGCACATCAGTTGTGACAGATTACTGCATACACTTTTGTAATATTTGCACTAGACAATAACCATAGTTTTTCTGTTTTCATCTTCTTAAATTTTATTCTGGTTTACATCCACAATCTTAAATACCACAATTCTGTCTCACAATTATTTGACTTATGCTCTTAATTAAGAAGTACTGTCACCTTAAGAGATAATAAACTCATTTATTTAGCACTATTCTTCATAATACTTTTTCCATATCTTTGTTCAGATTGTTGAACTTGTTCAATTTCACCCTTTTGTTTGCATTCAGCACCTATATGCTTAATACCAGTGAACAAGTTAGAGTTCTGTTAGTGATTTCTTGCTGTATTTATAATTTTTCAAGTTTCTCTATATTTCTTTCTTATTTTATAGATGAGTCCTTCCTCCTTATCGTCGAATGTTGTTTTTGGAATGATCATCTATCTATACAATTAGAACTACCTTAAGGTATGTGTTTGATTAAGACAAGTTCATATTATAAGTAGGTTTATTTGATTTCTTATATTCTGTGTTAATTTATCTTTTTTATGATTTTCTTATGGTAGTACATTTCTGGTATCCTGTTCCATTCCATTTAAACTAGTAGGGTGCTGAGGTATTGCACAGCTGCACTCGGGTCTTAATTCAGGTTCCTGAAGTGTCCTGTCATGTGGTGGGTGCACCAACACGCCAGATCAATGCATGCTCCCAACCCCTCTCCCTCTCATCTAGTCCAATTATTCCACTATTACATGTAGTATTGTTTTCATATTTTCTTATATAACCTTCTTTCCAATTATGTTTACTTAAATCTTGTTAATTTTTAGGAAAATCTTCCTTTTGACTTTACAGAGTATCCTGTGATGGACTCGCCACCTTTTACTCAAGGTCCAGGACTTGGAAGCGCTTTATTTAAGTTAAGCTCATTGGCCAAGTCAGTTTAGCTCACTTTCTTATTCTTGCAGACCTCTGCACAGGTTTTTTCCCCCCTTTTTATGTGCCCTTTCTAAGGTTGAAACCTTCTGGCACCATTGTGTTCAGTCTGATAATGCACTCATTCCTTTTCGATTTATGTCTGTACATTCTCCGTCTCCAATAGTCCTATTCTTAGATGGTGTGTATCCCCTCTCTGCCAAAGTGTTTCACAGAGTCGTGTACTGATCCCGTCTAATCTAATGTTACTAAATGTCATTCGAGTCTGGTCTTTGATTTCTTAGTCTCCCTGATGTATACTAGTGTTTAGCAAAGTCTGCACTTAATGCAGTTTACGGTCTTGCTGTTCAGACACACTTCTTACATTTCTTTTCCATTCCTCAGGTGTCATATTTTTCAGTCTCAGTGTTAAGAACTTGATTGGATAGCTTATTTGTGTTGGCCGTCCCCTCAACTTGCAGGGTATTAATATGTCACATAGGTTTTTGTTCTTTCTATGTTCTATGGCTGCCTGTTGTCTGCATTTCTTGTTTTTTCATTATTCTGCTGGCCTCCTTTGTGAATTTTATATTTACTTAATATTGTGACTATATTGCTGTTGGTCTTTCTTTCATTGGGTTGATTAAAAATTCTCCTAATTGCTCTTGCAGAATGCTCTTACATAGGCCCTTGGACAAAGAGAGAGACTTTCTTCCCTGTCCTCACCCTTTCTTGTTTGTTCTAATTGTTATCTTACTTTTAACACACTATTTTTTCTGTGGGAGAGGTTGGACTTTATTTCCCATTTCAGTTGTTTATTTCAAGCCAGCGGTTTAATCGTTTTGCACATAAAACTTGTTACATCATGCCTCTTTGTGCTTACTGGGTAGGGGGTCCATGTCTATTCCCCATAATGAAAAAAAGCCTTTTACTTTTATTCACTGTAGTAGAAGTTACTGTTTCATCTCTCCATTCTTGTGCTGGAATTTTACCAGCATCTACAAGTTTCTGAACTTTAATTTTATATTTTCCCCCTTCTCTGTTCAACCCATTTTCTTAGTTTTTGGGTTAACAGAACACCAGATTGGTTTGATTCTGATGCCTAGAATTTCTCTTAAGCCATTTTATGATAATTTGCCAGTAATTATTCCATTCATGACCCTTTTTCATTAGCAATTTCATTTCTTTCTTAGTGCCTTTTTTTTTTTTTAAATTGGAATAAGTGTGCAGTTAAAATCTGTTGTCACATCCCAGTTTTTGGGGTTTGCCTCAGATTAGCTCAGTAACTTCAGCATCTGGGTAAGCTAGCCTGACCAATGCTTTCAACGTTAGTTTGCCTTTTAAATGTTATAGGGACTTCTTCCTCATAGTAATTTTAAGTTGTTTGCAAACATCTCATCATTTGTGCACATCTAATTTGTTTAGGAAAATCCTTGTTCTATGTTCTTGTATTAGTTAAGTCCATTATATCTGCTCCAAAGTCTCATTAAATAGTTTCTGTATGGACAAGGTCTTCCAAACATTTAGTGATCTTTTGTCAGAGTGTGGCTCAACTGTTTAAAGTTGTTTTACATAGGAACTTTGTTTTTGTTGTACCTGAACCGTTTTAATTGTAGGACGTGTTACATTAAATGGTGTCCCCGTTTTTAAAGATGTGATTTGAGCTAACAGTGCAGTCTTTTATAGACAGAAAGAGATATGTTTTTCTATATATCCAGACGTTTTGCCATATTGGGATTCTTCAGTGGCTTTTTTCAAAGTAAGTAGCATGAAAAGAAATGTATCCTGCAAGTAATTTAAAATGTTTTGTTCTGCAATAAGTTTTAAAACGGAGACAAATCTGGCACTTTTACCAAGTTGCTTTACTTAGCAGGAGGCCTTCATAGGTTAAGTACATTCAGATTTCAAGTAGTTACTTGTGAGTTTCTCCTTCGCACTCATTTATGAGACGAGTGATCGCACTTCTCAACCCTGCTTTAAATTTCAATCGTTTTATTTTTCTACCCCGTTTTTTTTTCCTCTTATTTGTCGATCTTTTGATTTTAATTTCTGTTAATTCGGTTTAGATTTTCTGCTTTAATTGCCTTACGTTCGGCTTTGGCGACTGTTTTCTGTTATTTCAGCAATCAGAATGGCGTCTTCGTGGCTCCAATTTAAACCTTCTGGGCGGGGTGGGAGGGCTGGCTTCCTCCAGGACCAATCAGATTCTTTTCTTTCTTTATTCATATAAACGTTGATTTAAGATATTAATCTCTTTTCTAGAAAGCATTTTTTTAATGTAAAATCTTTCTATGAACTTTTATTGTTGTAACTTGTATTATTTTAATATATCGAATTGTTTGACAGTGTTCGTAGTTTTTTGTTGATTTCTTTATTGTTTGGTAATTTGTTACTGCATTTGTAATTTTTACTTTTTATTTAATTTAGTTGTTTCTTCAGAATCTTTGTATTATTCTGTGTTTTGCATTATATTCTTGGTAAAAAAAATACATTCTAGCTGCTCTATATTTTTTTTCTGGAAAATATTTTTTTTGTATCGTTATCGTTATTTATTTTACTAATTCCATTATTTTATGTAGTTATTTTCTCAATCTTGTTTAATATGCTTGTATTTTGATTATTTCTGTTGTTTATTCCTTTGTTTGTACAAGTTTGGAGTTGTATTTAAGTCTTTCTCTCTTTTCTTGTTAAGTTTCCCTGTTTGTGTTGAATAATTTTGGCTTTTAGGGTAAAAAAAAAATATATATATTATTCACCTTCTAAATCTCTTGAAAAATGTACATTTATTATAAATTTGGTTCTTGTTCAGAAAGCAGATGCCACTTGGTTGTTTCACAATAATTAAGATTAGGTTTATAAGTAGTTTTCACATTTCTGTTAGAGAAAAGCCAAGCAAAATGACACCTTTTATTGGCTAACTAAAAAGATTACAATATGCAAGCTTTCGTGGCAACTCAGGCCCCTTCTTCAGGCAAGATGTAATGTTTTGCATTTCGTTAAGAAGAAAATGTCGCTGTCCATGTGTGCCAGTTTCTTCCACCGGGTCTTCAATTCCATGTAGTTGCGGTACATTTCGGTGTCTTGTATGTCTGTAGTACCAGGGTGTTGTACCGTGTTAGCCATTATAAATGTACTGAGAAGTCTAGCAAAATAACACCTTTTATTGGCTAACTAAAAAGATTACAATATGCAAGCTTTCGAGGCAACTCAGGCCCCTTCTTCAGGCAAAATGTAATCAACATTTCTGTTATCATTTTAGCCGTAAAATAGTGACTTAACATCGGGGACCTATTGTATTGACCATAAGGTTAGTGTTTGGGTGAGGGGAAGGCCGTCTGCTTTCTGAACAAGACCCTTTGTGTTTTAAGTTAGGCGTCTAATTCAAATGTATTTTATTTTTTCTGTTCCCAATTGTGTATTTTGTATTTATATACCAAAAACATTTTTAAATAAATAAATATATAGTTGTTATTTAAATCCTAATTTTGTTTTTGTGTATTCTTTTGTGCAATTATACATTATTTGCTTTTCTTTATGCTCATACATTTTTTTTTTTAAACAAATCTCTAATTCATAAAACTCCTTTAAGTTTCCTAGTTTTCTTTATCTGTGGGTATATCCTTTTTCTTTAATCCTCTTTTGTAGCAGTTATTAAGTTGATAAGTTTGTATATTCCCATAAAGTTTGCCCTTTATTAACTGTGTGATTCTTCAGTACCTTTATTAGGCTTAATTTCTTTTTTTTGAAAATCTTCTTTTTTCTTCTTATTGTAAATTCATTGAGTTTATTTTTATTGATTTATTTATTGTTTGACAGATAGATTGATTTTCTGTATTATCTGTCTTGTGAGTCTGTATTCTTGTTTTCTATGTTTCTGCTGTAGTAGGCATTTGAATTTCCCCATGGAATTAATAAAGTTTATCTAATATAAATATCACAACATTATATCATATTTATTTGATTTATGCTCTTAATTTTCATTGTTTCAAAAAGTGCACTTCTCTTTAAGAAATTCTGTACAGTATTTAGCACTAATAATTCTTCCATATCTTTGTTCCTCTTGTTGAACTTCTTTAACTTCACCCTTATTTGTATTTGGTACCCATGGGGCTTCCCTGTAGTAATCATCTTTGTTTCACTTATTTTACTTATATGCTTAATTTCAATGGGCTCTCTATTAATATATCACAATTCTTTTCAAGATTTCTTGCTGTATTTATAATAGTTTTTCAATTGTCTCTATAGAGTATGTCTTTCTTGTTTTATAGATGGAGTCCTTTCCCCTTATCCCTGAGTGTTGTTTTGGAAGGTCCATCTGTCCTTACACAAGTATCAGGACTCTTCTTAAGGTCACTGTTTTATTGAGGTAAGTTTATATTATAGGTAGGTTTGTTCTGTTTCTTATATTTCTTATCTTCTTTCTTAATTTATCATTTTTTAGGCTTTTGTTATGGTAGGAACATTCTGGTATCCTTTTGTCTTCCTAATGAGGTAAAATGTGAACTTTTTGGAAAGAACTCTAAATATTATGTCTGGTATATATATAATATATTCCCAGGCTAATACGGTGGAGCACTTTAAAAAACTGCTTAAAACCCATTATTTTAACATGGCTTTCTTATAGCTTCATTTTAGTGTAACTCTGATATTCTGTATATGCATTTAATTATCATTTTTATCATGGCTCTGCAATCTGTATTAAACCCTACTTTCTTTGCTGTTCTTTTTCCAGTTTTTTGTGGTGGCGATCTGCACCACCACCACCACCTGATCAAAGCACCATGCAGACCCTTCTGGATTGAAGGCCAGATGTCCACATGACCATCATCATCATCTAATTCTTCCATGTGAATCCTGAAAGCTATGAGGACTATGAGGACTGATTGAGATCATTGATGTTAGGTAGAATGTCAAGTTGGGGTTGGGTGGTTTTGTGGCCTTGGAACCCCTGCAGATTTTTTTTTTTTTTCTCCAGCCCTTTGGAGTTTATTTTTCTGTTCTCCTGTCCATTGAACCTTACTGTATTCCTTGTTACTTACTATTGCCTAATCTTATATTTATATTTTTTCTTTCTTCATCTTGTAAAACACTTTGAGGTACATCATTTGGATGAAAATGTGCTATGCAAGTAAATGTTGTTGTTGTGGTTGTATTGCTCATCACCTGCCTAATACCATCCTAAAACTGTAACCAATGGCAAAGTGGCTTCTAAAACGTACTGAATTAAGGGTCTGAAAATGAATATGAATGAGAGATTTCAGTTTTTGTTTTTTTAATAAATTTGCAAGACTTTCTAAAAACACCTTTTCACTTTGTTTTTATGGGCTATTGAATGAAGACTAATTGGCAAAAATGGCAAATGTATTAATTTAAAGTTAAATGTACAACACAATCAAATGTGCAGAAAATGAAAGAATATAAATATTTTCTCAGTCCACTGTTTGCAGATGCTGTATATTGGGCCCTGTAGGGGGCATAGTGGACCCCAAACCCTACATACAACTAGACCAGGAACAGTTCTGGTTTCAAATGAACTTTTTTATTTAACATGTTTCTTCCTCTAAATCAGCAAAATTCTATGCACCAATCAACCTTTCGTTTCTTAAATTTCTTTCCTTTACATTTTCTTCCAATCCCCTCAGGCAAGCATTGTCCATCTCCTCTCCCAACTTCCCAACATCTGGCACTGGTGGCACCCACAGACCCCAAGAGGGCAGCCCTATGGATCCACAATTCCCATGCTGTCCTATGGGTGTCCAAACTGGGGCTCACCAAAAGGAATGCTGACACCAAGTGTACTGAGGGACCACCGGAACATGAGAGGCAGCCTCCGAGTGTTCTTCTTTTCTATTGGCCTCCCAAACATGTTATGGGTTTCTCCTATTGATGTTGGGATGCCAGCCCCAGTCTACCAGCTGCCACAGTGCACCACCATGCAAGCTTTCTGCCATGCCTCTCCTAATGACCATCCATTATACTGGCCTCCTAGCCAGGTAAGGGAACAGGGTCAACCAGTCCTACCATTCAATCATTACTCTGTATCTATATCTATATCTATATTCAGTTTACTTCAATTGAAATAAAAGGGAAACCCCCAAGGTTTTTTCTTCAGAAATTTTATTCATTCTCAGCTTTTCCACATAATCACCATTGATCCTCAATGCTATTTTGCAACATGGACATCAGAAAACATTCCCAAAAATCATCTTTTCAGCATTGCCAGCTCTTCTTTCACTATACTGATCATGTCATCTTGATCTTTGTAGCATTTTCCAGGCATGTCGGCCTTGATTTTGGGGAAAAGCTAGACATCACAATGGGCCGGGAGCCTCATGTATAAACGGTGCGTACGCACAAAAATGTTGCATAAGCCCAGCGTCAAAGCAGTGCTACTGTACCAGTGTGGTTTCCCTTTCTTTTTTAGATCCTCATCCCTGACATGGCTTTATAAATACACTGAAATTAACCGCATATTGTTTATTAGTTTAATGCATCTTGTAATTAACCTGTAATAATATAATGGTCCACAAAATGATCAAACTATTCTAAATACTATAGCTGCTTTAGCGTTGTTACTCTCACTGCACCTTCTTCTTCTTCTTTCAGCTGCTCCCGTTAGAGGTTGCCACAGCGAATTATCTTTTTCCATATTACTCTCGTTGCACCACTCGGAGTATTTATATCATTCTGTCTGAGTGTGGAATCGCAGATCTACAGCAGCTGATCGGAAAGAGAATTATTGGTATACAGCATCAAGCACATGCTGCCTCAGTCATGCTGTCTACTGAACTGCTCTCATACGACGGAGCCTTTCCTCGCGGTTCAGAAACAGTTTCATCCCAAGAACTATAAGTGCTCCTTGTAGAACGCTTTGTACTTATAAGTACAATTACCTCACTGTAAACTTGCGATACAGTTATAATATTGCACAACCTGAGCCACTTTATAAAGCGCGTATTTACATATGATGACGATATAATTTTTAAGATGAAATGCAGCAGAATATGTTTATTACATTATACAGATAAAACTTTAATTTAATTTAAGTAATCTATATGTTAAATAAACATGTGAGGACACATTGTCGCAGTGCTAGCGAGGAGCTGGCACTCTGTTCACAGATTGTTCCTGCCTCCTTCCTGTATTCTTGCTGGGACTGGCGCGACAGTGGATGGATAGAATAATTAAACATGTACTACGAAGATATTTCAATGTTCCTTAAACGTTTTGAAGAATCAGCGTTCTAAGCTTACAGATGGCTTAATGTCTATTACAGAGCTGATTGTGTGGCAATTGGGTACTTGGAGAAAGAAAAGTAAAGACGGGAATTGGGGGTTAGCACGTTTGAAAGAGACAGTACTGCTGCAATACATTATTTCATCAAAGGTCGCGCACAGCGCAGCAAGCATCTTGCGTGAGACATGAACAATCACTGCGCCACCGTGCTCCCATGTTTAATAACATGCTTTAACTCCTATCAACAACAACATTTATTTATATAGCACATTTTCATACAAAAAGTAGCTCAAAGTGCTTTATATAATGAAATCATCATGAAAATGACATCAAGTATACATCTCAGTATTTTAATTATTCAGAGAGCTGTAATATCACGAATGTAATGGATTCTGTGTCCTGTTGGAGGAAGAGAAAGCTGGTTTAAGAAGCACGTAGTGATTCACACACATAGAGCACATAGAACAAAGCATTTAACGTGCTACTTTAGTTACGATGGGATTTGAGAAACTAGTAAATTAAATGATTTTAAGAATAAGTTTATGATGTTCTACTTTAATGACAAAATAAACGATGTGATTAAAGTGGAAATTTAGAGATTAAAGTTGACATTTCGTGCTTTTTACCCACTGTGTGCCTTTTTTCTCTCTACCCTAATAAGCTTTCATATGACACTCAGACGGTGGGCTACAACTCGCCTTTTCACAGCGACTTTGATATCTGTCTACTTCTTTTTTATTTTGGGCACTGTGCGACTTTGTGAACCTGAGCTTTCAAGTTTCTCTGACACTCTATGTCACTCGATCAACTTCCTTTTGTTGTTTATACCACTGTTTAAACCAACAAATTGTACGTTTTCCTTTGCCTCCACTTGGTATTCGCTGAAATTCTTCTATATCTCCCCGTGCTTTTGTCATTGCCATTTCACAGAACGCTGAGCTTAAAGGCTATTTATATTTATTTGCATATTCAAAGAGGCCTAATTCTGGGAGGAGACAAGGCGGAACAGCAGGCACGTTACTTTTCACACTGGCCGGGATTTATGTAGCGGAAGAACTTGGAACTTGGCGTTCACACAGATTTATGCATCTGGATTTTTTTGTGCGTAAGCACATTTCCGCTTTTGTGCTTACGCCATGTTATAGTGTGAATTGTACGCACAACGTTATGCATGAGGCTCCAGGTCATTTGAATAGGGTGGGGCATCCAAATGGTTGATCTCAGAGGTGTGCATTAACAGTATGGTCTTGGTGGCTCAATGCTCAAGAGTGTTGTCATGGTGATGGAACCAGTTACTTAACTTGCACTTGAAGCGACCTCTGTTGAGATTTTGGAAACTTCAGCCAGCCATTTCTTTATGTAGACCTCTGATGACACAATCTGGCCTTTGTCAGAAACTTGTTTTTGGAGTCTTGGTCCTTTCTTCAAGCACTTTGATGTTGATGTGGGGCTTTTCAATAATGATCTTCTTCACATGGGCAACAGTTTAATTCAATGTCCTGGAGAGAGTCCCTCTCTAATATCATATTTGGTTCTCAAGTGACATATTTGAAGGTGTGCAAACCAATTCTGGAGAGTTCTCTGAGGCAGTGCTTGGTTACTTCTTAAAGCTTACTGCCACTAATGAACCACAATGACAATGGTAGAGCATGAATACTTGTTTGTTCTCTTTGGGGAAATTCATTCATGGTTATTCACCATGTTCATTTCTACCTTCATTTGTTGTCTCCATGATGACTTACGAAGATTCTCTGAAAAAAACAACCATAGACAGCAAATTCAAACGTCCATGTGAACTGACATTTGGAATTCCCCTTATATATATAGTCGGGGTTCATAAATATCTTTTAAGTATCTTCTCACTGAAATTTATTGATTCTGTACAAATCTATTAATTCCATCACACACTATCATCATTCTTCTGCATCTGGTAAAGATGTTTTGTGGCACCCTCCTTGCATATACAGTAGATGTTATGTAATTGTATTAACAAAGTACCTATTTGAAGTATCGTTATATATCAATATTTATTTCTTTTGTTTTAAGCCTTGTGCATTTAGGATAGAGCCTTAGGGGAGGCACCCCTTCTGTTGCAGCTGAAGGACTGCCACCTGGCCTTTACTGTATATTGGGCCTTAAGGGGACAGTTTGGTGTGCTTCTAATTGTGGAGTTTTGACAGAGAAATTGTAAATTTGTAAATAAAGCCACTAAGGAACTCAGTTGTTCTTATTGTGAGACAGAGTTTTCATAAGTTCCCGCCCCCATTTCTTGAGTTTTTGAAATTACAACCATATTGCTGGACCTGTGTAGACTGTGAAGTCTTCTTCTTGAGTCTGGGGACAAGCTAATTTGTGTAGATAAGGCCTAAACTTTCTTCAGACCAATGTAGAGTGCAAGTCTACCACCATTTTGAATTTCACAAACTAGAATTTTGTAATAATAGGAGCTTCTGCCCCCTGGTGGAAATGCATGTTTTGCCTTGCTATGATGATGAGTGTAATTTTTACCTGAATTAGTTGTTCGGTTAATACATGTAAGAACCAGTATCTGCTTTGTAATGCTATCTTAATTCTGTACTGTGGTATGCAGTGGACTTCTAGCTAAAATTTGCCGCACATTATTAGTACTATTTAGAGAAAACATGGCATTAATATGGTTATGTATATAGCATAGTATGTTGAAACACAAATACAACTTTTGTATTTTGTATTGTTTGGATGTATTATTAATAACTATTGACTTTGACTTCTTGATATCTGCACAAACTGACACTGAAACTCTTAACCTGGTCTGTCCTTTACAATCACAAATATGGCTTTGGCAGGATAATCTCTGTTGTGAAATTGATCCTTTTCCAGTATTACTTGGACATCAAGCTGCCGGGAGTCAACCATTTCTTGCATTTCTTAATATTCATGCAAATATTTTGCATACTATTTATTATAACTCATTACAATGTCCTCCAAAACTTTATTGCATATTTAAATTAAAGCATCTGCACATTGTATTTTGGTTTCAAGTTTGATAGCAGTATACAAATTGTCTATTTTTTTCCACTTAGTATTGTTATTCAATGTATTCTGAAAATCAGAAAGTGTTGGTGCAAAGTGATTTACATGCAAATGCAAATATAGTAAAAGCAGCAAAATAAGTCTTTGATTTCTATCCACAGGCTTAGAATATATAAATATTTATGAGCATGTCATCTTGTTGACTATTGAAAATGTTTTGCATTGTTTTATGGTAACTGATACATATATTTTTACAAAATCCATCTTTTTTCTACAACAAAACGCGTGTTCTTTTTATATTTTTTCCTTCCAATTTTTTCAAATAAAGATTTTTTTTCTGCACTCTTCTGTACCTTGTCGCAGATGGGTGGGGGGCGACCCAGCTGGGACACCCAGGAGGACCGGAGGAGGGCTCACGCCTCCCCCAGACCATGTGGGGGCGACCACCCTGGTGCCTATGGGGACCACGGGTACAGAGCGTTGAAGCTCAACCCTGTAGGGGCACGTGGTCACTGCCAGGGGGCGCCCCAATGCCTTGGAAGCCCTGGACCTCAGCACTTCCGCCACACCCTGAAGTTCTGGGGGGAAGAGGAGCAGGGACACCCGGAGTGCTTCCTTGGATGCAGCCGGCACTTCTGCCACACTGGGGAGTGCCGGTGAAAGAATGCCAGGAAGCACCTGGAGCACATCCAGGTGTGTATAAAAGGGGCCGCCTCCCTTCATACAATGGCTGGAGTCGGGTGTGCAGAGGACAAGGTCTTGGAGGAGGCAAGGAGGCGGCCTGAAGAGGAAGAAGGCATTTGCTTGGTGGCCTGGACTTTGGGGTTGTGTGCCACTTATTGTAAATATGGAACTGTCTATTAAACGTGTGTTGGGTGAGTCGAACGTGTCTGCCTGTCTGTGTCCGGGCCGGCTGCCACAACCTAGTAAATTTCATTTCTTGGCAGTGTCAACCCCAGATGAGAGAATCAATGGATGCAGTGCAGTATTTGGGGTGCCAAGCTGACCTGTTTAATTAATGGAAAGAAAAAAAAAGGTCTTGTGTGTGAGAGAATAATTTGGAGGTAACAATAGTTAAGTATTTTGGTTTGCAGTGCATGTTGAAATAATAAGCATTTGCTTTAGGAATGTCATGAGGAGAAGTACTGGAATGGTTAAGTAAATAAAAGATAACAATGTATGAGGAAAATGGTTGATGTAATACACAGAATGCACTGGGGAATGATTAAGAGATCAGCAAATGTCCTGTGAACAACCAGATTGGACACTTGTCACATACACAGAGATTTCAAGGGTAGTAGTTGAACTTAAGAGATATGAGAACAACAAGAGTGGGGTAGAATGGACTTTTATTTGGATAGGTTATTTGGGTGGAAGCCAATTAACCAATCAGAGTACATGTCAGGAATAACTTATGTAAATTTGGTTGTTTATAAAAATGGACCTTTTTTGATCATTCTATAGCAGATTACTGTGATGAATGCTCCCTCTTCAGCATTTGCTGTAGAGTAAATAAAAGATGCAAAGGACAGGTTTCTTCCTGCCTTTTTTTGGGCTCAAAGAGGTTTTATCAATCTTGTCTTATTAGAGGATATGTGTCTTTCTTTGATTAATATGTTGGTTTCTTCTAAACATAGGACACAAAATACATTTGTGCTTCTCTCACTTTGTAAAAATGTTTGTATTCAGAGAACTCAGTCTCCTAGAGTTGTTTGTGTCAAAAGATGAACTTCCTGTCTCACTTCTCTGGTTATATTGACCTGCTCCGGGAAGGGATGTGGCTTAAAACACCCAGCAGGGCATGGCTAGGCACCATCTTCTGGCAACTGCTCCGTGCTGTGGAGGAAATAAGAAAGATGCTTAGCTATAGCAACGACTCCTGCCTGTTGGTGGTATAACTCAGCATACCTGAGCCATCCAGGAGGTCTCCAAGCATTTATGTGTGACAGCAGAAAGGTGTTTATGAATCTCACTTAAAGTTCCTTTTACTGTTACTCATCCTGCTGTCTGAACTGTTATTCTGCTATATTATATTTATTTGGATGATGATTCTGTACAGATAGACTGACCCAGCTATGGGCACGGGTGCTTGAGCCTCTCTGTATAAAACTAGTTAGGCGGGAGAAAACATGACAACACCTCTTGAAAGGCTCAAGGATATGAGGAGCCAGTAGAGTAAGTAGTAGTCTGTGTTATCTTTTTAACATAAAGCATCTGAAAGTGATACTCACTTTGAAACAGTCTTTATAAAATATGGACCAATTGGTATAAAGGTACTGGGCATAGCTGCATCACCATGTGGTACGGCAACACTACTGCTATGGACAGCAAACACCTGCAGAGAGTGGTAAAGACTACTGAGAAGATCACCAGGACCCCACTGCCCTCTCTGCAGAGCATCTACAACTGTAGAGTCTGCAGGAGAACTGCCTCAATCCTCATGGACCCCACCCACCCCCAACACGAAATGTTCACAATTCTACCCTCAGGCAGGAGGTATAGAAGTATGAAATGCATGACTTCCAGGCTAAAGAACACTTTCTTTCCCAAGGCCATTAGACTTCTAAATAGCTGACTGGAGTTTATAACTGTGCTTCACCTCATTCTATCTACTACACACAACTGTATTTGACTTGTCCATCACACACCTACCTGCACAATTACACTTTATACTTCTATTCTGTTTTTATACTTTATGCTGCCTCTGTTACTTATTATCTATCTGCTACTTATTATTTATGTTTATCTTTATATGTTGGGTTTGTCATTTGGTGTGGACAGCAAAGAAAGAATTTAATTGTACAAGGAAACGTGTTTCCTTACTGCGCACAAGATAATAAACTTTAAACTTGAACTTGATAGTGCCATCATCACCATGTGATCCCTATGTCTGTGTGGGTTGTTTATAAGGTTACTTTACTTCCCAAATCTACATATTTGAGGTTAATTGGTGATTGTAAATTGGCCTTAAATAAATGAGCATGCCCTGCATTTGACTGGCACACTATTCACTGCTATTTGCTGCCTTCAGCCCAATAGATCCTGGTCTCCTGCCGTCTCTAAACTAAATGAAGATGTATTGGTATAGAAATACAGTACAGGCCAAAAGTTTGGACACACCTCCTCATTCAATGTGTTTTCTTTATTTTCATGAC
>JANRMT010062823.1:5681617-5696878 GCA_026402145.1 Polypterus bichir lapradei
GATAGATAGATAGATAGATAGATAGATAGATAGATAGATAGATAGATAGATAGATAGATAGATAGATAGATAGATAGAAAATGAAAATGTAATTTGTGCAGTTGTATCATTGTCTGTGATTTGCTTTATGCTATCCTCACTAGTCTGCTAGAGACATTCAACTAAAAGCGTCACTGTACGGAGTACTGTTTGAGCATTTCCTTTAAATAACAGTTGAGATGACTCTTATAATGGTTATAAAGGACATCATTTATTACAACAGATTAAATATCGAATACTGAAGAATATAAAGATGCTTTACTTATAAAAGCTATAATAATTTGATTAACATAGCTATTAAGACACACCAATCACAACAAAGAGAATAGTGTAGCCCATTTTACCTCTTGGTTTTGTATAAATAGAAAGGCATCAAAATATCAGGATTGATTTAAAATCTTTAGTAAGACATTTATCATTGAATATAAATGACAAATGTCTTATTTAAGCAATAGCCCTATGATCTGCCATTTCCTGAACTTCGTTTTAATGAAAAAGACATTATGTTCAGCTGAGAAAAACAGCTTTTTTTGCCAGCTTTGTTTCTGGGAATTTTTGACCTTTGGTTTTGCTTTTTCTATTTTGCTCGTCTCGTACTATTGAATGGATCCCTGCTGTGTCCAACCAGCGCTACTTGTTTTGCCTATTAAGCATCACCATCTCACTTTATTAATAATGCTAACCTTTTCAGCCTATTTTTTTTTTTGGATGGAGGGGGTGGGAGGAGATTGAAAGCATTCAGACACTACCAAGACTGGCAAAGACTTCTTGATACTTAAAACAAAGTTTCACAAAATAAATGATTGGATAGAATTTTAAAATGTCATTTGTTCAAGCATTAATAAAGGGCTTTAGGACACATCAGTAGTCTGAAATATGATTATGATCATTTAATCATAATGCACATAGAGAAAAAGACAAAATCTTCCACAAAAATAAATTCATACTGCTTCTAATGTTTGTTATCCTTTCAAGCATTACCTCCTGAGCCATAATAGTATATATTTTTGTGTGTTTTCATAAGGGGATCATTTATTTAGCTTAGGGCCATGGTTGAGTGCGCACTTTATTTGGAATGCAGATGTAATGGATTACCTCTCCTGGCCATTTAGGATGGAATTGTCCCCAATTGAGAAAAAAAGAATGATGAAAAAAATCCCCAAAGCACTGATGCTGCAAGGTGAACAAAAAAAAAGCAAATAATACCAAACTAAATAAGCTTACAAAGCAATAAAAATGCAAGTCTATGGAATAAATATTTGCTCTTTTTTTCCCCTCGATTAAAAATACAAATTGTTATTTTAAACAGAAACCAGTCCTTTCTGGGCATCCGCGCCATGCAGCTAATTAGAGGGCTGCTACATCTGCGTGGGAATGCATGCTCTAGCAGTCAAGCTTATTACTACCTGCAAAACCCAGCTGCCACTCGAGAAACCTGGCATTACCATTAGCCTTCAGAAAGGGATTGGGAGATTGAAAACTGTAAGCTTCATTGCTAATAGGTTCTGAACCATTTCTAATCTGCTGCAACTTGTTTTCCTAGTGCAGGAAATGAGTTTTCCAAACAAATATATTTTATCTTGACATAAGGACTGAATGCTAAATGCTTATTTTTTTCCCCCTTCAGCTTACTTGCTTTTCATTGGTGATAAATTGTTAAGCCTTCATAGGAGAGCACACTGCCAAAATAATTTCACTAAAAAAGCTTGTGCCGAGAAGTGAGGATTTTTTTGTTATGTAAATTTTTTTTTTCTTTTGTTATTTTAATCGGATAGTGCATCTCATAATAGGAATATAATGCAGATCTATTATTAGGAAGCATTATGCTCCAAGTAAAACTAAATGGTTGTATCAAGACTGCAGTGTGATAACTGCAAATTTAACTAAACGTTAATGGTGTCCAATTTCCCAGAGTACTTAACTTCACCATCTAATATCTGTTTCCAGAGATACATTGGCCATCTGCTGTTCCCAAAATAGAAAGTTATTGTGTTATCAGTTATTTTGTATGTTTTTTTTCATCATTATTATTATGTAATAAAGCTCAAGGACAAATCTTGCAGCTCTTTATCGTATTTAAAACAGAGCACAAAAATTTGAATACATCCATCCATCCATTATCCAACCCGCTATATCCTAACTACAGGGTCACGGGGGTCTGCTGGAGCCAATCCCAGCCAACACAGGGCACAAGGCAAGAAACAAATCCCAGGCAGGGTGCCAGCCCACCGCAGAATTTGAATACAGTAAGAAACAATTCCTTAGCCATAATTTTGCATTTATTCATTTACAATGGTGTCCTTATTGAACACTCTTTGCATCTTTACATGGTGCTGAAATGTTTAGTCCAATTTTTTGGGCCACACGTGAGTCGGATCCTATAAAACAATAACCAGGCCTGGATGAGGAGCCAGTCCAGTGCAGTACACACTCCCTCAAAAACCCACTTTTACCTATGCCAGGGGAATCTGGAGTTGTGCTATAATTTAGCTTGCACATCGCTGGGATGTGGGAGGAAAACATGACATGATAATAATGGGGTATCTGAAGGCCAGTGTTTCAATGAATTTGAATTACTCGATTTACTGTCTGAAATGTTGTGCCCTGTTACCATAACTTTGTTTGGTTTATTTATTTATACAGTAAGAACAAGACAATAATAAGAAGTGTTGGGGCACCTATAGGCAAATTCTACATAATTGAATTTCAAAAATAAATAAAACGCAATTCAGGAGCATTAAAGTAACGTCTTTTCATGAGGTCACTGGAAAGAGGTGTGTGGTGCTCCTGATATCTATGCAAAAGGACGAAGGTCCAAGTCTTTAGAGTCCTGGTGCTTCCTGTCTTGCTATATGGTCACGAGACATGGACGCTATCCAGACGAAGACTGGACACCTTTGGTACTGAGTCTCTTCGGAGAATCTTTGGGTACCGTTGGTTTGACTTTGTGTCGAATGAGTGGTTGCTCATGAATGAGGCACATTACTTGCATTGTGAGGGAGCATAGTTACGGCACTACGGACATGTGGTGCGTTTTCCAGAGGGTGATCCGGCTCATAAGATCCTCATTGTTGGAGACCAGAGTGGCTGGACCAGGCCAAGGGGTCGCCCATGTAACAGCTGGCTGTGGCAGATAGAGGGTCATTTCCGGAGGGTGGGACTGGACTGCATGTCGGCCAGGGGAGTTGCAAACCGGGATCCCGAGTTGTTTCGTCGTGTAGTGGGTGCGGCAACACACTGTACCAGTGCATGCTTCCCGACTTTTCAGACAGGAGTCCAATACTTTACTGACTTGAAGATGACAGAGCTTCTAGTTATAATCGTTTCCAGCAGGAAGACGCAGGTCCAGGTGGATGGACACCCAAAATGGCTTCACTGGTGGAAAACTTGTCAATCTTCCAGTTTGCAAAAGGATGAAAAGAGAAGATGTTATCACACAGCGCCAACCTCTGGAGCGGAGAAGAAATTTCATCACTAGAGCCCTTAAACTGTCTTCTAAGTGCATGCGGACAGTCTTCTATTTTCTTTGCTTTACTTCAACCCAGTTTACCACCAATTGAAGATCACAGCTAGACAAGGAATGACAATCCAACGCTCTGTAATGCTTGTAATCAACAGTCAAAGTGAGACACTGAGTGTAAGCATTTACCTATTTAATTTACTATTTGCTACCTCACTAGCAAACCTAGTTTTTCCTTTCCACCTTCCTCACATATTGATTGCATAGCAGAAATTAAATCCTGGTTTTCTTCATATTTTCTTAAATTTAAATAGTGACAAAACTGAGGTTCTCCTTATTGGTACAAAATCAACATTATCCAAAACTTATAGTTTTTCATTTGTTATTGATAATTCCTCTGTCTGGTTGACAGACGAGATTAGAGAGGAGTCCCCGTGGACTATGATGTTTGCTAATGACATTGTGATATGTAGCAATAGTAGGGAGCAGGTTGAGGAGACCCTGGAGAGGTGGAGATATGATGAGGAGAGGAGAGGAATGAAGGTCAGTTGGAACAAGACAGAATACATGTGTGTAAATGAGAGGGAGGTCAGTGGAATGGTGAGGATGCAGGGAGTAGAGTTGGCAAAGGTGGATGAGTTTAAATACTTGGGATCAACAGTACAGAGTAACTAGGAGTGTGGAAGAGAGGTGAAAAAGAGAGTGCAGGCAGGGTGGAATGGGTTGAGAAGAGTGATTTGTGACAGACAGGTATCAGCAAGAGTGAAAGGGATGGTCTACAGGACGGTAGTGAAGCCAGCGATGTTATATGGGTTGGAGACGGTGGCAGTGACCAGAAAGCAGGAGACAGAGCTGGAGGTGGCAGAGTTAAAAATGTTAAGATTTGCATTGGGTGTGACGAGGATGGATAGGATTAGAAATGAGGACATTAGAGGGTCGGCTCAGGTTGGACGGTTGGGAGACAAAGTCAGAGAGGTGAGATTGTGTTGGTTTGGACATGTGCAGAGGAGAGATGCTGAGTATATTGGGAGAAGGATGCTAAGGATAGAGCTGCCAGGGAAGAGGAAAAGAGGCTTCGCCTAAGAGAAGGTTTTTGGATGTGGTGAGAGAGGACATGCAGGTGATGGGTGTAAGAGAACAAGATGCAGAGGACAGAAAGAAATGGAAGAAGATGATCTGTTGTGGCAACCCCAAATGGGAGCAGGCAAAAGAAGAAGAAGAAGACTGATAATTCCTCTGTCTCCCCTTCCCCACAGGTTAAGAGTCTGGGTGTCATCCTTGACAGTACTTTATCTTTTCAGTCCCACATCAATAACATCTCTCGGTCTGCATGTTTCCACTTCCGTAACATTAATCATATTCAACCCCCCTTCACACCCCACACCACTGCTATCCTTTTTCATAGCCTTGTCACTTCTCGTCTCGATTATTGCAATTCCCTTTTCTTTGGTCTTTCTTACAAATCTCATTATAAGCTTCAACTGGTCCAGAATTCTGCTGCCTGCATCATTACTAGAACCCCCTCTATTCACCATATCACTCCTGTCTTGCAGCAGCTTCACTGGCTTCCGGTTAATTTCCGCATTGACTTCAAAATTCTCCTGTTAACATTCAAGGCTACCCACAGCCTTGCCCCTCCTTATCTGTCCGACCTCCTCCATGTTGCCATTCCCTCCCGCACCCTTACATCCTCTTCCTCCATCCACTTGACTGTCCCTTTCGTCCGTCTTACCACCATAGGGAGCAGAGCATTTAGTTGCTCTGCTCCCCAGCTCTGAAACTGACTACCATCTGAGCTTAGAAATATGGAATCATTCTAACTTTTCAAATCTAAACTTAAAACTCATTTGTTTAAGATTGCTTTTTCTCTTTGACTACAATTGCTCTGTCTGATTTGAAATTTTGTATTTTTAGTTTTGTTCATAATCTGTGTTTTTTCTATTGTTCGGTGTCCTTGAGTGTTTAGAAAGGCATCTACAAATAAATAAAATGTTTTATTATTATTATTATTACTTAAAATATTATGTTTATTTGCCTAATAACAAATAGCAGTACGAGATACACTGCCTGGCCAAAACAATCACCACCCGGATTTAATTAATCAAATAGGCAAGAACCTTCCATTGGATAAGTACTGCAGTGATTAATATGTTTCAGCTGGCAACAAGACATTTAACCCTAACTGATGCAGTGAGTAGCTTCTCACTTCTTAAACAACCATATCGAAAGACATACCCTGCGGTCTTGGAAAAGATGTTAAGCTGTTTCAGAAGGGTCAAATTAATTCCTGCATCAGACAAAGAAAACAACTACAGAGATTGCTGAAACTACTAAAATCGAGTTAAGAACTATCCAACATATTATTAAAACCTGGAAGGATAGCGATGACCTATCATCTTCGAGGAAGAAATGTGGTCCGAAAAAAATCTTGAATGATAAATGTGTGGTGAAATCAAATTGTAAAGAATCGACAGTAGAACTCACAGCTATTTTTAATAGTGGAAGTAAGAGCATTTCGACATGTATAATGCGAAGAGAACTCTAAGTATTGGGACTAAAAAGCTGCATAGCCTTAATTAAACCACTTATTAGTGAGGCTAATTAGGGAAAAAGCTTCAGTTTGCTAGGGAGCATAAAGATTGGACTCTGGAGCAATGGGAAAAGGTCATGTGGTCTGAGAAGTAAAGATTTACCCTGTTCTAGAGTGATGGGCGCATCAGAAGAGAGGCAGATGAAGTGATGCACCCATCATGCTTACTGCCTACGGTACAAGCCTGTGGGGGGCCATTTTATGATCTGGGGTTGCTACAGATGGTCAGGTATACGTTCAGCAACGTTATGTGCCCAAAAAATGAGGTCAGCTGGCTACATGAATATACTGAATGACCAGGATTTTCCATCAATGGATTTTTTTCCTTCCCGATGGCACCGGCATTTTCCAAGATTTCAGTGCCAGGATTCATTAGGCTCAAATAGTGTGGTTCAAGTAGCATGAGACATAATTTTCACACATGGATTGGCCACCACAGAATCCAGACCTTAACCCCATTGAGAATCTTTAGGATGTGCTGGAGAAGACTTTACTCAACAGTCCAACTCTCCCATCATCAATAGAAGATCTTAGCAAAAAATTAATGCAGATCTGAATCTGCATTGTCATCCCTGGTGGAGGATCACAGGAATCATGGGAAAGAGGGGCCCTTTCATCGGATTGGCTGGCCGAGCAACGTTTCAGCCGTGGAATGGCCAAATGGGGAGGCAGTTTGACGGATGAGGTCTCCAGCACTCTAAAAATATCAAAATCTTATTATGTGATATCATCTACTGTTACATTCTGCTCTGTACTTCTAAAATTTTTATTATTATGCTGTATTGAGGATTTGTTCTGTTCTGTGTATTGTATTGTATTGTATTGAACCCCTTCTTTTGACATCCACTGCACGCCCAACCTACCTGGAAAGGGGTCTCTCTTTGAACTGCCTTTCCCGAGGTTTCTTCCATTTTTCCCTACAAGGTTTTTTTGGGAGTTTTTCCTTGTCTTCTTAGAGAGTCAAGGCTGGGGGGCTGTCAAGAGGCAGGGCCTGTTAAAGCCCATTGTGGCACTTCCTGTGTGATTTTGGGCTATACAAAAATAAACTGTATTGTATTGTATCTGAATGGAAATAAATGTTGTGACATAGCATAAGCTTATCAAAACGATACCACGGTGAATCGTGCCATAATCAAAGGTAAAGGCAGTCCAACGAAACATTAGAGTTTGTGACTTTTTTTTGGCCTTACAGTATATAAGCAATACAAAATAATTTCCAACCTGGTTGGTTTATGTAGTCTTCATGTACTCTACATTTAGCCCCAAATGACAGTTCCCAGATGTCCCAGTGTCTCATCCAGATTCTTCTTATAGGCTGCTTCAAAAACATGTCTTTATCGTTTGTTTTGGATTCCCACAACTTTTTGCATAAAGAGGTTGTTCCTGGCTTCAGTTTTAAATGCACTTCCACTTAATTTCCACTAATATCCTGGTGTTCGTGATTCACCCTTAAACTGGAAGAGTGTTGCTGGATCTCTTTTATCAATGCCTTTGAGGATTTTGAAGATCTCGATTCGGTCTTCATGCAGTTCCCTCTGCTCAAGACTGAACAGTTCTATCAGATTATGGAAATCATCCCCACCTTCTAGCCTGCCTGCTGTCCTGCTGGGGTTGGCACTTCTTGGAACTTGGGGTTTAAAATCAAGTTTCCTTTGCCCACCTTTGCCTAGGCAGGCAGGCAGGCAGGCTGGCTGCCTGGCTGTGTCCCCCTTTCTTAAAACCTAACACCTGAGCCCTTCAACATGGGTGTGAGCCTGAGAGACTAACGGCCTTCACCCTTAACCGGTGAGCATGAAGCTTGGCTATGTTGTATCCCCTACAGGCTCTGAAAAGATGGAACAGCTGAGGGCAGCTTGTTTCTATCCGGTTTCCTACCAGGGACCTTTCGCATGTAAGGCAGAGTCGTGGCACGGAAGTTAAAGATCCGGAATGTTGGCCGTTCACATCCCCATTACTGCCAAAAGAGATCCTACTCTGCTGGGCCTTTGAGCAAGGCCCTTAACCTTCAATTGCTCCAGGGGTGTTGTACAATGGCCGACCCTGCACTCTGACCCCAAGGGGTATGCGAATACTAACAAATACCTAATACAAGAAATTATATAAGGCAAAACAACAAAAAAAGACGAATATGATAACCACTACACTAGAGGATCACAGGCTGAAACAAGGATAAGAATTTTGGGACGCCAACCCGGCCGTCCAATTACTTAATGAAACAAGCAAAAACAACGTCCAATGGGGTAAAAAAGAAACAAAAATTGCTGCCACCAGAATAATGTGGCTACTAAAATAAAGACTGCTTCATTTGCCATTAGGTTAGTGAGGAGCTCCTTTCCTGCTCCATCCTGGCGGTCGTGCTTTATGGCCTGGGGATGGGAAGGGGTGGAGCAGGTTGCCTTCATTTGGTGGTTTCTCTGCAGTGTGGAGGAAGATGAAAACAAGACAGTTAGCAGCAGGGCCCCCTCTTGGTCTGGGGTGGTATCACATATCTGGACCTCGGAGAGTCATCCTCTGATGTGCATGCGTGACATGTTGCACGGATATACTCAGGGATTTCCAGAGACAGAAACTTTATTCAAACACTTCAAGCAAACATAACCCTCTTTCAGGTGTGATCCGAGATCTGTGTCAACCCAGACGCCACAGCTCCGTCTCTCAATCAAAAGAACAGAAAATCTTCCTCTTCAAAGGCGCACGCCTCGGGAGCAGGAGCATCAAAAGGAGCAGAGGATGTCTGGGGGAAGAGGGACAAGGCAGTGAGATAAAAGGACAGCTGCAGTGCAGACTTTTAAATGTTTGAAGCCCCACGTAAGATGCAGATCATGCGGTATGGCAGCAGCAGGTTTGCAGCTGAACCAGGAAAGAGGAGATAAAAAACTGTGTTTTTTTCCCATTGAATCACTGCTTAAGAGGGTTTTTCAGAGGAGCGGCCAAATCCCCTTGCGGCTGCGTTCAGCATGTTCACAATATGGAAAACCAAGCAGCCTATTCTCTATATGTTTGGGATTGGGGTGTTCTCGTTGGGTCTATATGAGTGTTCCACCTTCTTCCATTGAATGTTAAATTAGCTGATGACTTTGAATAGCCCTGGGATTATGGAGTGTTTGGGTGAACTTGACTTCAGATGGTTTCTTGGTTGCAGTATGGTGCCTGGTGACTTCCATGGCCACTTTTGAAGTACAGTAGACTGATGCTTGTGCTTTTAGATTGAAGTGACAAAAGAGAGCGACCTGATTTAACCTTCATGCAATTGTGGATTGACATGTGTCTTGAATGACTATTAAATATTTCATTTGATGTTTTATTTAATCAACTTTTGCTTTTGACATTAAGTTCAAATTTGTAACATGCAAAACTGAAGGCAGAGGAGGATATTTCAATAATATAAAGTCCGACTAGCTAAATTTACATTTCAAAGGAATACACTTTGCCCTGTTAAAATTTCAACAAAAGGTACTTACACACGCTTTAAAACATAATCACAGGTTTAATTGTTCTTGAATTTCATTAACATAATCATTATGTGAATTCAAAACCTTTCTTTTCTTTCAGTTTTAAGCATTCTTCTATCACACCATAATTATAGTGCCTACCGCTGAGGAGAAAAAAAAAAATCATTCTGATTTGTAGAACACAAATTGAAGTAATGAGCACAGTTTCAGTGAACTCCAGTGGTTACTTATGTTTGCCTCACACTGTTGGTGCGATTAGCCGAAATTCAGTGTTTTGCCCTAATCTAAGGAACTTAAAAGCTTGTACCAGCATGGGCTATCACACGGGAGCAACTGCAATTTGTAAAAACAAAATCACAAAATATTTTTTTTTTTTATGACCTTGCAGATTAAATCAATGCATACAACCCCCTACAATTTGACAGAAAAAAAATTACATGTTATGAAGCCTGAGGTTTGAAATAATAGAAAGCAATTGAAAGTGCTGAATGGAAGCTTAATCAGAAGGGCTCTGCAGCGAACGAATGGCTGCTAAGGGTTAGTCATTATACTTCAGAAATTGTACTGCAAATCATTAGCTAGAACAGTTTTGGACAAGAATCATTGGGATAACTATGGCTAAATCAAAGTAAATTGCTCTTTATATGTTTCATTTATGCTTGAAGAAACATTTTTTGATGTGCTGTTATTAGGAGCAGGTTAGGCTGTGGCTCCCTGCAGCTTTGACACCCGGATAAGTGGGATATGGAAATGAACGGACGTCATTAAAGCACGCCTGTGTTTGTTTCTTAACACTGTGCTCTGTTTATAATGACATATATACGTAAAATGCTGCATGTAAAATGCATTAAACGTTACAAGATTAAAGTTTCTTGTAGTTATTAGGATAGCATAATGAGATGGGTGTTCAGGAAAACGCACTCAAATTTTAAACTAAAAACAAAGAATTTGGAAAGGATGACAAATAAAAGCTTGTGCTTTTAAATGCTTTTTTCAAATTCTTTGTGCTATACTGTTTAAATTTATCCCCTATTTAAATCATTTCTAGATATAGGTAATATTTGCTTTATGTCAAAACTCATGTTGTGAACAGCCTTCTCTGCAGCTTTAAATTTCATCAAATCTCAAAAATTGAATTTCACAGAAAGAAAGTTTATGACATTTACCAGCAGATGCTGCCAAAGTCTTTTGCCATGTGATCACTTTTCTTTAACAAAGTTAAGCAAATAAACAATGAAGACATTTTAAAAATGTAAATGTATGAAATATAAGATAAAAATGACAACACAAAACAAAAAAGAGCATTTTCAGAGAGTGTTCAGAGAAAAATGTAGACTGCAAATGCCTAAACAGACCTGGGGCTTCATTTTTAAAACTGGATTTGAGCATAAAAATATGCTCATGATAAAAAAAACTGAAAAAATTAGATTTATAAAAGTGGTGTATGCACATTTCTACATAACTGACCTTTTAGAAATCACATTTAACTCAAATGCCACCCTGAAACATCCTGTAGCTGCCATGGATGAAGGACTGGCATCCTGGCCCAGGATGGAGGATGAATGCTTGCCTGCCAGGAGGCCATAAAGGATGGGCTGGGCACACAGACATACCAGGAGCAGTTTATTCCCCCACCCAGCTGGTGGCAGTGTTCCTCAAGGGTTGAAACCGATTAAGACACCTGCAGGGTGGCATGGGAATTGGAGTCTGGAAACCCGGCCCTCTCATAGTCTTTGGGTACCATCGGAGGGTGCTGCGCTGCCAGGGGAGGACTGTCCTGGTTTCCACATGACCTGGAAGTGTGCCGAATGACATGAGTGTGAGTCTGGAAGCAGTTCCCAGGTCGGATTCAAAAGGGAACCTGCAGCCTCACTCGATGGAATCACAGTTGGGAGGCAGCGGGCAACGTTCTACTGGAGAGGAAGGAGAATTTGTATTTGTGTATTGTGGCTGTTGTTTGTGTAAAGAAGGTGTTGGCGACAAATAAAAACCTTTCATTCAAACTTGGAATTATGTGGGGTGATATTATATCAGCGGTTTGGGGCTCACTCAGTGGCACCCCCTTGTGGTTATAATCCATATGTGGAGCATGCTAATCAACCTCATATGTATGCAGTTAAACAACAACAACAATGTATTTCTTGGATAGCCCAAAATCACACAAGGATAGTCTCAATTGGTTTTTTGATAGCCCGCAGAGTTGACTCTCTAAGAAGAGATTGACACCTTAGCACCACACTAGTTCAGATGGAATGGAACCAGTATGAGGTTTTTTATGGTGGCTGGAGTGCCAATTCTGCCACCAATCCCCAAGTTTTTTCTCTGCAGGTTGTTTTCCTACATGCAGGGATGGATGCAGATTAACGTACCCAGGACGGAGCAATTGCAGGTTAAGGGCCTTGCTCAAGGGCCCAACAGAGCAGAGTCCCTTTTGGCAATTATGGGATTCGACCCGGCAACCTTCCGATTCCCAGTGCAGATCCCTAGCCTCAGAGCCACCACTCCACCTAATCTAAGAAAACAAGAAAATAATCCCCCCAAAAAAAAACTTGTAGAAAAAAAATATCAGAAAGAGACCCCATTCCAATTATGATGGGCAAACAATAGGTGTCAAAAAATGGGGTAAACGTCAGTCTGGGGGACAGTTTAGAAATAAGTGCTACAGAAGAAAGGAACAAAATTGATTACACACAAGTAAAGACCTTTAGAAGTTTTTGAATCATCCAGCGACTTGGTAACACATGCTGGTAAACCTACCAGCAGAGAGTCACAGTAGTCCTGACATGATAAGACCAAAGCCTGGACCAGGAGTTGTGCTGCACTCCACCAGATGCGGAGATGTCACCATCTCCAGCTGCATTTGCAAGCTGCAAAAACCTTGCAGTATTTTTATTTGAGGGATACATTAGCTGACCATAATGAGAATATTATGAAAATACTTTGTTGTTCTGCATAGATTTGTTATACATTCTGTCTTCACTTCTGGATAGACCATGTTAAGCTCGTTGCTGTGTAGTGCAGATCAGATGGTGACAGAGACAACAACATCAACAACAATATCAGACCCCCAGTATATTAAGCTGATCCATTAAGCTGATCCATCACAAACTCTGTGAGTGTTAGTTAGTTACAGTGATAGGAGCCCAGGAGATGCACAGAATCATAAAGAACTCACCATATAATTTAATCTCAGGGAGGCACGATGATGTAGTGGTTTAGCACTGCTGCCTCACAGCTCGGGTCACATTTTTGGCTCCAAACATTGACCTAATATAATTGAAAGACACTTCATGAGCCCTCAGGGATGCTTAAAAAAAACATTATATCATTATAATCCACTAAAAACTAGTTTAGGTTTACCTTCCCCATTCACTTCAATGCATTTTGCCGAGTTTCAAGAAATTCCTGATCATTTCCTCGTTTCCACAGAACTCAAAGAGTTCCCTTATCACTACTCATAATACGTTATGTCACCCTCCTAAGACTTTTCTGACAAAGGGTGGGTCTCTAAGGCATCTCTTGGACTGTATATCTTTTTAGGAGGTTCATCGGGGCAGGCCACAGTTTGTGAGACTCGAGGACTGTGTTTCTGATATGGATGTGAGCAACACTGGAGCACCACAAAGAACAGTCCTGTATCATTAACTCTTCACTCTGTACATCTCACACTACAAATATAACAGCACGTCATGTCACTTGAAGTAATTCTCAGATGATTCTGCACTTATGGGGTGCATCGACAGAGGATGGGAATCAGATGGAGAGTTTTGTTTCTTGGTGCAAAGAGAATTGTCTGAATCTTAACATCAGCTAAATCAAGGAACTGCTTCTTGACTTTCACAGCACCAAAGAACCTCTGTGTTCAGACACTGTTCAAGGAATGGATGCAGTGGTAGTTCACTCCTACCAGTACTTAGAGGTCCACATTAATCACAGGTTCAACTGGTCACAGAACACAGAGGAACTGTATACGAAAGGGCAGAGCAGGCTCTTCTTCATTAGGAGACTGCACTCCTTTAACGTGGGTAGTAACATCCTTCACATCTTCTACAACTCCGTGATGACCAATGTGATTTTCTATGCTTTGGTGTGCTGGGTTGGTAACATCACTTCAAGAGAGGCTCACCAAATCATCAAGCTGAATAAAAGGGCAAGCTTCATTATGAGATGCACTCTGGACACCCTGAAGGTCATAGTAAAGGAGAAAATGAAAATACAACTTTTTAAATTTTCTTCCTTTTTAGTCATTCTGCTATATATTTAGACCATAGTGGAGTGTGTATACAGTATATATATATTTATCTATCTGTTTACGTATTTATTTAAAGAGCTTCTATAAAATGCCAAAATTTTCCCAGGGCAAAGAAAGTTCTGAAGTTCTACCTAAAACAGGGATTATGTGTTCCCACCTATTGGCCAGGATGACTTGTAACCTTCTGCCTGGTCTAAATTGACATTGATTAGATACATTTTGATGAGAATAGGCCATTCATCTTAAACAATTGGACAATCCTAGTCACTTTGATTGCCTAAAATAACATTGAGTTAAGATTTCAAATGGCCTCCCTTCATCCTATTCCTGTTTATAACTACCCCTATCCTGTGTATATAGCATATATACAGTGTCATAGATTCCCAGGGATATGTCCCCGCTGGAAGAACCAGGGGACCGGAAATGGGGACAATATTTTCCCTGGAGCGCAGGTGGGTGGCCTACCTAGAATGCAGTGGGGTCACGGAGCTATGAAGCTCAACCCTCTGCAAAGATGGAGTTACCACCAGGGGATGCCCGGACAAGGTTGGAACCGTGGATGGCAGCACTTCCGCCACACCAGGAAGTGCTGGCAGAAGAAATTCCAAGGTCACCCGGAGTGCTTCCGCCACACAAGGAAGTGACGTTAGGCGGAGCACCTGGAGTCTATCCGGTTTATTATAAAAGGGCTCGCTTCCCTCAAGAAGTTGGAAGGAAGGAGACAAAACTTGTGAGGAGGGGAGAGGAGGTCATTGTGTAAAGAAGAGAAAGAGAAAGGACTGAGACTGTTGGCATTGTGGTATTGTGAGATTAATAAAAGTGTGCATTTTGGACTTTCTGGTGTCTGTCTATTTCAGGTGGCATGATTTTCACAACAGTATATATATATATATATATATATATATATATATATATAGTTACACACGAGCGCATGAGGAGCACCGCAATAAGCTGTGCCAGGGGACAGCGGCAGCATATTAACCTTTCTCTTCTTGTTTTCTCAGCAAGGACGTGGAGTCGCCGCCATAATACCGCCTGGACGAGCCAAAAAGCCACAACACTTACAGGTTCCTTTCTTCCCTCTGGTCCCCGTGTGATGACGATTTTCCTAGCATCCCACCATTTAATTTCCATTCCGACCCAATAAATTGTCCGTCTTCCCATCCCTCTACGTCTTTTGAGTTTTGTAAAGCAAAAAACGAATGACCTTCTGTTACAGTATATGGGGCTAAGAACCCCAAATCTTTATGCTGTGTCTGTTTCTCTGTTACAATATATATATATAAATATATATATATATATTATATGTATATATATATATATATATACACTCACCTAAAGGATTATTAGGAACACCTGTTCAATTTCTCATTAATGCAATTATCTAATCAACCAATCACATGGCAGTTGCTTCAATGCATTTAGGGGTGTGGTCCTGGTCAAGACAATCTCCTGAACTCCAAACTGA
>JANRMT010062823.1:5697278-5723240 GCA_026402145.1 Polypterus bichir lapradei
GGTTGGAGCACCAGGTCAGTGGCCAGTTTAAATGTTCCTCACATCAACCAATAGGCAACAGACACGTTACGTGGTGAGAATGTGAACTTGCAATTGAACCGCCAACAAACAACCACCCCTGCATGTTTGATCGGGCGCTGTTGGGGGTGGGGTGGGGTCACACTATGCTTGCATGTACATTATAGAACCTCCTCACGGACTTGATCTAGTTATGTGATAACTCGCCAGGGTTAGAGGGGGGTCGCTAACATTCTCTTATCCAAGAACAACCCAGTGAGGGCATTTAGCCCCGTCCCTTTCAGTTTGTGCATTATAAAAGGCAAGGTTGCCCAGAAGGAGGCGTCATTTCCACTAATAGTGACTCATTTGATGGAGCTCCAGTGAACAAACCTTATTTCAACTGCTACTTTATTATTGTGCCCGAGAGGGCATTTACTTTATCGCTTATAGGCATCCTTTTGCTTTGGACTTTAATTATTAGATGTGTGTGTGTGTGTGTGTGTGTGTGTGCATTCGTATATTTATATATATAACTGTTGGTTTGTTCATCTTATGTTAGGATGTTAGGAAGATTTTATTATCCAGACAAAAATGTGTTAATTTGTTATTGTATATCACAGACTAGGAGGTTTCAAGATAGTGTTCTTTTTGTTACCCTGTTATACTCTGTGACTTTGTGTACATCTTTACATAGTATTTATACAGTGTATACAACAGAAAACTTGCACTCTATCGGGAATCATTACATTTTACTCAATCTTCAATTGAACAATCGAAATGTCTTTTTTTCTTCAACTGAATAAGAGTAGCATGTTATACTTTAACGGAATTGTAAAATATTATTTATTAGAATGAATTGGGTGTTGCAGTATAATAATCTTATCTATTGGGTTGTTATGGCAACAAAAGATTTTTGCAGACATAAAAGGAGCCACTTTCTGGCTACAATGGATGCTTATCTTTAGTAGCTTTGACTGTTATTTACTGGGCTTTTTACTGCTATGGCAGTTTAAAACAGTAAGAAGTAAGTTGTCAGTCATGAGTTGTCATATTTTGGGAATAGTTCTTGGAGAAAAGACTTCAGTTTTTGCTAGGCTCAAAACTATTTAATCTATTTCAGCAATGAGTGCAAGGCAGGAAATGGCTAATCCACTGAGGGGGAAAATCTGGAATCACCAATTGAACTAACCTGCACATCTATAAAGGTATGAGAGAAAACTGGAATCAGAATGTCCAAACTCCAGCTCTGGGCAGCAGATCTAAGCATAAGTCATTGGATTCATGTGGTTGAGGCACTAACTATTGTGCTACGTTTTAATCCTTCTTGCAAGGGATATAGTATAAATGTAATATTTTTATGATTTATTGACACATACCGTATGTTAGACTATTCCGCTTGTAACACAGAATTCGTACGTTAAAATAACACTGATAGCTTGTGGTTGGCCTGCTGTCCAGTTATTGCCTGAATGAATATTGAAGATTACCTTCATGTTTGTATGGGTGTCACAATGTATTCTGGTTTCTCACTACAAAGGATGTTCAAAATGTTTCCCCACTTTTTTTTTACTCTATTTATTAAAAATTTCAAAAACAAATTACAACACTTTTCTGCATAGTCACCTTCATTTGTGATGCAATTTTCCCAGCATCGTACTAACTTTTTAATGTCCAATTACTACTCTTCACGACTTAACCATTTCCAACAAAAATATAAAAGGGCAGAAATTTTTGAACAACCCTTGTATATGCTAAAGCCGTGAATGTGGAGGTCGTGTTTCTCAACAGAAAGGAGTAAGTAAAGGTGTGTTCATGAGTGTATTCTGCAGTGCTCTGGTTTTCTATCTGTGGTCAGTTCCTACTTTATACCTGATGCTGGTAAGGTTGTGTTCTGACTCCAAAGTTGGCGATCATAAAGTAAATAAGAAAACTCAGAAAATGAAAACAGAATCACAAACAAAATTGTCAAAACCAGACATAACATCAACTTTCCATCAAGCCAAAAAGGGGAATGAAAACTTCAACGTCAAAAGAACAGAATGTTCGCTGATTTGGCAGAAAATTGTTAGAAAAAGTTACACTGAGTGTTCTCTAAATACCCAAAGACATGGACAGTGAGAATCCCATTTTGGCTTTAAACTGTTGCGCTGATAACGTCATCTGACGTAACTTTTCGAATGTGCACCTAACAACTTCCATCTGGGCCTAAGCAATAGGACCTCAAAATGGCAATGGTGTCAAGATGCAAATGTATAAGTAACACAGTCACAAATTTCAAGTGTTAGAAATCCACACACTCATTTTCCATTTGAATTCCTTACATTTCAACAGAAGGAAATACTAGTTCCGCACTGAAGATTCATTCTGAAACTAGAAGTGGTTGGCTTCAGAGGTTATGTACAAAACTGGATGTCAAGTTGGCTAAAAAACAGTAGATAAATATCACAGTTACAAAGAGAATGCTCTGTGTTGAGTGAGCTCATCAGTGGAGTCCCTCAGAGGTCTCTCCTGGAACTGTTACCTTTTCTCATTTATACTGACGCCAAAAATTTCAGTGTAGTTCGTAAACCTGTGAAATGCACAGATGATACTGAAACTGTCGGAATTGCAGACTCTGAGAGGGAAGCTCAGAAACACTTGGACAAGAACATGAGAACAATCTAGACGAGAACAGGGCATTCAGCCCAACAAATCTCGCCAGTCCAATCCACTTATTTTTCACAAAAATAATTTACATACCGTATATACTCACGTATAAGTCGTCTCTTGAAACCCAAAAAATCAATCATACACTGTAAAATCAGACCCCGACTTATATGCCCATTCAAATATGCGACACTTAATGTTTTTTTTTTTTTTACATCTTCTTGCCTCCTCCAATCTCACATCAGTTTCTTAGACACGTCGAATTTTGTTGCAGTAGTCCAGTTACCAATTTCTTTCACTACTTCAACGATATTTAATTTAAAATCAGCTTCATATTTTCTTTTGATCAAACGCTCCATCGCAGATAAGACATGCTCCTACAATAAAGGTGTATGGGGGCGTGAGATACAAAACACAAATCAATGTAAATGTTGCTTCGGAATAGTTCGGGTATTAACGAGTCGTCACGCAGGCACAATAGAGCGAGAGAGAGGTTAGGAGCACACGCTGATACAGTGCATAGCCGCAACCACATAGAAAACAAAGGCCATGTGCTCCATAGTTACTCTCTGAGGTGGGCGTTAGTATATCATAATCCCTTGTACCAATAGCATGAATTTTCTGCATTCGACTTATACAACCAATATTATAAAATACCAGAAATTATACTGTAAAATCAAGTCCTGACTTATCCACGAGTATATACGGTATGTGTATAGAAGTACAACAATCTGAATACTGTATCTTTCAAAAAATAGAGTCTCACGTCCATGGAATTCAAATGGAAACTCTAACATTTGTTTGCAATGAATTGTGTAATGACCGTAAAATACAAGTTAACTCATTATAGGCGATAGACTCTACTTGCGAGTTATCTCGTAAACATTTTCGGGAATCTAAACTAATAAAAGGAAAAGCCCTCACTGACTGACTGACTGACTCACTCACTCACTCACTGACTCATCACTAATTCTCCAAGTTCCTGTGTGGGTAGAAGGCTGAAATTTGGCAGGCTCATTCCTTACAGCTTACTTACAAACGATGGACAGGTTTCATTTTGAAATTCTACACGTAACGGTCATAACGGTCAACAACGTCCGCCATATTGAACTTTCTTATTCATGGCCCCATCTTCACGAAATTTGGTAGGTGGCTTCCCTGCGCTAACCGAAACCAATGTACATACTTATTTCGGTGGTATGACGCCACTGTCAGCCGCCATATTGAACTTTCCAACATCATTAATTCTCCAACTTCCCGTGTAGGTAGAAGGCTGAAATTTGGTACTTATTTCAGTGGTATCATGCCACTGTCGGCCGCCATATTGAATTTTTAAGGGAAACTGATGTATGTACTTATTTCGGTGGTATGACGCCACTGTTAGCCGCCATATTGAACTTTCCAACGTCACTAATTCTCCAACTTCCCGTGTAGGTAGAAGGCTGAAATTTGGCAGGCTAATTCCTTACAGCTTACTTACAAAAGTTAAGCAGGTTTCATTTCGAAATTCTATGCGTAATGGTCATAACAGTCAACAACGTCCGCCATGTTGAACTTTCTTATTTATGGCCCCATCTTCTCGAAATTTGGTAGGCGGCTTCCCTACACTAACCGAAACCAATGTACGTACTTATTTCGGTGGTATGATGCCACTGTCGGCCGCCATATTGAACTTTTCAACAGTCTTTGTTACTTATGGGCCCATCTTCAAGAAATTTGGTACACGGGTTCCCAACGCTAACTGAATCCTACTTACGTACATATATACGTCCATAGCCTGCAGCTCGGTCACCGTGTGAGATGGCGTTGGGTCCCCCATCCCAACGCCTCCCACGTTGTTGGATGCCTGCCTATATAAAGACCGTACGTCGCTCCGGTCTCTACATTCCCTTCCTTGCTTTGCCACGGGATTCACATCTCCCTACTGATAACTACAGCCTTTTTGTTTAATCCACGGCTTCTCCGCTGTTTTATTGTTTGTTTATTACAATTATAGTTATTGTATAGGTATTTTAGACTTACTTTACATTTCTCAGGTACCCATTTCCTTTATCATTCCAACCCCCATTACCATGTCTATCGAGGTGATCACTATTGATCAAAGAACTTGTCACTTACTGAGTGGTTTCCATGCCCAAAGATGGCACCTACCTTTTCCATTCTCTTTGTTACATATTGCACGGCCATATCAGGCTCACTCTTGATATCCGGAGGAACATTGTGTCTTATGTATTGAATGACTGGGACAGGTTCAAGGTGTGGACTGATGACGGTACAGGAGATAATTATACTACACAGGAGCACTATAAGAGTGAAATGCTTAACCCCTTCACCTATGGTTCTGCATGTTAGTTGATGGCTGCCGCTGAATTGTTCGGTTGGTGCTTTCAAGTGTACCGAAATGGCCAAATATTTTACACCTTTCGACAACCGCCAATGCCTCTTAAACATCTTAGATTCACAGGTGACGATTTCAGTAGTGGACACTTTGATGTTTATGAATGTTTAAACTCCCAAAAGCTGGATGTGATTTTATCGATGAAACCGGTTGTGTGCTTACAACGCTTGACAGATGTCAAATGTCACTTCAACACAACAAATCCTGCAAATACTGTCGTAATTGAAACAAACCATGAAACTCAAACCGATTATGACAGCAGCAATCCAAGCTGTGAGATTTGAGACAAGATTACTGTTCACATGGCCAACTGTAAGTTGCATGCTCAAGAGTAAGCTCAGCGCACAGCTTGGTCATGTTACAACCGGAGGGCCGAACTGACAATGTGGTATACAAAGAGATCCTTAACAAATAATTATTGGCATATTTTCCCTCAGTTTAAAAAGGTTTAATTTTCTTCTTAATAAAAATTTTAATGCAGTACTTCGCCGCTGCGAAACGCGGGTATTTTGCTAGTGTATATATATACCCCGATCTACATACTCTCAAATAGACAAGCCACACGCCGTGGCGCAATGGTAGAGGTTTCGCCTCTAACGCCGACATCCGAGGTTCGATTCCCGAGAGGGGATGCACTGAGTATGTACGCGCGCTTCCCGATTCATTTTAGCCTCGCATCCCCTTGGTTTGAGACGTATGAAAAAATATGCGGTTAACGCAGAATCATGTTACGTTATTTTTAAAATGTTTTCTTTTCTTAGCACAAGCACAGCTGAGAAGCTTCGATGCATGTACTCCATAACACGTTAAAAAAAATAACGCATTTAATCACACTTTCAATTCCAAGCAAAGGGGAACTTTTGTCAATGCATGATTTCCTGGTACATCTAACATCGATTACATTGATGCACACTGAAAAGCAAGCAAAATTAGATGCATTACAGAAAGCAGACTTTGTGGCTCTTACTGGGGATCATTGGACTTCCGTGACCGTTAGTAATTCTAATTACATCTAATTACAAAATGTTCAATTATCACACTGTTTTAGCCTAATGTACAAAATAATTTTGGCTAAGGTTACTCAGAGTTTAAAGATGAAGCTGGTTTCAAATTACCTTTTATGTTTCTGACTTATTTTTTTAAGAAGAAAAACTGCACTTTATGTTGAAATTTTGGTTATTATTATTTAAAGACAATACCATTCTGAAAATGTACTTAAAGTACTTAAACTACCACTTTATTTTTAAGTCTGCCCAATTTTAGCCAGGGATGATATTTTTGTTTCTGTTTTGAATTGAAATGCAGTTTAAATGCATTTTTTTTTCAGAAATTAAAAGAGCTTGAGTTTACAATATTCATGTCCATGTCTATTATTTGATTCTGTCGCCCACTAAAACCCTTTTAAATTAAAAAAAAACATTTGCGATTTGGGGCAAATTTTCATGTGTGATTACATACGATTAATCAAGATTAATTATTACACAGCCTCTAATTAATTAGATTAATTTTTTTAATCGAGTCCCACCCCTAATATATATGTATGTAGATATATATGTACAGTAGATTTGTATATATATATGTGTATATACAGTATATATGTATATGTATATATGTATATATATGTGTGTGTGTGTGTATATATATGTATATATATATGTAGATGTATATATATGTATGTGTGTATATATATATATACAGTATATGTGTATATATGTATATATATGTCTATATTTGTATATGTGTATATATATGTATATATGTATGTATATAAACTCAGCAAAAAAAGAAACGTCTCTTTTTCAGGACTGTGTATTTCAACAATAATGTTTTAAAAATCCAAATAACTTTACAGATCTTCATTGTAAATTGTTTAAACAATGTTTTCCATGCATGTTCAATTAACCATAATCAATTAATTAACATGCACCTGTGGAATGGTCGTTAAGACCTTAACAGCTTACAGAAAGTAGGCATTTAAGGTCACAGTTCTAAAAACGCAGGACACTAAAGAGACTTGTCTACCGACTGTGAAAAACACCCAAAGAAAGATGCCCAGGGTCCCTGCTCATCTGTGTGAACGTGCATTAGGCATGCTGCAGGGAGGCATGAGGACTGCTGAGGTGGCTAGGGCAATAAATTGCCATGTCCGCACTGTGAGACGCCTAAGACAGCGCTACAGGGAGACAGGAAGGACAGCTGATCATCCTCGCAGTGGAAGACCACGTGTAACAACACCTGCACAGGATCGGTACATCCAAATATCACACCTGCGTGACAGGTACAGGATGGCCACAACAACTGCCCGAGTCACACCAGGAACACACAATCCCTCCATCAGTGCTCAGACTGTCCGCAATAGGCTGAGAGAGGCTGGACTGAGGGCTTGCAGGCCTGTTGTAAGGCAGGTCCTTACCAGACATCACCAGCAACAACGCCGCCTATGGGCACAAACCCACCTTCGCTGGACCAGACAGGAGTGGCAAAAAGTGCGTGAGTTTCTGCATGACAGCAATGTCAGTGTTCTGCCATGGCCAGCGAAGAGCCCAGATCTCAATCCCATTGAGCATGTCTGGAACCTGTTGGATCGCAGGGTGAGGGCTAGGGCCATTCCCCCCAGAAATGTCCAGGAACTTGCAGGTGCCTTGGTGGAAGAGTGGGGTAACATCTCACAGCAAGAACTGACAAATCTGGTCCAGTCCATGAGGAGGAGATGCACTGCAGTACTTCAAGCAGCTGGTGGCCACACCAGATACTGACTGGTACTTTTGATTTTGAGCCTCCCTTCATTCAGGGACACATTGTGAAACATTTTTAGTTTATGTCTTATGGTGTTGACTCTTTTAGTGTTCATACAAATATTTACACATTAAGTCTACTGAAAGTAAAAACAGTTGAAAGTCAGAGGACGTTTCTTTTTTTGCTGAGTTTATATATATATATGATGTGTATATATGTTTATGTGTGTGTGTGTGTGTATATGTATATATTGTGAAGGACAGCCGGGTCCCATGCCCGGCAGGGACGCCCCTGCTACTTATGTTCCGGGGGAGCCTCCATGGACAGTCCAGTACCTCCCCCGGGACGCTTGGTGGCAGCCTCCCTGGCCGACGGTGTTTTCCCAACCACCCGCAGGGCTCCATGGGAGATGGAGTCCTCCACAGCTTGGTTGGGGCCCGGCGTGGCTGCTAGGGGGAGCTGCCTGCTTCCCACAGCCCGGCTGGACGAGCCTGCAGCCCCACCCGGAAGTCCGATTAGGACCAGGTGGTTAATCACCTGGAACGCTTCCGGGTGGGCTATAAAAGGGCCCAGCCACCACCACTCGGTGAGCCAGAGTTGGGAGGAAGAAGGAGACGAAGCTTGTCCGGGAGGAGTGGTGGAGAATTGTGGTTTTTGTGTGAGTTTTGTGCTTTGGGACTGTGCTTGGGCTGTGTGGCACGGGGAAGACGTGTCACACAGCTGAAGAAAAAATAAAGCCTGTGTGTTTTAGTACACGTGCCTCTGCGTGGTTTGTGCCGGGTCGGGCGCTATGTAGCGCCTTTTTACAATATATATATATATATATATATGCCAGCAACACTCATGACAATGACAACACAATTACATTGTCTATCATGTTACGTTATTATTAAAATGTTTCCTTTTCTTTTTCATTACTTCTTTAACACACTACTTCTCCGCTGCGAAGCGTGGGTATTTTGCTAGTATATCAATAAATACCAGCATATTCATGGGTAGCAGATGTGAGCAGAGGATATTTAGGAGTCTGAAATAAGAATGCAAAATCAGTGTGGCATCTCAGGGCAGAATATTTCACATAAAGTTAGTGTTTTCTTATTAGCCATATTTTGGATAATATTTATTTTTCACAAAATAATTTACAATGTTAGAACTGCAAACATCTGAATATCTCTCAACAATTAGCATCTCAAGTCTACGGAATTCAAATGGAAACCGTGACATTTGTTCGCAATGAACTGTGCAAGATCCTACTGGTTAGACCCAACCGAGTTATGGCACGGCTGGTGTGCAGAAAACCGTTACCTTGCAGCTGGCATGCACAAAGAATTTTCTGTTCCATGTGGAAACTACGAGGTAACTTCAATAGAGTTCTTTTTAGAGAAAATACATTTTCATTGTAAGTTTTGCTCAATTAGAAAATGCATTTAATTAATATATTAAACTAACATCCTGATTTTACATTGATTTTAGGAACAAATTTAAGTATTTTCACTGTGGCAGTCAACGTGTTAATTGCTTGGTAATTTTCGGCAGGTTAGTCTCATGTGGAGACTAAGTCTAACCAAATGTTAGCCAAATTAATGTTCAAATGTTGTTTGGTGTCATTACTAATAAAGCAGGCACAGGACGGGTTTGGACCAGTACTTTTATTTCAGGTCAGGCAGGTAATAGTCTTGCCAGGCCAGACATGATTCTCAACCCTTCTGGGGACAACCTAAAACACCCATCCCCAATGCCTCCAGTCCTTGCGATTTAAACTGCCACCGCGTTTATCAAGGAGAGAGCAAAAGATACTGAACAAAAGACTTGATACTGAGAGAAAATAAAAAGCTAAAATTGCTGTTATCCATTCAGGAGCATAAGGTAACTCAAGGTCATGACCACAAGGACGCCAGAGAGGCCCAAACCACAGGCACAGTAACACAACCCACAATATATGAATAAAATAAAGAATATTTATTCCACCAAGCATCTTTTATGAACCTCTTTCCAGCAATGTGCCACAATTATACAATTGGTTTATGATCAAAAAACCAATAATTCTTCCTCCTTCTCTCCTCCGCTGAGTGTTGCCTGCTGCCTCCCGATTCTGACATGTCCGTGTGTGACAGGGGGCTTCCTATTATGCTGGACCCAGGAATGCTTCCAGGGCCACACCACGTCTTCTGGGCCATAATAAAAGTAGGGCAGTTCTCCCCTTAAAAAGTACCCTCTATTGGGACCCCGACAGGGCTGGACTTCCAGACTCCATATTCCAGGCACCCCTGCAGGTGTCCTGATTGGGTCCCCATGTGAGGACCACTGCCAACTGACATATGAGAGATGGAACCGCTCCCAAGTTCCATCTTCCACTGGTCCATCTATTATTTTATACTGGATGGGCACAAAGTTATCTTTTCGTCCAGCCGGCCAATCCATCCATCCATCATTCCTCTCGGGTCTCCCATCCAGTTAATAAACTCTGCTTCTCCTTGGCTGGGATGGCTGTTCTTATCCTACAAGCTTAATAAATAATTTGCATGTTGTAATGAGTACTCTGACAGTGGAGACAGACAGCCACACATACACATAGACCACCGCAGCTACTGAACTCCACATGTTTGAGAAATGCCTCTGTCTGCTATAATATCTTTTTGTCATTTTAACTACTGTATCACTATATGAAATAATAAAAGTAAATCAAGTTTAGATGAGCATTGAGGTCTATCGATATACAACGTGTTAAAACACTTTGGCTATATCATGGCCTATTTACATTTCCAATTTGACAGTAATGTTACATTTTTTTACTTATTTGTTTAGACGAGCACTCAGAAGGTGGATGTTGTGCAGCCTTTCCCCTGATTTTACTGGTTTCGTTAGGCTGATTTGTTGATTTGAGCATTTTTAATACTAAAATATGCATCTCCCGTGGCTCTTCATTATCAGCTCTCTTAATGGCAGCTCTTTTGATGGAGTGTGACACAATGTTTTCTTCAAATGCATATTTTGCAGTTCATATTTTCACATGCATTACTGCCAATTCTTTCAAGCTTACATCGACTCCTGCACAATCGTAACGCTGAACAACAGAAAGCAAACACAGCACCTGCAAAAACATATTGTTCATGCTTACCACTTGATCATTGATGCCATTGAATGACAATGTATAATCTGATGCTCCAGAAATGTCCGTCCCTTGCAACAGGTTATGCTTATTTTTAAAATGAGTAATGTAATCTCTCCACACTAACCCTAACCCTACCCATAACCTGTGACACACATTTATATATCTAATACATTTTTTTAGGTGACCTTTCAACTCAAAACTATAAACTGAAGCTTGCTGTCTGTCAGACCATGTTAACAACAGCACCTCTGATCTCTGTAATTGTTTCAGAAATGACACTCAGTGAGCCATCTAATTGTTCCCACCCATTTTTAAGCATATTTTTCTCATGGTTGTCTCCAGACGTATGTGTTATCTGTCTAGCTGAAGGTAGTGGTTAATTTTATATAACTGTGGGAGGGTGTAGGTGGTAAAAGTTCTACCCACCCATCATTAGTATTAATTCTAGTAATCCTTAAACAGGCATAGTATAGTAGATACAACATAAAAAAAAATTAAATTTAACATTGAACAGTAACAGTAACTCTTTGAATACTAAAGGCTGATATAGTTTAAAGTACTGTATAACCAACTTTTAAATAGGCTTAAAATAAAATTTGGGTTAAAACTCCACTAATATCCTCCATTTTTCACCACCACCTGTGACTTCAATGATTTCACTCTTTAGTCCCAGAAAAAATAAAAACATTGTCTTTCAATCTTCTTAAGAGTTTCTTTCCTTGGTAGGTAAATTGTTGCAAGGGAGAATAGTTTTGGAAGTATGATTGATTTAAAGAGGATTCTCCCCTCATAACTAAGATTCCTTAGCTTCCACAACCCAGTTGCTTGGTTTACATATTTGCACATCCTTTTCCAGTCTTTCTCCCCTTCCTTTTTACTTCCATACCAGATTCCTAATATTTTTATTGTTTTCCTGTGGGTTTTTATGTTTGGATTACTGTCCTCTGTCCAATTTCCTTGAACTCGGCACTCCGAGTTTTTTTCAGGTTTATTTTTGTACTGGTGGCCTTACAGAGTACAGTGATCAGTCGCTATATCGCGCTTCGAATTTCGCGGCTTCACTCCATCGCGGATTTTAAATGTAAGCATATCTAAATATATATCACGGATTTTTCGCTGGTTCGTGGATTTCTGCGGACAATGGGTCTTTTAATTTATGGTACATGCTTCCTCAGTTTGTTTGCCCAGTTGATTTCATACAAGGGACGCTATTGGCGGATAGCTTAGAAGCTAAGCAAATCAGAGCATGTATTACGTATTAACTAAAACTCCTCAATGATATACGATATGCTTCCCGCGCGGTGCTTGATTGTTTGCTTTTCTCTGCGCCTGACGGAGGGGGTGTGAGCAGAGGGGCTGTTTGCACAGAGGCTGTTTGCTTAGAAGATACGGACGCTCCTCTAAAAAATGCGCTTTATCGCGGTGCTTCGGCAAAAGCACGTATTGATTTTTTGATTGTTTGCTTTTCTCTCGCGCTCTCTCTCTCTTTGACATTCTCTGCTCCTGACACACATTCCTTTGAAGAGAAGATATATTTGCATTCTTTTAATTGTGAGAAAGAACTGCCATCTCTGTCTTGTCATTTAAACTTTTGACTAAAGGGTGTTATTTCATGTCTAGAGGGCTCTAATAATGTTAACAGTGTGGGAGAGTTTATAAGGGCTTAAAATATATAAAAATAACCATACAAACATATGGTTTCTACTTCGCGGATTTTCATCTATCGCGAGGGGTTCTGGAACGCAACTCCTGCGATCGAGGAGGGATTACTGTAAACCTGTTGTTTGCAATGCGCTATGCATAGAGAATCCAGGGATTCAATCACAATGACAAATAGAATTGCGGAGAGAGGGCACCCTTGTCATATGTCTCTTATGATTTTAACATCCTTTGTTAGGTTTCTGTTTATCAAGACTCTGCTCGTAATGTCTTGATAGCAGTTCCAGATGATATCGATGACTTGTTTGGGTGTTTCAGTTTTTCATAGGGTTTCCCACAAAAAATCATAATTTATAGAATCAAAAGCCTTCTCCATGTCGATGTTCAATAGTCCTACTGATAAGTTTGCATATTCCAGGGTATCTCTAACCAGTATCAAATTGAAAATGTATAAACTGACCGGGGACTGCACACGCCTGCTCCTCTTGGGTAATATCAGCCAGGACTTCCCTAAAACGATTTGCTAGGAATTTTGTTAAAAGCTTATAATCCTGACAGAGCAGAGTTATTGGCGTCCAGTTAGTGATTTCTGTTTTGTCCAAGTCTTTTGGGATTAGTGTGATTATTCCATACTTCCATGATTTTGGGACCGCTTCTCCTCTTAATATTTCCTGAAAAATGTCAAATAAGTCTTCTTTAATTATGTGCCAGAAGGTGGTGTAGAATTCCATGGTTAAACTGTATATACAGGGTATCTTGTTGTTCTTACAGGTCTTGATTGCTTTTTAGAGTTCATCCAGTTCAAACTCCTGGGGCCTCATGCATAACGCTGTGCATAGAATTCGCACTATAACATGACATAAGCACAAAGGCCGAAACGTGCTTACGCACCGAAAAATTTAGATGCAGGGATCTGTGCGTACTCCAACTTCCACGTTCTTCCGCTACATAAATCCCGGTCAGCATGAAAAGTAACGCTCGTGCCTCCTGTCCTGCCCCAACTCCTCCCAGAATTACGCCTCTATGAATATGCAAATCAATATAAATAGCCCTTAAGCTCAGCGTTCTGTGAAAAGACAGTGGGAAAAGCAAGAGGGAAAATGGAAGAATTTCAGCGAATACCAAGTGGAGGCAAAGGAAAAACATACTATTTGTTGATTTAAACAGTGGTATAATCAACAAAAGGAAGTTGATCGAGTGACATAGCGTGTCGGAGAAACTCGAAAGCTCAAGTTCACAAAGTCGCACAGTGCCAAAATAAAAAAGAAGTCACATATCACAGTCTCCATGAAAAGGCGAGTTGTAGCCCACTGTCTGAGTGTCATATGAAAGCTTATTAGGGTACAGACAAAATAAAAAATAGGCACACAGTAGGAAAAAAGCACAAAATGTCAACTTTAATCTCGTAGTTTATTTTGTCATTAAAGTAGAACATCATAAACTTCATCTTATAATCATTTAATTTACTAGTTTCTCAAATCCCATCGTAACTAAAGTAGCATGTTAAAAGCTTTGTTTTTTATTTGATCTTCTGCAGTAGGTGCTCTATGTGTGTGAATCACTGCGTGCTTCCGTTCTTTCTCTTTCTCCGACAGGACACAGAATCCATTACATTCATGATATTACAGCTCTCTGAATAATTAAAATACTGAGCTGTATACGTGATATCATTTTCATGATGATTGGAATGAAAGCATGTTATTAAACACAGGAACACGATGACGCAGTGATTGTTCATGTCTCACACAAGATGCTGCTGCGCCATGCGCGACCTTTGATGAAATAATTTATTGTAGCAGTACTGTCTCTTTCAAACATAATAACCTCCAATTCCTGTCCTTACTTTTCTTTCCCCAAATACCCAATCACAACACAATCAGCTCTGTAATAGACGTTAAGCCATCTGTAAGCTTACAAAGGCGATTCTTCAAAACGTTTAAGGAACATTAAAATATCTTCATAGTATGTGTTTAATATTCTATCTGTCTATCCTTCCAGTGTCAAGCCAGCCTCAGTAAATATACAGCGCGAGACAGGAACAATACGTGAACTTGCTAGTACTGCGGCACCGTGTCCTCACATGTTTAATTATTAACAATACAGATTATTAAAATGAAGTTAAAGTTTTATCTATATAATATAATCAACATATTTTGCTGCATTTCATCTTAATAATGATATCGTCATCACATGTAAATACGCACTTTATAAAGTGGCGCAGGTTGTGCAATATTATAACTGTAATGCAAGTTTACAGTGGGGTAATTGTACTTATAAGTACAAACAGTTCTATAAGGAGCAATTGATTGAGTGTGTTTATAGGTTTTGGGATGAAACTGTTTCTGAACCGCGAGGTCCGTACAGGAAAGGCTTTGAAACGTTTTGCCGTGGCTGAGGCAGTGTGTGCTTGATGCTGTATATCGATAATTCTCTTTCCGATCAGCTGCTGCTGTGATTCCCCACTCAGATACAGTGATATAAATACTCTGAGTGGTGCAGTGAGAGTAATATGGAAAAAGATGATCCGCTGTGGCAACCCCTAACGGGAGCAGCTGAAAGAAGAAGAAGAAGAATATGGTGCAGTAAGAGTAACAATGCTAAAGCAGTTATGGTATTTGGAATACTATGGCTATTTCCTGGACCATTATATTGTTACAGATTAATTACAATCTGATGCATTACACTAATAAACAATATGCGGTTAATTTCAGTGTATTTATAAAGCCGCATCAGGAAAAGAAAGGATATCCACACAGGAACAGTAGCACTGCTTTGACACTGGGTGCCGCCAGTCTGCAAAACCGAGCGGAGAACTTGCGTACGACAAGGTATGAGGTACCGTGGAAATGTGCGTGGCTTTACACCAAGTGTAGGTTTTATACATCGCGATTTGAATGTGGAAATGTTTTTACGCAACATTTCTGTGCCTATGCACCATTTATACATGAGGCTCCTGGACAAGGATCTCAGAAAATGCAACCTGCCGCCACACACCCAAGGGCTGAACAAAGTGGTGGACCTGCCTACCTACTTAACAATCCAAGAGCCGTGAGGCATTCCCTAGACCAAAACAGGAGAGAATGGTATCTCCCCTGTCAGGTAAATACGACCATCTATCTGCTGCAGCCAGGTGTTATGTGCACGCCCCCTTGGTCTGGTCCAGTTACTCAGGCCCTCAACAATTAGGATCCTGTGAGCCGGACCACCCTCGGGGAATCACGCCACATGACCGTAGTCCCGTCACTGACGCTCCCCCACAATGCAAGTAATGTGCCTCTTTCAGGACTCTTTCAGTGAGCAACCACATATTCTCACTGGAAAACTCTGACGTGATACATTGACTGGATGGTGATATTTAGTTCTTTGCGTGTATAGCCTAGGATACAGTAAACCGTAATTATGGGTAAATGTTTAAAGATTATTATATTTTAATTTCATTGAATTTTGTGATTATATTGGGGTATTCATTTTATTTCACAGATCTAAATTTCATATATATGTGTGTTGGGCTTCATGGTAATAAAATGATGATTATGTTGTCAGAATCACTGTAATCTGCCTCTTCGGATGGCAGGCTAAGGCAAAGCTAATCTATCAAATACATATTTGCACTACAATCAAATAGCAATTTCTTCATTACTCAGGTAGCAAGTGACAAATGTTCAGTCTTTTTTAGAGAAATGTGAAATTCAAATATGAAAGAATGCCTGCCAATGCAGCCCAGTTGCTTTATGCTTTATGGAATACTTTGGTAAAATCAAGGGATGTTTTATTTGATTGATTTATTTAAGGGTGTTTATTAAACCATGTGCTGGCATAATGGTGGGTCAGCTTGTATAAAAAGCAAATGGTTTAGGAGTTGGGGTGTGTATTTGGTTTCAGAAAGAAACGGAGAAAGAGCAACCACTCATGCGGAGGGGAGGCAAGTGTAGTGGTGGCCGGGCTGACCATCACAAGAAGAGCTAGACTGAGCTGTGCAAACTCACCGTGGAATGGCTGTTTTTTTTCTCCAGGTACTCCAGTTCCCCCCAGCAGCCCAAAGACATGCAGGATAAGTGGTTTGGCATTGCTAAATTGGCCCTAGTGTGTGAGTGTGCTCATCCTGGAATAGACTGGCGTTCTGGCCAGGGCTTGTTCCTGCACTGCTCCTTTTCCTTACTGGGATTGATTCCAGCCCCACTCATGGCCCTGCTCAGGATTAAGTGGATTTGAAAAATGGTATGTAGCTTGTATTCATGGTTGCCTATTGGGTCACATCTGTCTGATGAATGAATAAATGAATTAATTAGGATAGATATTGATACACTGTCATATCGGATTTCAGATGCTTGTAAAATTAATTTCAACAAGTAAAGGAAAACCAAGATATGAGCCAAAATTCAGAATTTGGTCACTTTTACTTGCACTCTGAAGGTAGCCTTAGTAGCCTTTAGCCACATACTACAGTATATGGACTCAAACACTGGTGGAAAGGACTTTTCAGTTCATTGTTACCATCACCACATTTCTCTAGCATTTAGCCCACCCCCCTCCCCGCCAACTTTAGGCTTGGGGGTCCCCTGCCCCATGCACTTCCATACACAGAATCTATGGATGCATAATCAAATATATGTAATGCATATATAATGTATACAATGTTAAATCGAAACAGTCAAGCATAAAATAGCAGAAAATAAAAATTAATACTCTAATAAAAATATCTCTGTCCATCTCACCATTTTCTATTATACCTGCCCAGATAAGAGTCTCAGAATAAAAATGTCCTTAAGCTTTATATGATTTACAATGTGAACCATCAGGCAGTGAAGAAAAACAATACATGCCATTCAATATATGAACCGATTTAGAAATCCTTTAAAGTTGTAATAGCTCTAGTGAAAGAAAGCAAACACGTAGAGCTGCCCACCTATGATAGAGCTGATCCATGAAGAAACAGAAGCGGAAAATGTTAATATCAATGAAAATGTAAAAGCAAACCTTGAGCAGAGGCCAGCAAATGTAGGCATTCAAACAGAGAGATGGTTCTAACAGTGGCTTTAGTTATTTAGATCTGTGCAGTTAGACGTTGCTTAACGTTTAGCCTCCAGCTTACAAAATCAATATTTTTTCATTATTCTACTGCACTATTATTATGCTTTGCTGTTTAGAAAAAAAAATCATATCTAAAGTTTTCTTCATCCCTGATATTACTGCCTGTCAGTTTCCACAGGTACATAACAATCAATTTTAGCTGAATTTTGTAGGTTTATTGTTGCTAACGTAAACTGTTCAGGCCTTTTAAGTAAGTGACCTTTTGTTGCATACAAAATGTTTAAATGTCAAAATTAGGTGGGCTTTTGCTGCATGCAGCCACACCACCCATCAGCTGGCACTCCAGTGTCCTCACATGCCTAGCAATGAACGGCTACATCATGACTCCATTTTACTGGCTAGCATTTGTTATTAAAGCTAAACCCATATATGAAGCTTCATGAAATTGAGCAAAAACACAACTAAATATAATCATTTTCTTGTGTTTTATAAATACCTTTAGTCTTTCGTGTTCTTTGAAGTAAGTAAAATCCATCCCCATTATTCATCAAAGATTTGGAACAACCTGCCCTTAGATATTTGTCAGGCCACTTTTCTTTGTATTTTTAAAAAGCAGCTGAAAAGATACTTTTTTTACCCTGGCTTTTAGTTTTCACTCCGTTATATTCATGTATTTTTATTTCAACTTTTACCTATTTTGTATTTTAATATAATTTCTTAATGTTTGATTGTGTCCTTATTTTATTATTATTCTTATTGATTCTATTTTGTTTTTTTCGTATTGTTTTTGCACTATTTGTAAAGTATTTTAAGCTAGTTCATAGTTATGAAAGGTGCTATATAAATAAAATTATTATTATTATTATTAAGAAAACTTGTCCTTGTGCTAAAGTATCTATCTATCTATCTATCTAAAGTAGCCCCAGGGTCCAGGTCACAGGCTTTAATTAAAATTCTTTCTAAGAGTACTAAAGGCAAAAGCTAACAAGTAACAAGGACTGAAATCATTCAATATCATCAATATTTAATCAAATAGTTAAAATCATATTTACCAGTAATAATCAACTCTCACAACCCCTCCTTTTGTTCTTCTAGAACAATAATTCTTCATCATTTACTCTCTTTCGGACGTACTGTAGGCTCAGCCCAGGATGGAGCTCTACCCCAGACCTTACTCATTGATTTTAAAGGGTCTGCATCGTTCTGTTCTGTTTGTTTTGTGCCACTGAGTGCCAAGTGCTATTTCTTTTATAGTTGGCACTTTTATTAAATGGGTCGACCTGGCTGGCAACTCAACATTTATTTTGGATCCTGTGTCAAACCTTACTTGAGCATAGTATGTATTTATTTATTGTATAAGTGAAGCACTCCTCCTCGAACCGCCACCTTATCGTGGTGGAGGGGGTTGCGTGTCCCAATGGTCCTAGGAGCTCTGTTGTCCGGGGCTTTATGTCCCTGGTAGAGTTCAAGTATCTCGGGGTGTTGTTCACAAGTGAGGGAAGAATTAAGCGTGAGATCGACAGGCGGATTGGTGCGGCATCCGCAGTGATGCGGGCTCTGCATCGGTCTGTCATGGTGAAAAAGGAGCTGAGCCATAAGACAAAGCTGTCAATTTACCAGTCGATCTACGTTCCTACCCTCACCTGTGGTCATGGGCTGTGGGTAGTGACTGAAAGAACGAGATCACGAATACAAGCGGCTGAAATGAGTTTCCTCCGCAGGGTGTCTGGGCTTTCCCTTAAAGATAGGGTGAGAAGCTCAGTCATCTGGGAGGGGCTCAGAGTAGAGCCGCTCCGCATCGAGAGGAGTCAGATGAGGTGGCTCGGGCATCTGATCAGGATGCCTCCTGGACGCCTCCCTGGCGAGGTGTTCCGGGCACGTCCAACTGGGAGGAGGCCCCAGGGAAGACCCAGGACATGCTGGAGGGACTATGTCTCTCGGCTGGTCTGGGAATGCCTCGGGATTCCCCCGGAAGAGCTAGAAGAAGTGGCTGGGGAGAGGGAAGTCTGGGCATCCCTGCTCATGCTGCTGCCCCCGCGACCCAACCTCAGATAAGCGGAAGAAGGTGGATGGATGGATGGATAAGTGAAGCACTTTATGACTTTGTCTTTGAAATGCTATCATACTAATAAAATGTACTGTCTTATTTACTAAAAAGAGTAGTCACAAGCAAAGTGATGCAATATAAATGCATATTGCTGTTGGTACAAAGGAGCCTTCATAGCATTTCCTGTCACACTTCTGCTGAATGATTCGCTGGCTGAAAGTGTTCAGTGATAGTGTGTCATGGAGAGGAGATGTGCAGCATTGTCCATAATGGCACTCAGTTTTATTTTTATTCTCTCCTTCACTATGACCTCCAGGGATCCAGAGTGTGTCCCATACCTGAGCTTGTCCTTTTAATTGGCTTCTTGATTCAGTGGACCTTGAGGTGATATTACCAACCCAGCACACCATAGCATAGAAAAATCACAGAGCTGTAGAATATAGAAAACCAGGGCCCTGTTAATGTGCCTTTTCTGACAGAATGGCCATAATGTAGATGGTTAAAAATGATTTTCAATGTGTATTCCCACTTCCGGGCACAGTGCAAGCAGCAGCCTTTTACAGAAGCTCCACATTTCTCATTGTTTTTCTTTTTTTGTTACTGAAAGCATTTACTAAGTATCTATCTATCTATCTGTCTCTCTGTCTGTCTGTCATGAGTATTGGGACAAAAAATAGAGGGAAATATCTACATACTAATTGTTGTAAAGGGTAACTTTTTTCACCCGATGAATCCAAATACATTACTTTTGAAAAATATAAATTATTAAAAAACACACACAAATGTCCTCACACTCAAAAGCAAAAATATCACTAGGCATCAATGAAATTTGGAGGCATAATATCAACACTCTCATGTATCTGATTGCTCAGCTTATGATAATTTATTTGCTTTTTGAATAAGATACGCCTATGCTGGATGCACGGAACATAACTGCAAAGTATCAGATATAATTTTAATATTTTTATTTTGATTAATAAATAAAAGTTATACAATGAATAATTTGTATTAGTTGCCTGAACTTTATATGAAATTAAATTGGGCAGAGGAAATTTTCACAAAAGTGTACAGTCACGTGAAGCTGTTGTCAGGGATGCCAGGGGCAACGACCCGGCCGGGACGCCTTGAGGGACCGGAAGAGGGTCTACGCCCACCCTGGATCACGTGGGGGCTGCCATCCTGGTTGCTTTGGGGGCCACGGGTAGAGAGCTTGGAAGCCCAACCCTGTAGGGACCCGTGGTCACCGCCAGGGGGCGCCCCAATGCCTTGGGGACCCTGGACCTCAGCACTTCCACCACACCAGGAAGTGCTGGGGGGAAGAAGAAGAGGGACACCCGGAGAGCTTCCGGGAGAACAGCCGGCATTTCCGCCACACTGGGGCGTGTCCAGGGAGGAATGCCGGGACACACCTGGAGCTCGTCCGGGATGACATAAAAGGGGCCGTCTCCCTTCATTCAGGGCTGGAGTCGGGTGGAAGCAGGACGAAGCAGAGGAGAGAGAGTGGAGGCGGCCCGAAGAGGAAGGCATTGTGTGGCCAGGAATGTGTTTGGGGTTCGTGTGTGCACTGGACTTATTTGTAAATAGTGTAAATAAACGTGTGGTGGTGAATTTAACAACATGTCTGCCTGTCTGTGTCTGGGCCACGTCCACACTGTTTATGTCAAGCCAAGTCATTTTCCAACCTGTTTAATCTAAACTAGGGTCACAGGGGTCAGGACTGGGGCCAATCCCAGCTAGCGAGGGGCACAAGTCAGGAACAAAACCCTGCATAGCATGCTGGTCTATTGCAGAGCAAACACAAACACACCTAACACACTAGAGGCCAGTTTAGTGCTGCATAATTTTGGACTGTGGGAGGAAACCAGAGCTCTGGAAGGAAATCCACGCAGACATGGGGAGAACATGCACATTCAATGCAGGGAGACCCCAGGAATTGACCCCTGGTCTCCTTACTGCACCACCATACTGCCCAGCTGTTATTTCCTTCCGGGTTCAGTAGAGGTATGTGATACCACTCTGGTGCGGGAAGAGCTGGTGTCGATAATAGTATCATCTCCTTTTCCCACCATAGCATTGAGTAGACTAACAGTGAGGACAACTGACTCCACCCTTTCTGGTCTGCACCCTGTTAAGCATGGACATCTGTAGAAGGAGGTGTCTCATTTGGTAGTGAGGTCACCACCAAGCCAGACCCACTCAACCGAACTACAACCAGAGAACCTGGACAGCTATAGTTGTTTTAGTTCTGTTATTCTTCACCATCATGTGTATGTTTTATTTCAAAGGAATTAAACAGGACAACTGGTCTGGCACCCTAACATTTCTTTGGACTCGGTCCTTATTCCTACTCGACCACACTTCTCAATCCTGTTTTTCTCTCAGAGTCATACATTCACTTGTTACTTCCATTTCAGACCCACTCTGGCCAACTCTCTCTCACCCCATCACAGAGAGCCAGAGGACAACACTTAAGAGAAGGGCTCATCTGATCTAGTAGTCATAAATGTCCTCTATGCAAGGACTGGCTTAGACAGCTTCCCTGCATTTTAAAATATGATATTGTTAGATATTTAAAAAAATATATGAGCCTATATGCTGGGTATTATTCTCAATTACTGCTTTTTATATTAAACATCCTCAACCCCCTGCAGTTCACATACCAGGAGAAGGTGGGAGCGGAGGATGCCATCATCTATTTGCTACACCGATCCCTCTCCCACTTGGACAGAGGCAGTGGTGCTGTAAGAATTATGTTTTTGGACTTCTCTAGTGCCTTCAACACCATCCAACCTCTGCTCCTTAGGGACAAGCTGACTGAGATGGGAGTAGATTCATACCTGGTGGCATGGATCGTGGACTATCTTACAGACAGACCTCAATATGTGCGTCTCAGGAACTGCAGGTCTGACATTGTGGTCAGCAGCACAGGAGAGCCGCAGGGAACTGTACTTTTTCCGGTCCTGTTCAGCCTATATACATCGGACTTCCAATATGACTACGCGGTGGTGTGCTGGGGAGGCAGCATAAAGAAGAGGGATGCCTCACGCTTGGACACATTGGTGAGGAAGGCAGGCTCTATTGTAGGCACGGAGCTGGACAGTTTGACATCCGTGGCAGAGCGACGGGCGCTGAGCAGGCTCCTGTCAATCATGGAGAATCCACTGCATCCACTGAACAGGATCATCTCCAGACAGAGGAGCAGTTTCAGCGACAGACTGCTGTCACCATCCTGCTCCACTGACAGACTGAGGAGATCGTTCCTCCCCCACACTATGCAACTCTTCAATTCCACCCTGGGGGGTAAACGTTAACACTACACAAGATTATAGACTGTTACACCTGCCTCACACTCTCTCCTTGCATTTTGTAACTTGCATTGTGTTTTTATCACTCTTTAATTTAATATTGTTTTTTATCTGTATGCTGCTGCTGGAGTATGTGAATTTCCCCTTGGGGATTAATAAAGTATCTATCTATTTATCTATCTATCTAACTAAACAAATTTGTGCCTCAAAGTTGTGACCCTCAGCTGGATTAAGTAGGTTCAAAATAATGGATGGATGGGTGGAAGTTGTGAATAACTGGATTTTACACTGGGATGGACTGGATAATAGCCTAAGCATCCCAGGGTCCCTAAAGTAGAAAAATGAATCTTATATGGATCTTTCCATACTGTTACATATGGCAAATTCAACTTGAAAACCCTGTAATATCTTTGTTCACAGTCTGGAAAGGATATTGTTATTCTTGCTAGCAAATCCAATACACCAAATCCTAAGGCTTCCTTGGCCTAAAATATTATAAAAATATTACTATGTGGTTTACCGTTCTGAAAATTGACTTATATCACTGGGTCCCATGTGCTTGTTACTCTATTCAATTCAATTCAATTTATTTTGGCCATAGCACAACAGAATTGCCAGTTATTGCTTTACAGCACAACAGATACTGAAAAAGTCAATATACTGATAAAAACAAATGACTAAAAATTTACCCATATACGCAAAGCTAAGGTAAAAAGCAATGAGCAAAGGAGGATGAGAAAGAAAAACAGCTGTCTAGATGAAGTAAACTTTGGGCATTGGTTGGGTCGCTGTGATTCCAAGGTCACTCTGGTTAATTTCTCATCAGGTGTAATAACTGCATTTTAAGGAAGAATCTCATGCTTGTACGAAAAAGGAGATACTGAAGAAATCTGTTTCATGTAAATGAATGATTTGCAGCATGTGCAAGTTGCTTATTCTGCTTGTATAAAGTAGCATTTTTCTCATTTTTCTCTGAAAAATACATTTAGAAATTAAATACTGGTGGGATAAGCTATCAACTGTCCTATGATTGCGAAGTAAACTAAGCCTTCTTCTTTTTCTTCTTCATCTTTTGGCTGCTCCAGTTAGGGGTCGCCACAGCGGATCATCTTCTTTCATATTTTCCTGTGTTCTGCGTCTTCCTCTGTCACATCCACCACCTACATGTCCTCTCTCACCACACCCATAAACCTTCTCTTAGGCATTTCACTTTTCCTCTTGCCTGGTAGCTCTATCCTTAGCATCCTTCTCCCAATATACCCAGCATCTCTTCTCTGCACATGTTCAAACCAGTTCAAAACAATGTACGGTCTACTTTCTTAATCTTTCTGACTATCGCACTTCCTCTTTAACAACTTCCTCTGTAACACTCTCCTGTACTTCCCCATTCCACCACCAGGTTTCCTTTTCCTCTTTCCTCTGTCCAGATGTCATGCCAAGCACCCTTCTTGCTGTCATCCTTTACTACATCTGCTGTAGTTGCCCAGTTCTTCACTGCCACCCAATGCCTGTCTTACCTCCTCCCTGAACTCTAACTTACAGTCTTCCTTTTTCAACTTCCACCATTTGATCCACATCTCTGCCTGCACTCTCCTCTTCTTCTTCATATCCAACATCATCCTGCAGACCACAATCCTATGCTGCTTAACTGCACTTTCCCCTGCCACCACTTTGCAATCTCCAATTACCTTCAAAGTGAACCTCCTGCATAGGATATAATCTACCTGTGTGTGTCTTCCTCCACTCTTGTACAACACCCTGTATTCCTCTCCTTTCTTAAAACACATATTCACCACAGTCATGTCCAGCCTTTTCGCAAAATCCACTACCATCCGACCTTCTTCATTCCTCTTAATGATACCATACCTACCCATCATCTCCTCATCCCCTTTGTTCCCTTCACCAATATGTCCATTGAAATCCAGTCCAATCACCATTCTCACTTCCTTAGGTACACTCTCCACAACTTCTTCCAACTCACTCCAAAAATTTTCTTTCTCATCCATTGCACACTCAACTTGTGGGGAATATGCACTTAACATCATTCATCATCACACCTTCATTTTCCAACTTCATAGTCATCGTTCTGTCTGACAATCTTTTACCTCCAAAACACTATTCCTTCAGAATAACCCCTACCCCATTTCTCCTCCCATCCACACCATTGTAGAACAATTCAAACCCACCTTCCAATCCACCTGGCCTTACTTCCCTTCCATCTGGTCTCTTTCACGCACAATATGTCAACGTTCTTTCTCTCCATCATTTTGGTTAACTCTTTCCCTTTACCAGTCATACTGCCAACATTCAATGTTCCTAATCTCACTTCCACTCTCCTACCCTTCCTCCTCTCCTTCTGCCTCCGGACACACCTCACCCCTCTTCTTCTCCTTCTTTGGCCAACAGTAGCCCAATTTCCACCGCACCCTGTTGGCTAATAGTACTGGTGGCGGTACTGGTTAACCCGGGCCTCGAATGATCTGGTATGGAAATCTGTATTGTTGTCTGTATTTTGATCTGGCAAGATTTTACACCAGATGCCCTTCCTCATGTAACTCTCCCTATTTATCCAGGCTTGGGACCAGCATGAAGAAACACACTGGTCTGTGCATCATTCTTAGGCTGACTTAATCCATTGCAAATATATGAATGCCAAAGCAAATCCCAGCAGCATCAAGTATAAGGCAGGGGCCAATCCTGAATGTCTATTATAGGGTTAACTTATGCAGACTCCCAGATTGGAACACATGACAATCAGGAATTAATACGCGTCTTTGGATTGAGGGAGGAAAGGCAGAGTAGCCAGAGAAAGACACACAGACATTGAGAGAATGTGCAAACTCTTTACAACCAACGACTATGCCACTCTAGTACCCATGAATATACAGGGTGGGCCATTTATATGGATACACCTTAATAAAATGGGAATGGTTGGTGATATTAACTTCCTGTTTGTGGCACATTAGTATATGTGAGGGGGAAAACTTTTCAAGATGGGTGGTGACCATGGTGGCCATTTTGAAGTCGG
>JANRMT010062823.1:5743181-5765225 GCA_026402145.1 Polypterus bichir lapradei
AAAGAAAGAAAGAAAGAAAGAAAGAAAGAAAGAAAGAAAGAAAGAAATGTATCCTCTACCAGAACAAGTTTAATAAAACCTTTTGAGTCAGTAATCAGGAAGGAGGAAAACTTGTCCATTGGGTTTTTAATTATCTCCTCAACAAATGCCAAACAGGGAGCATCCTTCACAGCAGTCTGTTACAGAATGATCAAAACTGAAAGGACAGAGGCCCATTTTATAAACAATTACATTTATATAGCAGTGTCAATGTGTACATTTACTCTGGTTGGTTTGTTGGTCCACACCCAAATGACATCTTATATATAAACATCTATGCGTGGAAGTATGTGTGTCTGTCTCTCCAGCCCGTAAGTGAGAGGTGGAGTAAGGGCTCCATCTCTGAGGAAACAGAAACTCACTTAGCCGCTAGCACACAAGCGAAGCGAGCACATCGGCAAAATTAAACCTCTGAAGAAAGAGTCACTCGCTTAGCCGCTAATACAGAAGTGAGATGAGCACATCGGCAAAACGAAACCTCTGAAGAAAGACAGTCGCTTAGCCACTAATGCACAAGCGATGCAAGAACGTCGGCAAAACAAAACCTCCTAGCAGAGAGATGCTCAGAGTAGTTCCTTTCAATTACCTGACATCTCTACATTTCAATTTTTTTTCGTATGATTTCAATAGTTTCTAGGACCCTGAGCTTTTTACATCACGGGCTTACACAGCTAGTATAAAATAAAAGTCTATTTCATTACATTCTTGATCTTCTCATATCCTTTGGGTTTAGCCATCACCCCTTGTGATGTATTTGTATATAAAATGAAGAACTGTCCAGCTTTGTTGTCTGCAGGATATCTGCTGATCTCTTAATCATCCCTTGGTACATTTGGCATATTACATCAGCCTTTTCACCCTTTTAGTAGCTCACTTCATGACATTTTAAAACAAATCTTCTTATATAATATGCTGCCGTGGCTGTTCGTTTGTTGGCCCAGGATTTTAAATCACCTGTAGCTCACAAACCATTTGACCTATTGACCTGAAATTTGGTACACATATACTATGTGATGTCTACTATCCGCTTTCAGGGTGGCGATTGACCTCCAAGTTTTTATTTTTATTTTATTTTATTGTAGAATAAACTCTCGGCAGCGGCCAACAGGGCAGCGCATGCATACGGGCGTCGTTCTCATCTCTACCACCTTCGCCGTCACTTCTCCTACCTCTTCATGTCTTAAATCATTCTTCAGGCAGATTGAAGACTTAAGTGCCAGCTTAAGGAACACGTACTAAGTAATTGCAACACAACCACTGACTTAATCAGTGTTAACGCAAAAAGATGCTGATGAAAGAAGAGAAGCGGGCTGCTAAGGTGGAGAAAAGAAGAGCTGCTCAGGAAGCAGCAAGTGCATCAACCTCTGAGCAAAACAATGCTAAAACGTACAAAGAAAGAGTATGAAAACTATGAATGCTCAAGTCAAGTGTATTCACTGCATGTTATCGTGCAGTGCACCATTACTGGTACTTGTATATTTCAATGTGAACTGCAAACCAAAATAATTAACTACTGTTAACTCTAAATTATTCTCTCACAAAGTCTATAACTAGTTGATTGATTTGCTGCTGTTAAGTTGCAGACAATCCTCATTCCACCAAGAAACAACGTTCTCCACCTGACTGCTCTCCTCTTTCTCATCCCTGTTATCAACACACCCCAGAAGTACAGAAATCACCCTTGAATTTATGCAAGTGACATGACCTGCTGTTATATTTCTAATTTTATTATTAGATTATAATATTATAAATATTAATGTTTATAAAGGAACTTGGCGTGGCAGGTGGCATACGTACATTTTTAAAAATCCGTGGGTATACTCCGTTTATGACCTTGGACTATAAACGAGATTTTAATGTGGAATCTAAGCAAAGTTTTATACATAAGGCTCCTCGACTCGGCCAATCCAGAATAGTAATATTATTGTTTCTAAGTGTGGTTTAGTGATTTCTTACATGTAAGTTGATAAATATTTTGCATACCTTTATTTTGTTTTCAAGCTAGACAAAGAAAATGTAATATTAGATGGTGTTTCAGGAGGCCTGTTTGACTTCATTTATGTGAACAGCGGTGATGTTTACCTGTATGTATGAAAATGGGCTATATAAATAAATATTGTTGTTTATCTAACCAACCTACACCACCCCAGTCTTTAGGATGGACTCAAGATGTAAAGTTTCTGCTGAGGGGGATGGAGCATCAGACCAGCTTGGCAAGAGTGACTGTGTTTGAATTTGGAGCCTATAAGCCATCCACCACTGGAAGGTCTTTAACTGACTAAACAAAACTGGGGTGTGAGGTGGACCTGAGCGCTTTCATTGGTTACTAACCCAGGAAGGCACAGATAAACTTATTCTATTGGTCTAAAGTATGGCTGTTTATGATTCGTCTGAACTGAAGGTCATTCTGTACCACAACACCCCATTGGTTTGTGTTTTGTGGTAAGAATGATATAAAGTTGGTCACCTTGCCTTTACTTTTCTCTCTCACCATCTGGCCATAAAGAGAAGACCATGATGATGACAACTCTGTCTCTGCAGCCATACTGAGGCAGGCGTGTGGCCTGTTTCAATACTCCATTTAAAGGCCATGTGGTAGCAAAGTAACTGGACTGAAGATAAACTGAGATTCACCTATGGATGCGAGATGTTCTGCTTCTTAGGCTGTAAGGTCGGTTTGCTAGTATTCACATTGTATTCTTCTTCCTTAATGTTATCAATAATTTAATTAATTTAATTTAACTCCTGCCTGTTTCTTTAGTCTAATTGCCTGAGGTTACAGATGTAGAAGGGACGGGTGGAGGAAGTTCTAGAGTACCTGATCACAGAGTTGGAAGTGAATAGGATTTAAGACATTTTATTTACATGAGAAAGAAAATAGGGTCAAAATAGGAAATTCCATGTTAAAACACTCACTCCTGTTGTTGAAAGATGTTTTAAATATTAATTAATATTTGTATGGGCCTGAGTTTTCACATTTTTTTTCTAGGTGCAAAGCTGTGTAGGCCTTTTCTATATAGCCAGGAAATATCGGCTTTCTTTAAGAATCTGCTGTGAAGTAAAGCACATTGTTTAGGAGCTTAAAGAACACTAAAGGCTGAAATCACGCATCTTAGAGGTTAAACATTTAACACAAAATACATATACTAAAATTTCTTAAAGTTACCATTTAGGGTAAGCATTACATATCTGTGGTGCATTGCGTGATTTGTTATTTCTCCTATTGTCTCAAGGACTGCAAACTGGATATGTTGGTTCAACACAAGACATTGTATTATACAGCAGGAACAGGATTTTGTATCTGTAAAAGGCAGATAAGAAACAATATATTACTTCTCTAATTAACAAAACTACCAACATTTATGGCATTCTCAAGAACTGCTATCTGTATCCTACATTTGTTTATTATTACATACGTTGTGACATTGTGCTGTCAGCTGAAAAAAGGTCTACAGCCAGCCGTGTATGACGTAAGTTTGATGGATATGGGTGGATCATGATATCTTTAAATATTGTAAGCTTAAAATATTCATTCAGAATTCAAGAGGAATTCTGCATCCATCGATGCGAATAAAGACTTCCTATTTTAATTATTTAATGTAGCTTATTTCTTTTCCATACTGTGTAACTGTGACTTTATTATTGAAGGTTGTTGTCTTGCTAGAAAACAAATCTTTTCCCATGGCACAGGTTTCTTCAAAGGTGGCTCTACCATGTATGCAAACTGGGCAGTCGACTAGGGTGGCAGAGCCTTTGGGGGTGGCATAGATGTAGCATATACAAACACAAGTTCTTAAAACCACCTCCTATTCCATGCAATTCATGTATAGCAATTGCCTTCAAGACTTTGTGATTTGGGTGTGACATTTTCACTTTCACCTAGGGCAGCATACAAGCTGGAACTGGCACTGGTTTTCTTGCAGCCTGCATCAGGTTTTCCTCCAGGATTTCTCCCTATTTTTCTGCATTCATTTTACACTCACAAGCCTACCAGGACCTGCTGCAGAAAAGCGGCCTCACATCCTGTGTCAAAGATGAGGCAAGAGAGACCAAAAAAAGGTTTGGGGCAGCCTCCTGTATAATTGATCCTGGCTGCAAAGTGTGTACAGGTTGGAGTCCAAAACAGAACTAACTGGTGAGACTGAGATAGTAGGTTTTTAAAGGGAAGCAGAGAAAGTGAGGTAATTATGACCGGATCTGGAAATAACGTCATCGGGCTTGTGAGCGGAAGTGGCTTCATCTGGACCGGAAGTGGCGTCCTTGGGCTCATGACTGGAAGTGGTGTCATCTGGACCGGAAGCGACGTCATCGGGCTCCTGACCAGAAGTGACGTCGTCTGAACCGGAAGCAACGTCATTGGGCTCTTGAACGGAAGTGACATCATGGAGGTCAGGCGGAATTTCTCGTAATGGGTCTGCAATTGAAGAAGAGAAAGTATCAGTGCACCTTGCCACCCCTTGGTCTGGTGTGGAATTACCTTCCTTCGAGCCGTTTAGCTGCCTCCCATGCACATGTGTGTGACACCTGATGCTGATGCCATCATGCTTCACAGTGAGGATGGTGTGTTTTTAATAATGTGAAGTGTTTGGCTTACTCGTATGACAATTGTGGTGTTCAGTCTGAAGGTCTGAAGGCTCAGTTTTGATCTCATCAGACCACAGAACCTTTGGAACACTCTGCAGAGATGTTTTCACTTTGACATTAGTCTTTTTTTTCTGTTGATTAGTGTCAAAAGAGACAAGTTAAATAATATTGTATAACAGTAAAATGCGAAAACTTCCAAGGGAGTGAATACTTTTTATAGACCCCCCCCCCCCCTTTCCATTATTACAAAGTCATTTGATGAAAATGGAATTGGAAAAAATAACATCCCTGTACTTGGTAATATATTCAAACTCTGTCATTCCTTGTTTTCATATCATTTACAGTAATTCATAGTTTGCATTTAAAATTATATTATAAAAAGAAGCAAATTACACTGCTCAAATTGCTATGCCTAAATACAGCATTCTTGCTTTCTCGTTTTAAGCCTAAAGGCTTAAATGGGGCAAACAGCTGGCATGTTGGTTCAGAGTTCACACAGGTAACTGGATGGTCACCCTTGCTAGTCATCTTCTTATATGCTTACTCAGTTTTTATGGAAAGCCTCCTGTAGATGGTGGGTGCAGCAACAATCTGTAATCAGTGCATGCTCCCAACCTCCTCCTCCTCTTCCTCCTCCTCTCCCTCTAGGCAGACTTACAGCTGTGATAAACTCTTCCCATTTCCTAATGGTTGATTTAAATGGGCACCAATGGACATATTATCTGTCATTCATTCCCTGACTTGTGCTTTTCATGGAGTGGCATTAGTGTTTTTTGGCTTCATTGTGTAGGTTAGCTCACCATACTGACTCATCACAAGTTGGACCTCCAACATACACGGGCATTTATACTACAATCACTTGAAACCCCAGACAGGTGATCTCCATTGAACTAAAGGTGGAACTTCTAAAGAGACACAGTACCAAAGGAGTCCAGTCTTCATCTCAGGTCACTGGATAGCGTCCATGTCTCATAACCATATAGCAAGACAGGAAGCACCAGGACTCTAAAGACTTGGACCTTCGTCCTTTTGCATAGATATCGAGAGCACCACACACCCCTTTCCAGCGATCTCATGACCCCCCATGCTCTCCCAATCCGTCTACTAACTTCATAAGAGTCACCAGAGACATGAATGTCACTACCAAGGTAAGTAAACCTCTTGACAAGGTTGACACTCTCTTCACAGACAGACACACTGCTGATGGCTGCGCCCAAGAGGTCATTAAAGGCCTTGTAAGTGAGAGGGTGGAATATAAAAAGAAAGAAGACAGAATATATGAGGTTTAATGGTGATTCAGGATTCAGAAGTCAGACTGCAGAGAGCTATTGAAAAGAGTGCATACATTACATGTAGAGATACTCCACAGAGTGCAGTGTGGATCGAGCAATTGGAGCTAGATATCAGGAGTATTGCATGATCAAAGAATTAAGGCAAAGGGTAAAGGTAAGTATTTTAAGACAGTAAGATCAGCAATGATGTATGGAGGTGAGACATGGGCACTAAAGGGAGAGCAGGAGATGAAGTTGGATATGGTAGAAATGAGAATGGGGAGATGGATGTGTGGCATTACAAAAAAATTAGAATAAGAAATGAGACAATCAGAGGTACAACAGAAGTGGGAGAGACATCTGAGAAAGTACAGTACAGGAAAGGAGGTTGAAGTGGAATGGACATGTGATGAAGAGAAACAATGAATATGTGGGCAAAAGAATGATGGGAATGGAAGTAAAGGGGAAGAGAAAGTGAGGAAGGCCAAAGTGGAGGTGGATGGATAAAGTAAAAGATTTGAAGAAAAAGGGCTTGTCTGGCGAGGCGGTGTAGGACTGAGCTGAGTGAAGAAGGATGATGAAGCACATCAACCCCATGCTGATGTAGGAAAAGATGAACAGGATGAAAAAGAAAATATTAGGAGGAGATCAATTGTTTTGTGTTTTACCTTTGTAATTAATTTTGAACACTTTACAGAGATCTGTTTTCCCTTAGACATTAGTCTTTTATCTGTTGATTAGTGGCAAAAGAACCAAATTAAACCCACTGTGATTCAATATTGTATAACAGTAAAATGTGAAAACTTCCAAGGGAGTGAATACTTTTTACAGACCCCCCCTTTCCAGTATTACAATGATTTATGATGAATATGGAAATGAAAAAACATCCCCGTACTTGGTAATATATTCAAACTTTGTCATTCCTTGTTTTCATATCATTTACAGTAATGCATAGTTTGCATTTAAAATTATATTATAAAAAAAGAGGTAAATTACATTGCTCAAATTGCTACGCTTAAATACGACATTCTTGCTCTCTCATTTTAAGCCTACTCAGACCAAAACAGGGCCAACAGCTGGCGTGTTGGTTCTGCTTCTCAATTTTGCAGTAGTAAGGAGGATTTGGGAGTTATAAATTGGGAGGAAATAAAATAAGTTGCAAAGATTTTCTTTCTTTTTTTTTTTTTTTACTCTGAGCTGAAAGAAGGAGGTCATTTCACTCTGAACAGCAGGCATACATTTTCAAACTCCCTTACTGGGATATCTTCCTATTATTCAATTTGTCTGAAATGTCATTTTGAAGAAATGCTTTTCCACTATATCTGCCAGTTAGCACTAATATAATGCGGTATAAAGGGCAGTCACCAACAATCACTTTATCCTCCGTTACATTGAAATTAAAAACTATTGTATATTTTTGAAATAAAGAAAGAAGACATGCATACAGCAACTGGGAAGTAAGGTATTTATTACCACACAATAAACCATTGTTTCATATTTGGCAGTTTTTTTTTCCCAGCCTCTATCATCATAATTTTCATTTCTTGTATTTTCCAGGGACTCGTACCAGGAAAAACAAACAACAGCACATGTTGCATATTCTTGTGACACATAGCCAGACTCTTAGAATGTCTATGAAAATAATGTCTTGCTAAAAGCATACATAAAGACATAAATACACGGACAAGGAAATTTAACCAGTAAACAAAAGAACAAAACATCATCTAATTGCCTCATAGATTGTAGCCGCACCGGAGGTCAGTCACTAACTAAGGTGACTTGTCCACTTGTGAAGACTCCAACCCTCATCTTCTGTGTTTTTCATGACTGGATGAACTTATTTCATGATTCTTCTCTCACACACCACCAGATCAGCACCATTAATTAGCTATTAGCAAGGATGACCATCTAATCCAGGGGTCACCAAGACCGGTCCTGGAGGACCACCGTGGATGCAGGTTTTCATTCTAACCCTTTTTGTATTAAGTGCCGTGTTTGTGCTTCTAATTATCTTCTTGTGAATTCATTTTAATTGAATTGCTTTTTTTAAGATTTGTCCCCCAGAATTTCTCCCTCGTTCCTCTGAATCGCTTCATTTTTTTCCTTAAATGGCACCCAAACAGAAATGAAATGTGAAGTGAGGGAGCCAACACAAGACCAATGAACTCAGGGCCTCAAACTCCAACCAATTTCACTCCAACCAGCTGCTTAATAAGTTGCCAGTTTTTGTCCTTAATTAAATCAGTTCTTTAATTTCGTGGCTTGTTGCTGCTCTCGTGGTGCATTAGCAGACATTTCCAAAATTGTTGATTTTTCTCTTTCTAAGAGCCCTGATAAAATATTTTGGGGACCTGAGCAGATCAACATTCCTGAGACCTTCATCTTTCTTTATTTTCAGATATTGCATGATGGACACCAGTTGTTTTTTTTTTGTATCTCATTATTGTTTGGCTGCTAATTAAGGAAAAATAAACAATTAAAGGGTCTGAGTCTTCAAGAGCAAATCAATTAAAATTAGTTCAAAAGAAGTTAATTAACAGCAAAAACAGGTCACTCATTAAGAAAAGGGTTAGAATGAAAACCTGCAGCCACTGTGGTCCTCCAGGACTGGAGATGGCAACCCCTGATCTAATTTAAGCTTTCTTCAACATCAGGCTTAACTGAATCATCTTGAGTTATAGTTCAAGGGAAAATTTTTTCATTGATATCTTTAGAGTAGTTATAGATCACGGGTGTCAAACTACAGGCCTGGAGGGCCGCAGTGGCTACAGGTTTTCATTCTAACCTTTTTCCTATCAGTGACCAGGTTTCAATGCTAATTAACTTCTTTTCTCTTCATTTTCTTAGCCCTGTTTTTAATGAATAAGTCCTCTGAATTGATTCTTTTCTTCATTAAATGACAGCCAAATAGAAATGAGATGTGAAACAAGCTGACAGAAAACCAACTAAGTCAGGGCCACAAACTTCAACCAATTTCACTCCAACAAGTTTCTTAATGAGAAGCTGATTCTTACTGTTAATTAAACCCATTATTTAATCCCACTGCTCTCATTCTGCCACGGCAGACATTTTGAAAACTGTTGATTTTCTGTTTTTTTTCTAACAACACCGTCAAAATGTTTTAGTGACCTGAGCAGATCAACCTTACTGAGAGCTTCACCTTTCTTTATTTTCAGCTATTGTGAGATGGGCACAGGTGAGCTGGTCATGTGGTGGCTTGTTTTGTGTCTCATTATTGTTTGGCTGCTAATTAAGGAAAAAGAAACAACTTATGGCGCCTGAGTCAAGTTAATTAAAATTAAGGCAAAGGAAATTAATTAGCAGCAAAAACTGGTCACTAATTAAGAAGATGGTTAGAATGAAAACCTACTGCCATTGCGGCCCTCCAGGACCGGAGTTTGACACCCATGATATAGATGATAAACTTAGCAGAAGTGCATCAGTGCTTTATCCAGTCTTCGCTTTTGTTTTGTATTACTTGTTTTCTCTGCTTCCTTACCCTGAATGACGCCCTGATTCTACAGGGGAGAGATCTTCTTCTTCTTTAAGCTGCTCCTGTTAGGGGTCACCACAGCTGATCATCTTTTTCCATATCTTTCTGTCCTCTGTATCTTGTTCTGTCACACCCATCACCTGCATGTCCTCTCTCACCACTTCCATAAGCCTTCTCTTAGGCCTTCCTCTTCTTCTCTTGCCTGGCAGGTCTATCCTTAGCATTCTTCTCCCAATATACTCAGCATCACTCCTCTGTACATGTACAAACCAACTCCATCTCTCCTCTCTGACTTTGTCTCCAAACCATCCAACTCAAGCTGACCCTCTAATGTCCTCATTTCTAATCCTGTCCATCCTCGTCACACCCAATGCAAATCTTAGCATCTTTAACTCTGCCACCTCCAGCTCTGTCTCCTGCTTTCTGGTCAGTGCCACCGTCTCCATACCGTATAACATAACTGGTCTCACTACCATCCTGTAGACCTTCCCTTTCACTGTTGCTGATATCCATCCACCCATCCATTATCCAACCCGCTATATCCTAACTACAGGGTCACGGGGGTCTGCTGGAGCCAATCCCAGCCAACACTGGGTGTATGGCAGGAAACAAACCCCGGGCAGGGCGCGCGCACACACACCAAGCACACACTAAGGACAATTTAGGATCGCCAATAAAATAATAAAAATAATTAAATACTTTATATGAAATCCTTATATTCAGGAAAATGTTATAAAGTCATAATTTTATAACAGACACTTTTTGTAGTATTGATTATTCTTGACCTTTTGAGACATTTTTAAATTTATATCTATACCTAACCTGCATGTCATTGGACTGTGGGAGGAAACCGGAGCACCCCCACGCAGACACAGGGAGAACATGCAAACTCCACGCAGGGAGGACCCGGGAAGCGAACCCAGGTCTCCTTACTGTGAGGCAGCAGCACTACCCACTCCGCCACCGTGCCACCCTTTGCTGATATCTGTCTGTCACAAATCTCTCAGGTGCTGCGATCAATAGTACTGCATTTACCTGGTGTACAGCTACAGATGATAGCACAGAGGATTTGAGAGGCAGATCAGAAGATGGAGGTAGCCAAAACAGGGAAAGCAAAGGACAAACCTGTGAGACAAAATGCTTGACCAAATGTAAAGTGAAAACCAAAATTTGTAGCAAAAGGTCACACCAGAAAAATACTAAAAACACATTTAGAAAGGAGCCAAATAAACACATAAAAGGTAGCATTTCAATCCACAAACTCAAGTGAGGAAGCGCTCTGATTGACGATCTTTTAACCCCTTATGTGAGGTTGTGAACTCTGAAGCCCCATCCTTAAACACGGCTGCAGCAACATGGCAAGGATTACATTAAGTGGTGATATCATAATAAACATGATGGCATCGGGCCTGTTTCAAAATAAAATTTAGAAATCAAAACAAACCCACAAATCAAAATTCTGATGATGGAATCAAATTCCTTGATTACAAAAATCTCAAAAAGACAATTTTAACCAATCAAAAAGACCTTCAAACAGGTGTAAACATTACATAAACAGACACTTAATAATACCTGAGAGGACTACATAAGTTTTGCCACATTTCTTTGCAGTGATGTGACTTTGTTTGTCTTCTATGCATTTGTTCTCAGATCTAGAAAATGCTTAGTATTGGTTTCTGTGCTTTCCTTTTAAAAAACAGTTTTTTATTGTTATTGATATTCATCTCTTCAAGACACTGTTCTGCCAAGACTGACTTGCCAAAAGGACAGAAATCATAACAGTGACAAGATGAACCATAAATCAACAATCGAGTGAAGTCAAAACCAACAAGTCCAGCTCCAGGGGTGATGATTGACCTCCAAGGTTATTACTCTTTTTATTTTGATTTTATTTTATTGTAGAATCAACTTTCGGCAGCGGCCAGCAGGGGGGCTGTGTGGTGCATGCATAAGGGGGGCCTTCTCATCCCTACCACCTTCGCCGTCACTTCCCCTACCTCTTCATGTCTTAAATCATTCTTCAGGCAGATTGAAGGCTTAAGTGCCAGCTTAAGTGAAAAATTAAGGAAAACGTACTAAGTAATTGCAACACAAACACTTAATGAGTGTTAACATGAAAAGATGTCGACGAAAGCAGAGAAGAAGCGGGCCGCTAGGGTGGAGAAAAGAAGAGCTGCTCAGGAAGCATCAGCCTCTGAGCAAACGAATGCTAAACGTACAGAGAAAGAGGATGAAAACTATGAACACCCAAGTCAAGTGTATTCACTGCACATTATCATGCAGTTTGCCATTACTGGTAATAAAAATAATTAAACACTGTATATGAAATCCTCATATTCAGGAAAATGTTATAAAGTCATCATTTTATAACAGACACTTTTTGTAGTATTGATTATTTTTGACCTTTTGAGACATTTTTAAATGTATATCTATACAGTAATACTTGTTAAGGGATGTTAGCGAGCGGGCTGGCGCAGCACATGATGATGTCATCAGTGTGAGTCAGTACCGGTGTGTATTCTTACAGCAGTTTACAACACGGCCAGCTTTGACTATTGTCATTATTAACATGAGAAACAATACTAGCCTTTGTCTCCCCATAATTGAATAAAGAGATTCATTCTGTACTTTAGCATTGCTACTTAACATTTTCTTGTTTCTTCTTTGTAGTTTTGTTCCACCTTTTCTAGTGCAGTGGTTCCCAAACTCAATCCTGGGGACCCCCTGTGGCTGCAGGTTTTTGTTCCAACCATCTTCTGCTTTTCATTGAACTCTTAGCCTAATTAAGCAAGTCATTATTTCCCAGTTTCTGTTTGTTGGAGTCAATGTGGAAATTACAAACTTAAGTTTGGTAGATTTTTATTAAAATTAAATAAGTAGTTAAATGGGGAATATGTAATTTTCTTTTCAAGTCGTTAACAGTATTTTCAACCTAATTTTCATTCTGCTTTTCCAGGTGTTCTGGTTATTTAATTGATTATTTACTAATTAGCGAGTCTGACACTAAAGTCGTTGCTGCTTTCATCATCCCGGGCCTCTGCTTAATTGTCACTATAAGGGTTAAATGCAAACTGCACAGGAAAAGGGGATAATAATAGGAAACAACAAAAGAGAGTTAAGTATTTATAGTTTTAGGAAAAAGTAGAAACATTTATTAATGTCTTATAAATGTGAAAACCATACTGTTGTAATTTTCTGAATACAGTATAAGAGAAGAGTAAAAAAGACCAGCTAATAAAATGAGATCAGCTGTAATCCGTTATTATCATCAATTGTGAATCTGGTTTGAACAAAAACCTCCAGCTACAGTGGGTCCCCAGGATCGAGTTTGAGAACCACTGTTCTAGTGTTATGAATTATTATTTATAGTTCAGTTACATTTTTGGGATATTTCCACATTTTCATTGATTTTTGTACTCCATGGAGTTGTTGGAGCTTCTTTTGTTATTTGCAGTTCTTTTCAGTGTCGTTTACTTTTTAAATTAAATATACCCGTGGGTCTCTCATAGTTTTGGAATTGAACTGGCTTTCCTGTTCCATTAAAATTGTAAGACTAGAAGAGTCCTAAAGCTTCCCCGGCTAGAGGAAGCCAGCTGGAGGCTTGGACACATTAAAGTGGAATCCACTTCTGACTGTCGAGGTAGTGGCCTTGGTGAATTCCTCAATTAGGTCATTCAGTTTATCTGATGCCGTATCCCTTGGCAGCCTCTGTTTTCCTATATTAAACTGTAGAGGGCCTTTGAATTTATTAGTGTGGGTAAGTCTTAGATAAAGGGAAAAAAGGAATAAACGTGTCAAAAAATAGGAAGGTTTTGTATCTATAAATTCAAGTAACTAATTTCACCCAAAAAAGAAAAAAAACTAATTCATAGTCAAAGTTTAAAACAGAATATACTTTATACCAGGAAGCCAAAAACAAAGCACAATGACTATACTCGCTATTGTTATCCAATCTGGAATGACCAGGAAATGCCCGCGGTTGACGTTTTATGTCACATTAGTGACGTTGTGTATTGTGTGTTATCACACTAAACCCATATTTCTAGTAGGACTGACTACTGCAATGCGGTGTTCACTGGATGTTCAAATTGTTCTCTATACAGCCTCCAGTTAATGCAAAATGCTGCTGCAAGAATTATTACAAGTACAAGAAAATACAAACACAAAACTCCGGTTCTTAAATCCTTACACTGGCTCCCATTTAAGTTTAGGGCAGATTTCAAAATCCTACTTTTAATATATAAAGCCTTAAATGGCCAAGGTCTGGCTTACTTCTCTGAACTTATCATGACTTACAAACCTGAGCGCACATTAAGATCTCAAGATGCCTGTCTGCTTATGATTCCAAGGATTAATAAAATAACAGTGGGAGGTCGAGCTTTTATTTACAGGGCCCCTAAACTGTGGAATGGTCTGCCTGCTACTATAAGAGATGCCCCTTCGTTCTCAGCCTTCAAATTCTGGCTGAAGACTCACTACTTCAGTTTAGCACACCCTGACTAGAGCTGCTGATTAACTGTACAGACTGCATCTCTATTGTTAATCAGTAGCACTGAAACATAAGTAACATGACAGTTATAATTTGTTACTAATCTTCACCTATTCTGTTTCTCTTCTCGGTACTCATATGTGGCACTTAGTGCCACGGCCCACCTGCCAGGTTGTTTTGCCTGCCCAAGGTAAAGGTCATCCCTGATGGAGGATCGCAGGAATTGTGGGGCAGATGGGTCCTTTCATCGGATTGGCTGGGCCAGCGCTGTCTCCGCTGTGGAATGGCCAATGGGGGAGGCAGCTTGATGGCTGAGGTCTCCAGGACTCTAAGTAAATCCAAATCATATTATGGGATGTCATCTACTGTTAAATTCTGCTCCGTACTTGTAAAATTTTTATTTTTATACTGTATTGAGGATTACTTGTGTTCTGTTCTGTGTATTGTATTGTATTGTATTGACCCCCTTCTTTTTGACTCCCACTGCACACCCAACCTACCTGGAAAGGGGTCTCTCTATGAACTGCCTTTCTCAAGGTTTCTTCCATTTTTTTCCCTACTAGGGTTTTTTTTGGGAGTCTTTCCTTGTCTTCTTAGAGAGTCAAGGCTGGGGGGCTGTCAAGAGGCAGGGTCTGTTAAAGCCCATTGCGGCACTTCCTGTGTGATTTTGGACTATACAAAAATAAATTGTATTGTATTGTATTGTATAACATGGTGGCAACCACACCATAAAATGTCAATGCCCACTGTCACACACATGCGCATGGGAGGCAGCTAAAGGGCTTGAAAGAGGGTAATTCCATGCCACACCAGGGGTGGCAGAGTGCACTGCTTCTTTCTTTTTTTTTTTTTAGCAGACTAACTATGGGAAATTCAGCCTGGGCCCAACATCGTCACTTTCAGTTCAGGTCCTGGTGATGCCACTTCCGGTTCCAGTCCCGATGACATCACTTCCGGTTTCGGTCCTGATGACATGATTTCCTCTAACTGGCTTTAAAAATGCCATTTTGTTTTTTCAAATTAATTCTGTTTTGGGCTCAAGTCTGTAAAGACCTATTGTTGTGATTTTTGCCTTTTAATTGACCAGCTTTCAAGTATATGGGATGGCTACCCGGAAAACCTTTTGTGGTGTCTTTTGCATCATTTGACACCATGTAAACCAAGATGCTGTCAGAGGAAAAAGCAAATAATTTTAAACAAGTTCAAGTCCAAAAATAAGAAGGTTTTGTATTTGTAAATTCAAATAGATCTTTTGCTAGATTAAAAACAAATTCAGAATTAAATTTCAAAACAGAAAAGATTTTATTACCAGAAAACCAGGAACACTTAATAGATTCACTGCTATTATACAATCAAGGATGACCCAGAGATGCGCAGGGTTTACATTTTATATTTTGACAATGACATTATGCATTGCATATTGCCATACTAAACCCTTAATAACTTGGTGGCAACTACACCACAAAATAGCAGTGCCCAAGAAAGCCAAGATGGCTTTGGAAAAGACACAAAATGAAGCCAAATCAAAACCATAATATTGGAAATTGATTCAGCAACCCCAAAATTGTAATAACTATTTAATTGCAGGAATCTCTCTAAAAGTCAGATAAAAATTAAAAACAAAAAATAATTTAGAATCCATAGAATCATTATAGAGGAACTTGGACAGCATACAGGCTTGAGCAGATATGTGACAGATGACCTTTAATGTAAGTAAATGTAAAATATTACATGTAGGAAGTAAAAATGTGAGGTAGTAAAAAAATGTTGGAAGTAAAAATGTGAGATTTGAATACACAATGGGTGATTTGAAAATCAAAAGTACATCTTATGAGAAGAATTTAGGCGTTGTAGTGGACTTAACACTATCAACTGCTAGACAATGTTCAGAAGCCATTAAGAAGGCTAACGAAATATTGCGGTTATATTACGCCCTGATGTGTGGAGTACAAGTCACAGGGGGCTCTGCTCAAGCTTTATAACACACTGGTGAGGCCTCATCTGGAGTGCTGTGTGCAGTTTTGGTCTCTAGGCTACAAAAAAGGACATAACAGCACTAGAAAAAGTCCAGAGAAGAACATCTAGGCTAACCCTGGGAGTGAGTGGTATGAATTATGAGAAAAGACTGAAAGAGTTGAACCTTTTCAGTTTAAAATGCAGGTTGAGAGGAGACATAATCAAAGTGTTTAAAATTATGAAGGAAATTAGTTCAGTGGATTGAGATGTTGACTTCAAAATGAGTTCAAAAAGAACACAGGGACACAGTTGGAAACTTGTTAATGATGAACTTTGCACAAATATTACAACATTTTTATTTACACAGAGAACTACAGACACCTGGAATAAGTTGCCAAGTAGTGTGGTAGACAGTTGGACTATATGGACATTAATCTCAACAAGCAATATAGGGATTTTATGTGGTGGAGTTGGCCTGGAGATGTTACCCATCAAATGAACAATACAGGAGTATGTGTGAGGAATTATATCAAGCAGGATGCATGCCATATCTTGAATGGTGGCAAATTCTGGGATGTTCTGCTTTTTGTGGTAAATTGATAACTCCGGCAGTATTCCCTACAGACATTAATACATCTTCTGTAGATTTTGAAAAATACTACAACTTAACTATGTGCATCTAAGTGTGAAATCAACATATTTGCCTTTGCTAGTTTCTGTCATATGACAAAAATCTTAAATAAGACTTAATGAATGTAAAAGGAAGTAATTTCATTTTTTTTATTTTTGGCTTATGAATAATACAGAATTTTGTTGTTTTTAACTGTTTACAGTATAGAAATTTGTGAAAGTCTTATTTTCATTGTAATGTATCTATTATTTTCAAACAAATTAATTTTAAAAAATATGTAATTTCGTGATGTGAAAAATACTCCTCTTCAACATAAATATCAAACTACAGGATCAAAATCTGTTATAGTGTAAACTGGCCAACTATTTAATACTGTATATAGGAACCTATAGATACATTGGATTCATAAAGTACTTACATGTGTTCACTTTCTACACACTTCACTGTGTTGTGCATTTAATTTTAAATTAGGTAATTTGCCATTTTTGTCCATCAATCTACACTCATTAATGTATTATAACAAAGTGGAAACATGTTTTCAGAAAGGTCAACAAATTTATTAAAAATTCAATTAAAAAATTGATTAGCTATATGAACCATGGCCAGATAGCAGAAAAGAGTCACACGAGCCACATACAGTCCTGCAGACTTCGGCCAACAAGCCACCCAAGACCATCCTACAGCTGAGTCAGTGCTGGGTGGGCCAATATGATGAAAGGACCCTTCACCCCGATGACTCTAGGGCTCCCTTATCTGAGGTGACTTTTCCATAGGCAGGCAACATGGCAGCAGAGGAGTGGCACCAAGTGCCACATGAGGATGCTGAGAACTGGACAGTTCCTAAGCACCATAGCCCCAAAACAAAGGGGGGAAACCATCAGACCCCAACTAGTCAGAAAATATGAAAATGTGGAATCTTTATAAGGTAAAAAACATTTTGTAAAAAATGCTCAGAAACAAGAAACTCTGAGGAACACAAAGAAAAACACAGATGTAAAGGCCTTCAAAATAGGCAATCCCAAAGCAAATACATCCCGGATACATATCCCAAGAATGGTCTAAAGACAGAAAAAAATGGTCCCAAAAATCCACAAATAATCAAGACAACAAACATACAAGAGACCTCACCACCCACCTAGGACTTTCAGTTAACTGCAAGGGACTGTGGGTTTTCCGCTGCCTTTATAGGGCTGAGGGCAATCCCTTGCACGGAAGTACAGTTGTACCCGCCCCTCCTGAGAGACCACATATAAAACACAAGTAATAAAGCAGAAGACATATTGATATATAACAATTAAATAATTCACATTTTTAAACAAATAAAGTAGACACCAGTGATACATTTAATCCCTGGCTGAAGCACAAAAACCTTCTTAGAACACATTGAAAATATTACAGAATCATCATTATCACTAAGCTCAAGGTTATTTTTCCATGGGAATCAAAAGCTGCACTTTCATGCTAAGTGAACTATTCTAAATCCTGCTTTGCTTTTCATCTTTCTCAGAGTGCACTGCACTCCCGTTCAGCTTGACAAGACTTTCAGGCTAAGGCCTAGTGCTTGAGATCTGTCAGCTGCAAAGGCTGAAGTTAACCATCCAGCAGCACTGGCCACAAGACAGGGAACAGACCTAGACAGGACAGCAGTTCTTTGCAGACCCACCTCAAACATTCAAGCACAGTTGCCTTTAGAGTCGTCAACCTGCATGTCGTTTGGGATGTGACAGAAAAATCCACAAAGACAAAAGGAGGAAATGCAAACCAATGTGCCCGCTAACAGTACTAACCACTGTGCTCCCTACTATCGATTGTGTTTTTTGTTAAAAAATGATAGATTACTTGGCTGACAATCAATATTTAAAGGTGGGTGAGCACTTGTGGCAGAGAATGAATGGAAATCTAGTCCCAGGCGTGCTGGGATGCCAAGCTGAAGATGTCTTTAAGGATTTATGTAAATGCTGGTTATGGTTATTCTGCGTGGAAAGATGATTTAGCAGCGGGGCAAAAGATTCATTTTAACAGATGCCTGTCACTGAATCTCTGAATCTACATGCAAATTACAAAAGAAAATTGTTTTAATGTACTTAGTGAAACAAATCAGAGTTTTGAGCAGTAAAGCAGTGAACAGCTGTGTCTTTGCCTTCTTGTCAAGATAATAGTTCTACAAAATCCATGCCTCCAAGTAGTAAAACTGATTTTTTTTATTTGTTTATCACAATATGTATTGAACATAACCTAAATTCAAGAGCATTTTAATTTTACAATTTTTTTGCTATTATAATAATTTTCACATATTGAGTGAATCTTGCAAAAATGATAATAAATGCATTCTGATGGAGATTATTACACAGTGACACACCATGCCATATGCTGCTGCCACCCAGCTCCAGGGACCAGGGTTCAGTTTCTGGACTGCTCGCTAATTGCATGGAGCTCACAAGTTCTTCCTATGTTTTTCTCCAGACCCTCTGATGTCCTTTCTAAACACCAAAGCTCAGTTAATTAGTAGTTGTTTAACTTCAGATGGAGGCAGATGTGTCCCCAGATGGCAACACATTGTGTTTTCACAAAAGTAGATTTTTGTCTAAGCTTCCGTGTCATTAGAAGTCACAATCTTTAATAAAATAAATTAATCAGGTCAAGACTTTGGTAAAAAAAAACAAAACAATGGTTTTCTAAAAATGTTGTATTTATTCTTATTAGTTTATTGGCTTATTGATATCCAATGTGAATCAACAGCACCAATTCAAATAGTAAACTGTTAAATCCCACTATGAACCATAGGCTGAGTTTCACATTTTGGCTGGTGGGGCAGACAAACCATAATAAAAAGTAAATTTTTTTGTATCTCAGTCTTACTGTCACATATTTACACCATACCTCATGTCATATATGGCAAATTGTTTGAAATTTGAATTTAAAATATAAAGTAAGCCTCACATGCATTAAAACATTTAAAACATTGAAATTACAAAAAAGTACACAAATACTACGTAAGAGCCCATCTTAGAACGTTCATCTTTAAATTCACATAAATGTTTGCTTAATGTGAATTGAATAAAAGTATAAGTGTGGCAAGAAATGGTCTACCGTTTTGATGTTTGTCACGCTACACATGGTGCTCATGTTGAGTGCATGCAACCTCAAAGACCATAGGACCAAACTTTGAACTTTCCTCTATCCAGTGATGTGCGGAATGTGTTTCTGTCTTATACAGTTTGTTTGAAATACATTTTTGAAACCTGCTTTTTCATTTTGAATAGCCCTGTAGTTTTTCAATTTTATTAAAAAAATGCTTTACTTAAGAACAAACCTTCTAATTGCAAATTAATTTCTACCATAATTGTGCAAAAATAAATTACATTTGTAAAATATCAAACTTCATTTTTAATATTTATCTCTAAGTATCATGTGTATCTGACCTCCTGGTGTGTCCCTCTTGTCCCTTATTCATGCGTTTCTGCTTGTACATGTTCAGTATTTGAACTACATTTGTTTTATCCTATACTAGCAGAATACCCACGCTTCGCAGCGGAGAAGTAGTGTGTTAAAGAAGGTATGAAAAAGAAAAGGAAAAATTTTAAAAATAACGTAACATGATTGTTAATGTAATTGTTGTGTATATATATATATATATATATATATATCAAAATACATATCTATATACATATCTACATATCTACATATACACATATATATATATATGCATACCTATCTACATCATATATACACACACATATACATACATACACAGACACACACATATATATAATTTGTGTGTGTGTATGTATGTATGTATGTGTGTGTGTGTGTGTGTGTGTGTATACACATACATACAAACATACACACAGGTATATATAAATATATGTGTATATATATATTTATGTGTCTATATGTGTGTGTATAGCTTTGATCACTGAGTGCAAGGGAAAAATAATAAAATGTAGTCTATAAGTTATTAAACAGTAAAACATTAACGTTTTAAGAAGTAAAGGTACATTGAGCACTACTGGAGTGGTTGCGGGTAAACTACATTTTAAAGACGGTATAACAGAAGAGGTAAGTAGTACTAACAGCAGCTAAAATGTATATGGATCATCTCTCGGTAGTAGATCCCTTTTGAAAGGCGCTACACGACGGCTGTGGTATAGAAATTACATTTTCTATGTGAAAGTCCAAATTTCTGCCTCTGGTAATGTGCCTTACCAGAAATTAAAGAAAATTAGTTTTGTGTCCTGTGCAGTGTTAAGAGAGAAAGGCTTTGGTTTGGGATAAAAGGAAAAAAGGTGTAAAGAAAGGAAAGTTGCCTTTTTCTTTTATATAGTATAGAGAGATGTGTTCGGTGACGATATGAGCGCCTTTTGGGGACAGTTGCGGTGGGTCTTGTGCAGACTGGTGAGACGTCCCAGCTATTAATCGGCTGTGATGGCACTGTCAGTCCTTCACTCCTGTGCGTGTCTTCATAATCCGAGCTGACGACCTCATAATCGTATACGTGCAAAATAAAGTGCGAAGCGCCTTAATATTATTTTGTCGCGGTGTAGAAAAGGGGTCCCGTGTTTGCACTTGTCTGGGCTATAGCTCAGGGGGAGGATGAAAAAAATTAAAAGTGCTCACTTTTAAGGCAGAAGCGCAGTCAGCGTCTCAAGGGCCGGCACAGCTATGCGCGCGCGCCGGCTGCTCGACTTTTGCTGGGCAGGAGACGCCAGTTTTTGCAGACACGTTCACATGATCAAAAGTCTCCGCGCTCTTTGGAGGTCATTCATATACAAAATACCCGCGCCTCGCAGCGGAGAAGTAGTGGGTTAAAGAAGTAATGAAAAAGAAAAGGAAACATTTTAATAATAACGTAACATGATTGTCATGAGTGTTGCTGTCATATATATGCCTGCCTAAATAAGTCACCCTTGCTTCGCTCTTACTTTTTTACCGTTCATTTAATCATGGCTAGTGGCGGAAAAATTATAAAATGGAAGGAGGATTACACTGAGTATGGCTTTACCAAAACAATTATTGATGGCGAATCGATTATTCATAAAGCTTGAATTGGTGATCTGTTTTTGTGTGTTAACCTCATATTTTTTCATACTTCTTCTCAAACCAAGGTGGTGCGAGGCTAAAATGAATTGGGATGTGCTGATCAATGTAATCGGTGTACCAGGATATCATGCATTGACAAAAGTTCCCCTTTGATTGTAATGCAAAGTGTGATTAAATGCATTATTTTTTAACGCGTTATGGAGCACATGCATCGAAGCTTCTCAGCTGTGCTTGTGCTAAGAAAATTAAACATTTTAAAAATAATCTAACACGATTGTCAATGTAACCTTTTGTAAGTAGTGCCTGGAGGATTCAGTGTGGAGAAAGTCTAGAGACAGCGTGTGTTTTAACTTGTGGATTTCTCTGTATTTGGTGGCAGTGTGACGAAGTTGCTTCGGAAGTTGGCGTTAGCCGCGGAGCTCAGCTCAGAGCGAAATGAGGTAAATGGGAGGGGAGATGATGACGTGACTCCCCCACCCGCCTTAACTGTCAATCCCCCACAAACACAGTCTCTCGGAATTTGCATAAGCACACCCCTTCA
>JANRMT010062823.1:5765235-5844627 GCA_026402145.1 Polypterus bichir lapradei
GTCATGGAGCACGTTTAAGCTCATGTGTTTGCAGTGTTTGAATAAAAATCCTTCTTGTTTCTATGACCTCCTGTGTCTCTGTGCAAATCTGTGACCCAAGCATGACAATATATTCCGACGCTGACTTTATATATTCCAGCGCTGAGTTTATATATTCCAACGCTGACTTTATATATTTAAGTTTTGACTTTAGGTGGCAGTGTGACGAAGTTGCTTCGGAAGACGGCGTTAGCCGCGGAGCTCAGCTCAGAGCGAAATGAGGTAAATGCGAGGGGATATGATGACGTGACGCCCCCACAAACACAGTCTCTCGGAATTTGCATAAGCACACCCCTTCACCTGCAATTTTAACTTAGTTACAAAGTGATCAAAACTCTCATTTATATCCTGCGTTCTCTCATTAAACTTGTATCCCGCATTACCCATGGGCATGGAATGCGCCAGCGGCAGCCTGTCTATTAACTTAATTTAAAGTTTAGGTTTATACCTTGCTTTGTTTCCGAAGTAGCTGCAATGATGAATATGGTAGTATATGTCACTCGCTCGCTTCTTATTGTTTCGCTGCCTTCTCAATTATATAATGCATGTTTTCTTCAGCGTATTTTGGAGCTCTTCCTGGTTTTCTACATAGTGCGTTGACAGTCAGTTCACGTGATTACGTGGGCGGCGTGATGATGTCACACGAAACTCCGCCCCCACGGCGGTCAAGCTCAAGTCCATTACAGTAAATGGAGAAAAATACCTTCCAGTTATGACCATTACGCGTAGAATTTCAAAATGAAACCTGCCCAACTTTTGTAAGGAAGCTGTAAGGAATGAGCCTGCCAAATTTCAGCCTTCTACCTACACGGGAAGTTGGAGAATTAGTGATGAGTCAGTCAGTCAGTCAGTGAGTGAGTGAGTCAGTGAGGGCTTTGCCTTTTATTAGTATAGATAATGCAGTCAAACTCACTGTGCTTGCAGCCCAGCCGATGATCCAGACTGTAATAATTGACTGTGGCAAAACAAGATGTCTGCAGATGTAGGTCATGTGAGACTGAATAGTAATGAGGTTCCGTGTACTTTATTACTTACAATTTTGCACTGACAAGATGCATTTTGTTAATTCTTCATAATAGTAAAAATATGTGCAAAATTACATAAATGAATTTATTTCTCATTGCTCTTATAAAATAGAAATACGGAAGGAAAAGTTACCATTATTGAACTTTCTGATGGATTGATTGGGAAAATATAATTAATCAATTAATTAATTTACTTGAATAGGAACTGCTTTGATTTGAACAGGCCGTTAAGCCCTACAGGGTATTTGTTTTAATATTTGTTTCCAAAGTTGCTTTAACTAATTATTAATTGATTCCATATTTCTTCTTTTTTGGTGTGAATAAATATTTCTTAACATTTAAAGAAAGCTGACAATTAATCCACTTTCATCTGTGCACTCATGATGTTGGCAAAGAACAGTTTTTTAAAAATCGGCATGGCATGGCACCTAGAGTACTTACATATAAATTTCACTTTAGTGATACCGTAGGAAATCATTCAACAGAATATTTTACAATCTAATACCGCAACATCACTGACAGATTGCATCAGCCAGGGATGAGTCACCCATGGTATGAGTTGGCATTCCATCATGCACATCATACCAATTCATCAGACAAAAAGCAGTTTCAGAGTCAGTGGCAGGAGAACCTATAAAAATGGCAAGCCTGCAAAGTTGCAAGTAGAATTTCATCTAGCAGTTCTTTTAAGGACAGCAAGCCACCTAAAAGTGCCATGAACAGAGAAGAGAATCCATTTCTGCACTTGGTGTTGGTTTGAAATTGGTGTTAGCAGTGGGATGACTGAAGATCTATAGACCAAAATGCTGAGTGCCACGGAGACTGTAATGGACCTGCTTGGCTCTTCAGAAGAGTTAGTGGAAAGTCTCAAGGCTGAGAACTTAGATTAGGAATGCCATCTGCAACATCAGTACAGAGAGGAATACAGCCGAGATACTGCCACCTCTGCAGCTCTACCACGGCTTCTCCATCTGCTAAGGTTCAATGGCCTAGGTGCATGGGTGCCAGAACAGCTTTGGGTTCATACAGCTAGGAAAACCTGTGGCAGATTGACTTGCCACTGACACCAATGCTGCACTGTATGCTAGTGTAGCACTCACCACTTGACAACGCAGAACTCAACATAACTTTTGCACCATTTGACAGGAAAGTTGTCAAGGCCCCAGCTGATATTTGTTTGTCACCATTCACACACCCACAACAAAAACCAAGACCACCCCAATATTTAAAAGAGTTGTGCGCCATTCAAGGAGTTGGAAGTGGCCGCTGGGGACAACAAAGGGAGGGCTATGTAACGGCACTGATAAGTTGCATCAGCTAGGGATGAGTCACCAACAGTATGAGCTGGTATTCCATCATGGAAACAAACAGCTTCACAGCCAGCACTAGGGACCCCTAAAAAACCAGCAGCCTTGCAAAGTCACAAACAAAATTCCATCAAGTGCGACAGTCCTTTTATGGATAGCGAGCCACCTAAAAAGAGGCAAGCAAAGAGCAGAAAATCCATTCTGGCTCTTGGTGGCCGTGTTACATTACAACTGATTGTAATGTACAGTAATAAACTGTCAAGTAGATTATTTATTATGTGCACAAATAAGTGTAGAGTAAAATGAGACACAGCAGAGATGGAAATAAGTGTGGTGGTGGCGTGAACGTTGCTCGTTGTGAAACACTGTTTTGGGAAGTAAAACCCCCAAGTTTCACTGCAGATTCAATTTCATGCAAATCATTTTTCTTATCACTACACCAAACCAATTTACAGTCTCTAGATTTCCTAATATGCAAATGTGTTGAATGTGGAGAAAACAGGGATACCCAGAGAAAAGTCATACAGAAATAAGGAGAAAATGAAAACGACACAGTAGACGACAAGGTCAAGAATTAAACCTGAGCTCCCTGATGATCAACGGCAGCACTGACTACCATTGTGAGACCGGGCGCCAATTGTAAATAATATGTAAGACTGTCAGTGAATTACAAAGATATAAACATTCCACTTTAGAATGTACGTTTTTGTGTCATATGCTAGAAATACTTGATGTTTGATAGCAAATTATTTCGAGAGTGGTTTCCAAATGTGTGTATATGATTTAAAAATATCAGTAGAAATTGGTACTAAATAAAATATACAGTGAAGAGATGACTGGGTAAATCAATACCTTTCTACAGTGACAGGAAAGCATGTTACCAAGTGACAAGTCTATAAAATGGTTTGCAAGTTATTTTAAAGGTCATACACAAACAATTACATTTAATAACTTCGGCTGAGACTACAGATGAGTATTTGCCTGAGGGATACACATTTGGAGATATTTTCTGTTTCATGTTTATGACTTCTGTAGGCCATTTTGCTTACGTAGATCACCATTTTGAAAAGGCAGACTGAAATTGCATATATGTGAGGAATTCTAATCATGACAAACCTAAAGTCTGATTTACACTACACAGTTCTATTCATTTGTTGTAATGTTTTCTTTGCTCCCATTCCGGCACCTGAGAGTGCTAAACAAGGGAAATCCAATTTCAAATGGCAATGAAAGATATTATTAAATTGTACATTTGAATTTTTCCTGGTGACTTTCTGTCTAGTGATGGGTTTGAAGTCCCTGCGTTCTGATATATTCAGGTTTTGTGAGTTTCAGAGGATGTTTTGAAAAATGTGCTTGCAAACTGTGGATTCAGAAAGTACTCAGACCTCTTCACATTTTATTGTACTGTAAATTTAATTTTATATGGATAAATTTGCCATTTTTGCCTATCAATCTTCTCTCAGTAACACATAAAAACAATGTGAAAACATGTCTGCAGTAAGGTTTGCAAATATAATAAAAAATCAAAAATGGAAATGTTTCTGGCCCTGGAGTTTGCCACTAATGGTCCTGGAAGGTTATACTCTCAGACGCTTCTGGTGTCTTTGTCCCTGGAACCCAACACAAATGTGTCAAAGTGTTATACCCTCAGGAGCTCTAGTGTCACTTGCCCCAGATCACTGCTAAAATGTCTCAGAAGCTCTGGTGTTTCTGGCGCCAAAGTACACCACAAATGTCTCGAAAAGTTATACGTTCAGCAGCTGTGATGTCTCTGTCCATGGAGCACACCACAAATGTCTAGGAAGGGTAAGAACACCCCAGAAAAATCTTTGCATCTCACTCCAGTGTTTTGATCTTGGAAGCACGCCAACAACAACAATAATATTTATTTATATAGCACATTTTCATACAAATGATGTAGCTCAATGTGCTTTACCTGATGAAGAAAGAGACAAAATATTTAATAAATATAAAATTAGGAAACACTAATTAACATAGAATAAAAGTAAGGTCCGATGGCCAGAGAGGACAGTAAAAAAAAGCAAACAAAAAAAAAAAAAAACTCCAGACGTCTGGAGAAAGAAACAAAATCTGCAGGGGTTCCAAGGCCTCGAGACCACCCAGCCCTTACGGACTCGTAATTCCAGCTGAGATTCCTGCTGCCTTCCAACTTAATTGAGAATGAGCCCCCTCTTATGATACTTTCTCCTCAGCTTCTTTCTTCCCGTAGAGAGCCTGGTTAGCGCTGCTCATTCCTTTTGAAGCTGTCTCTCCTAGAGGTTTCCACCACTTGAACTTTCTAGATGCCATTATATGCACTATGTCTCGTCCATCAACCACCCCTTCAGATACTGCCTCCAGCCTTGTACTGCTGTCATTGTGGTAATAGTAGCAATGCCAGTTTACCAAGATGTTACATTATATATATATGTAGTTTATATGTATATATGTAGTTTATTTCTGAAGGTTTCCTACAAAAACTCTAATTTTCCCATTGTTTATTTTAATTTTAAATGTTTTCTACAAATAAAATAATGTTTCCAAATTTATTCAGTTTTCGAATGAAAATAATATGAAAGGTGTAGGCACCATGAAGGAGAGACAGGTATGCCGGGTGGATGAGGAAATTACTTTTTCCAGGGCTGGAGGTTATTAAAGGATGGAACAGTGGCAGCTTCAGGCCGACAGCAGTTCCTTCCCACATACGACAAGTGGCAGTGGTCCTCCCGAGGTTGTCCTAATTTGGATATCTAAAGAGGTACATGGGAGTTGGAATCCAGAAGTGCAGCCCTGTCGGGCTCCATAGGTGGTGGTAGAAGGGGCTGTTGGGAGGAGGACCACCCTGGTTTCCATATGACCCAGAAATACTTCTGTGGTAATGTGCCTGCCCAGACATTACCAAAAAGAGAAAAAAATAACTTTTGTTTAATTTCTGTATGTTTCACGGGGAGGTGATTAGAAGAGAAAGGACGGCAGTTACCTCTCATGTGAAGCTGTCAACAAGGCAAGACGACACTTTTGCTAGCGTTTCAGCACTGCTTCAGCAGTGAAATGCTACAGGTTGCTGGCAGTCCCGGCTACCTGGTCCCATGGAGGCCTACATTGCTGCATATGCAGCCAGGTTTCTTGTCAGCAGGTTATCGCCACCCGCTGCCGAAGTAAAAGAAAAGAGGTGCGAAGCATTTAGTTTACTGCGGAAAGTAAAAGGGAACCCGGAGGTTAATTCTAATAGTAGTATTAGAAGGAGAGACTTTAACTTATCTTAGATACGGATTCAAACATGCTCAAACTTTGTTCTCATGAATGTGTGCATATGTGTGTGCCCATGAGTCTGCTGGTTTTTTAATGGAGGCCTTGCAGGGGCGAATGTGATGTGATGTAAAAACATGCTTGCGTCAACCACGATTGTTTAAGAGGGTGCTTAATGATTGGTCAACAAAACGGTGGTATAAAAGGCACTTTGTGCCTGCAGGGGTGCCTGCGAGTGATTGTTTGGTGTAGCTCTATTTAAAAAGTCTGTTAAGCATAGTGGCTAGTGCCTTATCTCTCTATTATGAAAAAAAATCTTGGGCGGGATACAAGGGAAACGAGACGTGATCTTCTCGGAAGACACTTTGACATCCTGTGAGAGACACTTTAACGTCACACGATACAGGGCAGTGAGACAAAAGGACAGCTGCTGTACAGGCTTTTAAATGATTGACGTGCAGCGTGACAAACAGAACATGCAGCTCACCAACAAAGCCAGCAACTGATCCGTTCGCTTCTCTTTAGCATGCGTTCAGCCCCCACCCCCTTCACAACACGAGAGGCAGAGACTCGAAGTGGCTGTAGCATTGCACACCCCTTTGGGTGGGGGGGGGGGCAAGCAAAGCGAATGAGACATGATCATCTCGGCTAGTCTCTTTGACGTCACACGAGACTAGACATTACAACAATAGGAAGCAAGAACCATGAGACGGTGACTTTTGCACGTCACGCCCTACTTACAAACAATTTAAAACAAGTTCACAGACATCTAACCTAGCAGTTGTTGGAATGTTTTTGGCAGACACACTTCATGTGCTCCCAGCTCGACAAGCAGAACATGCAGCTCACCAGCAGCTGATCCCACCGCATCTCCTTAGCGTGCGTTCAGCCCCCCCACCTTCACAACGCGAGCGGCAGAGACGTGAAGTGGCAAAAGGACAGCTGCTGTACAGGCTTTTAAATGATCGACGTGCAGCACGACAAGCAGAACACGCAGCTCGCCAGCAGCAGCAGCAAAACAAGAGCTGTTCTGACGGCATCTCTTTAGCATGCATTCAGCCCCCCTCCTTCACAACGCGAGCGGCGTTATACGTCCCACGTGTGAAAGATTTAACCATGCCTGGGACCGGAAATATAGGACAAATATTGTTTTTACAAAAGCTTTAAAGTAAAAGTGAAAATAATCCATATGTAACAATTCCCATGAAAATAACAATCTCTAAACTGTATATCTGGTAAACCAAACCCAGGGTAGGGCGAGCGAAGCGAGCAGGGGTAGAGCCCCCTAGTTTTATATATATTTTCTTTTTGTACATATAGAAGTAAATGTCTCCTAGTAATGCATGGAGGTATTTAGATGAATTAGGTTTGCGGTGCACTTTTTGGATATACACTGATTTTTCTCTTATTTTTTGTGGATTGTATTATTGGAAAGAATGTGATTTTTATGTAGTATCTTCCTTTGAGATTTTATTTAGAAAGACTGACAATTTTTTTGTGTGCAGTATACATATTTTTTGTTTTTGTTTCTTTTTTCATTTGGGGACCGGTAATATTCATTGTAAAGACTGTACAGCTTCGTTATTTTTGGGGGGACATTACTTCTTTGTGTTTTGCGTGTCAGTTGCAATGAGGACGGTGTAAGAAAACCCACCTGATACTATTTTACATGCACCTGTAAATAAAAAAAAAACATTTTGTTTTGTAATACCATCTTTTGTATGCTGCCTTCCTGTATAACATCTCGCATTTCTAATCCTCATCGGTCTCAGACTGCAAGTGTGTAGTGTGTACTGTAGTCTGGTGCCATCTTTCCTGCTACACAGGGTGTCAAGCTTCTAAGAGGACACATTATGGTGCCAGAAGCAATGCCAAGTTCAGCATAAATGATCCTGGATGATTCAACAGGACAAGCAGAACGAGAGAAAAAGAGAAGGCTTCATTGTTCATATCTGTCATTTGGTTGATTGTGTAACCCTTGGTGAATAATTTAGTGAAATAAAATCCTTTATTTGAACTCAGGACTGTGTTGAGTACTATTGTATCTGAGGTTTGGGGCTAAGTGGTGCCCCCTTGTGGTCACAAAGGATACTGATATTCACAGCACAGTAACATTTAATGTTTGATCATTTCCCAAGTAAACCAAGATGCAGGTAAATGTAACTTGGAGAAGTGACACATCTTTTCAAATCTACAAATACAACGTGGAATGAAAAAATAAAAGTCATACTATTACCACTTAGAATAAAAAAAATAAAAGCTGACACTAGTTGAAGAGTGGAATGAAACGTAATTGACAGACTACATTTCAAAAGGCCGTCTCCTGATATTCACCATGTTAAGTCTCCATTTGCTGTAAGTCACTCCTTATCAAGTACAGAGCAGAGCAAATGTGAAGTGTCACGTGCTTCCTTCACTTTATCACCTTATCACTTGGCGTTTAGGTCTTGCAGTCTCAATTTTAAACGTATTGTTCCAGAATGGCTTCTTAATCAGTTTCTCATGACATGTATGAATATGTAGGCTGTTTTGTCCTGGTTTATTGTTTCAGCTTTCTGCGTGCCGTTAAGCAACGGTATAAGCAAGCGTGACTTGAAGTGTCTTTAGTGTAATTACTTTTTTGTCTATTTTTGAATGTGTTTCATCAAAATAAAAATACTGATTGTTTTCAGGGCTTTCGGTCAGGTATAGAAGACCAAACAGAAGGTTCGTGATGCAGACCTGTCCCTCAGTACAGTCTTATAAAGGCCGTCCCAGGCACTGACATGATTGCCTCAAATCTGAATAGAAACAATTTCCCCAAAATAGCTTGAATATCCAAACTGGCAAAGTGGCTGCCGGCAATATGCTTACCCATGTGCTATTACATATCCTGGACCCCTCACCTTTTTTTTACCATGTCCTCTTTTTTAAGAGCATTTGAAAAGTTGTGATGACCATTCATTCCAGCAAGCTCATCAATTCTGTTCATCAAGATTGTCCAAAAGAACATGTTGAGATTTGAAGGGCCCTAAAGCCCTACTCTCTAACGCACTACTTGATAATTTATTCCATGTATCTATTGTTCTTTGCATTAAGAAAAAAATGTTTCTTGGCATTTCTCGGTACTCAAATGTGGCACTTGGTGCCACGGCCCACCTGCCAAGTTGTTTTGCCTGCCTATGGTAAAGTCATCCCTGATGGAGGATCGCAGGAATCATGGGAAAGAGGGGTCCTTTCATCGGATTGGCTGGCCCAGCACTGTTTTTAGCCGTGGAATGGCCAAATGGGGGAGGCAGCTTGAAGGATGAGGTCTCCAGGACTCTAAAAATATCCAAATCTTATTATGTGATATCATCTATTGTTAAATTCTGCTCCGTACTTCTAAAATTTTTATTTTTATACTTTATTGAGGATTTGTTCTGTTCTGTGTATTGTATTGTATTGACCCCCTTCTTTTGACAGCCTACCTGGAAAGGGGTCTCTCTTTGAACTGCCTTTCCCAAGGTTTCTTCCATTTTCCCTACAAGGTTTTTTTGGGAGTTTTTCCTTGTCTTCTCAGAGAGTCAAGGCTGGGGGGCTGTCAAGAGGCAGGGCCTGTTAAAGCCCATTGCGGCACTTCCTGTGTGATTTTGGGCTATACAAAAATAAACTGTATTGTATTGTATTGTATTTAGTTTTTTTTTGTATACAAGTTAGGTTTGCATTATCTATCCTGGCTGCAGTTGTGCACACATTCGTATTCATTCACAATTTGTGAGAGAAAACTCAGAGTACCTGAAGAAAAATTTGTTCAGACACAGAGAAGATGGATACCACTTTTTACTCCACAGAGCATGTCATGTATACTGAATACTGAAGTGAACATCCATTTGGGGTCATAAATGGCTCCTGTGTCTGCCGACTTTAGCTTCAACCCATTTCTTAATTAAAAACATTTTTGTGCTGCATAGAGCATCCTATTTCATTACACATTCTGCTCAGTGGTGCAGTGATCAATATGTTGCTACAAAAATTCGTACAGATTTTCCAGAAAACTCCAAGAAATGGTTTGTGCCTGCCTTCAGTTTTTTTCCTTTTTCTCATAATTATTTCCGCACTGTTTTATTAAAACATCTACATAATAATAAAACACAGTGGTGCCAATGTTTCCAAAGGAGCCGTTGAGCTATTCCATCTTGTTATTTGCACCTCACTGTTAATTGACTGCTGGTTAAGAAAAAAAAAAAAAAAATAAGAACATAAAATTCTTCACAAGTAAGTGAGTTACAAGCAAATAGACTCTTGAAGATATACATCTTTTTTATCATAATCCAGCATTATTTTATTTGTTTTTAAAGTTTTCATGATTATAGATAGCAAGGTGAAAGAAGTTGTTTTCCTGAATTAAAAAAAATATAGATACGGTTATATTTCAGAATGAATTTAAAAATAACCTTTATTTTCTACAGTACAGAATCTTTACAAAGTAATATTTTATATAGTGCCTTTCATATCTGTCTACAATGCCTAATATATGAGGGTACTGATCCAGTAAAACTAATGGTGACTCCAAATGAGATAAGTAATGAGAGGATAGAGTCGTGGTCAGCATCATCCCCCCAATTAGTAACAATTTAGTTTTTTATGTGTTCTCATCCATCCACTCCTTTAACTTAATGACACAATTAATTTAGGATATCATCAGACAGTCTAAAAGAAAGGTATAGTTTGGTGTCTGTATATGAATAAAAAAATAATGTAATGTTCTCTAATAATAATTCTCAATGGAAGCATGGAAAGTGAGAAGAGTAATGGTCTGAGTTCTTAGCCCTGCCGGACACCATATTTAATTTTTGAGTATAGTAATGCAGTACTGTCAGCACATCATGTATACATATATACAGTGGAACCTCGGTTTGCGAGCATAATTTGTTCCGGAAACGTGCTTGCAGTCCAAAGCACTTGTATATCAAAGTGAATTTCCCCATAAGAAATAATGGAAACTCCGATGATTCATTCCACAACCCAAAACTATTCATATAAAAATGATTAATACAAAATATAAAGTAAAAATGCACATCAGCAAAATGGTATCCCTTTTACTTTTCCTCCCGCCGCTGATACACAAGTGAGGCGAGCAAAACGAAACCTCCAAAGAAAGACAAAGTCGCTTAGCCACTAATGCTCAAGCGGTGCAAGCATGTCAGCAAAATGAATCCTCCTAGCAGAGAGATTCCCAGAGTAGTTTCCTTTCAATTACCTGACATCTCCATCCATCCATTATCCAACCCGCTATATCCTAACTTACAGGGTCACGGGAGTCTGCTGGAGCCAATCCCAGCCAACACAGGGCGAAAAGGCAGGAAACAAACCCCGGGCAGGGCGCCAGCCCTGACATCTCTATATTTCAATTTTTTTTCTGAAAATTTCAATAGTTTCTATGGCCCCGGGCTTTTTACAGCTAGTTCATATATAACAAAAAAATGTGGAAATTATAATGATGGAAGTTGCGGTGGGCTGGCGCCCTGCCCAGGGTTTAGTATCCTGCCTTGCACCCTGTGTTGGCTGGAATTGGATCCAGCAGACCCCCGTGACCCTGTAAGTTAGGATATAGCGGGTTGGATAATGGATGGATGGATGGATGATGGAAGTTAAGCACTGAACAAATAAATATCAGTTGGTATAAATAAAAAAAAATAAAGAAGGAAAAAGATTTTTAAAAATCCAGTTAAGCTTCCTATGTTTTCTATGGCAAGCTACAGTCACAACATTTCAGAACAATTTAAATCTTCTTCCTTTCTGGAACAGCCATTACTGCTTTGGGTGGCATTACCCACGCCTGCCAGACTGGTAAAAAAGATGAACTGTGACATCCTTCCAAATATAGCTTGAACTTTCCTGTAATGTGTTTATGAAAAGTAAATTGATTCTAGAATTAGTCACGGATACAACCTTAGGTAACGGACTTTATGCCGGGAGAACATTGATGCATTCACCATTGAAAAAAATCAATAGATTTTATATGCAGAAATTTACGACATTGATTCTGTAATATTAGCTTGACTGATACTTATCTTATGTGAAATGTGTGTATAAAATATTTAAGTGACTTTTCAATGCTGTCATATATGGTAAATGTGACTCAAAAAAGACATATTGAAAGTGAAAGCCTCAGTAAAAATAAAAAAAAAATTACAGCATGATCAAATTGTGATAGGTTGTTTATATTCATTATGAAACTGCTCGATTTCAGTAAAATAAGGACTCGTGTGTGCTTGATTTATTTTTGAAAACAAAACAAACTTAAGTAACTGGAGCACCTTCCCTTATTTTGAAATGAGTAATTCCCCTAGATGGCATTTTCTATCATTTTTGTATTTCAAATTAATCAATATTTAACACCCATCCATGTGATACTACAGTGCCAGGGGCATTTAATTCGCTTCGTATAGTTTGATGGTCGTTACAAGATTCTTCTTATTTTTTTTTAAATTATTTATGAACATGAGACAGTTCATTTGTGCAGAAGGAAATGTGAAGTTCTACAGGTAAGCCTGAATAAGCAACTTTCTCGAATGCTCAGCAAAGTAGTTTAGAATTCTTACGCTGAATTTTACACGAATGAACATTGTGAAGGTGTTCGAGAGTGTCACAGCAACACCTTTGACCTTCTCCCTGTTTGCCAAACTTAGACCACAATCCCTGCAGTGGATTTCCTATTTCTGAGAGTTTTTTTTGATGCATATTTCTCTGAAAAAGTTTAAGAATTCAGATATAAAAATATATTGAAAATTGTAATGATGGAAGTTCCGCACTGAACAAATAAATATCAGTTGGTATAAATCAAAAAAAAAAAGAAAAACAAGAAAGAGAAGGAAAATGATTATAAAAAGATCCAGTTAGGCTTCCTATGCTTTCTATGGCAGGCTGCAGTTACAACTCTTCAAACATTACATGAACTGAACTACAATAAAAAAAATTCTAATTACGTTAAGTTAAGATATCTTAACCTGCTTCTATATCCTTTCAAATTGCATTCAAAAAGAATTATGCTCTTCAGAATCCTTTACTGACAGACACCTACACACAAAAGTAAGGGTTAAGTACAGTCAGAATAGAACTGCATTTAACCTCCTTGGTGTTAACCCAAAGCATGACAAGAGGTTAACTACTAGTCAGACTCGCTATGACGTTTAATGAGCCGCTTTGCATTTTTAAGTCAAAATAACACCCTGGACAGTTTTCTTCTGCCATCTAGTGGATGAAATTATATAATGCTGCAAAAAATCATGAATATTTATGCATGTTGCCACTCTAAGGTTTCGTCAATATTCATGAGTGGGGCAGAGCCCAGAATGAAAAACACAGTGGCAAATGAAAAACAGTAAAGGCAATTGAAGAATGAACTGGAACTGAACCATTGCTCAAATCGAGCGACAGTGATGATGATGCAAATTAGACATCAGATATTGACTCGGAAAGTGAGAGTGATGCATTATACGGCACTATATGACTGAACCATTGTGATATCACAGTGAATATGGCTGTGTGAAGCTTCAGCAAGAGGCAAAATAATTACGATTGAGTACAAGGACAAGGAGGACATTAGCCCCCTAAGTACTGTTCATGATGCTCACATCAGGTGAAATATGGAAGCCACTAAAGCCTTGCGCTGTGGTAGTCTACAATAACACAAGGGGCAACATCAATTGTGCGGATTGAGCACTCATGTTCTACCCCAGGGGTCCTCTATCACGGTGATGGAGGGCGGCAGTGGCTGCAGGTTTTTGCTTCAACCCAATCGCTTAATAAGAAGCACTTATTGCTGAAGTAACACCTCTGCTTCACTTTAGTTGTCTCACTCATTAAGATTTTGAACCCTTATTGCTTATTTTAGTCTTAAACAGCTGTAGTCTAGGTTTTTAATTGCACCTAATTAGTAATAACATGCCAATGACAAAAAGAGACCAGCATTTCTCTATTTAGCTTGATACCATTTACACCTGTGTGTATTTATCATGCACTATTGGGTTTAATTAAATACTTGGAAGATAAATTAAGAGAAAAAAGTGAAGGACTGAGAATTACTCCTCCATTTTAGCCTTCAAATCATTTGGATGATATCCTTAGAAAGAGGGAAAAAAATCTAGTATATGAGAATGACCTGACATAGCACTAACAAGCCATGAAATTAAATTATTGGCAAGAATTGCTTTCTAATTAAGCAGCTGGGTTAGAACAGAAACCTGCAGCCACTGCGGCCCTCCAAGACTCTGATTGAGGACCCCGTTCTACCCTATCATGTGCAAGCAACAGAAAAAATATTATAAGAAAAGCGCACAAGGTAACATGATTCTTGCGTCCTGATTGCATCATTTGGTTGTGAGTTGGTGATTGTCTCTAAACATTGCACACAAAGGACGTGTACTACATCAGGACACCAGTGGACACTACACATACCTTTCCTATTGTATTTCTATTCATGTTTTGGTATTTACATGTTTCTGTTACACATAATAACATTTTTTCTTTTTGAAAAAAAAAATCAACATTTTTGGCTCATTTTTCCTAGAGGGTCACTTTACACTTTTTACTGTTTCAGATTTCAGATTTTAACTTAATTTTAAAAGAGTTTAACTTAATCTAATTTAGTTAATTTTATTACCTTTTTCTTAACTGTATTCTTTATTCTATTGTGTGTTTACTTTTATTTTGCACAATCTAAGAGCAGACCAGCTTTTCATTTCACTGCACGTTGTACCTGTGTAACTGTGTGTGTTATGAATAAACTCTCTTGAATCTTGAATCTATCACAAAATGTCCCAAGTGTAACTGGCAAGAGTTTCGCCCACTACATGCCTCAGTCCTCAAAAGAGCATGAAATAATTAATTAGGAAGTTATAATTGTCCCCAGATACCAGAAATGTCTTGACCATCTTGTTATCAAGAACTGGACGATCTTGTTTCACTGCTGCCCAGGTTCCTTGGGGTTTAATTAATCACCTGTAAACTCAAAGACAACTGACAGCACATGGATGGGGTTTGCTATGAGTCTTGATGTCCTCAATGTATCTGTAGCTATTGAACGGTTGTGATATGCATACAGAATCATGTAAGTGAATAATATCATGCTTTTAATGTGTTTTAGTTGCTAGCACATTTAATGCAAAAAGCACCTACTGTTGTTGTCATGTTTATCGATCGGTCTGCAAGAATCAACTCCCAATGGGATGATTTTTTGATATTTTGTGCCTTCAAAGAAATTTGTCAGGAAAGTAAAATTTTGCAGAGTATAGAGTTCACTGTTACACATTGCCACAGATGACCGGGGACACTGCCTGGCCGGGATGCCTGGATAGTCCCCGGGTTGGACAATACTTCTCCTCGGCCACGAGAGGGCAGCCTCCCGGGGCTATTTGGGGGCCACAGGGACGGAGCTGGGATGCTCTGTATGAGAGGACATGGCCACCGCCAGGGGGCGCCCGGACAATTACAGAAGCCTGGATGGCAGCACTTCTGCCACACCAGGAAGTGCTGCCGGAAGTAATTACGAGGACACCCGGAGTGCTTCCAGGTGCTTTCCTGACACTTCCGCCACACCAGGAAGTGACGTCAAGGGGAGCACCTGGGGCTCATCCGGGTCATAATAAAAGGGGAAGCCTCCCTCCAGTAGACGAGCCAGAGTTGGGAGGAAGAAGACGAAGCTTGTGAGGAGGACAGGAGGTCAGAGAAAGAGAAAGAAGAAGAGTTGGTGATTGAAGGCATTGTGGTGCTCAAAAATGTAATAAAGAAGTGTGTTTTGGACATTCTGGTGTCAGTCTGTCTGTGTCTGGGGGTACGCTTTCCACAATGGCACCCAACGTGTGGCCCACCTCCTGCTAAAAGGGGGGACCCCGCTTTCAAAAAAATTTTGTGGAGGCAACCCGCACAGCAGACGAAGGCACACTTCTAACGTGGCACGCAGTCCTGCGCCAATGTTTTGAGAAAACGCTCGCCGAAGACCACGCCTGACAGACGTTTACTATTATGGGGAAGAAGAAGGGCAAACGCGCCCTGAAGGTAGCGATGCCTCTACACCGCGTCGTCGTTGCGGACGGACGGGGCGGCAGGTCGGCGGAAGAGGCCGTCCAGCAGCAAAACTTTCAAGAAGATGGGATTCGGGAGGTAAGTCTTGCGTATGAAGGGGATACGCTTGGCGGGGCTTGCCCTGCTGTCCCCTGGTCTTGTTTTTTAGTAGGGGACTGCCCGAATCCGCGTCTATTACCGAAGCACGCCGACCCGTGGAATGATGACGAGACGGCGACGGGGGATGAAGAGGAGCCATCACTGACTGCAGAAGGGCTGCGGGGCGGAAGTTACCCGGAAGACTATTCCCCGACTGAGTCCGCTCATAGGGTGGAGGGAGCATCGAACGACCGGAAGTTCCTCCCAGAGACAAGCACAGGATTGGACGAAGTGTGTTGTGGGACCGCCAGTGAATGCTTGAAGGCGGGACCAACGAAAGTCAATCCTGGGACGCTCGAAAACCCAACAGAGCATGCGCGGAAGCTCCATGGCTCCCAGCCGGCAGGTGAGTGCGAAAAAAGTATGCATTCACCGCCGGCTGGCTTAAGTGATTTGTTGTTGGCTGTACAGGAGTTAGAGAAAGTCTTTCGTCCTGTACAGCCTCTTTTACAGATTTTGAGCGATTTGAAGGGCGTAATTAAGACGCTGGAGGAGACTGCGGAAGTGCCCCTGAGAGCAGTACTGGGATGGTTGAGGCGGCGCGACGTGGGATTCTCCAGCCAGTCCGATGCTTGGGTACAGGTAAGTGTTACCGGTACCGAATATAATAATGGAATCCCTAGCGAAAAGAACCCGGATGCAAAAGAAGGGATCCAAGTAGCAGGGGTTCCGACAGTAGATCGGGGGACGAGGACTGAGCCTGCAGTACAAGCAGAGACGGGGGACGGTGCCGGCTTATATGTGTTGGCACCCAGACCGCCCCGCGCCAGGAAACTGCGGCGCTTGTGACCCGTTCGAGAGGTGTGCAAACAGCACAGGGTCCCTCTTTAACTCATAAGGGGATCCAAGCTGTTACAGCGCTCCAGAGTAACGGTAGTCCCCGGAGAAAAAAGGTGGAAACGAGGTCACGAGAGCTCGCGTAAAGAGAGAGAGAGCTCTTACCGAGACAGTGGAGAGCTGCCCCAAACCAAGCCGAAGAGATACAGGCACGGACGTTCCCGTCCTGTTTTCAGGTCCGGAGGGCACCAGAAAGACAGAGGGTGCACAGGTGTTACATGTGCCATGGAGTTGGGCATCTGTGGAGACGTCCATATGCCTTGAGTAAAGATGCCATTAGGCGGCGTCGGGACGACGTCTCTGCACCTGTGTCCTGTTTTGCAGGTCCTGACCATAGAAGATGGTATGCTGGGACCCTGCCTTGGGAGACTCCTACCCCTCGCGGGACGGGCTGCTTTGCCGGGTGGGCTTCAGCTGATGAGGGGGCAATGTCACAGATGACCAGGGACACTGCAGCCGGGACGCCTGGATAGTCCCCGGGTTGGACAATACTTCTCCTCGGCCACGAGAGGAGTTATTTGGGGGCCACAGGGACGGAGCTGGGACGCTCTGTATGAGAGGACGTGGCCGCCACCAGGGGGCGCCCGTACAATTAGAGAAGCCTGGATGGCAGCACTTCTGCCACACCAGGAAGTGCTGCCGGAAGTAATTATGAGGACACCCGGAGTGCTTCCAGGTGCTTTCCTGACACTTCCGCCACACCAGGAAGTGACGTCAAGGGGAGCACCTGGGGCTCCTCCGGGTCATAATAAAAGGGGAAGCCTCCCTCCAGTAGACGAGCCAGAGTTGGGAGGAAGGAGACGAAGCTTGTGAGGAGGACAGGAGGTCAGAGAAAGAGAAAGAGAAAGAAGAAGAAGAAGAAGAGCTGGTGATTGAAGGCATTGTGGTGCTCAAAAAGTTAATAAAGAAGTGTGTTTTGGACATTCTGGTGTCGGTCTGTCTGTGTCTGGGGGTACGCTTTCCACAACATATTTGAAATTTCAAAAACTTCTTTTTAAAAGTATTTGTAAATTTGCCCATCTTAAAACAGAGAAACAATCTGTGTGACTTCAAGTACAGATTAGTTTACGGTTTCCTCAAGAGAGGTTAATTAGTCTCGTATATTTTGGGTATTTTCCTCATTTTTCACAACAGCCGCTTCTGATGACAAAACATTTCTGTAATACAAGTTATTGAAGCGTTAGAGTTGCACTTGTGGCAGCAGCTTGAGCCTGACATTGCCAACATTAGTCACAATAGTGGCTCGAATGAACGTCTATCACACCGACTCACTTCTCCAGCTGATTACAGCCATACCAACTCATTTACATGACCTTCATAATCATAAATGCAACCATAATAATTAAAGCCAATTCACTTATGTAGAAATGAGCTCCTTAAGCCGTTATACATACAGTGAATAAACATATACATCTATCTATTATATAAAAAAATCTTGGGTCAAGATGTGATCATCTCGGAGAGACACTTTGAAGTCCCGCGAGACTACTTGCACGTCACGCCCTACTTACAAACAAATTCTCGGAGACACTTTAACAAGACAAGGAAGTGAGACAAAAGGACAGCTGCTGTACAGGATTTTAAATGATTGTCACGCAGGGCGACATGCAGATCATGCAGCATGGCAGCAGCAGCAGCTGTACAGGCTTTTAAATGACTGATGTGCAGCACGATATGCAGAACATGCAGCTCGGTAGCAGCAGCTGCAGGCCAGCAGCAGATTGGTCCACATCTCCTTAGCATGCGTTCAGCCCCCCCACCTTCACAACGCAAGCAGGAGAGACACAAAGTGGCGAGTGTGAAGCGCACCCCCTGAGGGAGGGTTTTGGTTGGGGGGTGGGCGAGCGAAGCGAGTAGGGGGCAAAGCCCCTAGTAATATTTATATTACAAAAATAAAACCTCACAGATGCATTTCCTCTGTATTATAATGATTAGATATTTCTCAGACACTATAATTTATTGGCAAAGCACCACAGTACCCTGCTACAAATCTTGGTCAACACCTCTGTAGTTTGTAAGCCGGCAATTTTATCTTGAGACGTCAATGACTTAACTCTCCATGGGGAATTTCTTTGAAAAACATGATGTGACTGAAAGGGCTGGCTCCACACTCTTTGTTTGCTTCTGGCAGCCACTTGAACCATTGATAACGTACCCAAAGATGAGTTGCAACAAGCAAGGACACACACACAGTCAGTAAGGTTGGTGCAAGTGCCTTAGTGCTTTTATTTAACACAAAACAAGCAGTGCTTAAAAGTGCAGTGCCTCAATTCTGCAATAAGTAAATGATCCATAATGATCCATTTTCAGGGTTTTAAAAGTATTTGGACAAACTAACATAATCATGAATATAATGGTCATTTTCAATATTTGGTTTGAAATCCTTCGCAGCCAATGAATGCTTGACGTCACAACTTCTTCTCCAAGATTCTATCCTAGTGTTTGTTGTTTTTCCAGGCCTTTACTGCAGCTGTCTTCAGGTGCTGCTAGTTTGTTGAACTTTCTGCAATCAGTTTTGTCTTCAGTAAATGCAATGCATGGCCAGTTGGGTTGAGGTCAGTTGATTGACTTGGCCATTGAAGAATATTCCACTTCTTTGTATTGAAAAGAATTTGGCTTGTAGTCACAGTATGCTTTGACTCATTGTCCATCTGTATGGTGATGCATCGCCCTATCAGTTTTGCAGCATTTGTCTTCATCTGAGCAGATAGTACAGCCATGTACGCTTCAGGAATCATCCTGCAACTTTTGTCAGCAGTCACATCATCAGTAAACACCAGTGACCCACTTCCATTTGCAGTCAGGCATGTCTATGCCATAACACTGCCTCCACCATGTTTCATAGATGATGTGGTATGCTACAGATCACAGGCGTTCCTTCTCCTCTCCATACTCTTCTCTTTCCAACATTCTGGTACATATAGATCTTAGTTTCCTTTGTCCAAAGAAAGCTGTTCCAAAACTGTACTGTATTTTTCTTTTAATATTTTCTGGCAAAGTCTAATCTGTCCTTCCTATGCTTGAGGTTTGCATCAGTGGTTTGCACCTTGTGGTCTTTACTTTCATGAAGTCTTCTCTTGAGTGCAGACTTTGACAATGATAGGTCTACCCACCAGAGAGCTTTCTTGTTTGGCTAAACTGTTTTTTCTTTACCAAGAAAATAATTCTGTGATCATCCAGCACACTTTCCTTCCATGATTGTCCAGACCTTCTGGTCTTGCTGAACTTACTAGTGCGTTTGTTCTTTTTAACAACATACCAAATGGTTGATTTGACCACTCCTGGTGTTTCTCTCTAATGGACTTGTATTGTTTTCTTAGCCTAATGATTGCCTGTTTTTACTTGCATGGACAGCTCTTTGGACCTCATATTGAGAGTTCACAGTTTAAGCTTCCAGTTGCAAATTCCACACTTGGAATCAAAGCCAGACCTGTTACCTGTACAATATTTAATGAAATAATGAGGGAACTGCTTCCACCTGGCTATGGAACAGCTCATCAGTCAATTGTCCATGTACGTTTGAGCCCCTGGAAATGGAGGGGCTATTCAGAAAAATGTCTGTCATTCCTAAACAACTCATTTTTGTTAAACCCGTTGAATTAATGCGTAAAATCTACACTTCAATCATGTAATGATTTCTTCATTTCAAATCCATCGTGGTGGCGTATAGAGCCAAAATGATGAAAATTGTGTCACTGTCCAAATACTTATGGACCTAACTGTATGAATGAATCGTTGCACTTGTATTTAAGGGGTCGCACTGATGGAATAAGACGCAGCACCATCTGAAAGCACAGCTGGGAGTAGCGTACCAGTAACGGGAATTATAACTTGCAAAAAAAAAATAACTCTGTGGCTCCATGAAATAAGTAATCACTATGACCAGAGGTAGGTAGAGTAGCCAAAAATTGTACTCAAGTAAGAGTAGCGTTACTTCAAAATAATATTACTCAAGTAGAAGTAAAAAGTAGTCATCCAAAAAATTACTCAAGTAAGAGTAAAAAAGTACAGTATTTGCTGAAAAGACTACTCAAGTACTGAGTAACTGTTTGATTATAATGAATGATTTATTTTTTAGAAATGTAATAAGACAGACAAAATTATAAAATAATGTGCAAATTCTGCTATTTCCAAATAACAAAATAAAAAATGAGTAAAAATAAATAACATCTTTACAAAATAAAGATGCACAAATAACACAAATTTCCAAATCTCAATTTTTCAAAACAAAGCTTTTGAAGCGAATACCTACAGTAGGTAACATGTATGTTTGAACAGTGCAGACTACTTACAGTGACAAGATTTACTGTACACTGACAGTGTAATACTGCATAGTCACTTGCCCTCCAAATAGCACAGCTGATAGAAAATAACATTAGAACAAGGCAGCTTGTGCACGTACAAGAAGTCTCACTTTACCTTGACTGTCTGTGTCTGTGCATGTTCGGTTAAAAGGTGCTTGTTCTTCATTCAGTGAAGTCATGTTTAAGTTTCAGCAGGAGTTGGCTCTCAAGGTTCCTGCAGTGAAGCTGTGACCGTTTAGCAGTGAACAGGAGCCCCGCATGACTAAAAAGCCTCTCACAGGCTGCACACGCAGGAAGTTTGTGTGTGGTCATGTGACTGCATAGTGATATGGAGTTATGTGATTATTGTTGCTACGTCTGATTGGTGAAACGGAGTCATGTGATTATTGTTGCTACGTCTGATTGGTGAAACGGAGTCATGTGATTATTGTTGCTACATCTGCTTGGTGAAACGGAGTAATGTGATTATTGTTGCTACGTCTGATTGATCAAACTGAGTCATGTGATTATTGTTGCCACGTCTGATTGGTGAAACGGAGTCATGTGATTATTGTTGCTACGTCTGATTGGTGAAACGGAGTCATGTGATTATTACTACATCTGATTGGTGAAACGGAGTCATGTGATTATTGTTGCTACGTCTGATTGATCAAACTGAGTCATGTGATTATTGTTGCCACGTCTGATTGGTGAAACGGAGTCATGTGATTATTGTTGCCACGTCTGATTGGTGAAACGGAGTCATGTGATTATTGTTGCTACGTCTGCTTGGTGAAACGGAGTCATGTGATTATTGTTGCTACGTCTGATTGGTGAAACGGAGTCATGTGATTATTGTTGCTACATCTGATTGGTGAAACGGAGTAATGTGATTATTGTTGCTACATCTGATTGGTGAAACAGTCATTCAGTAGATCCACTGGCGACTTCTCTCCAACTCAAATATAGCGTATATAAATGTGTAAATGAAAAAAAGTAACGAGTCGAGTGTTGCCCAATGTAGCGGAGTAAGAGTAGCGTTTCATCTTCACAAATGTACTCAAGTAAAAGTAAAAAGTATGGTGTAGTAAAACTACTCGTAGAAGTATAATTTTTTGAAAAAGTTGCTCAAGTAAATGTAAAGGAGTAAATGTAACTCGTTACTACCCACCTCTGATGACCAATAACATTATACTACAAAGGTGACTGCACAGAAGTGTATCCAACATAAAGGGACCCATATTCTCACATATACATTTTTTTAGAAAAATTATTTTTAAGAGAAATAAATTTTCAAGGTGAACATTTCATAACACTGTTGGGGAAAAAACCAGAAAGAAACACAGGACACTCAAGACACGGTAACGGGAGATGAGTACAGGAAATGTTTCCAGGAATAGGAGAAGTGCTGGGACAAGTGTTTTTCATCTCAAGGAGAATATTTTGTAGGTGACTTAAAAGCGAATTGCTGTAAGTTTTATAATAAGGTTTGTTCCAGGAATTTTAGGGTGCCCCTTCGTACACACGATGCTCTTTCTGCATTGGTTTCTCATTTGACAGACTCATCCTCTACAATACTTAGGGCTCCCATATCAGTTATGTGCTGTCACCGTCTCTTGTGTTGCCTCTTTTCCTGGTTTATTGGTTTATCTGTTGCCTTTCTTATCTCATTCAGGTGTCTGTCTTAAGTTTTGTCATTTTTTGGGTTTATCGTGCTACAGTGTTTCTGTGAGCACTGTTCTCTAAATCCAATATGTGTTATCTACATATACAGGCCATTTTTAACTTTTTAAAGGTGATATCTTAACCATTTGTCCTGCATGACTATCTGCACTATTTCAGCTAGTGAGAACTTTTCTTGTTGAATCCAATTTGTCATGTTTCAAATTGTATTTCTATGATTTGGTGTGGAAAACAACAGTAAATTATTGATGCATGAAAGTGCTGTACTTCAAATGCAGTCGTCAGTGTTTTGGCTTTTAATTGCTTAAGTCAACTTCTTCTTCAAGCTGTAAGTCACAACACTCATGTTGTGAGTTTCTGTTTAAACACCATGCCATTTATGCTCTGCTTGACCTTCCTGTTCGACTGTTCTCTCAAATGTCATTAGAAGCTGTCATTTTCTGAAGGAGCTGTGCACTTACAGGTGCATGTTAGCGTGAAATGCCTCCAGTCATTTTGATTAACTTTGCCTCAGTCAGAACCACACTCATTTCTTTTTGTTGACTGGTCAATGTCTAGAATGGCTTCTGTAGTAAAATTGCTATTTTCTACCTTACGTTTCTGTTTTTAGTAATGACATTTTTCTCTACGGTTATTTTGTCCAAACTCTCTCCGTCAATGGAACAAAGTGGTGGCTGATCTTAGTTATTTCACTGTTACTTATTTTTCATTTTTTTTCTTTTAGTTTCAAATTAGAGTAATGCTTTTATCCCAAATTCCTGTTTTAATGTGTTCCAAGAGTTTTCCTTTCACTTTCTCCATCATTTAAAAATTCTGTGTACATTTTCCCCTTTTTCTAAACTGTTTAGTTTTGACTTGCAGGAGCTCTGCCCAGTTTAAAAAAAGAGGATAACAGTAAATCTTTGCAAGTTCAGACCAATTTTCTATTAAACCACATTAGTAAAGTCAGCCTTTCTTTACTGTTAAGGGATTCCAAATACCGTATATACTTGTGTATAAGACAGGTCTTGAAACCCGAAAAATTGATCATAAAATCAGACCCCGACTTATACGTTCATTCAAAAATGCAACACTTAATTTTTTTTTGTTTTTTACATCATCTTGCCTCCTCCAATCTCACACCAGTTTCTCAGACACATCAAATTTTGTTACAGCAGCACAGTTACCAATTTGTTTTGCCATTTCAATGGCTTTTAATTTAAAAACAGCTTAATATTTTCTTCTGATCGAACGCTCCATTGTAGATAAGGGATGCTCTTATAATAAAGGTGTATGAGGGTGTAACATACAAAAAACACAAATCAGTGCAAACGTTTCTTCGGATTAGTTTGGGTATCACCGTGTGGTCACGTAGGCACAATATATAGAAAAAAAAGGCAGTATGCTCCGTGGTTACTCTCTCAGGTGGGCATTAGCATATCAGATCTCTTAGACCAATAGTGTGAGTTTTCCGCATTCGACTTATACAACCGACATCATATAATACTAGAAATTATATGGTAAAATGAAGTTCTCCGTGGAAGAACTTATCCGTGAGTATATACAGTAGTTTAATTCTGAAAATAGAAGCTGATCATTTATTTTTCAACAGGACAATGACCCCAAACACACCTCCATGCTGTGTAAGGGCTATTTGACCAAGAAGGAGAGTTATGTAGTGCTGTAAATGGTCATGAAAATAAAGAAAACACATTGAATGAGGAGGGGTGTCCAGGCTTTTGGCCTGTGTTGTATGTTTGGTATCGTTCTTTTCAGAATTCATCAAACTTTAATGTGATGTTGTTAGATTTTCAGATTCTTATTCTGTTTTTAAATGATAAACTATAAACTAAAAAAATATCAAGAACTCAAAAAAAAAAAGAAAATAGAAGCTGAAGGCATCAGTGATAACCTACAAAGCTGGACCTCTAGTTGGTTAGCCAGCAGTAGACAAAGAGTACAGAGAAGAGGAGAATGGGGTCATCAGTGGAGTCCCTCAGGGGTCTGTCCATGGACCCTTATGTTACTGGTTCCAGTATATTTAGTAAACTTGTGAAATTCACAGAAGACACTAACATTGGAGGGATGGCAGATGCTGAGGAGGCAGCAAAAAAATTTGAAAAGGCCGGGGCAAGCTTCATAAATATGCGAACACAGGAAAAATAATAAATGTTTTTTCATATAAAGACCATCAAAAACATAATCGCAAACAGAACTTTGCACAATACCTTGGTGAGCTCTGTAAGCCGTGCTGTTTTATTGAAGGATACGTGTGGGGCAGACTGACTGGCAGGATGACGCCCAACCATCTTTCGCCTTAACGCCTGGCGCAGCTGCGTTGTTCTTATATGTGAGTGGACATTTCTTGCGGGGAGGGCTTCTGTTCTCTTTCTCTGATGTAGGACCCTCATCCTCATCTAAAGTTCACCTTTGTTATAGCACGTCTTTATCTGAAAACAGCAGTGTCAGATCGGGGGAGCGCAAACGTGACTGAGAGAATAAAACTGAATAATAATAATAAAAATAAAAAAAAAACGCTAACCTTTACAAGTGCTATTAATTTACCCAGTTGTTACAGACTCAAATCAAATGTATGTTTTTATTCTATAATAGTAACAATAAGAGTAGCTCACTACTCAAAACAGTAAATGCAGGAAGGACCTGGAATCAAACCTGCGACCTCTTGATTATGAGTCAGCAGTTCTTACCTCTGCACTAGCCAAGCAGTCATGTCAGCGTCGTACCCTAACCCGATTTCTTTTTCTTCAGTTAAATGTTTGAATAAAAGCGCACTTGTTTTGTTATACTTGTACCTTTTGTGAAATTGTTTATTTGATATTTGGACTTCAGTATTTCTGTTTTAGCTATGTGTTCAGCATTTCTTGCCTCATAATTCCTGTCATCCTACATTTACCCAGATCGTTGTAGACAAGGAACACACAAGAAATGTATGTATTCCAAATGACGATATATTATTTACCGTGTACAGTTCCAGGTGTTCATGGGGGGCATGGCATAGCAGGCTGCTTGCTGCTTCTGCTGATCAACACATTTGCAAAACAAAAAACGCTGATGGAGAGGTGTGAAGGAATTTAAGGTGGGCCGGGATTAAGAGTTTTTTCATAGGTTTCAGGGATTCTAGTGTTAAACATAGAAAAGTGCAATTATAAATACAAGATGGGTGACGCTGGCATGCAGGAAGAGACCTCTGAAAAGGATTTAGGGATATATGTTGATGCAAAAGGGCTTGATGGACTGAATGATCTCCTCTCGTTTATCACATTTCTTATATTTTTTATATTCCTATGATAGTTTAGGTCTGCAGAGTTCCCCCATAAAATACTGAAGGCCAAGCAGCCTATAACCGAATGCCTATAACAACTTAAGAACATAAGATATCTGACAAACAAGGGGAGACCATTTAGTCCATCAAGTTCATTTGTTTAGCTAATAGCTAAGCCGTTGCAATGTTGTATCAGTGCTACCGCTGGAAGGACTCCATTTCCCAGCAGACCCAAAGGGGATTGCCCTAATTGGATGTCTGAAACAGGTGCAGGGTCAGCAGGAAACTTGAAAAGGGGCTGGCAAAGCAGCAAGAGGAGGTCTGTGTTTCTGTTTACCTGTTTGTCTCGTCTAAGCCACGTTTGTCTCCTGTGAAATATCATCATACCCTGGATCGTTTCTCAAAAGGATGAATGAACTGTCTCATGCCTACCTGTCACGTGAATAGTGTTGGATTAGTCGTTGTGCATCTTCAGAGGGAGCGGTCCCGCAAATCTCACCCCTTGCCACTCAGGACTACCGGTAGGACTGTTTAATTAATTTCCTACGGAAGCTGTTCCTGGAATCGTCATCATCACCCTTACTCCATACCGTTTCTGCTGCCTTGAGAGACTGCGTTAAGGACATTGTTGTTTTTATTGTTGGGATTAATTTTTGTGTGTAATATCTGTACCATTGAAGGTGAAAGAGGAGGGTTGGCTGGTTTTTGTTTATATTTGATTTTTCACTGAATATATTTCTCACATTTGTTTGATTCGTGCCTCTGTCTGTGAGTGTGTGGGGATCGAGCCAAAGCTGGGTGCATTCCAGGAATCCCCAGCAAAAATAATAAATCACCGTCCTATTGACATGTGTGAATCTTAGCAGTACTGGACTGCTACAATATCTCATCCAGATACTTCTTAAAGGTTGTCAAGGTTTCTGCTTCAACTAAACATCTCGGTAGATTGTTCAATTCACACAACACTTTGTGTAAATAAGTGCTTTATGGATTCAGTCATAAACACACTTCTACTTCATTTCCATTGGTGTCCTCAAGTATGTGATTCACTACTTAAGTTGAAAGAATTCTGCTGGATCTACTTTATCAATGACTTTGAGAATTTTAAATACCTGGATTAGATACCCATGAAGTCTCCTCTGCTTGACAATAAACAGGTTTAATTCTCTGAGTCTGTCACCATAGGACATTTCCTTAAGTCCTGGGATGCACTTGGTTGCTCTCCTCTGCTCAGCTTCAAGTGCTGGTATGTATATATATTCTTTTAGTGTGGTGACCAGAACTGCGCACGATATTCCAAATGTGATCTTACCAGTGCATTTTTAATAGCTGCTGCACATTTCTTAGGGCACCCAGCTCCAGTCCTGGAGGGCCACAGAAATCCATTCTGACCATTTTCTTAATTAGTGACCAGTTTGTGCTGCTAATCAACTTCATTTATTTGATTGGATATTTAAGACTCAGACCCTTTTAATCAGGGCTGAGCAACAATGGTCCAGGATGGCCACAAGGACTGCAGCTTTTTGTTCCAACCGTGTTGCTTCATGGAAAGTTATTCATTGCTCAAGTGACATTTTTCTGTTTCATTTTAGTTGTCTCGCTTTTGATTTTGAACCCTAAATTTCTTATTTTAGTCCAAAACAGCTGTATTCACTGTTTTTAATGGCTCTATATTAGCAATAAAATGCAAACGACAAAGAAACCAGCAGTCGTCCATCTAGCTTGTTTCCATTTACACCTGTGTGTATTCATCATGCTTGGTTTAATAAAATACTTAAAAGAGCACTGAAGAGAAAAAAGTGAAGAACTGAAGATTAGTCGTCTGTTTTAGGCTTCAAATCATTAGAAAGGAAAAAAAAAGTCTATGATTTAAGAATGATCTGACATTGCAGAATTAAAACACAATTTAGTCCTGATATTAAATAAGACCTGTTACTAGCAATGATTGGCTTCTAGGTAAGCAACTGGATTGGAACAAAAACCTGCAGCCACTGTGGCCCTCTGACGCTGATCACCCTTGGGTTAGTTGATCAAAATGTGTCAACATAAACTCCTAAATCCTTTTTCAGCAGTTGTGCCCTGTAGGACAGTGTCTCCCACCTTGTATTTATGATTGACATTCCTGTTGCTCACATGTTGCTCTTTTCTACTGTGACCAGTAAGGGGGTATTGCAGCACCTCAAACCCCAAACACAATCTCACAAATACAAGTCCCACATTCAAACAAATGATTTATTCTGCAGATACCTTCATATGTCATTCATACACACCAAGCACAGGCCCAATTCTTCATTCTCTCTCTTCCTTTCTCTCTTTCTTCCTCTCCTTTCACTCCTCCAGGTGAGTGTTGTTCAGCTCCTCTCCCATCTTCAACTCCCTGTACTAAAGCAGAGTGGCTTCCTTTACCCAGGACCTGGGAGTACTTCTGGTGCCATGACACTGTCCCACGTAAGCACTTCCGCATTAGGCAGAAATCCCATGAAGTAGGAACCAGTAAATGCTTCAGCACCCCCTGGCAGCACCCACAGAATCCAGTAGGGCCGTCTCATGGGACTACAATGTCCAACGTACCCTGTGGGTGTTTGTAGATTTACCGTAAACCCAGAGATGCTGCCATCTAGTGTTTCGGGGGAGTAAGTTGCTTTTCCCCATCCTTCCATTGTACTGGCATCTCAGCTGATTAAGGATCCTTTATCAAGTCCTCCTGGGATGCCAGAATATCCGTTCCTGTCCATCTCCTAGCTGTGTCAGAGACCACCCAGCTTAATTGGTAGACCAGCCTCCTGTTCAGGTAAGGAATCTTGAACCAGTCTGGCCATGATGCCAGCCCATGCCTTTCATCCATTACACTACATTAAACCTCATTTTCCAGGTGTTTGCCCAAGTCTGAAACTTGTCCAGGTCTTTTTGCATTGTTTTTATGTCTGCTGTTCCTCCAATTTTTGTGTCATCTGTGAATTTCACAAGTTTACTAACTATACCAGAATCAATATCATTAATATAAATCAGAAAAAGTAACCGGCCCATGACAGACCCCTCGGAGGGACTCGACTGGTGACTTCATTCTCCTCTTATTGTACTCTTTGTCTCGTTCTGGTGTCTACAGTTTCGATATTCAATAAATACATATTTATGTAATAAATATATATTATACAGGGCGGCACCGTGGCGCAGTGGTAGCGCTGCTGCCTCGCAGTTAGGAGACTCGGGTTCGCTTCCCGGGTCCTCCCTGCGTGGAGTTTGCATGTTCTCCCCGTGTCTGCGTGGGTTTCCTCCAGGCGCTCCGGTTTCCTCCCACAGTCCAAAGACATGCAGGTTAGGTGGATTGGCAATTCTAAATTGGCCCTAGTGTGTTGGGTGTGTTTGTGTGTGTCCTGCGGTGGGTTGGCACCCTGCCCAGGATTGGTTCCTGCCTTGTGCCCTGTGTTGGCTGGGATTGGCTCCAGCAGACCCCCGTGACCCTGTTTGGATTCAGCGGGTTGGATAATGGATGGATGGATGGATGGATGGATATATATTATACAAGAAAATAATCCTGATTGAAGAAGAGTAAAATATATATGCAAAGAAAACAAACATTTTCAACAACAAAATACATCAAAGAAAATAAAAAGGGGAAAAAACCTTGTGATAAAATCCTGGCTACACCAATATTTTTTAATATTTTATATCTTCAGTATGATAAGACGCCTGAAATGTTTCTGTTCCACCAACAACTTCTGACGTCTTTGTGTTATTGGCTGAGATTTCACATTTTAGATCATCCTACATATAAAAGTGCATGTTCTTCTCTTGACAGGAACCGCATAATTCATTAAAAAGGGAAATTACAAAATTGATTTTGCTGCTTATTAATCATATATTATGAAAAGGGAATAGAAGTAGACAGCTGTCTCAAATGAAATACATTCTTGCCGAGTTCTACTTAACCACAGCATCCAAATGGATTTAAAGAACTTTTTTTGCTGCTTTAAAAAATAATACTGTTTTATGGCTGCTGCCTTCCATTGATTAAACATCACAGCTCCTTAATTTTCTTACTTCCCAGTGCCTACCATTCACGTTTTCTACAGAAGGACTTAATGAAGCTCTTTCTACATGCCCAAATAATTATTACTTACTATCTGAAATGAAGCTCTGTTCCAAGCCATTTGCATTTATGTTCCAAAAGTGAAATGATTAATGGATTTTTTACACTTTTTAACTTTAATTCCCACTATAATGAAATCATAAATTTAAAGATTTATGCTACCTTTTATTTTTGAGTTAATTGCAGGAGTTTGCATTAGAGATTAAACTTTTTTTTTTCTTTTCTGTTATGCCCGATGAGAAAATACCAAGAACTAAATCTTTTTAATTATCCCTCATAATCTGTTCTCGTAAGTCCATTTAACAACCATATAGTGTATATTGTCATAGGTTTAATGATGAAGCATGTGTCACTTGAGAGTCTGACGCTGCTTAAAGGGAGTTTAGAGAACTGGAGCCCCTAAGCACAGCAATGAAGGAATTTCACTGAAACCAATTAAATGATTTTAATTCCAGTGTTGGAAATTTGATTTGTGTAGACCCGGGATGCAGAGTAGGAGCTTATTACTTAAAAAATCTGTTTTTTAATACTTGGTGCTTAGGTTATTCTGTTGTAAGTGAAGGTAACAGGCACATTCAGCACGAGTAATCAAGACATTCATTACATCTTCCTCTGTTTTTAATTCAAGATGATGATAAAGATAAGGCACACAGGAGACAGGCCTCTTTCGAAATCCTAGACTATTTTTTGGTAACTGTTGGCTTTATAAAATTAGATGATCATCGTAGAGTATATTCTGATCAGCTTTTGAAAGAGCTGTAAACAAGTACAAGAATAATAATAATAAAGTATTCAGTACCTTCTGAAAAAGCCCCACCATAAAGGTTAGGATCAAACCAGTAACTACAGTAGTGGCCAAAAGTTTTGGCAGTGACACAGATGTTGTGTTTTGCAAACATTGCTGCTTCAGCATTTTCAGATTATTTGTTTACATGTTTCTATAGTATACTGAAGAATAATTATAAACATTTTATACATTTCAACAGCTTTTATCTGCAAATACATCAAATTTATATAAAGAGTCAATATTTACAGTGTTCAGCCTTCTTCTTCATAAATTCTGTAATTCACTCTGACATGCTGGATATCAGCTTCTGGGCCAAATCCTGTTCAATGGTGATCCATTCTTGCTTTTTTAGTGCTAGGAGTTGATCACAATTTGTGGGCTTCTGCTTGTCCACCCACTTTTTGAGAACTGGCCTCAGGTTCTCAGTGGGATTAAGATCTGGGGAGTTTCCTGGCCACAGATCCAAACTTTTAATGTTATGATCTCCGAGCCACTTTGTGATCACTTTCGACATGGGGCTCCATCATGCTAGAAAATACACAGATCATCACCTGCCTGCCGCTGGATTGTTAGGAGAAGCTGCTCTTGGAGGACATTTTGATACCATTCTTTATTTATGGCAGTGTTCTTGGGAAGAATTGTGAGAGGGCCCACTCCCTCGGATGACTTCCAACGCTTACTTTATATATTCAGGAATGACTTTATATATTCTGAAGCTGACTTTATGTAATCAGGCTTTGACATTATATATAATCCAGAATGACTTTATATATTCAAGTTTTGACTTTATATATTCAGGAATGACTTTATATATTCAGAAAATCATTATATTTGCCTGTTTGGCACCCCTTAATATATACATATATATTATATACATATACAATATATACATATATACATATATATATATGCAGTGGGTACGGAAAGTATTCAGACCCCCTTCAATTTTTCACTCTTTGTTATATTGCAGCCATTTGCTAAAATCATTTAAATTATTTTTTTCCCTCATTAATGTACACACAGCACACCATATTGACAGACAAAAAAAGAATTTTTGAAATTGATGCAGATTTATTAAAAAAGAAAAACTGAAATATCACATGCTCATAAGTATTTAGACTCTTTGCTCAGTATTTAGTAGAAGCACCCTTTTGAGCTAATACAGCCATGAGTCTTCTTGGGAAAGATGCAACAAGTTTTTCACACCTGGATTTGGGGATCCTCTGCCATTCCTCCTTGCAGATCCTCTCCAGTTCTGTCAGGTTGGATGGTAAACGTTGGTGGACAGCCATTTTTAGGTCTCTCCAGAGATGCTCAATTGGGTTTAAGTCAGGGCTCTGGCTGGGCCATTCAAGAACAGTCACAGAGTTGTTGTGAAGCCACTCCTTCGTTATTTTAGCTGTCTGCTTAGGGTCATTGTCTTGTTGGAAGGTAAACCTTTGGCCCAGTCTGAGGTCCTTAGCGCTCTGGAGAAGGTTTTTGTCCAGGATATCCCTGTACTTGGCCGCATTTATCTTTCCCTCGATTGCAACCAGTCGTCCTGTCCCTACAGCTGAAAAACACCCCCACAGCATGATGCTGCCACCGCCATGCTTCACTGTGGGGACTGTATTGGACAAGTGATGAGCAGTGCCTGGTTGTCTCCACACATACTGCTTAGAATTAAGGTCAAAAAATTCTATCTTGGTCTCATCAGACCAGTGAATCTTATTTCTCACCATCTCAGAGTCCTTCAGGTGTCTTGTCATATTTTAATAATAAATGTTACAAAATGTAGGCATAAACTGCACTCTCCTTTTCTCCTCCAGTGAGTGTCACCTGCTGCCTCCCGACTCAGACTCCATGAGGTATGGTGGTGGGTTCCTCTTAAGCTGGACCCAGAAGTACTTCCGTCAGTACGTCATGGCTTGTTGGAAGCACTTCAGGGTTATCTTGAAACAAGGGATGACCTCCCCTGGCAGTGCCCTCTATTGCTCCCCAAGGACCCCTACAGGGCTAAACTTCCAGACTCCAAAACTCTCCAAAACTGCTCCCTCATTCCCAGCCAGGTTGGAAATTATAAGGCATCCTGGCCGGGCAAGAAATCTTCATCAACCCTGGCCAGGATGTCTGTCCGTCCTCTTGGGCACTTACAATATATACAGTATATCATACATTAGTTCTCAAAGAATGAAATATGTAATTGTAACTGAAATGTGTAATTTGTTGAGAACAAAATGAAATAACAAAGGTCAAAGGAAACTAAAATCACCAAAAAATTGAAATCAAAGGCTTATCCAACTCACGTGAATTTCATCACAGCAACTTCTAGTGACTCAGTAGTGTCTCTGGCTCCCTTGTACCTGTATGCACTCCTAACAACGTCTGAGCCTGCTCCTGATTAGGTGATACTTAGCAGCATCAGATGCACCAATACATAACATCCCAAAGGTTTTCAATTGGATTCAGGTCTGTGGAACATGCGGGCAAGTCAATGGCAACAATGCCTTTGTCATCCAGGAACCTCCTACACACTCTGGCCATATGAGACCAGGCATTGTCCTGCACCGGAAGGAATCCAGGGCACACTGTCTGACAATGGCTCTGAGGATTTCATTCTGGTACCTAAAAGCAGTCAGGGTACCTTTGCTTAGCACAAGGAGGTCTGTGTGATCCTCCAAGGTACGCATCCCCAGAATATCACCAACCCACTGGCATAAAGTGGCATAAAGTCTTATCAGACCAACGAAACTTCTTTCAGCTGACTCCAGAGTCCCTCATGTACGTTTTAGCAAACTCTAGCTAGCATGTCATGAGTGTTTTTTTAATTATTTTTAACAGTGACCTTCTCTTTCCCACTCTCCCATAAATCTGCAACTGCTTATGCACCCAGGCAACAGTGTCCCCAATCTCTCCACTTTAGCTTGTAACTCCTTCAAAGTTCTCATAGGCTGCTTGTTGTCCTCTCTCACTAATCATCTTCTTAACACTCAGTTTTCGTGGACAGCCTGCTTTATTTAGTTATTTTATTTGAATTTTTTTAAATTTATTTAGCTCTATTTAGTTATTATTATTATTATTGTTAAATATCATTATTCTATTAATGATTTTTGAATGGGCGGCACGGTGGCGCAGTGAGTAGCGCTGCTGCCTCGTAGTAAGGAGACCCGGGTTCGCTTCCCGGGTCCTGCCTGCGTGAAGTTAGGTGGATTGGCGATTCTAAATTGTCTCGCGTGTGTGTGTCCTGCGGTGGGTTGGCGCCCTGCCCGGGATTGATTCCTGCCTTGCGCCCTGTGTTGGCTGGGATTGACCCCCGTGACCCTGTGGTTAGGATTCAGTGGGTTGGAAAATGGATGGATGGATGGATGATTTTTGAATATATAAAGTTATGTTTTGTTATTGTCCCTTTATATTTGTGTCAAGGCACCATCACAGGAGTTGAGAATCTGTATGTGTGCACTGTATGTATAATTTTTTTGTATGGACAAATAAAATTTGATTTGATTTACAGCTGTGTCATATTCTTTCCAGTTCTTAATAATTGGTGTAACTGAACTTCCAGGGATATTTAGTGACTTGGATATTTTCTTGTCTCCATCTCCTAACTTGTGTTTCTCAGTCACCTTTTTATGGAGTTGCTTTGACTTCATTGTGTAGGTATGACTACCCTACAGACTCACCACAAGGTGGTCCTTTCAGATACAGGGACATTTATGTTACAATCAACTGAAACTCCTTGACTACAGGAAGAGAATACTTATGTGTTCAATTATTGTGTGTTTTGTATTTGTAACGAATTTAGATCACTTTACTGAGATCTGCTTGCACTTTGACATTAAAGTCTTTATGTGTTGATCAGTGTCAAAAAAAAGCCAAATTACATCCACTGAAATTCAATGTTGTGTAACAATAAAATGTGAACACTTCCATGGTGAATACTTGTTATAAGCACAATAACAAAAAACTAGCCAGGAGAACCAGAGAAAAGCATATATCCTTGAACGTGATTAGGAGAGCCTGCCATTTCAGCAACAGATTATCCCATAACTTTATTCATCATTAGCAATAACAATAAAACCTCAGAATTGTAAAAGCTATTCTGAGCAGTTATCATTTCTTGGTTACCAAAGACCATTAACCTGTAGAGCTACTCCAGACTTGTTTATCCATTATTATTCTTTGCTCATTGAGGGTCAGTGCCCTGCATCTCATTTAGACTCGGCTTTGACCGCCTAGTTACCGCTTGGAGTTCATTTCTCTTTATTGCCCTGTTTATTGACCCTGCCGCTTTTTAGTTTATCCCTGTTAAATATTAAACTTGCATCATTCATCCCAAGATGCAGTTCATTCTATTCAAGCTAAAAGTTATGCTAACTCTAAATATTGTATTGCCTACAAAACAACAATTTGGTTCTCTGGTCAAGGAAAGTGAAACAGGCGCTCATAGCAGAGAGCCAAATAATTAAACTATCTTCTTCAAGGTAATGATTGTCCTTGGAAAAGTGGAAGATAATGAGGCCATATGTGCTGAGAGACTGTTTTGAAAATGTTTTCTATTCGGCCGGAGTTGTGCTCTCTTTTTTTTTCTTTCTCTCAACCTTCAGGCACAGTTTGCTTGGGCATATTACAGGAGGCTGGTGAATCCAGCAGACTCTGTGGCCCTTTCTTCTGGTAGCCACTTCAAATAACTTCGGTATTTTTCAGGTCAAAGTTATATCTTCACTAGCATGGTATACATTAATTTGCCGCATAAAAGTGCATTCTAATGTAAAGAATATTTTACAATTTCTAAAAAATAAATAGCCCACTCTTCAGTTTTATAATGGAGCTTATAATGGAGATACTAGCATCTCAATGGGAAACAAAGCCCTAAAACTTACTGAATGCATCCAATTTGAAGTAACAAAGGCACTGATTTAAGGAAATTTGCCTTCTGTGTTTCTGAGGCATGCTTGTGAGAAGAAAAGTAAACTGCAAAAACTACATTTGATCATAGATTATCGGTAATGTTTTCTCAAGGTAAGGATGCGTTTCTTGGAGTTGGAGTTTTTTTTTTTTGTTTTTTCTGTCCACCCTGGCCATCGGACCTTACTTATCCTATGTTAATTAATGTTGACTTATGTTTATTTTTTATTGTGTCTTTTATTTTTCTATTCATTTTGTAAAGCACTTTGAGCTAAATTTTTTTGTATGAAAATGTGCTATATAAATAAATGTTGATTGATTGGTTTCTTGTTTGCTTGTCTGCTTGCAGTTGGTATCATGGGTGGACTTATGAAAACCTGCTCTTCAGCAAGCCATGTTCTGCGTATTAATCCTGCTTTTGCATCTGCAGTTCTATTATGTTCTACCATGGTTTGTAACAACAGACAGATGCATACTCTTATTGCTTTTTAAACGAAGTGCATACTTTATACCAATTACTTTCTGTGTTGTTATTTGAAATAGCCTATAGAGCGAGATTCATGCCGAGAGGCAGTGCTGTGGTGAAGAAGGTGGAATAAATGAACAATTCAACTAGCATCCTATGAAACTATCATACATGCCCCAGGCCTGGTTTCGGGGTCTGTCTGTGACTAATAACAATAATCCAATTGGGGTCTACTGTCTGTGGACAATTGCAATTAGGGCTTCAAGAACTGTATAACAAAAGAGCAAAAAAGAAAAGTGGATAAGATCATAAGAGACCAGACACACAGCTTGAATAGTTGTTTCCAAAATGTACCCTCTGCTAGGCGATTCTTGCTGCCAAAATTTAAAACTAATAGAACTTTTGGTTTCTGCCTTGTGATCATCACCACTGCTGATGTGACAGGATTTATCAATATAAATATGGAGGTGAGTATCCCTACCCTTGCATTTTATGTGATATTTGTGAATAAATGTACACTTTTCTTGAAGTTTCCAATATGCCTGATACACTAGACCCATGCATCTCACAGGTTTTCATTGCTATCATGACACATTTTGCTTTTGAGAGTGATTTCAAAGGGTGGTCCAGATACCATATGATTTTGAGGTAACATCTAACAAAAAAAATAGTATATGGGCCTACTATATAATCTGATGCATCATTTGCTTATACTCCCTAAAGACCAGTAGCTTTCATATTGTTTTAGACCAAGGACCACCTAAGTCAAAGATGATATACAAGACTGTCTATGGCCAACTGCCACTCATTAACATTAATTCCATGTTCCAGTTGTTACATTCCTTTTTCCACAGGTACTCATGAAAGTACCGTATACTGTGTGGTGGACAGCCAGGGGGGCTGCAGGGATTGCGGAGCCCTATTTTGTCAGGCTTCCACCTCACCCAGAAGTTCCAGACCACGCTAATGGGCCACCAGAAGTACTCCTGGGCACAGCATAGAAGAAGATTTAATGGCACATCATGAAGACCTTTGAGAGGCTGGTTCTGGACTATATGAGTCCTTTTGTGGTAGACCACTTAGACCCACTGCAGTTTGCCTGTCGGGCAAAGATTGGAGTGAAGGATGCAATTATCGCTCTGCTCCACAAGACTTATTCTCACTAGACAAAGCTGGCAGCACTGTAAGGGTTATGTGTTTTGATTTCTCCAGTGCCTTCAATACCATCCAGTCATCCCTGTTAAGGGGTAAACTTAGAGATACGAGGTGTGGCAGAAAAGTAATGAGACTGGCAACACTGCGCTGTTGTCCTTGATAGAGCACGTGTATCAGTACCCTCCCATAGCTCAGTGCAAGTTTCAACTCCTTCCGTTAACTACGTGATTTTTGTGACTGCTAATAGCGAAGTTGTGTTTTTGGTTGTGCGTCACGCAAAATGGAACAGCGGAATTTGGAGCAACGTTGTGCCATTAAATTTTGTGTTAAGCTTGGAGAATCGGCAAGTGTGACGTTTGAAAGGTTAAAACAGGCCTATGGGGAACATTCTTTATCCTGAGCTCAAGTTTTTCAGGGAGGCCTTCAACTTCGAAAACCAATGAAAACATCGAACGTGTGAACACTCTTGTGAGATCAGACCATTGTTTAACATTAAGAATGTTGAGTGAACAATTAAATTTGAACAGATTTACCGTTCATCAAATTTTGACTGAACATTTGCACATGAGAAAGGTCTGTGCCAAAATGGTGCCGAGAAACCTCACAATTGAGCAGAAGGACAATCGAAAAAACGCATTCCTGTGGTTCCCCAGCCCCCTTATTCACCTGACCTCAGTCCGTGTGACTTTTTCCTTTTTCCTAAACTGAAAAATGTCCTCAAAGGACGTCATTTCGGGACTTTAGAAAACATCCAAAAGAGTGTAATGGACATGCTGAAGACCATACCGGTTGAAGACTTCCAGCACTACTACCAACAGTGGGAACAACGTCTCCATCGGTGTGTAGCTGCCCAAGGGAACTACTTTGAAGGGGATAACATTGATGTTTGAAAAAAATTAAAACTTTGGTAAATAAAAAATCAGTCTCATTACTTTTCTGCCACACCTCGTATGCAGGTGGATGAGCCTACTGTGTCCTGGATAATGAACTGTCTGTCAGCCATACCACAGTTTGTGAGACTCAAGGACTGTGTTTCTGATATGAAAGTGAGTACCACTGGAGCACCATAAGGAACAGGTCTCTCACCATTTCTCTTCACTCTGTACACCTCTGACTACAAATGTAACACCAGGTCATGGGACTTGCAGAAATTCTCAGATGATTCTGCACTTATGGGGTGTAATGATAAAAGGGGATGAGACAGAGTAAGAGACGAGTCAGGCGAAGAACTTTGTTTCTGGTGCAAAGAGAATTGTCTGTTTATGTATTTGTTTACTTAATGAAAGAGCTTCAGTAAAAAACCAAATCACAAATAAAATTCTATCTATCTATCTATCTATCTATCTATCTATCTATCTATCTATCCATCCATGCTTAATTTCTTACTGCTGTTTCCTGTGGCTTTATCAACAAAAGCATTCTTCTAAGAGAGAACATGGGCCACCTGGCATATACTTACAAGTCAGCAGTGGCCCATGGGCAACATGTTTTTTTTATCATTGCTATGGACCAAAGTCTGATTATAAAAGTATTACATGTAGTAAGGAAATTGCTGGACTGATGAATGAAAACATCTAGGCAAACCATATCCTCATAATTAATTTCCTGGTAATGACCTGCTTTGATATGTCAGTAACAGGAGATACAGTAGCTGTCTGAAAAATGAAGATTCTGCTAAGTAAGGTGATGATTGAATATTAATATTGTAATACCCACCCTACTGTATGTAAGCAAAAAGAATCTTTTGACCTATTTAATTCAACTCTACATCTTAGAAGATCTGAGTACCATTTTTTCATACAGACCAATGAACCTTGTGCCATATGAGGTAACATGCATTACAATACATGTCAAATGATATAATTATCATTGCCTTAAGAGCAAAAAAACTATTATGTGAGCTTTCAGATCCTCCGAATACAGCTGTCATAACAAAGACAAAGATCCTGCCATACAGAAGTACTGCAGCTAGCAGCTTCATGTCACAGAGGGCTAGGAAGGATTTTATAGCTGCCACTTCTGTTTATGTATGTCATAATTTAGGGTTTGAGTACATTGTAGCTTAGCCACCTCTACTGATTCTTACAGTAGCAAACTATATTCCAAAAAATACATAATTATGCTTTTTTACAATAATAATAATAATCTATACTAATAAAAGGCAAAGCCCTCACTGACTGACTGACTCACTCACTCATCACTAATTCTCCAACTTCCCGTGTAGGTGGAAGGCTGAAATTTGGCAGGCTCATTCCTTACAGCTTACTTACAAAAGTTAGGCAGGTTTCATTTCAAAATTCAACGTGTAACGGTCATAACTGGAACCTACTTTCGACCACATATACGGCCATAGCCTGCAGCTCGGTCGCCGTGCAAGGCGGAGTTGCGTCCCGCATCATCACGCCTCCCATGTAATTGACTGTCTGCCCATATAAGGTAAATATTTGCGGGTGAAGGACTGTGCTTATGCAAACGAAGATGAGATGGTCTAGTGTTTGGCACAAACTCAGCGAAAGTGTGAGAGAAACTTTTAAGTGCCGGGTCTAAGCTAACATTAAATAAAGTGGACATTGCAAGATCACACAAGAGAGTGGCTCACGTGAACTGACTCTAAATGCAGTATGTAGAGAACAAGGAAGAGCTCCAAAGAGTGCTGAACAAAAAACGCATTACACAATTGAGAAGGCAGCAAAAGAATATGAAGCGAGTGACGCATACAAGCATATTCATAAGTGCAGCTACAAGGTGTAAAGCTTAACTTTAAATTAAGTTCATAGACACGCTGCCACTGGCGTTTGTCATGCCTAAGACGAATACGATATTCGCGAGATACAAGATTAATGAGAGGACGCGGGGTATAAATGACACTTTTGATCACTTTGTAACTAAGTTAAAATTGCTGGTGAAGGACTGTGCTTATGCAAACGAAAATGAGGTGGTCAGGGATAGAATAGTGTTTGACACAAAATCAGCAAAAGTGCGACAGAAACTTTTAAGTGCCGGGTCTGAGCTAACATTAAATAATTGCTGGTGAAGGACTGTGCTTAGGCAGACGAATAGAAAGCAAATGTTACGTTATTTTTAAAATGTTTCCTTTTCTTTTTCATAACTTCTTTAACACACTTCTTCTCCGCTGCGAAGCGCGGGTATTTTGCTAGTAATAATAATAATAGAAAAGAGTAGGTATGTATTCTGGAAGTAATTTTTAAAAATAGTAAAACTAAACATAGTTATTTACATCCATCAATTTTCTTAACCTTAATTTTTAAACTAGCAAACTAAATTCCAAAAGACAGATAGTCATGTTTTTTATAACTGTAATACAAAAGATTATGTACTGTACGTATTCCTGTGGTAATTTTGTAGTTATAGAACCTCTTGTCATCAGACCAGCCTCATTAATTACGTTTTTTAAATCTAGATTGAGAACCTATTTGTTTGAAATGATTCATTAATGTGGTCTTTTATGCATGTTTGTATATTCTACTTGTGTTGTACTTTTTTTTTTATTGTTTTCTTAATTTATATACTCCTGTACAGCACTCTGGTCCATCTCTGTTGTTTTAAAATGTGCTTTATAAATACAAATTACTTACTTAGTCATCAATTTTTGCGGCAGTCATCATTGGACATGCAGGTACGTCAAAACATTTTTCAAAGATATGCAGATAACTACTGGACCAAAAACAATAGGCCTAGACTCTGTAACAAGACCATCATTGTTATGACTGGGAGTTCCAAAGCACGTAAGTCCCAGAAACACTTCCAAAAATGCTCACTAGAGGGGGATATCCTGTCAAAAACCCTGGCTAGACACAAAAAGGGCCTCATAGAATCTTTATAAAATAAACAATTTATTCTTCACAAAAAATATTCTTCAATAACAATGAAGACCCGTGGAGCACAAAGGCAATAGGATGTGCCCAAAACAACATGGCAATCCTATGCAAACCAAACCAAAGTCCCAAAACAAAAATTTAAGAATAGTCGATTAAATATAATGAAATGTTAGAAATCCAGAAAATAACTAAACACATTAAATACACAATAGCTCACCATCCCTAAGTGCATTTTGAATGAGCCATGAGGAATTGTGGAAGACCCTCCAGATTTATTGGGCAGCGGGAAGTCTCTGGTGGTGATTGTTTGGTGCTCCCCTCTCTAGGGGGACCACTCCCAAAACACCTGGAACATAACAAAGGCTTAGATAAAGATACCTAATACTTAAAGAATGCTGCAAATCGCAAACAAAAGAAATAGTACCACATACAAATACATCAAACGTTTACAACAAAGACACAAAACAAGCATTTGAGTCCCAGCCATGGTTAGGATATGGCAAACATAATGTTTGAAGAAGACATATCAATGTTTTGGAAGTCATCGTTGTACATAGGTGTCACCATTCGGGGAAGATACTTTGGAAGCCTCTTGTTCTAAAATTTTCTTATTTTTGCTGGGATATCGTCATCCAGGAGCTCTTGACAAGATTTAAAACTGCATAATTTACCAATACATATTTGAATATTAGGACATGAAAATCAATTTCAGTTTTCCCCAGACACACAAAGACACACATACAGACACCTTACTAAAATCGGGTTCCACTGATATTTTGAACAACATAGAATCAGAATTTGAATTCAACTTCATAGCAAATTTTGGACCCCATCACCAAACTTCCACTTACACAGAAGTGAATCATTAAACACATTCAGTAGTGGTGTTATATTACTGGCTGAATGTATTCTGTCTGAAGCCGGAATGCTCTCCTCACGTTCAATGAGGTTTCCTCCAACTCACCAAATTAATTCTTGAAACTGACTTTTTTGTGATGTGAAGTATGTTTGTGAGTAAAATCTGTAATAGTCTGCTGTCCAGTCCAGCACTGGTTTGCTTCATGTCTGTTGTACAGTCAGAATGGACTATCTGTCAGGCAGACCACAGTGTGCGAGTCCCGAGGACTGCATTTCTGATACAGATGTGAGCAACTGGTAACATCACTTCAACAGAAACCCCACCAAATCAACAAGCTAATTAAAAGGGCAGGCCTAGTTATGGAAGGCACTCTGGACCCGACTCTGGTCGTAGGGAAGGAGTGCCACTTTGAACAATGCTGTACATCCTCTCTCTGACACACCAACACTGAGGATGCTCAGCCAACTAGTTTTTCAGCAGAACTGTGACAAGAAATGCTATGGAGGCTCCTTTATACCACCAGCAATCTGCCTGCATAATGCCTCACTGTTTTGTTTTCCTTCTTTTAATTTTTTTCTTTCTTTTTAGTCATTCTACTGTGTTTTCAGACCATAGTGTGTATGTATATATCTTTTATCTATTTATTTATGTATTTATTTAAAGAACTCCCCTTGGGGTCAAATAAACATCTATCTATCTATCTATCTATCTATTATATAGTGCCTTTCATATCTATCTATCTATTGTGGAAGAATAATTTTAGGGTAACATAGCATTCAACTTAAAGAAATAGCACAAAAGGTTAATAAATGTCAGAAACCTGTTCAGGCACACCAGGAAACCAGATAAAGGTCAAGTGAACAACAAAATGTACACTGAAATACAAGAAACTAGCCAACCCGCGGCGTAGCATACGCCGCATAATTATGTATTGATGGGTGAACACTTCCTGAAAGACACAGTTGTCCAAATGGGGTTGGTTTTGAGGAAACGACTGTAGGTGAATGAAAAGATGCAACTCTTGAGAGAGTGCAACATACAATATAGCGTTTTGCACGCTGCATACAGCGATTCACATTCGCGACAAACTGTTTTACACGCCGCATACAGCGATTCACATCCGCGACAAATATGATTCTTCTTAGATGGTGCTGTTGCGTCCACCCACGCTCTCGAAGCATACACACTGCCTGGTCATGTGCCCGCTAGCAAGAGCAACCAACAGGGACCCGCGCACCAACTGTAAGGCCATGGCACACCCCTCGCAAACTGTTCTACACATCGCATACAGCGATTCACATCTGCAACAAACAAAGTGTTTTACACACTGCATACAGCGATTCACATCCGCGACGTGATTTTTCCTAGATGGTCCTGTCGCGTCCACCCTCGCACTTGAAGCGTACACACTGCCTGGTCATGTGCCCGGTCGCATGAGCAACTGACAGAGACCCGCCCACCAACTGTAAGACCATGGGAAACCCCTCGGAAACTGTTTTACACGCTGCATACAGCGATTCACATCCGCGACAAACATGCCTGTTCAAACATGCCGCGTCCACCCTCGTTCTCAAAGCATACACACCGCCTGGTCATGTGCCCGCTTGCAAGAGAAACTCACGGAGACCCGCCCACCAGCTGCCTGTGTGTGTTCCTCTGTCTGTCTCTGGCGCTGCCTGTGTGTGTGCGCAGCTTTCTCTCGCGCTGCCTCTGTGTGAACCAGTCAGGCACAGAGAAGGTCAGCTGCTGAGAGAGCGTCTCGACTGTTGAAGGGCCTGCATTGGTGAAGCAGGTGAGACGGTAATGAAACAGAGGCACAGGGCTTATTGGTTTTTAAAGACTGCTTCCTTCATTGTGTTTCAACCTCAGTTTTAAAGGATTGTTTTAAGAATCCCATGAGATACCCCTCGCAAACTGTTTTACACGCTGCGTATAGCGATTCACTTCCGCGAGAAACATGCCTCTATGAACAGTCAACGTGGCTCAGAGGTGCATGTGGACTCTACGACAGACGAACATAAATGACGCCGTTTTTCCTGTGTCATCGCGTCCGAGTTGGTGGCCGTGGTTCTGCGAGTTGTCGTCGTATCCAATGGTCTTAGAGTTGGTGGCCGTGGCTCCTTCCTGCGTGCGCCATGGGCGTCTTACTTGCAGGCGGCTTAGTGAATCCACGCCCCTTCCGGCGTGCTTTCCATGGGTGTCTTGCCTTAGTGAATTATATATATAGATGGTTTAGGAAAAATACTGAGATGGTCAAGTAAATAAAGAATGTACCAGAAGAAAGGTTGATGTAATAGACAAAATGTACTGAAGGATGATTAAGAGATGACTAAGAAATCAGCAGATCCCCTACACAACCAGAATGGACAATTATTATATGAACAGAAATGTCAAGGGTGCTGGCTCATCTCAAAAGGTATAAGAAGAACCAGAATATAACAGACTTTTTTTTTTATATAAATCATTTGAGGGTAAACCAATGAACCAACCAGAGTAAAATGTATGCATTGATTGACAATGTACAGTGGTGCTTGAAAGTTTGTGAACCCTTTAGAATTTTCTATATTTCTGCATAAATATGACCTAAAACAGATTTTCACTCAAGTCCTAAAAGTAGATAAAGAGAAACCAGTTAAACAAATGAGACAAAAATATTATACTTGGTCATTTATTTAAGGAAAATGATCGAATATTACATATTTGTGAGTGGCAAAAGTATGTGAACGTCTAGGATTAGCAGTTAGTTTGAAGGTGAAATTTGAGTCTGGTGTTTTCAGTCAATGGGATGACAATCAGTTGTGAGTGGGCACCCTGTGTTATTTAAAGAACAGGGATCTATCAAAGTCTGCTCTTCACAACACATGTTTGTGGAAGTGTATCATGGCATGAACAAAGGAGATTTCTGAGGACCTCAGAAAAAGAGTTGTTGATGCTCATTAGGCTGGAAAAGGTTACAAAACCATCTCTAAAGAGTTTGGACTCCACCAATCCACAGTCAGACAGATTGTGTACAAATGGAGGAAATTCAAGACCATTTTTACCCTTTCCAGGAGTGGGTACAAAGATCACTCCAAGAGCAAGGTGTGTAATAGTCGGCGAGGTCACAAAGGACCCCAGGGTAACTTCTAAGCAACTGAAGGCCTTGCTCACATTGGCCAATGTTCATGTTCATGAGTCCACCATCAGGAGAACACTGAACAACAATGGTGTGCATGGCAGGGTTGCAAAGAGAAAGCCAGTGCTCTCCAAAGAAACATTGCTGCTCATCTGCAGTTTGCTAAAGATCACGTGGACAAACCAGAAGGCTATTGGAAGAATGTTTTGTGGACGGATGAGACCAAAATAGAACTTTTTGGTTTAAATGAAAAACGTTATGTTTGGAGAAAGGAAAACACTGCATTCCAGCGTAAGAACCTTATCCCATCTGTGAAACATGGTGGTGGTAGTATCATGGTTTGGGCCTGTTTTGCTGCATCTTGGCCAGGATGGCTTGCCTTCATTGATGGAACAATGAATTCTGAATTATATCAGAGAATTCTAAAGGAAAATTTCAGGACATCTGTCCATGAACTGAATCTCAAGAGAAGGTGGGTCATGCAGCAAGACAACGACCCTAAGCACACAAGTCGTTCTACCAACGAATGGTTAAAGAAGAATAAAGTTAATGTTTTAGAATGGCCAAATCAAAGTCTTGACCTTAATCCAATCGAAATGTTGTGGAAGGACCTGGAGCGAGCAGTTCATGTGAGGAAACCCACCAACATCCCAGAGCTGAAGCTGTTCTGTACGGAATGAGCTAAAATTCCTCCAAGCCAGTGTGCAGGAATGATCAAAAGTTACCGGAAACGTTTAGTTGCAGTTATTGCTGCAAAGTGGGGTCACACCAGATACTAAAAGCAAAGGTTCACATACTTTTGCCACTCACAAATATGTAATGTTCGATCATTTTTCTTAATAAATAAATGACCAAGTATAATATTTTTGTCTCATTTGTTTAACTGGTTTCTCTTTATCTACTTTTAGGACTTGAGTGAAAATTTGATGATGTTTTAGGTCAGAAATGCAGAAATATAGAAAATATAATATAATAATATAGAAAATTCTAAAGGGTTCACAAACTTTCAAGCACTACTATATGTAAATTAAGTAGTTTAAAAAATGAACCTCTATTCTTTGTTCATTTTGTTTTTTCTGACCTGGCTGTAATGGATTCATTTTGAAGAACGCTCCCTCTAAGGCATCTTGCTGTGGAGTAATAAAAAGATACCATGAAAAGCTTTTCTCCTGCCTGATTACTGAAGTGTTCTGTTAGAGGATGTTTCTTTCTTTAATAAGATGTTAACTTTCGACCACACTATTTATCTGTCTATCTTATATAGTGTCTTTCACATCTATCTATGTACAGTACCTTATAACATCTGATAGATATAACTAATTACATTCTGTTTTGCAGTTGGAGCACAGGCAGATGAATTAACTTGCTCACGTTCACACATTAGCAGACTTTGATCCCACAACCTCAGAATATGAAGTCCAAGGTTTTAACCAGTGTTTTACAGCACACCATATCTTGTTACCCATTTGCCAGTAAATTAAATGTCAGTAAAAATAGTTACATTTTGAAATTATTTCCTCCTGCCGCCTCTAAACAAATATTATCAGTTAAAGTTTAGAGAGTATAAAGCTAAACGCTCACTGGAGACAAATAAAATTCTATCTATCTACACCCTTGGGGACATGTGACCAGATTGGGAAGTCATCATTCTTTAATATTCTCACCACCTTTGGCTGAGTGAAGCTTTCGATGGACCTAGTGGTCCACTTCAGATCAAACTCTCAGGTGCTTAGAATTTTTCATTTCTACGTACAACTGTATGTACAGTACAGTATGTGTGTATACACCTATCAGCCACATTAATAACATGGATTATCTCGTTACAATGGCACCTGTCAAGGGCTGGTATATGTTGGGCAGCAGGTGAGCAGTCAGTTCTTGAAGGTGATATGCTAGAAGCAAGAAAAATGGGTAAGCACAAGGATCTGAGTGACTCTAACAAGGGCCAAATTGTGATGGCTAGAAGACTGGGTCAGAGAATCTCCAAAATGTCAGGTCCTGTGTGGGTACTTCCAGTATGCAGTGGTTAGTATCTGTCAAAAGTGGTCCAGGGAAGGAAAGCCAATGAACTAGTGACAAGGTCATGAGCACCCAAAACTCACTAATGCTCATGGGGAGCAAAGACTAGTCCTTCTGCTCCAATCCCACATAAGAGCTACTTTAGCACAGATTGCTCTAAAACTTAATGCTGTCCATGAGAGAAAGGTGTCAAAATACACAGTGCATCACAGCTGTGTAGCCACAGACTGGTCAGAGAGCCAATACTGACCCTTGCCCACTACTGCAATCACCAACAATGGGCATGTGAGCATCAAAACTGGACCACAGAGCAATGAAAGGTCGACCAATGAGATGAATCACATTTTTTTTAGATCATCTGGATGGCTGGGTGTGTGTGTATCATTTTCCTTTTTGAGTGTGATGCTCTGGGCAATATTCTGGAATCTTGGTATTCAAGTGGATGTTACTTTGATGCATACCACCTCCCTAAAAATTGTTGCAGGCCATGTATGTCCCTTAATGGCAACAGTGTTCCTTGATGGCAGTGGCCTCATTATTCAGGAATGGTTTGAGGAACATGAAAAGGCTTTCAATGTTTTGACTTAGCCTCCAATTCCCCTTAGAAAAACAAGTCTGATCTGTGGAGGCCAAACCTCACAACTTATAGGAGTTAAAGGATCTGCTGCTAATATCTTGGTGCCAGATACCACAGGACACCTTCAGAGGTCTTGTGGAGCCCATTCCTCAATGGATCAGAGCTGTTGTGGTGGCATGAGGGGGATCTAGGCAATATACGTCAGGTGGTTTTAATGTCATGACTGATTATTATATACTATACTAGCTGTCCCCTGTGGCTCCAACCACGTAGTAGTGAAACAAGATAAACTTTAAGCATCAATAAAAAAAATGTAATTCTGGCTAAGCGGAAGGTAGATACGCTCTAACGTCAAATGTTAGCATTGTATCTGATCGTGTTCAGCTCTGACAGAAGAGCATCCCCCACATGTGGAGAAAACCACGTGGCTGTGATATCTGTGTCAATCAGTAGTTACCCTCTAAAACACACGTAGCTCTGATCTCTCTCTCAAAGACGTCAAACATTACTCCTTAACAATCTGTATATGATAATGTCTGTTGAACAAACAGGTATTGCTAGCTAAGGAGAGGCAAGGTACGCTCCAACACATGGCGAGAGGTAGACTCACTTGAATGGAGGCTGGCGCGTGAGTGAGGAGGGCACTGCCCCCCTCCCCTCGACCTGCAGCTGATCTCTCAGATTTGAGCGAATAAATCGGTACCGCAAGCGAACTATGATACTTAGCACAATGAGAGAGGTTGCAAAATCAACCAGAATGTTCAAGCAAATTATAGAAAAAAACCCAATCTAAATCCGTTAAATTACAGACAGACAGACGTTGGATTTTATAGGTATGTATAGATATGTATATATATATAGATATATATACAGTATGTATATATTATCATTCACATGCACTTGTGAGGCAGCTGATGAGCTAAAATAATTGTAAATGTCAGCCGGACCAGGGGGTGGCACTGTCCACTAGCATCTTCTCTCTTTCCTCCACTACAGACCCATTGATCTCATGTATGCTGTCTCATCATTGTTAGAGATGAAGTCCAGCACCACTGTGTCATCAGTAGAATTGACAACGGAGTTGGAGGCATGTGTCTCCATGCAGTTATAAGTGTAGACGGTGTAGAGCAGAGGGCTGAGTACACAGCCATGTGGAGCTCCTGTATTGAGTATGATTAGTGTGATGATGCTGGAGGCACAACTATCAACTCTCACCACCTAGTGGTCTTCCTGTGCGAATGAAAACCCAGGCACACAGGCGGCTGTTTAGTCCCAGTTCCCTCAGCTTGGTGAACAGTCAATTGCTTTCAATTGTATTGAAAGCTGAACTATTGAAAGCAGATTGGTTGATTGGGCATGAAGGCTATGGTAACTCAGATAACCACTCAGTACAACTGTAGTGAACAGGAAAGCATTTCAGAATGCACAACATGTCGAACCTTTGTTCTACGCCTTTCAGCCCAAGAATAGAAAGCTGAAGCTGACAGGCTCACCAACACTGGACAACTTAAGCCTGGAAAACATTTCCTGGTCTAATGAATCTCAGTTTCTGCCTGAGGCACACAGAATCAGAATATGGTGCCAAGAGTATGAATCCATACACCCAACCTGCCTTGTATCAAAAGTCCAGGCTGGTGGTGGTGGTGTAATGGAGTGGAGAGTGTTGTCTTGGCACACTTTGGGCCCATTAATACCAATCAATCGTCACTTGAATGTCACATCCTGTATGAATATCATTGCTTACCATTTGCACCCCTTCATGGCCACAATTTACCCATCTTCTAATGGCTACCTCCAGCATTATAATGCACCATGTCACAAAGCAAAAGTCATCTCAAACTGGTTTCATTAATATAACAATGAGTTCAGTGGTCTTCAGTGGCTTTTCCAGTCACCAGATCTGAATCCAATAAAACACCTTTGGGATGGGGTAGAATACAGACTACATTTCCCTTAGTTATTGATTATATATCCATAATCAAAAAGTGAAAAGAATGATTTCTTTCCAGAGACCGAACTTCTTTTAAAGTGTCAGAGCAGCATAACAGATAGCAAGCTCTGTTTATATATCAATGGCTCCACTCAAAGTGTCAGAAGAGCAGCAACTTAATTAAACACTCCATCTTAAAGCAGAACTGAATCAAAACCAGACTAAAAACCGAGCTGAAGTTCTAATAAAAGGCTGTCACTCTCTCTGTCCTTCTCACCCAAAGTGAGCACCTTGTTTTTCTTCCACTAGAAGAGCAAGCAGATTCTCCTAACACAGGAATGTTATCACACAAGATCAAAGACGATTCATAGGAATCAAAAGATGAAGTGAGCTACAAATAGACTGGCTATGCTAAACATTCTCGGGTTTGGTGCTGCCATGCAGTTTTCCCAGAATACAATACAATACAATTTATTTTTGTATATCCCAAAATCACACAAGGAATGCCGCAATGGGCTTTAATAGGCCCTGATTTTTGACAGACCCCTAGCCTTGACTGTCTAAGATGATAAGAAAAAACTAAAAAAAAAAAAACCTTATAGGGAAAAAATGGAAGAAATCTCAGAAAAGGCAATTCAGAGTGAGAAATAGGCCGCTTTCCAGGTAGGTTGTGCGTGCAGTGGTTTTCAAATATGGGGTAAATACAAAACAATACACAGAAGAGAAAACAAGTAATATTCAATGCAATACAATAGTACAATACTAATTGTACAAGTACAGAGTAAAATGCAAGAGAAGATGATATCACATAAGAGGATTCAGATTTGTTCAAAGTCCTGGAGAACTCGGCCATCAAGCTGCCTCCCCCTACTGGCCATCCCACAGATGAGTCAGTGCTCGGATGGCCAGTCTGATGAAAGACCCTTCTACCTGATGATTCCAGTGCTCTTCTAACAGAGATGACCTTTCTTTAGGCAGGCAAACAACTTTGAGTACCGAGAAGAGAAACAGAATAGGTGAAGGTTAGTAACAGTTTATAACTATCATATTACTTATGTTTTAGTGCTAATGACTAACAACAGAGATGCAGTATGCAGAGCAGCTCTAGTCAGGGTATGCTAAACTGAAGTTATGAGTCATCAGATGGGATTTGAAAGCTGAGACTGAAGGGGCATCTCTTACATTAGCAGATAGACCATTCCAGAACTTTGGGGCCTTGTAACTTAAAGCTCGCCCTCCCACTGTTATTTTATTAATCCTTGGAATCATAAGCAGACTGGCATCTTGAGATCTTAATGTGTGCTCAAGTTTGTAAGTCATGATAAGTTCAGGTAAGTAAGCTGGGCCATGGCCATTTAAAGCTTTATATGTTAAAAGTAGGATTTTGAAATCTGCCCTAAACTTAACCGGGAGCCAGCGTAAGGATTTGAGTACTGGAGTTATGTGTTTGTATATTCTTGCTCTTGTAATAATTCTTGCAGCAGCATTTTGGATTAACTGGAAGCTGTATAAAGAACAATTTGAACATCCAGTGAACAGCACATTGCAGTTGTCAATCCTGAAAGAAATACAATAAATGCATGAATTAAATGAGTGAAGAATACACATCACTCCTGTTCAGCTTGACAAGTTTTTCAGGCCTCAGACATTTACGGGAAATCTGTCAGTTGAAAGGTCAAAGTATCCCCCATACACATGCAGCAAGAACTTCAGTGTACTTTGTACATGTAATAATATTCATATTACAGAGGGAGAACATGCAAAGGTGTAACATGGAGCATCCATACTTGTTTTCAAATCCTAAACTCTGTGAAACAGCTGGGCTAACTTCTGTGCCACCGTGCTTCCCATTAGATAGCTTATTGATGATGAATAAAATCTTTCTTCCTTGTGCAGTGAATGCTATGCAGCTACATTAGGCCATAATTGTGTTTCTCTGCCTGCAGCGTATGTCATAGACTCTTAATATGATTTGCATTCACACAGCTACAGTTCATAAAGGAAATGAATAAAATATCAGAATATGGAATTTATAGACTGGTTTGTATTCCTAGGACAATCATCTTAGATTATTTTGCTTTTAATCAAAAATATAATTCATACAGAGAATTGGAATTACAGATAGCATACCTTTAGAAACTTGTCTGTTTAAAAAATCTTTTTGATAGGTTTATTTCATGAGAAAATGTCTTTCTCCATTATTCCTGAGGCTCAACTAAAAAAAAAAAACTTTCTTGACCTATACTCACATAAGCACCTCTATACAAGTCATAAAGTTAAACGTGACCTTTCTGCAGTTGCCACTTTCAATGGAAATGTCAAGAATAATAAGACAGCTGTACATATCTTAAAACTCCAGAAGCAATTGCATTATACTTCACTGGAAGTGGCACAAATCCACTTATCATAGGGCATAGGCAGTATGGCTGGAGCTTTAATTTTTAAAAAGCTACAGAGATTAATAGCTTAGACAGGTAAACACAGCACAACTCAAATGGATTGTGCTGGGCTCCCAGTTACACCTGCTGACAAGGTCATTACTGACATGACTAATTTAGCACCCTATCTAGTTACCCTGGAATTCTCAGTCAAACTAATTTACCAACCTGTTTACGCTAATTAAATTATAAGCAGTAGTTGTGTGTACTGGTAAGTGGTGACCTAGACAGACAGGGGCACCAAAGTGTTATGTGGCAGAAGAACAGCCTGACATTCATTGACTATGGAAGTCTATCAATACGTCGAGGTGTGCAAAGTTGTGTATCTCCAGGTGCAATAAGTCATGTAGATCTAGAGCATGATTTAATTAACTGCTTAAACTATAGGGTTGCTTAATTTTGTGTCCTGCATAGTCAAGATTCAGAATTGTATTCAATGGGAAATGGTCGATAAAGGTTTGCGGATTGCTTTGTGATGGGTCCCCATTGGCAGTTTAAGCAATCAACATTGCTCCGCTCTGACCTGAGGGCCTTGAATCTCCAAGGGGAAAACCAGAAAAATATGGTGCTGATGTCCAAGGGGGCAGGGATGAGGGAATTCTCCACCTGGGATGACTGTCTATCGAAGACACCCTGCACCTGAGGAGCGCTCTCCCCTCAGGGAGAGGGGGTGCTGACGCTAACATTTTCCTCTCTTATTCCCACTGCAGTACGGAGAAGACTCCCGAATATGGAAACTGACTCCGCCCCTTCATGGATCCACATTATAAATAATGCTTGATGATGCAAGAAAATGTTCAGTCATAGCGCTCATTTATACTTGGCTGCCACACGTTCCCAGCGTTCATTTGACGCGTCCTCTGAGCAGGTCCTTGGAACGTGACGTCAGAGTCTCAGTTTACTATCTACATGTGACAGAAAGCCTCTATGCCGATCCTACGGGATCGATGTGCGTGCTTCGATGTTTAATGAATGGTTCGATGTGGTGAAGCAAAATGCCTACATACAGATGCTTTCATGGTGTTTTAATATTCAAGCGTCACATATTCCCAATCGTAATGACACAATGCATTTTAAAAGTCTCACATACTGTCTTCTGTGCCATCTTATTTTTCCTTCCTCCTTACCTGACAGCAGCAGATCGCCACACAGAACACATTACATGTATGATATTCCAGCTCTCTGCACATTTAGAATCCTTAGATTTATACTTGATATCACTTTCATGATGAACTGCATTAAAGTATGTATGTTACATTTTACAGATAAATCATTAATTTCATTTAAATAATGAATACTGTTAATAATTTCACACATGGGGGTGACACGGTGGCAGAGCTGTAGCGCTGATGTCTCACAGGGAGTCACGTCGCTGGTATTCCCTGCCTGGAGTTTCCTTCCAAAGATATGCAGATTTGTTGTCACTAAAATGACGCCAGTGTGTGTGAGTGCTTGTATTTACCTTGAGATGAGCTGATGTCCTATCTAAGGATTGTTTCTGCATCATGCCCAATGCTTGCTGGAATGGGCACATCCCTAGATTGATGGATTTAATCATTAAACATCTTTTTCAGAGATATTGCGGTAAGGTGTCCTCGGAATTTAATGGATGTTTCAGGTAATTCACAACACAGCAAAGCCGAACCTGTTCTCACCGTGAACACTGCCACCTGGTGGGTTCTTCAGATTTACTTAAAGTACGCGTGCAAGTATAAACTGTAAAATGCTTGCATAGCAGGAGCGTCCGCTGGAGCATGCATTGCGTGAAGTATAAACCTGGCCTTATACTGAAACAGAGACAGGATAGAGTTACCTGCAGAGAAATGTATCTCTATCTAGCCTAACAACAATATTTTGAGGAGACTTTCTGTTGACCTGCATAGCAGTCCTAATTTTTGTTTCTTATAAAGAAAATACTTTTGTTAGAATTAAACAGGGATGACCAGTTTCATGACCCAACACTTCCAGTGGTGACTTGTAGTTCCTTCACTCGACCACATTGATCACAAGAAAAAAAAAGTTTAAGAAACATTGATTTAGAGGGTCATCCTCCTCTGTGTCTCACACTCCTAGTAAATGTTCGATTTATGTCTGCAGTTCCTACAAAAGTAATATCACATTTGAAGATGAAGAAGTCAAATTTCTTATTTTTGAAAAAAAAAAAAGAATTGAACAAATAGAACCTCATACAGTACTGCGGGTGAACAAACTGAACTTAAAAAAATAAGCTTTCAACTCAGTGCATAGTATTTAAATATAAATTAAGCAATTTACCTTTTTAATTCTCGATAAGCTTTGACACCCGATTGATGATCTAGGGGTTGGGGTATCCCACGAAGCATCAAGCATACGATTGAGGAGTTTGGGATATCGGAGACCCCCATGAAGCAAAGGGTGCCAGTGCCCCACTAAGCAATGAAACACAGTCAACAAGCTTTTTCCTCTGACACACATTATAATAATCATGCGGTGATATGAATTATTGTGAATGTATATCATCATTTAGCTGGTTTGCCTAAATTTCCCTACATGATCAAGGGTGTCGTCATTTCTCAGTTTCTCTGAAGTGTTGTGTACAGATGGGTCAGAGTTGACTGAAGTTCTTCTATCAAGTTATCCCGACAAAAAAAGGCCCAAAAGTGCGCAAAGGTCTTATAAATTTGACTCCATTAGATGAAATACAGTACTGTAACACAGCTGGCAGAATCGTAGTATGTGAACTTATTAAGACTGGAATGTGAGGAAATCAAAACCAAAACTAATCAAAAAAGCCCAAAATGATCATCCAAAAACAAAGTCAAAGTTAGCATGCAGAGTGTTTATAAGCCTAGATAATAACCGTTCTGTTTTATTGTGTTATGAGATCACCTGTGACATGCACCTAACACAAAGGCTACCGACTAAGCTATAAGGTTCTTTTCTTAACACTAGAATTACCAGAGCCTATGAAAAAACTCGTAGATCTGGCCCACCTTAAATCCGTTCGCACCTCTCTGTTAGCGTCTTTTGTCCTGTAAACGTGCCGATTAAGACAAGCAGCAAGCAACCTGCTATTCTATCCCCCACCGCCGCAGAACGTGCACAAAGTTCTCCCAGCTTGTGCCTTGTTTGATTATCTGGGAGTGAACTGCTGGAGTTTTAGAGTGGAAATAATAGATTGTTATTTGGAACACATGCATTTCATGTGTGTTCCGTTTCTACAATAATCTGTGTAAACACATTGTTAAAACAGAAACGTTTTTCATATTTTAGTAGTAAATGACAAAATGTTGACATAAACTATAGAATGTGTGAAGCCTGAAGTCCAAAGATCAAATAAACACTTTCACAAAAGGTTCAAGGACGATGCAAAGCTTCCATGGCGTAGCGGTAAGATTTACTGACTTGTAATCAAGAGGCCACCATTCAATCCTGTCTGCCTCCTATATTTAACATTTTCAGTAGTGAGCTGCTCTTATTGTTAATATTATACAGTACGCACATACATTTGGTTTGCGTCTGTAACAGACGGTGTACATTTATAGGACTTGTAAAAGTTACCGTTTTTTTTTCACTTTTATTCTCTCACAATCACGATACATACTACCGCCCTAGGGATCCGACGCTGTTAGTTTTTATTTGAAGCTGGGAGTAACTGTAGATGTGAGTGGTGTTTTGAAGCAATGGAACTGGACATTCTCTGATCTGGAGGGATAAAAGCTGACACACAAACGCTGGTGAATCTGCCTTCTTCGTATCTCACCGTCACTTGATTTTTTTTTTATTCAGTTTTATTGAGTGTTACTGCTCACGCTGAATTAGTATGCACCTTATGGTCTATGATGTCAAAAAAAAAACAAAAAACAAAGATATAGGTATATATATTTGGAATTATTCATTTTATGACCTGTATAGTACATTTCAGAAAACATTGTGGCACAGATGCAACATTATTCATATTCATTTGCGTAACACCGCATGTTTTTTTTCCCCGATCTTGCCAATCCCCACATGTTGCTGTTTCTTTTGTACTCCAGGACATGCAGAGGCAACAATAGTACAGAGAGGTCAGTTCAGCGCTATATGCAATCATCACATTCAACAGTTCACACACACACAAGGACCGACCTTCCTACATTTACGACATGTATATCTGTTGCAATGTTCATTTGATCTTTGGACTTCATGTTTCACACATTATATAGTTTATGCCAACATTTTGTCATTTACTACTAAAATATGAAAAACATTTCTGTTTTAACAATGTGTTTACACAGATTATTGTACAAACGGAACACACATGAAAAGCATGTGTACCAAATAACAATCTATTATTTCTATTCTAAAACTCCAGCACTTCACTCCCAGAAAATCAATCAAGGCATGAGCTGGGAGAACTTTGTGCATGTTCTGTGGCGGTGGTGGATGGGATACCAGGCTGCTTGCTGCTTGTCTTTATTTGTACATTTACAGGACAAGAGGTGCGAACAGATTTAAGGTGGGCCGGATCTACGAGTTTTTACGTAGGCTCTGGTAATTCTAGTATTAATGGGGGACAGAAAGAAATGTGAAAACCAGCTGTGGAGCGGTTATCTATAACCTCTTACCTGTGATACAGTCTGTACTGTAACCCGCATACTCAATTTTAGAGCTCCAGGTTGCTCACTGACTGATTTGTAAAGCTTTACTTCAACCCAGTTTTACCAGAAATAAATAAATTGAGGGCTTCACAAAACCCCTCCTGCCATGAAGCTAGACAAGGAATAGACACTCTAGCTTCTTAGTTATACTAACAGCGATCAAAAGAAAGGACACTGGTTGTTAACCTTTCTAATTTCAGTTTCAAAAATTATATTCGATTGCATCAAAACCTATAGCAGCAAATATAAGATATACACAGGATTAGGTAACTTGGATGCCATCTTTATTTAGTCCCAGATGACAATTCACAGATGGTCCAGTTCCTTAGTTACAGATTATATATCCTTAATTGAAAAATGAAAAGAAAATTGTTTCTTGCCGGAGACAAAGCTCTTTGGAAAGTGTCCAGAATCTGAACAGCAGCGACAAAGCTCCATGAAAGTATCCCTGGCTCCTCTCAAAGCATCCATTTCTGTAACTGAGTTGAACTCTTTACAAAAGTCTCAGAAAAGCAGCAACTGAACTAAACATTTCAGTTTTCAAGCTGCAGGTAATAGGAAAACCCTTTTTTGAAAAAAAAATCTAATTAAAGGCAGCAACACTTTCCACAACTTCTCAACCAGGATCAGCATCTGGCTTACGTGTTTTCTTCTAGTTAGCAGAGCTTACAGTTTTTCAATACACACAGAAAATGTTATTGAATTATTCTCACAAACTTAAGGTTATTTTCCATTGTAATCAAAAGCTTCACTTTCTAAACTGTGCCAAATACTCTGAAATTTAGCTTTGCCTTTCAGCTTTCCCAGAATTCACTGCAGTTCTGTTCTGCCTAACAAAACTTCCTGGCTGAGGCCTATTACCTGAGATCTGCCAGCTGCATAGGTTTACGTCTCTAACAAACTTCATTTCTCTAACAAACCGCTAACCAGTTAGCTTAACCCTCATATGTTTGGGTGGGAGAAAAACCAATGTGAACAAAGGTAGAACATACAAACTGTACATAGACAGAGACCAAGTTGGAATCTAACCTAGATCTTCTGAAGACATGCAGCAGCAGCACTAACCACTATGCACCAAGATGGAGATCATTTAGAAAAAGTTTACTAAACGTCCTTATGCAGATTGTAGCTTGTAAATAGTAACAAGCTGAAATTACTTTTAAAATTCTCATCATGTAAGTAGACAAATATCACAAAAACTGGTATTTCTTATGATCTTGTTATGCAGTGATAGATTGTATGCTCTTTACTTTCTCTAGCTGATAACTGTATTGTTTACTATCTCAGAGAACATGACTTAAACATTCCTACATTTGTTACACATGGATATGCGTGACCAATTTGTTTTAAATTTCACAACTCTTTATTTGTTGAAATTACAGAAAATATGGTTTTGTAGCTGTTTTCCATTTGTTAATAAGATAAAACATATGTACACATTAAATTGTTTGTGAAAGCACTTGGGAAATGAGCATATGTACTTTGTGTTTAGACCAAAATGCCTGAATTAGCTTTAAATTGAAAACTCCATTATAATGAAATTCAGCAAATACAGGATTAGAAAACCTTGGGCTGTGAAATCACAAAGCGACTGCATCCGTTGCTGTAGACTGGTAAACCATTAAACTGATGTAATCGAAAATTATAGTGTTACAATATTTAGAAGAAATGAATATCTTAGTAACTCAAAATCAAAATAATGCTATTTTTAAAAGCATATTCTGAAAATTATCATAGTTGTGCTCTCTAAACTTTAACTGTAAATACTTGTTTAATGGCAGTAGGAGGAAGTAATTTTAAACTGTAGCTCTTTTTACTGTCACTCAATTTACTGGAAAATGGCTAATATGGTGTGGTGTGGAACACTGGCTAAAACTCTGGACTTCATACTATGAGGTTGTGGGTACAAAGTCTGCTAATGTGTGACATAAGCAAGTCACTTCACCTGCCTGTGCTCCAACTATAAAACAGAAATGTAACAAGTTGCACCTCTCAAATGGTGTAAGTCGACCTTGGATAAAGTTCAAAGTTATTGTATAGATAGGTAGGAAAAGCACTGTGTAAGATAGATAGATAGATAGATCTGCAAGGTGCTATATGACAGATAGATAGATAGATAGATAGATAGATAGATAGATAGATAGATAGATAGATAGATAGATAGATAGATAGATAGATAGAAATGCACTATATGATATGGTTTCTGCTGCAACTGCAAGGTTCAATAGTTTGCTGCTGACTCCCACAACTCTTTGTGTAAAGAAGTGAGTCTTGTACATGAGTACATGATTCATTGTTTAGCTGAAATAATTCTGCTGGATCTACTTTATCAATGCCTGTTTAATAATCTAAGTCTGTTAGAGTAAGACAAGACCTTAAATCAGTCGGTCAGTCATTTTCTAACCCATTTAGTCCTGAACAGGGTCATGGGGGGAGGATGCTTGGGCCTATCCCAGCTAATATAGGATGCAAGACAGGAACAAACCCTGAACAGGGTGCCAGTACATCACAGGACGAAACACACACACACACACAAACTTATACCCACACCCCAACCACACACTAGGACCAATTTAGTACCACCAATCCACCTAACCTGCATGTCTTTGGATTGTGGGATACTACCAGAACAGCAAGAGGACACGCATGCAAATACAGGAAGAACATGCAAAGTCCACACAGGGAGGTCATGGGACACAAACTCTGGCATGTCCTTTAGTCCTCAGTTGCATTTGGTTTTGTCTCCTCAGCTGCTGTGTCTTTCTTATAGCGGGGTGACCAGAACTGCATAGAATACTCCAGATGCGTTCTTACTAGTGACTTATGTAGTCTTAGGATAGCATCCTTCAATTTATATTCAGCAGTTTTTATGATGTAACCCAACATTTTATTTGCCCTTTTAATTACTTCTGTATGTTGCTTAATTGGTGAAAATGTATCAACATAAACCCCTAAATCCTTTTCAGAGGTTACTTCTTTTAGGACAGTGTCTCCCATTTTGTATTTATAACTGATATTCCTTTTTCCTACACATAGCAATGGATAATGGATACGACAAGTGTGTCAAATGAGACATCTTACCGTTTCACATAAATAACAAATGAGACACGATGGAAGCTAAAAACAAATCAAAATGATGAGAAAGTGTTCCGTCCACCCTTCCATCCATCCTCTTCCGCTTATCCGAGATCAGGTCAAGGGGGCAGCAGCTTGAGCAGAGATGCCTAGACTTCCCTCTCCCCGGCCACTTCTATTAGCTCTTCTGGGGGAATCCCGAGGTGTTCCCAGGTCAGCCGAGAGACATAGTCCCTCCATTGTGTCCTTGGTCTTCCCCGGGGCCTCCTACCGGTTAGAGGTGCCAGGAACACCTCACCAAGGAGGCATTGAAGAAGCATCCTGATCAGATGCCCAAGCCACTTCATCTGACTCCTCTCGATGCGGAGTAGCAGTGGGACTACTTTGAGCTCCTCCAGGATGACCAAGCTTCTCACTCTATCTTTAAGGGAAAGCCCAGACACCCTGCGGAGGAAGCTCATTTCATTTCAAAGTGTTACTTGTTGTAAATCCAAAGAGAAGCTAGAAAATCACAAAAAAAAAAAAGAAAATCCAAAGCAATACTCACAATGATGATCTGTTCTTCACTAACCCTGGAAGTTTTCAATTTTAGTTGGAAGCAACCCCACCTAATCAGAGGTATTATGGAGCCGAAGGGTTTTATTTTATATTAGTTTTCCATGATATGTTGCATTTTTCATTTGTTCATCTTTAGCAGTGTATTTGGTTTCAGAAGGTCATTCTTTTAGAAGACCTTAAGCTCCCTTCAGAACTGTATTTTAAGTTGCAGCAACCATTTGATGTTCTTGTCTATATACTGTACAACTATTTAAAGGAGAGGAACATTTATGCATTATTTTGTGCTTTCCATTGGTAATTTATTTAGAACACTTTGCAGAGATCTGGTTTCACATTGGCATTAAAGAATGTTTTTCTGTTGATCAATGTCAGAAAAGCCAAATTTATATCCACTTTGATTAAATGTTGTATAACAATAAAATGTGAAAAGGTTCAAGGGGAAAATTCTTTTTATAAGCACTGTTTATACATAGTAGTCAATGTCGATAGTGACAAAAGTTCAAGTGGGAAAGACGTTAATAGTAGCAAAATGCCAAGGGGAACCCAACTCAGATGTCTACAGCTCCAAATCTCTGCTTGGTCATGAACATACTCATTTATATATTGGAGTGGTCCTCAGTACAATTAGGTGGGTTTTCAGGTGTCTTTGGGCTGGAAATTTTTCCAGGACTTGGCAACCCCGATTTGGAGGCCAAGTCAACAGCTTGAATTCTTTGTCCTCTTCCTCAAACCATTCTGGAGCAATTTATGCAGTGTGGCAGAGAGCACACTGGCGGGGGTGCCACTGCCAAAAGGGAATACCAGTGTCATGAAAGGGTGTATATGATCTGCAATAATCTTTAGATAGGTGGCATGTTTCAAAGTAATATCCACATGAATGCCAGGATCCAAGGTTTTCCAGCAGAACATTGCTCAGAGCATCACACTGCCTCTGCTGGATTATCTTCTTCTCATAGTGCATCTTGCTGCCATCTCTTCTTCAGGTAAACAACTACATACACCAGGAAATCCACATGATCTAAAAGAAAATGTGATTCATCAGACCAGGCCACCTTCTTCCAATCCTTCATGGTCCAATTCACGTGCCCATTGTGGGTGTTTTTGATGGTGGTCAGAGGTCAGCATAGACACTCTTGACTGGTCTGCAGCTACACAGACCCATACACAGCAAGCTGTGATGCCCTGTGTATTCTGACTCTTTCCTCTCATCGCCAGCATTAGAGTTTTCAGTAATTTGTACCACAGTAGCTCTTCTGTGGGATCAGATCAGATGAGCTTTCCTTCACTCCCCAAACATATCAATGAACCTTAGGCATGACCCTGTCACTGGTTCACTGGCTATGATTCCTTGGAACACTTTTGGCGGGTCCTAACCACTGCATACCAGTAGGTTTGGGTATCGTTTAGAATTTATCGATTCTAAATTTGATTCTAATTACACTTATGGATTCTGCTTCTTATCGAATCTCAGTTCCGCTTCTAATTTGGTTAAAACAATGGTCAAAATGTTTCAATAACAAAAAATAAAACTCTCTTTTCTATGTAAGAAGTTCAATGTAAAGTTTTATAATAAAGTTTACCTGAAGCAACAAAACAAAAGTATGGTGTTTCAAGATAAAATACATAACATTTCTTCAACCTAAATACAACAAACACACAAAGTATAAAGTGTGCGTGTGCATGCAACAATAGAATCAACAGTTGTTGTTAAGAAAATCAGCATAGCAGTCTTTTCTGGTAGTATGTGTGACTGTTCTGAGCATATTCTGGAGAAAATGGTCTCACTGGGTGGAGGCCTGCATGCACAAAAACGAAAAGCACGGCTCTCACAGTAAAGAATATGTACTTCTTTCGGCCATGCTAAAGACGCTTTTATTGAGCTATCCTTGAGCACCATTCATCCTTTTGTGTATGTGTGTGGCACTGATTTTAATTTTCAGAGTCAGGTTGTAACGGTCATCTGGAATATGTGTGTGTGTGTGTCGCTATTAGTTTGCACCTTTCCCCATTCCTGATAATGGTGGAATGTCTTAATTTGTAAGTCTGGCCAATGGTACATGAGGAAGGTAGCACCTGGCTTGGAGGGTCCAACAGACTGTATGGGGAGGAGTCAACGGTAGGTAAATAGGTGGTGGGAAAAATGAGAGAAGGAGCACAGAGCCAAGAGAGACAAAGGTGCTATAAAAGCAAAAGGCAAGAGGGAAAGAGATTGACACCGCATGGAAAACGTCAAGTGAACCCAGGTTCATTTCAGGACAAATTATTTTCTCTTTCTGGTGAAGGTATTCGGGAGAAGACCTGATGGGCCAGCACAAGGGACTGTTGATCTGAACGTTTCCTGGAACAGGAGTTATGGTTCAGTGCATCATTCCCCACCACAGACTGAGATAGCCATCCCTATCCCTATACAGTGCATCTGGGAAGTATTCACAGCGCATCACTTTTTCCACATTTTGTTATGTTACAGCCTTATTCCAAAATGGATTAATTTTTTTCCTCAGAATTCTACACACAACACCCCATAATGACAATGTGAAAAAAGTTTACTTGAGGTTTTTGCAAATTTATTAAAAATAAAAAAATTGAGAAAGCACTAGTATAGTAGTCGCACCAAATGCCACATGAGGATGCTAAGAAGAAAAACAGAATAAGCGAGCATTAGTAACAGTTTATAAATATCATATTACTTATGTTTTAGTACTAATGACTAACAACATAGATGCAGTATGGCCAGCTAATCAGCAGCTCTAGTCAGAGTATACTAAACTAAAGTAGTGAGTCTTCAGCTGGGATTTAAAATCTGAAACTGAAGGGGCATCTCTTGTAGTAGCAGACAAATCATTCTACAGCTTTGGCGCCATGTAACTAAAAGCTTGACGTCCAACTGTTATTTTATTAATCCTTGGAATCATAAGCAGACTGGTATCATGAGATCTTAATGTGTGTTCTAGTTTGTAAATTCAGATAAGTAAACAGGGCTTTGGCCATTATGGCTTTATATTTTAAAAGGGTGATATTGAAATCTTCCCTAAACCTAACTGGGAGCCAATGTAAGGACTTCAGAACTGGAGTTATGTGTTTGCACTTTCTCGTTCTTGTAATAATTCTTGCAGCAGCATTTTGAATTAATTGAAAGCTGCATAAAGAACAATTTGCACAGCCGGTGAACACCATATTGCAGTAGTCAATCCTACTAGAAATAAATGCATGAATTAAATTTAATTAGAATTTCTAAAGTTTGCGTATGCACAAAAAAAAGGATTTATAAAAGAAAACTTGATGGTAGAACGTGTTCTCAACACCCACGATCAAATAGGGAAATGCAGCCAAATCAGCTAAATAACGACTCGCATTGATAATTTTAAACTACTTAGAAACCATCAGCAAGCGCAGCTACAAGTCCAACAAAGTTTATTTGAGTTTCCTTTAAGGTGCAGTTTAAACGCATTGCACATCGGCCACATCTTCGACTCCTGCAGCAACTTGCTCAGCTTTGATCAGATTGTTGAATGCCACAAACTGTAATACAGATTAAAATCCTTCACGTGCATTCAAGCTTAACAAAACATTAACTATGAAAAAATAAATTAATTCCTAAGTAACAAGTATGGCATTATTATAAAAATAGTTATTAAAAAAAAGATGTTGAATTTTCTTGTATTAAAGAATTATGGAGGCCACTGTGCTGTTGTGCACTGAGAGAGGAGTCTGAGTGTCTGGGCTAGTGATTGTCCTGATAAAAACCAAGACACAAGCCTTTAATGACCTCTTGGGCATGGCCATCAGCAGTGTGTCTGTCTGCAGAGAGTGTGTCAACCTCATCGAGAGGTTTACTTACTTCGGCAGTGACATTCATGTCTCTGGTGACTCTTCCTGTGAAGTCAGTAGACAGTGGGAGAGAATGCGGGTCATGAGGTTGCTGTAAAGGGATGTGTGGAGCTCCTGATATCTCTGCAAAAGGATGAAGATCCAAGTCTTTAGAGTCCTAGTGCTTCCTGTTTTGTTATATGGTGGTGAGACATGGATGCTATCCAATGACCTGAGACAAAGACTAGACTCCTTTAGTATTGTGTCTCTTCAGAGAATCTCTGGGTACTGCTGGTTTGACTTTGTGTTGCTCATGGAGTCCTGAATGAGATACATTACCTGCATTGTGATGGAGCGTCAGTTATGGCACTACGGCCATGTGGTGTGATTCTCCGAGGGTGATCCAGCTCACAGGATCCTCACTGTTGAGGAACTGAACGGCTGGACCAGGCCAAAGGGATGCCCACGTAACACCTGGCTGCATCAGATAGAGGGTCATACTGGACTGTGTGTCTGCCTGGAATGTTGTCAACCAGGATCCCGAGCTGTTTCATCTTGTGGTGGGTGCAGCAACGCTCTGTACCATTGTATGCTCCCCAACCTGACCTGACCTGACTGTGCTCTTGGAAACTTTCAATGCTGCAGTTGCAGATCTGTGCCTCAACACATTTCTGTCTGTAAGATCTGTGGGAATTTCCTTCATCTTCATTGCTTGTTTTTTGCTGAAATGTGGACCTTCTCTAGCCAGGTATGCGCCTTTCCTAACCAAGCACAATCAATTGAATTGACCACCGGTGGACTAAAAAGAAAGCGTAGAAACACCTCAATGATGAACAATTATATGGAATTCAGCTGAGCCAAATTTCAATTATCATAATCAAGGGTCTGCATACTTGTGTCAATGTGATATTTCAGTTTTTTATTTTTAATACATTTGCAAAAATTCCTAAAATTCTGTTTTTTCAATTGTCATTATGGGGTATTGAGTGTTATTTGATGAAGGAAAAAAATTAATTTAAACAATTTTAGCATAAGACTGCAGCATAACAAAAAGTGTAAAAAGTGAAGGGGGATGAATAGTTTCTGAAGGCATTGTATATAATCATATTTCAAAAGAATGAAAATTGCATCAGGTTTTCAAATCACAAGAAATTTCTCATAAAAAACTATTTTTTACTAGTATAAATTCATTCGGGCAGGTTTTGTGGACATAAGGTCATAGGTATATTCACAGCCGTGAATAATGGAACACTCTCATATTGTATTGGATATTAAACATTGCATTATTCATCACATATATTATTTTGAGTTTGTTTCTTTCGTAAGAAAAACTCCAATAAAAACATGATTAAAATTACATAAAGCTACAGCTGATGCCACTTCAAGGTGAAAGGGTGTTCAGTTCTTCTTCTAAAACTTGTAGGATTTATAAAACTATTGGTCCTAGTTCCTTCTTGAAAACAATTTACCATCCTGAAATCAACAGAGGATTCATTTCATGTATATATATATATATATATATAGCAAAACATGCCTGCATATCTAAACGTGTCCTACATGTGATTATAAGGAGCTAATATTATTAGAACCTAAATACAATTCGAAAAATAAATACTGCTGTAAAACATAAGCCAGAATGAAGGATCTGACATACAGGTTACAGTAAAGACTTCCATGATCCCTCCTTACAACCCATGCAGTTTGAACCATAGTAAATACTAACAGAAACAGTGAACCTGAAAGAAACATCTGCAAAATATTCTCGACTTCTTGTCACTTGCCGTGCTTCTGTTTTTCTCTTTTTAATTCTAAACTCTTAAAAACACTTGTTCATTAATGGCAGTTTAATGGTTCTTTACTAGGTTGTGGGGTTCCCCATAGAGCCTTTGCTTCACCAAGCACCATTTCATTCTGGGAAGAGTTCCTTGCATATAAACTTGGTTATTTGTGCTTTGAAAAACATCTAATGTTTAAAAAAAAATGAAATCTTAAATGTTTGGTAGGCATGGTAATATTGGGTAACAGATTATGAAAAACTTAGCCTGTGTTATTAGTCCTTTTAAAATCATAACACACTGTTAGTTAACAAACCTGTTGCCATGATCATTTACTGTAGCAAGCCTGTTATGAATCTAAATAAATAAAAGGTTCTTTCTGGAATCTTCATGTGGATGTAGCTTTTTGAACCAAAAATAGTACCCCCTATGGCATAAACTCAGAAGAACTACTCTGCCACCTTTATTTTTAAGACTGTGGACACTTGCTTCTCCACTCAATAGGATATGGATTTCTTGATCCACTCCTGTTCTCTAGTACTCTTCACAACCCCCAAACGTTTCTTCTGATAGTCATCACCTTGCATCATCTGTGGACACTGGGTATCCACAAAGCCTTTGTGTAGCTCAACTGGACCAAGCTGGCATAGCATGCTGCTCTCTCCTTTGCTTCATATCCCAAGAAGTACATCTAAGACATGCCTGCTCAATTCCTGGGGCCTCATGCAAAAGCACAAAAGCCGAAATGTGCTTATGCACAGAAAAATCCAGATGCAGGAATCTGTGCGTACTCCAACTTCCACGTTCTTCTGTTACATAAATCCCAGTCAGTGTGAAAAGTAACACTCGTGCACGCGCCTTCTGTCCTGCCCCAACTCCTCCCAGAATTACGCCTCTTTGAATATGCAAATCAATATAAATCGCCCTTAAGCTCAGCCTTCTGTGAAAAGACAATGGGAAAAGCACGGGGGGAAATATAAGAATTTCAGCGAATACCAAGTCGAGGCAAAGGGAAAACATACTATTTGTTTAATTAAACAACAAAAGAGAAGTTGATCGAGTGACATAGCGTGTTGGAGAAACTTGAAAGCTCAGATATCAAAGTCACCGTGAAAAGGCGAGTTGTAGCCCACCGTCTGAGTGTCATATGAAAGCTTATTAGGGTACAGAGAAAAAAAGGCACACAGTGGGGAAAAAAGCACGAAATGTCAACTTCAATCTCGAAATTTCCACTTTAATCACGTAGTTTATTTTGTCAGTAAAGTAGAACATCATAAACGTCATCTTAAAATCATTTAATTAACCAGTTTCTCAAATCACATCGTAATTAAAGTAGCACGTTAAATGCTTTGTTTTGTATGTGATCTTCTATGTACTCTATGTGTGTGAATCACTACTTGCTTCTTAAACCGGCTCTCTTCCTCCGACTGGACACAGAATCCATTACATTTGTGATATTACAGCCCTCTGAACTCTGAATAACTAAAATACTGAGATGTATACGTGATATTTTCGTGATGATAGGAGTTAAAGCACGTTATTAAACATGGGTTTCACGGCGCAGTGATTGTGTGCGACCTTTGGTGAAATTATTTATTGCAGCAGTACTCACGGGCAGCTCTAGGCTTGTGGCGGCCTGGGCAGAAAAAGAATCTGTGGTTCCTTCACCCGCCAATGTCAATATGATATCTTATGCACGGTGGATGGCCACGTCTGTTGCGGACACTGCATAGCCGCCTCGTGCTCATGACACAAGCGTTTAACTTTTGTCGAAATTTGCCGCTGTGTTTTTAGCTGTGTCGTTATTTTCTCTTTCTGTTTTATACTCAATATATATTGGCGTGGCCGCCCCTGCAGTCCTTGCTTTTCTTTCTCCAAGTAACCAATCGCCACACAATCAGCTCTGTAAAAGATGCTAAGCCATCTGTAAGCTTAGAGTGCCGATTCTTCAAAACGTTTAAGGAACATTGAACTATCTTCGTAGTACATGTTTAATTATTCTATCTTTCACGCCAGTCCCAGTGAAGAATACAGATTATTTAAATGAAGTTAAAGTTTTACCTGTAGAATATAATAAACATATTTTGCTGTATTTCATCTTAAAAATGATATCATCATCATATTATAAAGTGGCTCAAGTTGTGCAATATCATAACTGTAGTGCAAGTTTACAGTGACGTAATTGTACTTATAAGTACAAACAGTTCTACAAGGAGCATTTGATTGAGTGCGTTTATAGTTCTTGGGATGAAACTGTTTCTGAACCGCGAGGTCCGTACAGGAAAGGCTTTGAAACGTTTTGCCATGGCTGAGGTAGCGTGTGTTTGATGCTGCATGGCGATAATTCTCTTTCCGATCAGCTGCTGCTGTGATTCACACTCAGATACAGTGATATAAATACTCCGAGTGGTGCAGTGAGAGTAATATGGAAAAAGATGATCCGCAGTGGCAACTCCTAACGGGAGCAGCTGAAAGAAGAAGAAGGTGCAGTGAGAGTAACAACGCTAAAGCAGTTATGGTATTTGGAATACTATGGCTATTCCCTGGACCATTATATTGTTACAAGTTAATTACAATCAGATGCATTACACTAATAAACAATATGCAGTTAGTTTCAGTGTATTTATAAAGCCGCGTCAGGAAAATAAGGAGTAACCACACAGGAATAGTAGCATTGCTTTGACGCTGGGTGCCGCCAGTCTGAAAAATCGAGCGGAGAACTTGCGTACGACAAGGTATGAGGTACCGTGGAAATGTGCGTGGCTTTACGCCAAATGTAGGTTTTATACATCGCGATTTGAACGTGGAAAAGTTCTTACACAACAGTTCTGTGCGTACGCACTGTTTATACATGAAGCCTCTGGTCTCTACTACTAACCATCTATTAATGATTCATCCATGCTTTCATTCCATTTTACATATCATATCATTATAGTGTGGATGGGAGGCAAAACTAACATCAGTAACATTAGCCAGGAACAAAAACTGGGCAGGCACCAATCCAAATAATGCACACAATTCACGCCAGGATCAACAATAATCACATATCAATTCAATGTAATTTATTTTTATTAAAGGAATAGTCCACCCAAAAATTCTATTTTTTTAATATAGTAATAGTCCTAAAACCTGGACTGCCCGGGAATTTGGTCTGTCCGGATTTTAAGATTTTCTGGATTCTCATCCAGTATCTTTAAAATTCAAATTTATGGAAAAATAAAGAGATGAACAGGCAAACATTGTTTATATATTCATTAACAAATGCACAAATTTTGTTTACCACAATGAGTACATTTATTTCTTCATTTCTGCGATTTTTGTTGCATCTGCTGCACTACACTTGTCAATATGACACTAGTTTGATTGACACACACTTCTGCTGTTTTCTTTAAACACTTTTACATTGTTTAAGAATTTTTCTTGGTCTACTGTTACACTTTGATTAACACACACATACATAGCTATATGCATACACACTGACCCTAACCACAACAGTACCCCTTGAATGACACACACACGCTGATTAACCCTTAGCACTTTAAACCACACAAGTGCTTTAGGAATAACATAACCTGTCACTCAGCACTTCAAGAGACTTACTTATTATCGACGCAAACAACATACGATGTTTTAATTATATCTCAGACCTAAATATTACTTTTGGTCTACAAGAATACATTTAAACATACAATGACTCAGCACTCTTGACTATAGGCCATTTATCGGCCAAGAATACCTTCTTTACATACTATTCCTATTATTGAGTGGAGCTCTCACTCGCAGCCTTAATAAACCTCATAGCACAGTGTTAATGACAAATCTCTGGCTGCACTAGGCACTCGAAGAAATCTAACTTATTATTTCAATCACTCTAGACATTAAGACAAAGCATAGAAAGTTAAAAGCAGCATGTTATTTATTACAAGAATAATAATAATACCACTGGAACAAAGAATAATAGAAAATAGGTACTGATAGGAAATATATAGTCTTTAGAAGAAGCTTACAAAAAAGTTACAGATGACATGGATGAATGTTCCAGGGCGGCGTTTGATTTAGCAGTCGATGTTCATGAAAATGCTGTTAGCTGACGATCAGATGAAAACTGGTCACACATGTCTTTTTTTTCTTCTTCTGACGTTGCTTTCAAAATAAGGCATATTTATTACAAAGTTTCATGCTGTGGTTTTACAACACATGAATGTTGCTTGCACCTGATTGGCTGGCTGGCAATATGATGGATGAATTTTGCTCAAACTCTTTAATCTATCTTTTCCCAGACTGTAAACCAAATTGTTGTCTCATACGTCCATCCATAAAGTAAACAATAATCTGAGGCATCAGCTCAGTCTTCCTTTCCCAGGTTGTAAAACCATTTTAGCACTATGCTGTGAACAACTGTTATAAAAGTGAGGTGTAAGGGAAGAGGATATGCCTTTTTATTATAATGCCTCCTACATCAGAATTCATCTTGTTGGGATTGAGCAAAATATAATAATAAAAATATACAGAATAATTTGTAGATTTTATACACCATAACACATATGGTTCATATTGTCACTAGTCGCTGCTGTGAATCAGTAGCAACCACATGCGTCTGTGAACTCTCACACACAAAAACCTGTTTTCAATAGATCTGGATAATCAAGTAATCTGGATTTCTGGTATCTGGATTTTTGGACTTAATACTGTATGTTAACTGTTTTTTTATGTAATCAGATAACCTGTGACATGCACCTAACATAAAAGGTATCAACTAATCTCTTAGGTTCTTAATGGTATAGAAGAAATCTAAAAACTGGCTATATCACTGTTATCCGTAACCCCAATTACGCTGTCTGTATTGTATCCCACATATTCAACCCTATGGACCTATAATGGCAGACTGCATGTTGCCTGGGCCTGTCTTTTATTTTCACTCCTTTACTTAAAGCCAGTTTATCATCAACAAATGGTTTTACAAAAGTGTCCTTTCATGCCCATGAGGGACCACAGCTAGAGAAGGAATGACCAATTCAGCACTCAACAACACAAGTAATCAATAATTGGACAGAGACCATGAGTTTAATCTTTTACTTAAAATTTGTGTTTAGTTGCATAATAACCAGCAGCAGCAAATGTATGCAATATAAAGTATTATACAACCTAGGTGAGTTAATGCAGTCTTCATTCAGTCCCAGATGACATTTCCCAGATGGTTCAGTTCCTTAGTTACAGATTATACTTAATTGAAAAAATGAAAGGAAATATTTCATGTTGGAAATTAAACTCCTTGGAAAGAGTATAGCAGCTATGCAGATGGTAAGCTCCATTTAAATTTCTGTGTCTCCTCTCAAAGTGTCTATTTTCGCAACTGAGTCCAGCCATTTACAGAAGTGTCAAAAAAGCACCTCAACTAAATAGTTCACTTTTGCAAAAAAGCACCAGCTGAACTGAACTGAGAAACTCTTTTTGACAAAAAGCCTAATTAAAGTTAACTGCTATTTCATTCAACCTCTTGCCAAAATAAGTGCACACATCTGGTCTTCTTTTCTTTAAAACATGGAAAATTTACTATTACAAATGACTAAATTACTAATTCATTATTACCAAGCTCAAGGTCTATTCCAGTGGGAATCAAAAGCTGCTCATAGCTGCTTCACTTTCTAGCTGTGTAAAAATCTCTGAATCCTGACTTGACTTTCCATTTTCCCAGAATAGACTTCAATTCAATTCAGCATGATGCGACTTTTAAGCTTAGGTGAAATCTGTCACTTGAAAAGGTTAAAGCATCACCCATACAGTTACTTACCTCATATATTTGGCAGTGAAGGATGATGAAAATTTTTAATTTTATTATTTCAAGGAGAATAAAGTTTCTGATAGAATGAGTGTCTATGGAGACAAATGCTAGATCACAGCAAAGAATATAAAAACTAGTAATAATATAACTATAATATAAAACCAGTAATAAATCTCACATTACTAATTTCATTTGTCTCCACATGTCAATTCATTCAGTCATATGCTAAAAAACGGCAACATGCGTGCATTTTTTGCTAAAGTATTGTTAAATAAATACTTCCAGCGAATCAGAGCAGTGCACATAGAAGGAAAAATGTTCACACGGGATTGAGCTTTTGAATTATTATGATTTTGTTATTTCAGATAGTGTGTGTTTTTTTCATGTTTGCTGTGTCTCTATAGACGCCATTTCTATCATAAGATTTCTCCATTTGCCACGTAATACATGAGATTAAACGTTTTTATTGGGTATCACTACAACCCAAATTGCATAACTCGCATATAAAAATATAATTTTTTTGGTGGAGTATTCCATTACCTCCACCCAATATGTTAATGAGGCTTTTGGTACAAGATTGTCCATTCATCTGTACATTCTCAGCTCAGAAATGGCTATGGTCAGGATATTCCATTAGCTTCCATTTAATAGGACTGTTGTATTTTCTGAAAGTGGAATACAGTGACTTTGTGTGGCAAAATCTTTCCTGTTCTATATTTTAAACTAGCAAAATACTCGCGCTTCGCAGCTGCGAAGTACTGCCTTAAAATTTTTATTAAGAAGAAAATTAAACATTTTTAAACTGAGGGAAAATATACCAATAATTATTTGTTAAGGATCTCTTTGTATACCACATTGTGAGTTCGGCCCTCCGGTTGTATAAAGTAAAAGAAGATTTGAAGGAAAAGGGGAGAGGAGGTGCAGGACCGAGCTGTATGTAGAAGGTTGATGAAACACATCAACCCCACATTCAAATAAAATAAAATAAAGAGGGAGAGCACTGGATACTAGTTAACTATAAAGTGGGGAAAAAAATATATTGTTTGCTATAAAGCATTTCATAGGTTAGCACCTTTGTAAATTGCTGACGTTCACCTTCACCTTCTAGGTCACTTGGGTCTTTCCTATCTGTTGCACTGACTCGACTGAAGAACAAGGATGCCCATACCTTTAATTGTTTTGAGGCTCTGGCCCTTAAAATTAGATCTGCTCCCACAGCTGATGCTTTTAAATCTTAGATAAGGGATGTTCTTACGATAAAGGTGTATGAGAGTGTGAGATACAAAAAACACAAACCAGTGCAAACGTTGTTTCAGAATACTTTGGGTATTACCGTGTGGTCACGTAGGCACAATAGAGAGAAAAAAAGGCAGTGTGCTCTGTGGGTACTCTCTCAGGTGGGCGTTAGTACAGTGGAACCTCGGTTCACGAACGTCCCGATTCACATACAACTCGGTTCACGACCAAAAAGCTCGCCAAACTTTTGCCTCGGTTCACAACCACACACTCGGTATACGAACTAGCCAGTTTCCCTTGCCTGCCTGCCTGCCTGCCCGCCTGCCTGAGCTGCAAGAGAGAGAGAGAGAGAGAGAGAGAGAGGAAGAGCGAGCAAGCATGTGCCGGCTGGTGAGGGGGAGGAGGAGACTGCTGCACGTGTTTGCTTAACAAGCCAGTTTCCCTTGCCTCCTAAACAGAGAGAGAGAGCAAGAGCGAGTAAGCACGTGCCTTCTGGGGAGGGGGAGGAGGAGGCAGATCGCTGCAGTGTTTGCTTAACAAGCCAGTTTCCCTTGCCTGAGTGCAAGAGCACGTGCCTGCGGGGGAGGGGAAGATTGCTGCAGCGTTTGCTTAACAAGCCGCTCCTTGTTTTCAATAAGACCTGCACTCTCTTTGTGCTCTACAGTATTTCGTGTGCTTTTGCAGTTAACTATGGCTTCTAAGCAAGTCAAGAGAGGTCAAAAGACAGTTTTGAAGAAAATTGAAATCGAAGTAAAGAAAGAAATTACAAGAGGTGGTAAAAACTGTTTACCAGTTTACTCATTTACCAATCTGAGAACCCTCGTGCTTTCAAGCAGCACAATGTAAACAAAGCCAGAATGCCAGTAATGTGGACGGTCACAAGAACTTTCTTTTTGGAATGGCTGCATGAGGCTTTCACTCCCACCAGCTAAACAGCTAAAAGCACCAGAAACCCAAGAAATCACAAGAGAGAAAACACCTGAAGGAAAACACTTAATGCCAGAACTCGTCTCATGCAAGGTTAGTTTTCTTGGTGGTTTTTGTATTACGGATTTTTCAAAAGTTAATTTTTTAGTTCATAATGCGATTTGTTGCAATGTTATTTTTCTCTTTTTTCAAATGTTCGCTTTTTTCCTTGTGCTTAAAACTCATTAAAAAAATTGTTTACATGGAGGACTTCATCGTGTGATTTGTTGCAATGTTACTTTTTTGTTTGCTTGTGAGTTGGTTTTTGCACGCGCTTCGGATTTGTTCGTTTTTTTCTGCTGTGCTTAAAGCTCCTTTTACAAACATTGTTTACAGCGATCAGGCTTTAGGTTTAATAGCGTGATCTCCTGCAATGTTACTTTTTTGTTTGCTTGCGAGTTGGTTTTTGCACGCGCTTCGGATTTGTTGTTTTTTTTTCTGCTGTGCTTAAAGCTCCTTTAACAAACATTGTTTACAGCGATCAGGCTTTAGGTTTAATAGCGTGATCTCCTGCAATGTTACTTTTCTGTTTGTTTGCGAGTTGGTTTTTGCATGCGCTTCGGATTTGTTCCAATGTTTCTTTTTTCCGCTGTGCTTAAAACTCCTCTTTTTAAAAAAAATGCTGCGCGAGCATGTGCTATAGAGAGATTAGAGAGCGTGAGAGAGAGAGCGGGCGTGGGCCGCTGACAGGGAAGGGATGGGGGGGGAGGATAGGGGGTGTGTGTGTGTGTGTGTGTGTGCGCGCGCTCGTGCTACACAGAGAGAGAGAGCGTGAGCCAGCCTGCTCCTGTAGCTGAGGGAGGGAGGGGCTTTGGTGGTGTGTGTGCTACAGAGAGAGAGAGCGCGAGCGAGCCAGCTCGTGTAGCTGATCAGGGAGCCTGGGTGTTTTGTGTTATTCAATGTTTTTACATTAGTTTACTATTACACTGTGCATTCTATGGTGTAATTAACTATATTTGTGATTAATCTTTACATATTTTTACATATTTACATACAGTTTCTACGGTCTGGAACGGATTAATTTTATTTACATACAATCCTATGGGGGAAACTGCTTCGGTTCACGACCAACTCGGTTTACGACCAAAGTTCTGGAACGAATTATGGTCGTGAACCGAGGTTCCACTGTATATCATAATCTCTTGGGCCAATAGCGTGAGTTTTCCTCATTCAACTTATACGACCAACATTATAAAATACCAGTAATGTGCAGTGAATACACTTGACTTGAGCATTCCTAGTTTTCATCCTCTTTCTCTGTATGTTTAGCATTTGTTAGCTCAGAGGTTGATGTGCTTGATGCTTCCTGAGCAGCTCTTCTTTTCTCCACTCTAGTGGCCCGTGTCTTCTCTTCTTTTGTCAGCATCTTTTCGCGTTAAAACTGAATAAGTCAGTGTTCGTGTTGCAATTACTTAGTACATTTTCTTTCATTTTCCACTTAAGCTGGCACTGAAGTCTTCAAGAATGATTTAAGATATGAAGAGGTAGGGGAAGTGACAGCGAAGGTGGTAGGGAATGAGAATGGTGCCCATACGCATGTGCTGTCAATAGTTGAAACGGTTTGCGAGCTACAGGTGATTTAAAATCCTGGACAGACAAATGAACAGCCACGATAGTGTATTATACAAGAAGACCAGAAATTATATGATAAAATCAAATCCCGACTTATCTGCGAGTATATATGGTACATAAATTTTCATACCTTTGGGCACAGAACAGGTAAAAGTCCTGGACAGGACCACCCAGAGCTACTCACACACCACACATACTCCTAAATCAGCATTTCTCTGCCACTATTGGGTTGCAGGTGGCCATCACTGTGTTACGAGCACATGAGATTTGTTTGTGGTATAATTCCCCAGGTATGACCCCTCTCGGCGCAGATTTAAATTGCGGTTGCTTAATCCATACACTCACTTCAACCTCCACCTACTGTATTTATTATTAAATATGCAGAAAGTGAAGGAGTCTAAATACTTTCTGAATCCACTGTATATATTTGTGTATGCATTTTATTTAGTCCATTGATCAATATTTTAAATGTGCTTTATAAATTAACCTGACTTGATTTTATGTTTTTAGGATGTGGAATGAGCCCTGTATGTTGGAAATTAAAATACTCACATGTAGGGAGAATAAATGCTGGACACATGTATTGTGAGTAAGCTGTGTCAACTATTCATTAAAAAAAGTACCTTAAAATTTTTGCCAAAATTATTTCTGAAAATCTAGTGTCATAATATATTTGAGACATTTTATTACATGAGCTAAGCAAGTCTTAACCACAGACCCATTTAACAAAATACAGTGCAATATTTTGTGCTCATGTTAGACCGTATGGGTTCTGCCGGGTTTTGCAAAATTAATCCTGAAGGAGCTTAAAGTATTAGATATTTTTTTATTGGAAATGGAGTGCAGGGAATCTGTTGTGAAATAAAATGAAATGTGGTGACCTACATTTTCCAATCTTTTAAATACATTTGCTCTTCTATCAGTAATAGAAGTCTGCAGTATTTTTGTGATTCTTTCCTTCTTTATAAGATTAACACACAAGGAGGCAGCGTTCATTCAGCTAGCTGCCTGGGCTGTCAGTGAAGAGGCTGCCTTCCCCATGTTGAAGCAACACCTGAGAGTTTATTTTTGTAAAGGAGAAATGCGTTTTACCATCCTAAATATACAGACATGGACAAATTTGTCGGTACCCCAACACAAATAATTGTCACTAAAATAACAAAAAACTGACAAGAGTAAATGGTACCCATCATTGTTGATTCTGTAATTAACAAAAATCAGACTTTACTTTAGAGTTTTGATTCAACAGAATATTTTAAATAATAACACAAATTAAAATGGCATGGACACAAATGATCGGACCCTTAACCTGATATTTGGTTGCACAACCTTTACAGTTTGCCAGCACTGCACTCAAGTGATTCCTGGAGCTCTCCATGAGACATCTGCACCTGTCCACAGGTCGTGTGGCCCACTCGTCTTGAGGAAACTGCTCCAGCTGTCTCAGGTTTGAAGAGGTTTTCTCCAGACTGCATGTTTCAGTTCTTCCATAGATGGGATTCAAATTAGGGCTTACAGAAGGCCACTTCAGAGTAGTTCAATGTTTTGTTCTTGGTGCTTTTCGCTGTGTGTTTTGGCTCATTATCCTCTTAGATGATCCATGACCTGTGACTGAGAAAGGGCTTTTTGACACCGCGCAGTATGTTTAACTCCAGAATGTCTTGATAGACATCAGATTTCATTGCATGAAAGCTTCATTTATTCCTATGTGGCCACAGAGCTGATATGACTTTCCAAAAGCTGAAGCTTTGTAACATCAGTCCAAAGGTCATTCCGCCTGAAGCATTGTGGCTTGTCAAATATGCATTTTACCAAATTCCAGTCTGTCTTTTTTACGTTTTTCTTTTTCCATGGTTCTCTTTTTCTTCCATTGAGCCCACTGTCACTCAAAAACTGATCAGACAATGATGGACCTTGACCTTGGAGTTCAGCTTGTATCTCATTTGGAAGTTGTCCTTGGCTTTTTGTCTACCATTCTCACTGTCCTTCTGTCCATTCCGGAGTCAATTTTCCTCTTGTGGCCATGTCCAGTGAGGTTGGCTACACTTCCATGGATGTGAAACTTCTTAGCAATATTTGCATTTTCTGGCACACGGGACAGGACCGTTGGCAGTTGCACCACTAAGCTCAGGGACAAATTCTTCCCACAAGTTGCAAGGTTATCGAAAAATTAATCACAAAAAATCAAATACTGTAACACAGCATAGTGAGTTTATAAATACAGGGTGAGTCAAAATTATGTTAACACTAATGGTACTGCTCTGTATATACATACAAATTTTGTAGATAATTTATTTGCCACATATGGTATACATTCATATGAAAAAGTTTGGGAACCCCTGTCAGCCTGCATAATAAATTACTCTACTTTCAACGAAAAAGATAACAGTGGTGTGTCTTTCATTTCCTAGGAACATCTGAGTACTGGGGTGTTTTCCGAACAAAGATTTTTAGTGAAGCAGTATTTAATTATATGACATTAAATCAAATGTGAAAAACTGTCTGTGCAAACATTTGAGTCCCCTTGTAATTTTGCTCATTTAAATGCCTGTCACTGCTCAATATTGATTACTTGCAGCACCAAATTGGTAGGATTAGCTCGTTAAGCCTTGAACTTCATAGACAGGTGTGTCCAATCATGAGAAAAGGTATTTAAGGTGGTCAATTGCAAGTTGTGCTTCCCTTTCACTTTCCTCTGAAGAGTGACAGCATGGGATCCTCAAAGCAACTCTCAAAAGATCTGAAAACAAAGATTGTATGGTATCATGGTTTAGGGGAAGGCTACAAAAAGCTATCTCAGAGGTTTAAACTGTCAGTTTCAACTGTAAGATATGTAATCAGGAAATGGAAGGCCACAGGCACAGTTGCTGTTAAACCCTGCACGTCTGGCAGGCCAAGAAAAATACAGGAGCGGCATATGCGGAGGATTGTGAGAATGGTTACAGACAACCCACAGATCACCTCCAAAGACCTGCAAGAACATCTTGCTGCAGATGGTGTATCTGTACATCGTTCTACAATTCAGCGTAATTTGCACAAAGAACATCTGTATGGCAGGGTGATGAGAAAGAAGCCCTTTCTGCACTCTCGCCACAAACAGAGTCGCTTGTTGTTTGCAAATGCTCATTTAGACGAGCCAGATTAATTTGGGAACAAAGCACTTTAGACTGAGACAAAATTGAGTTATTTGGTCATAACAAAAGCACTTTGCATGGCAGAAAAAGAACACCACATTCCAAGTAAAACACCTGTCTGTACCTACTGTCAAATTTGGTGGCGGTTCAATCATGCTGTGGGGCTATGTGGTTAGTTCAGGGACTGGGGCCCTTGTTAAAGTCGAGAGTCGGATGAATTCAACCCAATATCAACAAATTCTTCAGGTTAATGTTCAAGCATCAGTCACAAAGTTGAAGAAACGCAGGGGTGTGATATTCCAACAAGACAATGACCCAAAACACAGTTCGAAGTCTACAAAGGCATTCATGCAGAGGGAGAAGTACAATGTTCTGGAATGGCCATCACAGTCCCCTGACTTGACTATCATTGAAAATCTATGGGATGATTTGAAGCAGGCTGTCCATGCTTGGCAGCCATCAAATTGAACTGAACTGGAGAGATTTTGTATGGAAGAATGGTCAAAAATACCTCCATCCAGAATCCAGACACTCATCAAAGGCTACAGGAGGCATCTAGAGGCTGTTATATTTGCAAAAGGAGGCTCAACTAAGTATTGATGTAATATCTCTGTTGGAGTGCCCAAATTTTTGCACCTGTCTAATTTTATTATGGTGCATATTGCATATTTTCTGTTAATCCAATAAACTTGATGTCACTGCTGAAATACTACTGTTTCCATAAGGCATGTTATATATTAAAAGGAAGTTGCTACCATTCTACATTAATAGATAGCAATAATAAAAATCCTCGGGTACTGTTTAGAACAGTGGCTAAATTAACAAATGGGAATTCA